>JBANDB010000016.1:0-1200000 GCA_037576215.1 Armillaria gallica | reverse complement strand
GGCCCGACTTGGTTGTTCAAACGTTCAATTATTCTACTACCACCATCATCTCGGATTCCGGACACGCTCTCTCATTGCTCGGCTACTCTCTCATGCTCAACTGACATTGGAGACTGACACCATTGTCGCGAGATCCATTGCTGCGAAAACAAAGGATGAAATTAAACAGAAAAAAACGAGAAAAGCCCGTTGTCGTTTTTTAGACAAGCGAAACGGTGTTGTCGTTAAAGACAAAAAACTGGGGATCGTTAAAGAGGACATAAACGGCGTGGCGTGCTGTGTGTGGTCCGGAACTATTCAACCTGCATAAAAAGAGGATTTCGAGCCTACGCATAGCGCCTAGGGCCAACGAAAAGTTTTCTGTGACTGGCGGAACTGCACAGTTGACTCGGAAACAGCCGGCTTCGTCCTGGTCCGGAGAAGAGCGGTCTAGAAATTTGCACTTATCCCGCCCGATATGAGGTGCGGTTGAATCTACCTGATTGATTATGAAGAAGTTTTTGCCTGGCTTTCCTGCTGCTGGGTTCTTCTCCCCCATGGCCGGTGCGTCCGGTGCGTGGATGTTTGGCTCAGTAGTGGGAGGTTGGGTCTGGACGTCGTACAGATGAGGGTGGTAATGTACATATTTAGTACTTACTTCCCCTGTCGTGTACGTAATGTCTGGGACCGGCGTTCACTGTGTGGACACTGCCGTGTAATACTACTACCTACCTACCTACCTACCTTACTCACCTAACGTCCAACGTTTGCTGATTTCGGCGGTCTGTCTTTCATCTTTGGAAGGCGTACGGGTGGAAGGACAAGCAGTTCAGCCACCCAGTCTTATTATCGCCTGGTCCTCAACGCTAAGGAATTACTAGTTGGCAAGTTCTCGAATTTCGACACTCGCTGCTTTCTTTGACACCTCTGCTCATGACAAAATGTCAATATCGGGTCTTCCACCAGAAATCGTTTATTCCGTCGTCGACGAGCTGCAGGATGATAAGAAATCTCTGCTACAAGCATCCTTGACTTGCAATATTATTTGTCCGAGGACCAGAGTCCATCTGTTCTCCCCTGCCTCATTGTCACACAAATTCGACTGTTATCGCCTCAAGGAATTGATCACCATGTCTCCAAATCTCGCGCTGCATCTCGAATCCCTTAAAATCTCGTTCCTATACCCTTCAAGCCATATTCCTCCTGCGGAATACGGAGGGCTGACAGTCATCAAATCACTCATCAATGTCACCCACTTAACTCTTGCCAGTGGAGACTGGTGCCATATTCAAGAATTTGTGGTGTCGAGTCTGCAGTCCCGTTCTTACCACAGCCTCATCATCGGCCTGCGCTTCTGCTTCAGACCGGCTCTCGGGACTATTCCCATTCTGCTGGGACCGTTTTGAATTCTGTTTTATCGTCCAGACCATGCCCGTTTCCTGTAGTAACATTGTTACACTGGGTATAACTCTTCGTGATGCGAACACTACCGTTCCACGATGTCTTAATCAATATTTAGTCCAAGAGCGCATTCCTCTCAAGCGTCTTCATGTGCGCCATACCAGGTTTGTTTCCCTCTTTAATCGCTGAGTGCTCATATTTAATGTTGATTACAGGTTTCTGGACAACATCATCAGAATGCTGGATGCATACTACTTATGCAGACCAGGCTCGGTGTCGAGTCTGAGTGTCGTTGAGCGAACTTCTGCCTAGGGAGAAGGCCTAGCAGATTCATCCAGTCGTGTAGAAGAATCTTGTGGTATTGGAACCGCACTTCCAGGTTCATCCTAGCAGCTCGTCGAGCCGATTGCAGAGTAGGGAAGGCACATTGCGCCCTGATCTGAACTTCAAAGTTCACACCACGAATCCATCTGTCGCAACAAGTTGTTCCCGAAGGGAAGCACTCTAGTCCCATCTACTACAGAAGGCTTGCTCCATCTCAACCCATGACTAAGTTCCATTTCTCCATCTTAGTCTCGTTCCAACCCCAACGCGCCGATGACATTTCCAGCTGACAGCAGAGTTCTGCGTCGGGCCGCTGACGAACGCTTGGCCCGGGCCAGCGTCCTAGTACGATGGCCTGGCTGACGATGGCCACTAGATTCTTCTGATGGACTAGGGAGCAATGCAAGGCAGGGGAGTGGGACCCGCTGTTTTCTTCTATTGAAAAAGAGTCCTTCGCAGGCTGAACGAACGACCCGTGGTCAAACTTTCGACGTAGGATTTCTTCAAGAATCTTCTTGTGGGAGGGAAGTGGCAGCTTGACACAGTTACAATTACTTGTCGGGCCGTTTCGAAGAGGTTCTTGATGCCGATCAAATTCTTTGCAGAATTTTCGACTTGAGGAGAGTCCACTTTATAAAGGGTACTTTCAATGCTCTTCGCTGTTCGACCTGGCACATGGAGTCGATTCTACATTACCTCGTTCTTGCTGCCATTGCGTATTGTCTCATCGCTGTTCCTTTGCGCCTTTGGAAGCACAGATTTGTTCGAAAGATTCGTGGACCACCACGTCCTTCATTTCTATTGGGTTTGCTCTCCTCGACTCCGGTGTCTAGTCGTTATACTAAATGTTACTTATCAGGCCATGAACCCATCCTGACTGGTCGCCAGTACATAGGCGACCTGGAGATGGAATGGTATCAACAGTATGGTGCCGTGTACCGCACTGGCGGGTGTTTCGGGGTCAGCGGCGCTTGCCTATATTTAATTGATAATTCTAACATTCAAGGCAGCAAGATATTTTGTCCGTCTCTGACCCTAAGGCGTTACAGTACATTTTCCATTCATCTGGATACCGATTCCCTAAGACAAGGGACATGCATCGTTTCGGCGAGGCACTGTCTGGACCAGGTGTAGCTGCTGTTGAGGGCATGTCGGTTCTGTACTGCCGATGATCTTTGTTTAACCGAAGCTCTAGGTAAAGTCCACCAACGCCAACGGAGAATCCTTGGTCCTGCTTTTGCGGCACCCCAACTACGAAATTTTCTATCTGTCTTCCAGGCCTCAGCAATGAAGGTGTGGCAGGTACACTGGCATCTAGAACACTGGCTCATTAGATCATTCTAGCTTACAGAGAAGATCACCGAACATATCGGTGGTGCCAAGGAGATCAATGTGCTTGAGTGGACGAGCAAAGCTGCGCTAGATATCATAGGAATAAGTACGAATTCATCTCACGTTCATGATAGTCATAATCATTTACAGCCGATTTGCCAGCCTCTTTCAGATATAAGTTCAATTCCCTCGACGGTACACAAACCGAGCTGATGCGAGCACTGGATAATCTTTTGTAGGTGTAACCGTCTGCTCTATCTGGGATATGTCTTATATGCACAATTTTAATACTAGCGGCGAATCTCTGATGTGGCCAACAACGTGGGAACTTCTCTTCACCGCACTCTGTCGCATCCTACCCGAATGGGTATTTTCACTTCTCTCGCGGCTACCTAGCAGAGATGCTGCACGACTGGGTCACTTTAGAGACGTTGCAACGAAAGTATCCCGGCCTATGTTTGAGAAACAACTCGTCGAAGTCGCCAATGATGCTAATCCAGCTGAGAAGGACATCGTTAATGTTCTTGGTATGTATCCTACCTTGCACGCGTCAAATATCTTCTCACCTTCAACTAGCGATGTCTTATCTCGCCGACGGTGCGAAAAAGATGAGCGACATAGAAATCGACTCCCAGCTGGCGTAGGATTTTCCTACTCTTGTCTACAGTACATTCCTTCAATTGCATTTTATAGGACCTTCATTATAGCTGGTCATGATACCACTGCAACCACGATGGCGTGGCTTCTCTATGAGCTGAGCCGCCATCCAGAGGATCAAGCCAAGGTACGCGAGGAGATCGCCATGACTAAATCGAAGGCTCCAGGGCCGCTCAAGTCGAGCGACTATGATTCAATGCCTTTGCTCAATGCTGTTATTAAAGTACGATGTTGTTCCACGATATTTTAAGCCCATTAATGATAATTGGATCGGCAGGAAGTTCTCCGTTACCATCCTCTGGTACATGGTCTCTATCGCCAGCCCGCCCAGGATGATGTCCTACCTCTAGCGGAACCTATCATCATTTCGGACGGCACGGAGTGTTCACAGGTTCCCATTGCTAAGGGCCAAGTCATTTTCGCTTCACTATATACATACAATCGGTTCGTGTATTGAATTTTTATTCTATCAAGAGTAACGTTTTGACCGGGAACATACAGTCTTCCGTCTGTCTGGGGTGACGATGCCGGAGAGTGGAATCCTCGTCGATTCCTTGAAGATCGCAGAGAAAAGCAGGAATCTCTTGGCGTCTATGCGAATCTGTAAGGTCTTGTTCCTGTTGCTATATACTACCCTGCTAATTCTGTCTATTGATAGGATGACTTTCAGTGAGAACGATCCTTCCTTACTTGAGATCAATTGTTGATTACCTCGCCACTACAGGTGCTGGTATTCGTGGGTGCATTGGGTGAGTACACCTGGGAAATGATATATCAAGTTTAACATCTGACCGCGCGTATCAATATAGATGGCGATTCGCGTGAGTATGGACGAACTTGCCCAAACTATTCGATCCTCACCGTTTTATAGTGTTATGGAATTACAATCGGTAGTTACAGAACTTCTCAGTAACTTCGAATTCAGCATTCCGAAGGGCGCACCGGATATACAGCCTTGTCCAGTGGGCTTCGGTACAATCCCCACCGTTCTGGGGAAGGCGAAAGAGGGACCTCAGGTCCCACTGCTCGTTACTCCTCTCAGCAAGTAGGTCTGTCACTGGAGGTTGGCTTCAGAAATGGTTGTGCTGTATGAGGCTAAGCCTGCTTACAAGAATTCTGTACAATGAACCTTGTGTGCCTAGTTACTGCTAAGTGTAATTTTACTTCTTCCGTCCGTATGATCGCTATATAAACTTTTCTTCTACGTCTACAATCTGAATTGTCATGCTCGGCTTATCTCTGTGTTCACTTTAAAGTTTAAACTGAGATATCGCGATGGATGGGCAATTTCAAATCCGGAAATATCCGACTTCTGGAAAGTCTAACGGTCGGCACTCGGCTCCGTTCATCCTTTGTTCTGTCTTAAAGTTACAACCATCGTCAGTGGAGGGACACGCCGCTCAGCCTAATTGTCACTCGGTCTCTTCGACTCCAAGTAAGTAGCAAGGTCTCGACTCTTGCTGCTTTCTTTGACCTACTCTAATATCTCTTATTAGTATGTCAGGTTTCTGACCTCCCACCCGAGATTTTCGACGCCATCATCGACGAGCTGCGAGACGACAAGAAATCTCTGCTCAAAGCATCCTTGGCTTGCAGGGCCTTTTATCCAAGGACCAGAGTTTATCTGTTCTCTGTTGCCTCATTGTCAAGCGCAACGGAGTGCTCTTGCCTCCACGAATTGATCACCCGGTCTCCACAGCTCGCCTTGCATTTCAAATCTCTAAAAATCGCAGTCTTATACCCTTCACATATTGTTCCTCTATCGCTTTACGGAGCGCTGAGCGTCACCGAATTTCTCGTCAATGTCACCCACTTATCTCTGCGTGCTGGAGACTGGCGCTATATGCCAGATTCTGTGGTGTCGAGTCTACAATCCCGATCTTACCGCAGCCTCGAAGTCAACTTTCAATTCTACTTCAGATCGATGGGCGAGATTTGCTCGCTTCTCAGGAATTCACCCAACTTGCAACAAGTACGCATCGATTGTCGAGACAGTAGTATCGCAGAGATCCAGGAATGTGATGTGGACCATTCCGTTCATCGCACCGCAGTTCCAGCCATGGTGTTCATCGGAAACTTCGAGGACGATGCTGGGGCCCTTCTGAAGTCGGTTTTATCATCTCGCTCATGCCCGTTTTCCTGCAGTAATGTTCATACACTCCGTATTACTTCGAAGACTAGTCTTCCGCAATGCCTTAATCAGTATTTATCCCGCTCGCCCAGTTCTCTCAAGCATCTTTACATCGTCCATCCCTATACAGGTTTGCATACTTTATTTGTTCGCTACTTGCCCTTAAATATTTATCTTTCAGCTAGAGGTACCATCCAGTTAGGAACCCTCCACATCTCCGATGTCGAACAGATTACAGTCGCAGTCTTCCGACAGGCCCAGCTATTAGAGTGGTGGATTTCCAATCTTTCGGCGGTGAATGAACACTGCGTCATTTCTTCGATTGCTTTCAAATTTTTAGTTTGTAACCCGAGACTGCAAGAAGGACGTCCTTTATTGGGTTGGGAAGACATATGGACTAGACTGGATGGCTGTTTAACCTCCAGAAAGATGGCTTCATTAAAGCGCGTCACCATTACGTTCGACCCACAGCCTTCGGATTGGGATATTCTCAAAGCCGAGATAGAGGAAAAGTTTCTAGGGCTGAAGAAACTCGGCCGTGAAGTGATTCTAGATGCTGTGGCAAGCCGGCGCTTTTGATGTTGTGCATAAAATGGACAACCTCGGATCGATAGCGTAAGTCTTATGCTTCCTTCGAAGGACTATCAGCCTGTTCTGACGCGATTTGTAGTTTTTCAGGGGTTATCTTCTGGTTTTCTTTTCGTATTCTCTACAATTACAGACATCACTGGTCTCTTTCCTGAATCCTCTCAAATCTACTAGAGACTCTGCAGTTGTCAATCTCATCCTCGGATTCCATGGACCCTGCCTCACGCTAGTTAGCTTTGAGACATAGGTCCAGAAAATGAAGTAGCAATGGCGGCAGTGTTGGCAAGCATTTCGTCAAAAACGGTTGTGGAGTCAGCATGAGAGACCTCGTAAGCCGGATTATGCATTGGCTGAGGAAATGAACGCGTTTGAGAAGAGAAGATTTGGTCGTAGAAATATAATGGGTCAAACAGCTGGTCGTCAGAGCAAAAATGCGTCATCGATTTATTGATCACAATCTCGACCGAAATTGGAACCGCGACTCTTCCTTCTTACAGCCATCATTTTTGCGACGCGTGCCTCTGGTCCCGAGCACAAAGTAATTAGCGAGGTCTCGCTGACCTCTTTATCTGACAAATACCCTTAGTATGCTAGAATGCTCCCGTCTCCGCCAGAAATTCTTGACGCTATCATCGACGAGCTGCAGAACGACAAGCAATCTCTGTTACAAGCATCCTTGGCTTGCAAGGCCACTTGTCCTAGGACGAGAGTCCATCTGTTCTCCATCGCCTCATTATCATCCCAATCTGACTGTGACTGCCTCCTTAAGTTGATCACCCTGTCTCCCAAACTCGCCTTGCATTTTAAATTCCTCGACATCATGATGATCCAGCCTCAGGATATCCACGAGACTCTTGCAGCTTACGGAGGGCTGACAGTCATTGAATCCCTCGTCAACGTCACCCGCTTATCTCTTCTCATGGGAGGCTGGCGTCATATGCCTGACACCGTCGTATCGAGTCTACAATCCCGTTCTTACCGCACCCTCGCAATAGGCATGTCCTTCGAGTTCAGATCGGTAGGCGAGATTTGCTCGCTTGTGAAGAATTCTCCCGGCTTGCACCAAGTGAGTCTCACAAGTGGAAATGCCCTCACGGAGGAGTGCGGGCTGGACCATTCCCTTCATTGTACCCCCGCTCCTATCGTGTTGCAGGTTATTGAGTTTGCGCTACCTTTGGATTCTGTGGGAACACTAATGAAGTGGGCTAGTACATCATGTCCATTTTCCTTCAGAAACATCCATACGCTCAATATATCTCTTCCTGATGACAGCGGTACTGTTTCTCGACATCTCTATCGGTACTTGGCCCTCTCGGACACTGCTCTTAAACGCCTTTACGTGATGCATCATGTATCAGGTGTGTATACGTTACAAACCGTGCCCATATTTACTAAGCTCTCCAATACAGGTTCACTGAATGCTTCTTCAAGAACGCTTCACATTACCAGCATCGAAAAAATCACGGTCAAAGTCGTCAGGACAAGCCGGGTTCACTACGGTCTGCTTTTCCGGATATTCGAGTGGTGGATCTCCAATCTCTCGGCGGTGGATGAACACTGTGCAATTCGTTCCATCACCTTTAAGGTCATGTTGGATCTGCCGGTATTTCAAGAAGAACATCCTGCTTTGGAATGGGAGGATCTGTGGATGAGGCTGGATGGCTGTTTGGCATCCTATAAGATGGCTTCGCTGGAGCGCGTTGCCATTACCTTTGAACCGCGAGTACTGACATGGGATACACTCAAGGCTCGGATGGAGCAGAATTTTCTGGGGCTGAAACGGCTTGGCTGCGAACTCGTCTTGGACACTGTGACATGAGTCCTGAGATGGGAAATTCGATGGCGTAAGTCTTATGTCTCCTTGGACAATCAGCCTGCTCTGACAAAATTTGTAGTTTTCTAGGATCCTTTATTCTCAATGTCTTGTCGTTCCCTTCTGGTATCACCTAGAATTACCATCATCCGAGATCTTTTTACTCCCTGACGCGACAAATGTAGGTGTTTAGCTTACATAGGGAACCACCTACGTAGTATTCATCTGGCATTAATATATTTTATGGCCGGATCGGTCAGTGTTACTGTGAAGAGTTAGATACAGCTATAATTTTACATGCTCATGATCTGAACGTGGTTTCTGTGGAATCTGCTTGTGGAATCAAGTGACCTTTCCACTCCCGAATTGTCTCCACCCGCCTCCGACTCTGTTTCATCGAACGATGGCGCATTCTTTTGTCAACGATTTTGTTCAGTCCGGAAGGTTTTCGGAAGGTTCGGGCCGATTCGTCTCTTGCTCTCGAACGACCACGACCTACCCCTTGCACATAGTTGAATCTCTGTATCGACATTTTCCTCCCTCATCCCCGACAGGAACGTACCTGACATCGTGGCGATGGGCCCTATCCATGAGATCTTCATGAAGGAGGCTCTGGCGATGGTATAACCGGATTCTTTTGCGGTTGAAGACAATGTAAACATAGTCTATCAGCCTCAGGAAAATCTCTACGCCAGTTGGCCGCGTTTTAGTTCGTAATGGATTTATCATCGACAAAGCCAGGAATTTGACAAAGGAGGCTGAGCGGTGAGCTCAGGAATGTATGCGCCTTTTTTTTTTTTTTGCTAAGATATGGTTGTTGATGCTGCATCTTTGATAGGCTACTTGACACCGGAGCTGGAGGTTATTGATGAAATTCTGGCCGAGGCGCTGTCAGTACCCGCTATCGAACACGACGACGTGTATCATGTATGGGTTTGCTCCGCGGGAATTGGTACCAAGGAGGCCTTCTATGGGTGTGCCAGCGACAGATGTGGACATTGCGGGAGTGTCTTGGAGACGAACGAGTATGTGGTCATACGTATCACCCTGAGCTTGGCTCATTTTTTACAACAGGCATCGGTTCAAAAAGGCTATTGGCGGATATATGCGCGAGGAAGCCATCATGATTTTTTATCTCTTCTATATAATGGAGAATACGAATGGTGCGTAGCTGCATATTCATGTTTTTCTTTCCCTTCACTCACGATGATCTTCATCAGCGCCAGGTTCAAACTCGAAGGAAGCCTCGGCTTAGGAGGACGAACCAAACACACCTATATGCGCTTGTTCAGACACCGGAGGCTACTACAAGTTGTGGAGCGGATGAACCTGAGAGCCATAATGGTTGCAAATTAACGTCATACCATATGTCGCAGCTGGGTCAACACGTATACGCATCCAACAGGTGAGTTGGAATCAAAGAAGGGCCCGCGCTATCCACATTATGTCAACCTCAACAATCCTCGCCAACATTGAACCTGTCGAGAATCCGCCAAGCGGGTCAGGATGCAATACACGGAGGACCCACTTCACACTCACTAGCCTAGTCGAAGGCTGAATGGCCTTCCCTACCTCCTCTTTTCCACTACCACTACCCTCTCTTCGCCTCGTTCTATGCCCTACCAGCCTTAACTACAATTCCGGGTAGCGATACGCAGGATGATGCGTTTAGGATAACGCGGTTCACCCGCTTGGTCCGCTGTAAATCCACCACTTTGCGAGGCGCGTTCATCTTCCTTTCTCTTACCTTTCCTCTGTCTGACGGGCTATAAAGACCACTAGTCTTCGACCTCTGTACTAGCACTCGGCAGAAAACGGTCGTTATCTTCACCACAAGCTTGTACGGCGCGAAAGAAGATCTCGGCTGATGTCTGAGAGAAGAGCCCGCGGGATCTCCATTTCCATCTCTCCTTCTACTCGTTCCTTGACAAGGATCGAAAGCTTCGCGTGAATATTGATGGACAGTAACCTGCTGGAATGCTTCATGTCTACGCCTGGTTGCTGCACGAGGATGAGGCCAAGAGAGTGGCCTGATCCTACCACGGCACATCGGTCATCTCAGGAAACTATGTACAACATCCTCCCTCCAGAAGTCGCCCTGCCCTCGAAGGTGAAGTACGTACCTCATCCGCGTGGATGGCATCTGCGCACGCCATGCCGACTGGGCTGGGTATCGGGTCGGCGGGGCTGGAGTTGCCCCTGAGCAAGCTTCCTTGGGAGGAGGCCAAGCAGACGATTCTACTGATCGTGTGGAAGAATCCTAAGGTCTTGTCCCTGTTGCTATCTACTATCTACTACCATGCTAATTCGGCCTATTGATAGGATGACTTTTAGTGAGAACGATCCTTCCTTACTTGAGATCAATTGTTGATTACCTTGCCAATGCAGGTACTGGTATTCGTGCGTGCATTGGGTGAGTACACCTTGGAAATGATAGATCAAGTTTAACATCTGACTGCGCGTATCAATATGGGTGGCGATTCGCGTAAGTATGGACAAACGTGCTCATTCTCTTTGATCCTCACCATTTTGGAGTGTTATGGAATTGCAATCGGTTGTTACGGAATTTCTCACTAACTTCGAATTCAGCATTCCGAAGGGCGCACCGGATGTACAGCATTGTCCTGTGGGCTTCGGTACAATATCACCATTCTGGAGAAGGCGAAGGAGGAACCTCAGGTCCCACTGCTCATTACTCCTCTCAGCAAGTGTGTCTGTCGCTAGAGGTTGGCTTCAGCAATGGTTGTGCTGTATGAGGCTATACTTACACGACTTCTTGTAGAATGAGCGTTTTGTGGACGTTGTGTACCTAGCTACCGGGTGTACTTGTACTTTTTCCATACAATTGCTATATGTAATTTTCTTCTACGTCTACAGTCTGAAGTCTGCGTTCGCTTTAAGGGTCAAATTTGAGATATCACGACGCACGGCAGATACGTTGTCGATTTATTGGATGGCAGTTTCGAGTCTGGAAGTATCCGACTCGTACAGTGGTTGTGGTATTCGGCTCCGTTCATCATTTGTTCTTTCTTTTACAACCGTCATCTTTGTAAGGTGCCTCCACGGACGAGTCACTCAACCTTATTATTACCTGGTCCTCAACGCCGAGGAACTAGCACGGTCTCGATTCTCGTTGCCCTCAAGTTTGACCTATTCTAACAGTGCTTATTAGAATGCCACTCTTCGATCTTCCACTGGAAATTCTCGACACCATCATCGACGAGCTGCGGGAAGACAAAAAATCTCTGCTACAAGTATCCCTAGTTTGTCGGGCCCTTTGCCCAAGGACCAGAGTTCATCTGTTCCACTTCGTCACGCTGTCTGAAAAGTCCTGCTGCGATCGCCTCCGCGCGTTGATCACCCTGTCTCCAAAGCTCGCTCTGCATTTTTCACATCTTCGCATCGCGTTCGACGACACTTCAAGCGTTCCTACTGCCACAGCTTACGGAGCACTGACAGTCATCGAATTTCTTGTCAATATCACCCACTTATTCCTCTTTGAAGGATATTGGCGCTATATACCGGATGCTGTTGTGTCGAGTTTGCAGTCCCGTTCTTACCGCACGCTCGCAGTATACGGGTGGTTCATGTTCAGATCGATAGGTGATATCTGCTCGCTTATGCAAAATTCGCCCAACTTGCAGAGAGTACGCTTCGACTGTTCGAATACAAACTTCACATCGATCCAGGAATGCAATTTTAATCACTACCTACGTCGCACTCCCGCTTCAGCCGCGATTATTATAAATTACTCTTCGTCATATTCGGATTCTGCTGGGGCTATTCTGACGTTGGGTTTATCGTCCAACCCATGCCTATTTTCCTGCCGGAAAATTCATACACTCAAAACTGTTCTTCCTAATACGAATATTGGTGTTACACAGGATCTCAGTCGGTATTTAGTGCTCTCAGGTACTTCTCTGAAACATCTTCACCTATCCCATGATATATCAGGTGTGTATTTTTCATTTTCATCGTTTCCTACATGCCCATGCTTACTCTTTATTACAGAGTTTGAGAACGCACCCTCCATCAGGCTTAATGTTTCCAATCTCGAGCTGCTTGTCGTCACGATCTTCGAGATCGGCGTGAATCCCCGTTGTAGGACCTCCCAGATATTCGAGTGGTGGATTACCAACCTTTCAGCGGTGAACGAACACTGCGCCATTCGTTCGATTGCTTTCACAATTATATCTTGTGACCCGAATTGTCCAAAGGGGCATCCTGCGTTGAACTGGGAAGACCTGTGGACGAAGCTGGATGGCTGTTTAAGCTCCAGGAAGATGGCTTTGTTGGAGCATGTTGCGATTACTTTCAAACCACGACCAGTGGAATGGGATGCATTCAAGACTTGCATGGGGAGCAAATTTCCGGAGCTAAGACAGCTTGGCTGTGAAGTCGCCTTGGATGCTGTGGAAAATCTCTGGGATCCCGCACCTTGAGATGGAAATCGACACCGTAAGTCTTGCCACTCTTTCGACTATGAACCTACTCTCACCCAATCTGCAGTTCTCCACATGATCCTCACTAAGATCTGCACCGTGCGATATATTCTATTTGCATCATACGATCACCACTATAACCTTCTTGTGTACATCACAAGCATCCATCGTCTGCCCAAGGCTGTACAGCTGACCTGGTCGAATGTGCTTCCAGGATGGAAATTCTCGTCACTGACTGCCACTCTACCTTCCTTTCCCTTATTTCCTTTGTTTGGCTCACTATTAGTCTGCCCGCCTTTCACAGAAGGTGCCTTACAGTTACCGCGGGAGCTGGCCTTCCCTGATTTTACGCCTGCTTTGTTTGCATGACTACTGTAGTAGAAAACATTTTCCCACTTTATACGGTCCGGGATAGAGTTTCCACGTTCGTATGTGTAGTCCTTGCAGAATCGGTGAACTATTTAATTTGACTTTCATCGTGAATTTTATCCTCCCAGTGAACTGTTAGAAGAACTTATTTAAAAAATGCATTCTGACTTATTGATGGAGATTTCGGCCGGAAATCGGCAGTATTCCTTGAGGGAAGCTCGTCTCATACTCCGACCATCATTTTCGCGACGCGTGTCGCTCACAAGTCGCTCAGTCCCTAAATCCTACGATCTTCTGGTTGTCCGCGTCAGGTAAATGCAAGGCTCGGTGCTCTCCTTGACCTGACATCTATCCCTAGAATGCTAGAACGCTCTGATCCATCAGGTCTTCCGCCAGAAATTCTCGATGCTATCATCGACGAGCTGCAGGACGACACTAAGTCTCTGTTGCAAGTATCCTTGGCTTGCAAGGCCCTTTGTCCCAGGACCAGAGTCCACCTGTTCTCTGTCGTCGCCATGTCCAACCTATCACACCCAAAGCCAGTGCGAACGCCTCCGGAACTTAATCACCTTGTCTCCCAAGCTTGCCCTGCATTTTAAAACCCTTCAGATTGCGATCGAGCCGATATTGGATGCTCATGTTCCTTGGGTTTACGGACCGCTGACAGTCATCGAATCCCTTGTTAATGTCACCCACTTAAAACTTACCTATGGAGACTGGCGCCACATGCCGGATACTGCCGTGTCCAGTCTGCAATCCCGTTCTTACCGCACCGTCTCCATCGGCCAGCACTTCAACTTCAGAACTATGGGCGAGGTTTGTTCACTCGTGCAAAATTCACCTGACTTGGAACGAGCGCGCTTCATGTGTGAAAATAATCCCACACTGGAATGCGATTTCAATCACTGCCTTCACCGCACCCCCGCTCCAGCGACCCTGCACATCACAGACTATCAGGACACTTTGATGTCTGCCGAGATCCCGGGTCTCCTGAAGTTGGCCATATCATCCCTTCCATGCCCGTTTTCTTTTCGTAACATTCATACGCTCAGTGTAAACCTTTCTGGTGCGAGCTATATCGTTCCAGAGCACCTCAGGCAGTATTTAGCCCTCCCGGGCACTTTTCTTAAACATCTTCATGTGAACCATAACTTCAACCAAGGTATGTAAGATTGTTCGATAATATTGGAATGTCCTAATATTTACCCTCGCTTACAGGATCGCCGGACCGTCTATCTTCGACAACACTTGATGTCTCTGGCGTCGAGAACATTAAAATCTGGATATTAAATGCCACGTCGCCTCGTTTCACTCGGGGGATCGACATATTGCGGTGGTGGATCTCCAATCTTTCTGTGGTGAATAAATGCAGCGCCATTCTTTCGGTCACCTTCACGATTACATCGTTTCCGCCAGAAGAAGGTCATACTGCTTTGGATTGGGAAGACCTGTGGACGAGGCTGGATGGCTGTTTGACTTCCTACAAAATGGCTTCATTGGAGCGTGTTGCCATTATTTTCGAACCACTGCCTGCGGAGTGGAATATGCTCAAAGCTCAGATGGAGGCAAACTTTCTCGGACTGAAGAAACTCGGCCGTGAGGTAATTATAGATGCTACAAGCGATTAAAAGAATCGGGTCTTGCTAAGGTCGTGGATGAAATGCACGGATAGACAGCGTGAGTCTTATGTTCGTCTCCTTCGATCATCCTGTCTTCACATACTGATATAGTTTTGCAGACAACCACGAGTCTATATCTCCTTGCTCCGCAGACAGAATAACCAACGAAAAGTATCGGATATTCAGAGTTCAATGGACATTTCAAAAAGGCTATCATGATCGGGTATGGAAATGGTGAAAGGCTGGGCGACAGCAGTTCTGTACGTAGATGCAATACAGGGAAACCAATAGTGACTTGGAAAAACAGCTTGAACTAGGGATGTGTGAAACGAACCTTTCGAGACTCGAGTCCTTTTGTTTCGTCTTCAACCAGAACGAGCACTTGGCCATTTGTTGGCAATGAGCGATAATGGGCGGCAGCTTTTTCTCTCGTTCTATGCATTCCTTGATGCTGATATCAACGTCTTGAACCACACTCAGGGAAAACCAAACTCGTGCGTCGACTTCGGCAGCAGTAGCTGGAGTTCAACAGTGGGCAAAGGAAGAAGTATATTATTGACAGAAAACGCCTCATGGACACACCAGTGACTCCGCGCTCTCAGATTGTTGCCCTACTCATCGCAAGATGGCGAAATCATCCAAGTGGTCAATTGCTTACCATCGCGACCTGCTCCTCCCTCTCCTACGTTACTGCCAGAACCACCAGTCAAGGGAATATTCTCCGTTCCTGTATGTTCAAAACGATTATTCCCCGTCTGCATACAATGCCGACGATTCCGGTTGACTTGATAGCCAGGAAGGTGAACCAGACTTCAGACCGAAATCGCCCTAATCTAATAATGCTTGCGCCGCAGCCGAACGCGACTTGATTCTGCATTCAAAAGGCAGGGGAAAGCTACAGGGCTTAAATTAAAACATGCCAGAGGACATCCAGCATGGAAAACCTACCTCACAAAACTGCTCGTATAGATATTACTGGGTTCAATGACGCGACCTTCAGAATCCACCGCCTTGGAAAACGACAAAGTCGACGCTATAGACGCGATGGCAATCCAAGCCGTATTTAGTGCGAGATAACGGCCAGGACAGATACTAGAAGAAGATCATCAAGGCGTTGAATGTATACATACCACACTACACGCACCGTCTTCCGAACCCAAACGCCGCTGTGGGTTCAGGTTGAGCTTCTTTCCCATCTTGGGGAATGAACCGATCGGGATCAAACGCCAGAGGGTTCGGATAGTCTTTTTCGTCGTGAAGCATGGCCCTACATCATCCGTCAATCGAAGGTTTCAATATACGAATATCAAACTCTTGAACTGACCAAGCGTTGCCAATGACGGTAGTACCTACAGAGGGTGTTTATATAAACATAAACTGATAAGGCAAACGTACTCTTAACGTACCCGCAGGAATGTAATATCCTCTATAAACATCTTCCTTCATGCTACGATGAGCAACGCCTAAGTCAAATATTATGAACTCGAGTACACTCGTAGATCCGAAAGTACGTACCCAGTGGTACAACAGGGTTCCACCTTAGCACTTCCAACACGATAGCATCAATATAGGGCAGCTGCGGACGGTCATCGAAATTAGGCAGGCGGGTGCCATGACCGATTACAGCATCCACCTCGGCTTGGGCTTTGGCTTGTATTTCGGGGTAAAGAATAAAAGCGAGTATTGCGGAAAGGACGGCGGACACAGTCTTGGTACGTGATGAGAGACTTTGAATGATGCACAGGGTGAAAACCTACAGTGTCGGCTCCGGCTAATCAAGGAATAAGATCAGATATTCAACGAGCGCCAAAAAGCACCTACCAGAAAAGGCAACCGCTGCAGTGTTCCTTACAATTTCAAGGTGCATCGCATTCTCTAACGCCTCAGTCTTTGTTAGATTTTCCGAGACGAGTGAAGGGGGAGCAAAGCCCTTCGCCTTGAGCAAGAGTCAATGCGAATCGCGATCAAAATTGATCAATGAGCGAAGACATACCATTAACTCAGTTGTATACTTGAACGGCTCTTCTGCCATCTCCTCGACGTCTTTTCTCCAGGCGCGTGCAAGCCTCAAGAACTTTGCACCAGGCATCCATCCTTAATGATGTCTTCAATACGAGCCTAGCAGCTGAATAAAAGAAAACTCACGCGGAAGGTATTTCAAACTGGGGATGTAGTCAACGAGAAAAGCTCCCACGTTCCCAACAGCGTGAATGCTTTCCTGTGCCCGATCAACCAACTCCACAAACCGATCGCCGTTTGGATCTACATCATATCCATAGACGGTTTTCATGATGATTGAGCCAGCGTGGCTAGAGGGCTGTTTAATTACCAAAGACCTAGCTACAGGGTAACATCCAGCTTACTGGCGGATATGGTGAGTAAACGCATCGGGAGATTTAAGCAGCTGTTTTAGCAAAGCCGACGTCGCTTTCAGTTGCACAGGATAGTAGGCCGCAACTGCGCGGGGCTGGAAGTATTGGTGAAACATTCGACGATGTGATCTGTGAAGAGAAGGAAAAATCAGACCACGAACTGCATACATAGTTGCACTGACCTCCACCGGTTAGAATATCTCATGAAAGCCAAGTTGATGTCCCAGCCCGACAGCTTCAGCATGGTGAAATCTGCATGACGTTACGGACTCTGAGACGCTAGAGTAACATCCATTACTTACCTGGCCTGTCGGAATAATTACCGGAACGTTTTTCAAAGAGATCCTCTGCTGCTTGTGCAGAGTTGATTACAACAGTCGGGTTTCCGGGTATGTCTAGATAGAAGACATCACCGTACGTGGTAGCCCATTGAGCATAGGTTCGCCATGGGTGGTCTACAGTCCGAGGCACATTCCAGAGGTTCCCAATGAGCGGGAGCTCGCTTCGGCCCGGGAGGGAGAGGCAGGCGCCGACGGAGAATTGAGAGAGATAGACGATATAACAGGAAGGCACCAAATAAAAGAGTTGCGAGCAGGAGAGTTGAAGCCATTGGAGACCTTGGAGTGACCGTGGGTGATTTCTCCTCGCTTTCAAGTCGTTGATAAGTCGTACCTATCAGTAGAGAAGGTCTTATCTTAGCTCACTATTTACGTTTGAATAAGATCCAATAATACCTGAGGGCAAACATGTGTTATGGAGCACCAGTTTGTGTTGTTCGGGTCGATGGACATGCCGGTTCCTCTTGATAGCATCGCACCGTCTCAAACATTGATTTGGAGCAGATCCAGAAGGGACTGTGCAATGCTGGTAAATGTCGATTTTGTGAACTGGTTATGGAGAAAGAAATATATGATTTGTCTGTCCAAACATCTGTAGGCATTGCAGCCGCTCCCGCACATCAAAGACTGGAGTACCGTTGCACCATTATTGTAGTAACGTCGGATAAAGTGACAAGAATACGATTGAATCAGCTGGACATTTGTAAACCTCGAAAGTATCGGCAAACAGTCCGGACAGAGAAACGAGACGTCAGGTGGATGCAGAGGGATGGTGGCGATAACGTTGATACTGACACGAGGACCCAATCAGGAACGGCTTGGTCGTAAGGATCGTTTTCTAACGCCTAGCTATCCGATATCCGAGCTCTCAGGCTGAAGCGAGGCACCAAGACTGAATTGAGGCAGTAAAGCCTTTTGGCATGATGAGAGTTGGCGAAGCAACGGGGAAATTAGTGACATAGTCTCGTAATCTCCAGACTTGTCAAAGCCGAGATCGGGAAGAACGAATAAAGAGATCGACATTAAAAGGCGGATGACGGTTGTCGATGAGAGAATATCAGTGACAGGCAGATCTGGCGCACATACGAGGCTGCGGGTAGCATATAGAGGTGCATTTTTTTGAAGAATAAGCAGGGCAACCGGTAGGCAGAAATAGTCCTGTATGTGAAAGAGCAACGTCTCCAACAGGATGGCCATTTGCCGCGTCAAGGGCGATCCCACATCCCAATCGTACTTTTCGAAGCTAAAATGTCGTCTTCAACGAATTCCTCGACTTGATTCTTCAAATTTGTGAACTCTTTCTCCAATGCTGCGACTTTACTCTCTAATGCCTTGATCTCCTCCCTGAGGCTCCCGAACTCTCCCGAAATTTCCTTCTTGGTCGTCTGCATCTCTTGCTTCATCTTCTCCATCATCTCTTTCACGGTCGTGACGTCCGATACCAATGGATATGCGTTCTCCGTGTGGTAGTAAAACATGGCGGTGTTGAGAACGAACAAGTTGAGATGACGTCACGCGTCAAGGTCGGATGCTTTCTGCATTGAGTATCATATTCCCACGGGCCAATGAAGGCGTCCCAATGCCTAGTCAGTATGTCATCAAGGGTGCTCGCTGAGAGCCCAAGCTTCGTGAAGCAGTCATTTGTGACATGGCCAAGATGAGACTTGAACTATTCCTCGTGCTAAGTATTACTTTTTTCAAATATCCGAAGCCTACATAACTTTTAGCCACAGTACTGGATCTACTACTTGGCTATATTTTGCACACCAAATGCTGGCGAAGGGAAGAAATCAGAATACTACATGCAAATCTATTTGCACAAACTGCGATAGTCTTGACAAGAGAACGTTTTAATCAATGCATGCAAGCCATCCGTGACATAACCATACACGCGACTGGGAGACTTGTCATAGTCGTAGGATATGCAACTGCGACACAAATTTATTATCAGTCCATCGAACATGCACTCTAAGATAAAAGACCTACCGAGCTGGAAATGTCGCGAAACGGGGTCGGTGTTGCAATCTTGGCTGTGGCGGCGGAAGAGGGTTGGCCCGGCGCCACTTCTCTCTCTGCACCAGATCTACGTGCTTGAGGGGTTCCAACAAGGCCTTTTCTGCACCCTCCACGGCAGAAAACATCAACTCGGAGCCATCAAACTTGAATCCTACTCCACACATCCGCAGCTGCTTTCTCATCCGGCCATTCGCTCAAAACCTGGGCCCAATCTCGGATGGACTGCGCCAAGTCGCGTTCCGACGATTGCGGTTCCTCTTCAAGACAGCAGCTATCCTCGTCCTCGGAATCGACCTTCCTCTGAGTCTCAGGCTTCTTTGCTGGGGGTGCCCAGTTCGGGTCAGTCAGAGGACCCCCAATGACGGCACGCTCAGCAAAACTGCGAAGATGTCTGTCCCGCTCGTGATATTCTTCGTGGAAAAAGTCATCGTCAAAGGTGAAGTCTCCGGCGTCTCGAAGGCGACGAAGCCAGAGTTGGGCATCAGCCAGTCCCGGAAACAGATCGTTCACGGCATTCAACGCGTCCCTTTTCGAAATCTTGAGCCCGTTCTCGACAACTTGGAGAGCACGGGTGAGGTAATTCTTGTCAGATATCTTAGAAAGATATTTGACGATGATGAGGATTGCCTGGGTGTGGGAGATGGAATCCTTTTCGGTCAAGTGATCCAGGAGACGGACGATGTCTTCGGTTTGGGACGCTGCAGTGAAAATTTCTGCCGCGTCCGAGTACAAAATGAAAGGCTTGTCCGAGAAGACTCGTTCCCTCATCAAGGATAAATAGAGGACTTGATGTCAGGGTACTTTGACACTAGAGAGGTGTACTGGTGGAAGGATGGGCGCTTGACGAATCCAGCAATCTGGTGATTGTGACGCTCAGCATAGAGCCTGCTGGCGACGTTCTTCATATCTTGCGTCCAGTGACCATCCCAGAAAGCGTATCCGTCCTCGTTTTGCGGGTCTGTGCCGTCGTCAGTCAAACGAAGAGCCTGTAGCGCCTGCTATGCAGAAAACATACCACTGGTATCTTGACGAAACAGGCTGAAGACTTGTTCATAGAGGTCATCGTCCTTTATGACCTCACCAGCAGAGACTGGGGAACCTCGCATGGCCGAGAATACGAGGAATTCTCTCCACATCCAAGCCATATATTCGAGAACGTAGCAAGCTTCATCATTATACACCATGGTCTTCTCCGAGTTTGTGATGACCAGCGTCTTTGAGCAGTCAAATTCCTCACCCCTAATATAGGATAGGCATTATCAGTATCCCACAATGCATGAGCAATAAACATTTGACAAACAGAGAGTCGTTCGCAGCTGATGAACAAATTTTCAGACACCTGCGGATGAGGTCCATGTCTGCGTTTTCTTCAGCCATTGCAAGCCATATATTAGGAAGCCATTCGACAATCTCTTCCATGATCCTCTCCATCAACGGCACTTGCTCATCATGTCGATCGTCTGGGTCATATTCCTCAACTGTAGCCAGCTCTCTTGACAACGAAGTCAAAAAACATAGTGCAAATCGTATTTGAGGTCTCGAACTGCTCTCTCCCCGGAAGGATATCCAGAAGGGAAGCAGCAATTTCGCGGACGTTTTGAAGAGCCGCGCGATTGTCCGCAGTCACTTCGAGAGACTTTGCCGTAGTTAACGCGTCGGTAAGGAGGTTATGAAGTCGCTGCACTGGTGGGATGTTGGTTTTAGCATTTGACATTGAAACGACGCGTCCTTTCTTCGCTGGACGCGCTGCTGGAGCCGGTGTGGTTCGACTACGGAGTACACCAGTCGCGCTACGTGTTTTTCGTGGGGACACAGGCATGGTGATAAAGTGCGAGTTCCAGGCCTGGGAATTTTTCCTCTCCGGTGCCGGTCATGTCACTAATTCGCCGAGTAAGTATGCTCGGGTCAGAATTTTCCACCTGGAAGTTGGAAAGAAGGTGAACATACGGCCCAAACGGTCCGAGTGTCCAGCGGCAAATACCGGATTCCACCTAAACCGTTACAACCGAGTCAATGAAGACCAGCGCTGAATCGACGGCAAAGAGCCAGATCAAACTGGAGAACCAACACCGACGAAAGGAGAGTACGGTAATGAGCGAGGCCCCAGGATGTGTCAATCCAAGAGGAAGGAACGGTGGCCGGAGTCAAATTCTAGCCCAAATGTCTAGGACGAGGTAGCAGGCGCAGGGAGATCCGAGAAAGAAGCTGGCCAGTTTTAGAGAGGTATGTGCTGAGTAACTAGCCTTTTTTTGATTACTGATTCCGCTCGCTTCAGCAATATCATCGATGTCGGTCTCTGGCGAGTCGCAGCGCTCATGAATAGGATTTTGCGTGGTATTCGCAATTGCATTCATGAATATGATGGGTGCGCGTACTTGGCACAAGCCAATCGTCGAGGTCGTACTCGGAGCAACTAGTGCACTCAATTTGGCGACTACGTGGAACTCACCAGTCGCCGCGCGACAAGGATGATGTCCCGGGGAAACTTTTGTTCCAGTGGCATTTGCTGGCACCTTTGCGTCCGGTGGTGATGTGATGTTGGTCCACGATGCGATGAAGTCTGCCTCCTATACTCTAGCCATCTTCAATACTAAACTCAACCAGGGCGACTCCTGCTTCCGGGACGCATGCAAGTCCGACTATAATCCAGACATTCAAACCTTCACCTTGCCGTCACCACAATGCAAATGGCGCCAATAGAATCATATGCAGGCCGTTCTCTGGTTCGTCGAGTTTGCATGCACAGGCAATTTGTGCTGGGATACCGCGTACAGGCAAGGGGGCGACCTGGTGTGGATGAGGAAATGCTTGTTTCATCGTACTCGGTATGGCCCATTCCTTTTTGTTTGCCAGACGCTTACGGTAAGTATATGGTTCGATAGACAAAAACGTTGCCGAATGCTGGAGTTCTCGATGTATCTGTGGGATAGTCCGGTGGTCATGAAGAGGCTCCGTAGGACGACATAAAACCTGAACCTTTCATCCCAATTATGGTTGCTCCCTGTCCAAAGCTCCCTCGCTGTAAGTACAGTTGAATATTCAAATATCGATGATTTGCTCCAATCGATACTGCATACAGAGATGTCGACAAATGTTTGAACCGGGAAGACGAAGTCAATTCAGGAGATGATGGCCAGTCATTGTCGCTTCCAATCATCGAGAACTCGGTAATGGTCCTCGACCACGACTGCTCATAGTACGTCGTGACAACATCAGAGTCAGTGGTGACATTCATTTTCCTCGACAATCTTCTCACCAGCCCATCACAGACAATACCGCAATTCCAGTAATTAACCATCCAGCACTTCCACAATTGCACTGATGCCTGGTTTACTATCACAGTACAGTATGGTACATGATATCTAGTGTACAAAACTTGACAGCGCCAAATCAATGTAAACTTGGGTGACAATAATGGATGCAATAAAAAAGGGGGCCTATGGGCAGAACTTGAGTCCATAAGCGATAAATGCTTGTATCAAAGTACGCTAATCATCTGGCTGGCGTACAACAACTTCACTGTATGTCGTTGGAGTCACCTGTGCAGGGTGTGCAGTGCAATCCCCTGCTCTCCGGATTCCGGATGTTGCTCGGATACTCAGTAAAGAGCCGCAATGAACCATCCGACATACTTGTAGTTTCCACATCAGGACAATCGATGAGGAGTTGTCTTGCGGTTTGTAAACGATCGTCATTGTCAGCGCACCCGGCTAGATGCGCGCGCCAGACACGCGACAGTGCTACCGCGGATCGACTCTGAGCTGGGTCGATTGGAAGATTGGCAAAGCGAGCGAGGCGTGCCTGTCCCATGTCGAGTATTTGCCTTAGCCGGAGGCGGTCCATATACTTGATGTCATTCTAAGGAAGATGATCAGGTTGACGAGTACAAAATGACCAGTCAAATGCACGCACCGTTACTAGCCACCCATGTATATCCTCGTAAGCAGCATCTTGTTCCTCAGATAATCTCTCCAAAGCAGCCAACCTGTCCTTCAAAACCGTGATTTTCGCATCTTGTTCCCCAGATAATTTCTCCGAAGTGGCCACCTTGTCTTTCAAAACCGCATCTCGTTCCTCAGATAATTTCTCCGACGTGGCCACCTTGTCCTCCAAAGTGGCTACCATGTCCTTCAAAGTGGCTACCTCGTCCTTCAACTCGTTGCTGTCTGTTGTCAAATCTTCGATCTTCCCTAGGAGAACATCAAGCTTGCGGCTGATGTTTGCGACCGCATCAGGATCTGCAGCGGGAGTGGAAGCAGGGGCAGGAGAGGGGGCGGGAGCTGGAGCCAGAATAGGGGCACTGTTGAGTTGCTGATCCTGTGGGATGCTGTTGGGAGCAGGTACAAAGGTAATATTCGTAGAGGACGGATCCGTGCCCAACGTCTTAACTTTCGCCGTGTCTTTAGTGCACTGAGCAGACACAAAATTCCTGGCATCCTTGAACTCTTGGCGGTCCTGCTCTTGTATGTCGCCTTTGACAGAGTCGCCAGCAGCAGTCTTGACCTTTTTCATCGTCGCTTCGTCCCTGACGTAGCCTATCCTAGAGGAGCTAACGGAATGAAAGATGACCGTTCTAGTGTGAGCTCCGTCAGGGGTCAAGTAAACATACGGCCCATACGGCCCGAGTGCCCAACGGCAAATACCGAATACCATCTTTGACCATCACCGAGCAACAACCCAGCGCTGAATCGACAGACAGCGAGATCAAACCGAAAAACTGGCCCCGTCGAAAGGAGAGGTAACACAAGCATGCGAACCAGGACGATCTAGTCAAACCAGCGAGGCCTTAGAATGTACCAAGGATGCTCAAGGGAATGATTACGACTCCAAGGAACGCCGATTTCAAGACAGATATCGCACTGACATTACAGGATGAGGTAACAAATGAGAGAGCCAAGCCGACTAAAACAGGGCGGTCGCGGTCTGCCGGGCAACAACGCGGTACCAAACTTTACCACAGTGCGGAATTGGGTCTGTTGGAAGACGCACACGGACTAAAGCAGGAATGTACTTCAACGCTCCAGGGAGGCTTTGTTTCTTTGTACATCTCTCTTCTTGTCCTCTAACTCCCTACTAGGACTACTTCATAGTCCCATTCATTGTCGGCTCCGGCACAAATACGCAATTTCCAGTGGATAATGGGGCCCGTAGGGTCGTCATGTTCCTTGGGTTTACGAACCGCTGACAGCCATCAAATCCCTTGTTAATGTCACCCACTTAAACCTTGCCTATGGAGACTAGCGCCACATGCCGGATATTGCCGTGTCCAGTCTGCAATCCCGTTCTTACCGCACCGTCTCAGAACTATGGGCGAGGTTTGTTCACTCGTGCAAAATTCACTTGACTTGGAACGAGCGCACTTCATATGTGCAAATAATCCCATACTGGAATGCGATTTCAATCACTGCCTTCATCGCACTCCCTCTCTAGCGACCTTGCACGTCACAGACTATCAGGACACTTCGATGTCTGCCGAGATCCCGGGTCTCCTGAAGTTGGCCATATCATCCGTTCCATGCTCGGTGTCTTTCAGTAACATTCATACGCTCAGTGTAAACCTTTCTGGTGCGAGCTATATCGTTCCAGAGCACCTCAGGCGGTATTTAGCCCTCCCGGGCACTTCTCTTAAACATCTTCATGTGAACCATAACTTCAATCAAGGTATGTAAGATTGTTACAATACAATTAGAATGTCCTTGTATCTTCCCTCTCTTACGGGACCGTCGGACTGTCTATCTTCGATAATACTTGATGTCTCTGGCGTCGAGAACATTGAAACCAGGATATTAAAGACCACGTCGCCTCGTTTCACTGGGGGGGATCGACATATTGCGATGGTGGATCTCCAATCGTTCTGTGATGAACAAATGTAGCGCTATTCTTTCGGTTACCTTCACGATTGTATCGTTCACGC
The DNA here is from genome assembly GCA_037576215.1 of Armillaria gallica. NCBI lineage: Eukaryota > Fungi > Basidiomycota > Agaricomycetes > Agaricales > Physalacriaceae > Armillaria > Armillaria gallica. The sequence goes on along the minus strand of JBANDB010000016.1, from coordinate 1,174,705 downwards.
CAGAAGGACATCCTGCGTCGGATTGGGAAGACCTGTGGATGAGATTGGATGGCCGTTTGGCTGCCTACAAGATAGCTTCATTGGTCATTATTTTCGAACCACTGCCTGCAGAGTGGGATACGCTCAAAACTGAGATGGAGGCAAACTTTCTGGGGTTGAAGAAACTCGGCCGTGAGGTAGTTCTAGATGCTGCGACAAGCGATTATAAATGAGGTCTCAATGCCGCGCATGGAATGCGCAGATAGACAGCGTGAGTCTTATGTGTGTCTCCTTCGATTGTCATCAGGTGGAGCCACCGCTTCCTTCCTTACCATACTAATGCAGTTTTTGCAGGCAAGCGCCAGTCTGTCATCTCTTTGTTCTGCGGACAGAAAAACAGCGGGAAGTATTGGATATTCAGAGCTCGAACACGATGATCATTTCAAGAGGACTATCATAATTGAAAAACTTAACGAGAACTGTTCTGTACGTAGATACCATACAGGGAAATCGATATCAAAAAATCGCTTCAACAAGGGATGTATGAAACGAACCGTTCGAGAATTGAGACTTGCTTGATGCCCTAATCTAATGTCAAGTCCTGTTGTTTCGTCTTCAACCATAATGAGCACCAGGTCGTTTGTTGACAACTGGCGATAACGGGCGATCTACGCATTCCTTGTTATCGATATCAGCGTTTTGAACCACGCCCAGAGCGAGTGTAATAGGACATCGACTCGTGAAGCAGTGGTTGAGGTTCAACAATGGGAGAAGGAAGTATATTGCCGATGGAAAACACCTCAGGAATACATATCTCTCAGACTGTCGCCCTACTTATCGCAAGGTGACGAAATCTTCTAAGCGGGCAATTGGTCGCAATCCTCCCTTCCTTCTCTTACTTTACTGGAATCACCAGCCGATCGAATATTTTCTGTACCTATCCGTTCAAAACGATCATTCCCCATGTGTATACAATACCGACGAGTCCGGTTGACTGGATAGCCGGGAAGGCAAACCAGATTTCAGACCAAAATCACCCTAATCTAATAATGCTTGCGCCGCAGCCGAACGCGCCTTGATCCTGCATTCAAAAGGTACGGGAAAGCTACAGTGCTCAAATCAAAACACGCCATAGGATATCTAGCATGGAAGACCTACCTCACAAAACTGCTCGTATAGGTATCACTTGGTTCAACGACTCGACCTTCAGAATCCAAGGCCTTGGAGAACGACAAAGTCGACGCCATAGAAGCGATGGCGATCCAAGCTGTATTTAGCGCGAGATAACGGCCAGGGCAGATACTAGAAGAAGATCATCAAGGCGTTGAATGTATACATACTACACTACACGTACCGTCTTCCAAAACCAAAGGCGACTGTGGGTTCAGGTTGAGCTTCTTTCCCATCTTGGGGAATGAACCGATCGGGATCAAACGCCATAGGATTCGGATAGTCTTTTTCATCGTGAAGCATGGCCCTGCATCGTCTGTCAATCGGAAGTTTCGATTATCATATATCGACTCTTGAACTGACCAAGCGTTGCCAATGACGGTAGTACCTACAGAGGGTGGATAAACATAAACTGATAAGACAACAATACTGGCAACATACCTGCAGGAATGCAATATCCTCTGTAAACATCCTCCTTCATGCTGCGATGAGCAATACCTGAGTCAAAATTTATGAACTCAAGCACACTCGTAGATCTGAAAGTACGTGCCCAGTGGTACAGCAGGGTTCCATCTTAGCACTTCCGATACGATAGCATCGATATAGGGCAGCTGGGGACGGTCATCAAATTAGGCAGGCGGATGCCATGGCCGATTACAGCGTCCACCTCGGTCTGGGCTCTGGCTTGTACTTCCGGGTAAAGAATAAAAGCGAGCATTGCGGAAAGGACGACAGACACAGTCTTTGGTCGTGATAAGAGACTCCGAATGATGCACGCGGGTAAAAACGTACAGTGTCAGCTCCGGCTGATCAAGGAATAAGATCAGATGTTCAACGAGCACCGAGAAACACCCACCAGAAAAGGCAACCGCTGCAGTATCCCTTACAATTTCAAGGTGCGTCGTATTCCCTGACGTCCCGATCTTTGTTAGATTTTCCGAAACATATGAAGGGGGTGCAAAGCCCTTAACCTTGAGTGAAAATCAATGTGGATCGCGATCAGAATCGATCAATGAGCGAGGACATACTACTGATTCAGTTGTATACTTGAACGGCTCTTCTACCATCTCCTCGACGTCTTTTCTCCAGGCACGCGCAAGCCTCAAGAACTTTGCACCAGGCATCCATCCTTAATGATGTCTTCAATACGAGCCTAGCAGCTGAATAAAGGAAAACTCACGCGGAAGGTATTTCAAACTGGGGATGTAATCAACGAGAAAGGCTCCCACGTTCCCAACGGCGTGAATGGATTCTTCTGCCCGATCCACCAACTCTACAAACCGATCGCCGTTTGGGTCTACATCATATCCGTAGACAGTCTTCATAATGACTGAGCCGGCATGGCTAGAGCGCTGTTTAGTTACCAAGACCAAGCTAAAGGGACACGTCTAGCTTACTGGCGGATATGGTGAGTAAATGCGTCGGGAGATTCAAGCAGCTGTTTTAGCAAGGCCGACGTCGCTTGCAGCTGCACAGTATAATACGCCGGAACTGCAGGGGGATGAAAGTACCGGTGGAACATTCGGCGATGTGTTCTGTGAAGGGAAGGAAGCAGAATTAGATCACGAACAGCATACATAGTTGCACTGACCTCCACTGGTCAGAATATCTCATGAAACCAAAGTTAAAGTCCCAGCCCGCTAGCTTCATCATGATGAAATCTGCGGGATATTATCAACTCTGGGGTGTTAGAGAAACTTCCATTACTTACCTGGCCTATCGGCATAATTCCCAGAGCGTTTATCGAAGAGATCCGCGGCTGCTTGGGCAGAGTTGATTACAAGTGTCGGGTTTCCGGGTATGTCTAGATAGAAGACGTCACTGTACGTGTTAGCCCATTTAGCATAGGTTCGCCATGGGTGGTCTACAGTCCGAGGTACGTTCCAGAGGTTCCCTATGAGCGGGAGTCGCTTCGGTCCGGGAGGGAGAGGTAGGCGCCGACGGAGAATTAAGAGGGCCAGACGATGTAATGCCAAAGCGCCAGATAAAAGAATTGCGAGCAGGAGAGTTGAAGTCATTGGGAACTTGGAGTTGCCGTGGGTGATTTCTCCTCACTTCTAAGCCCTTAAGAAGTCTACCAGTAAAGAAGGACCTATCTTAGCACACTATTTACGTTTGAATAAGGGGTCGATGATATCTGAGAGCATGTGCCTATGCAGTGCTAGTCCGCGTAGTTCGGTTCAATGGACACGCTAGTTCCTCTTCATAGCATCGCATCGTCTCAAACCCTGATTTTGGGGCAGATCCAGAAGTGACTCTGCAATGCTGGTAAATGTCCAATTTCGTAAACTGGCTATGGAGCAAAAAGCATACGATTTGTCTGTCCGAACGTCTATAGACGTTGCAGCCGTTCCCGCACATCAAAGACTGGAGTACCGTTGTCCCACCATTATAGTAATGCCGGATAAAGTGACATGAATACAATTGAATCAGCTGGACATTCGTGAACCTCGAAAATATTGGGAAATAGTCCGGACAGAGAAACGAGCCGTCAGGTGAATTCAGAGGGGTGGTGGCGATGGCGTCGTGAATGGAACGGGGACCTGGCAGTCAGGAACGGCTAGTCGTGACATGGCAGTAGGTTTTATACGAAAGGAGAGGTTGCAAGGATCGTGTCCTGATGCTAGAAGCTCCGAATCGAGGCACTAATACCGACAGTGAAACCTCTTCGCACGCCGAGGGCTGGCGAAGCGACGGTAAAGAAAGTACCGCGTAGTCTCGGACTTGACAAAGAATGAATCAAGAATCACCGACCTCAAAGCGGTGCGGATGATGGGGATACTTGGTGCTGGGTCATCCATGAGGGAATAGTAACGGTGGCAGGCAGATCGGGGGCTTCTATATGGAAGGCATACGATGAAGCTACGCGTAGCATGTCGAGATGCATTTTTTGAAGAATGGTCTGGGCAACCGGGAAATAGGAATCGTCCTGAATGCAAAGAGCAACAGGCTACGGACCTCATCGCATTGTGGACCCTTATCACATTGCTGAATGCAGAGGTAGAGTAGATGGTACTGGAACAGAGTACTGTTCATGGGCACTGCAGCTCGCAAGAGACCGACATCGTTGATGTCGCTGAAATAAGTATAATCAGCAATGTAATGAATAGGCCTGTTACTCGACGCATACCTATAAGAAACTTGCGAGGCCTCTCTCCTTCGCCCGTTACCGACGATTAGGGCAAGAATCTGGCTCTTTGCCGTCGATTCAGCGCTGTCGGTGATGGTTCAAGATGGGATTCGGCGTTTGCCGTTGGCCACTCGGACCGGTTGGGCCGTATGCTTACCTTCCTACTTCCAAGTGGAAAGTTCTGGCTCGAGCATTTTCGGTAAATTAGTGACATGGCCCGTACCGAAGGGAAGTTTCCCAGGCCTCGAACTCTCACTTCATCGCTATGTCAGTGTCCCCGCGGAAAACGCGTAGCGCAACTGGTGCACTCCGCAATCGAAACACTGCTCCAGCTCCAGTAGCGCGTCCAGCGAAGAAAGGACGCGCCGTTTCGACGTCAAAGGTCAAAACCGATATTCCGCTAGTAGAGAGACTCCACAATCTCCTTACCGACGCGTTGACTACTGCGAAATCACTCGAAGTGACTCCGGACAATCGTGCGGCACTTCAAAATGTCCGTAAAATTGCTCTTTCCCTTCTAGGTATCCTTCCGGGAGGCGAGATTCCCATCAGAGACCTCAAGTACGAGCTTCACCGCGTATCTCTGAAATCCCTAGCCAAAGAGCTCAAAACAAATCAGAAATATGACTCAGAGGATGAAGCTGATGAGCAAGGCCCGCTAATGGAGAGGATCATGAAGGAGGTTGTCGAATGGCTTCCAGATATCTGGCTCGCGATGGCTGAAGAAAACGAAGACATGGACCTTATCCGTGGGTGTTTGAACCTTTGTTCGTCAGCTGCGAACGATCTGTTCGTCAAATGTTCATTTCTCATGCGTTGTGGGATACTGACAAAGCTTATCCTATATCAGGGGCGAGGAATTTGACTGCACAGATAGGCTCGTCATCACAAACTCGGGGAAGAAGATAGTGTATAACCAAAGTTACTACGTTGTCGATTATATGGCTTGGGTGTGGAGAGAATTCTTGGTATTCTCAGTCATACGAGGGTGTCCAGTCTCCGCTTGTGAGATCATAAAGGACGACGAAATCTATGAACAAGTCTTCAGTCTGTTTCGTCGAAACACCAGTGGTATGTTTTCCACATCGCCACCGCTTTTTTGACTTACATCAGTGTAGACCCAAAAAACGAAGATGGGTACGCCTTCTCGGACGATCACTGGTCGCAAGAAATGAAGACCGTCGCCGACCGTCTCTATGCTGAACGCCACAATCATCGTACCACCAAATTCATTGAGCAACCATCCTTTCGCCTGTACATCTCTTTGGTGTCAAAGTATCCCGACATTGAGTCCTCTATTCTATCGGCAATCAGAGAGCGACTCTTGTTGGATAAACCATTCATTCGGTACTCAGACGCGGCAGAAATTCTTGCTACGGCGCACCAGACTGAAGATATCATCCGTCTCCTCGATCACTTAACCGACAAAGACTTCAGCCTCCACACCCCGGCCATCCTCGTCATCGTCAGATATCTTTCCAAAATATCCGACAAGAAACACCGTTCTCATGCTCTCCAAATTGTTGAAAACGGGCTCAAAAGGTCGAAGCGGGAAGTGTTAGATGCCGTGAACCATCTGTTCCCGGGTCTGGCTGATGCGCAGCTTTGGCTTCGTCGCCTCCGAGATGCTGGGAGCTTCACATTTGACGATGACATCTTCCACGATAACTATGACGAGCGAGACACTAACCTCCGCCGTTTCGCTGAGCGTGCAGCCAATGGAGGTCCTCTGACTGACCCCAACTGGGCGCCCCCTGCAAAGAATCGGAGGAAAGTCTATTCCGAGGATAGATATTACGAAGTGGAACCCCAATCATTGGAACGCGACTTGGCGCAGTCCATCCGAGGTTGGGCTCAGGTTTTGAGCGCATGGCCCGATCAGAAGGCAGCTGCAGAGGTTTGGAATAGGGTCAAGTTTGACGATTCTGAGCTGCTGTTTTCTGCTGTGTCCGGTGCGGAAGAGGCGTTGATGGATCGCATCGAGCAAGCTGATTCGGTGCAGTCGGATAAGTGGCTTCAATCTCTACCTCCCCGCCCTGCACCCATTTCGCGAAATCAGATTCTTGCCTCGATGTGCACAGCTACGTATGTCCGGCTCTGATAAAGATTCGGATTAAAGTAACTAACGGCAGTACTCACAGGGCTTACGACCACTATTACGACTCTCCTAGCTATGTGTACGGCTACGTCACGGACGGCATGCAAGCCTTGATCAAGACGTTTACTCGTCAAGACCACCGCGCAGCTTTAAGAAAATAACTCCGGGGATTCATCACTCGAATTCGAAATCCTAGTCCATCTATTGTTTATCGCAGTCTTCCCTAGTATTCTTGTTTCTCTCGTCCCTTGTTTGAAAATTCTTCCTCAAGAATTCTTTTTGTGCGAAATTGACCTCGGATCTACCATTTCGTACAAGTACATATATGGCTTGGCTGAGATTTAGTACTTCTGTAACCAATACGTTTTGCAGTCGTAGGTATTGCAACTGGTGGGTGCTCGTGGAAGACTCGGAGCAGACTTGGCCAGGTCAGTCAAACCTGCAACCACCTATGATGACCTAGGTGGAAGTTCAAAGGAACAGGCTTACATCCGGCAGAAATGGTCCGGGATCCCCAATGGCAAACGCCGAAATCCAACTTGACAGCCACTACTGACCAGCATCACCGACGACCAGTGCTAAATCGACTGTAGATAACTAGACCAAGCCGGTAAATTAGGGCAGCCGAGAGGATAGTCCTGTGGCAAGAACACACACCCCGGCAGGATATATCAAACCAACTAAGGCCTTCATGCTCAAGGGAACGCTCACGACTATGACATTTGTTCGATGACTTCAAGACAAATACTGCACCGAAGTTACAGGATAAGGTAGCTAATCAAGGAGAGCGAGGGGCTTGTCAACTGGCAAGCTAGCTGAATAGCGTGGCGGCTACGACCGGCAAGCAATGTGTCCTCCACAATACCCAACCAAGTTTTACCATGACATGACGCGGAATTGGGTCCGGTAATCCGAAGATGCAGAGTACAGCAGGAAGTGTATTCATACCTCTTCCAGCATCCCATCAATCGCCGGCTCCCGCATAAATGGCGCGATTCCCAGTGAATAATGGCGGTCCGTAGGCTTAGACGCGTCAGAACATGCAAGCCGACTTCGAGTCCATGTTATGAACTTGGCTCGTTGTACACGGTATGGCCTATCTCTTTTGGCTCGTCAGAAACTAACGGTCTTTTCCGTGATAGGTACAATTCCCACTGGGTGCAGGGGCGACAGGAAGCTGGTAGAAACAGACCAAGAGGAAGATATTCGCAGTTGAGGTTTTTCTATCTCTGAAACAGCGCTGGTTGAGCTCATCAGATGGCGAGTTAGTGCGTTCTTTCTATTTTCTATCGACAGAGGTGTACTAGGACAATTGAGATGCTTTGAATTGTTGTCCCATCAGTACTTTGTGAATGCGATTCACTCGTACTCGCCTCAGTCAAAGATTTCTGACCTCACCACGAGGTCATTTCTGATGTCGTGATCCAGTCACCGAGCGCTGATGGAAACATAACAATAACGAAGTAAAAATCTTCTCTTACTTCCTTCGCTATGGCACTGAAGGTGATCTAACATCTTTTTAACGCTCAACGAGTCTTTATCGCCGCACCTTATATCATATAAGTGTGGTATGGATCATCGCCGAAGACTCAGAGCACTTTTTGCTCATTATCTTATTGTCCGTCAAACCTTCGATGATGGCCACTCAGACCAGCCTCCCGCCGTCAGATCTTACTGACGCCGATAAAGCCACTGTATTCCAAATCCTCGATGCTACATTGAATTCAATGATGCTCTATTCTCTATTGAGCGGTGCGTATGTTCATTCATCCAGATTCAGGAGTCTAACTATGCGCGTAGGCATATTTACCGGTATCGTTGCTGTTATCTTAGGGAACATCTGTGAGGGAACTGTGTCTTCTATGTGATACTATGAGCTGATATGAATGGTACAGCTATGAACAAGACCCAGCCCATCCGACGAGCCATGGTCCTTGTCGTAGTCCTCCTTCATATCATGACTATCGTAAACTTTGGGCTCGATTGGGCATACACCGACTCTATGTTCATTGGCAACGGATCGAACTTTTGGACAGAATATCTGTTCTTCAGTGGTTCCAACATGGCATTAGAAGTGGGGATGGGTGCCACAAGTGCTGTGTGTACTATCCTTGCGGACTTCACCATGGCGCGTGTACTCATCATCCGCATCAACATATCATTAACCGATCTGTAGATCCTGCGTTGTTGGATGGTTTGGGGACGCCGGTGGCCACCCGTTTTGCTTCCTATACTTTTTCTCATTGCCGCAATCGGTAAGAGCACTCCAGTGAATCTATCAGCGTGAAAGTTCACCCATGTCTTCCGACTGTAGTGTTCAAAATCATTGGTACATATAAACTATACACTAATCCTATTAATTACTCTCTGGGTTTCACTCTTTATTCGACATTTGTGCTTGCTACTACCTTATGGTGTACATTGCTCATCATCTACCGCATCGTCAGCGTCGCACGAGCAGGAAGAGAAACAGGGGGTGGACTCAGAGCATATCGCTATATCATTGAAGTCCTGGTTGAATCGTCGGCCCTTTATTCCGCATTTTTGATCTTATATGTGGTTTTTGATGCTCGGGACCCTGCTGAATTGGCTTACTTTGATGTCCTGGCGGGAATCGCAAGGGTACGTCTATACTATTTTCCAGAATTTCGTAATTAATTGTCATCATATAGGGTGTCGCTCCAACACTTCTCGCTGGACGCGTCGCAGCAGGCTACTCTCGTCCAGATGACTCTTGGAGGGGAAGTGCAATATCAAGCTCGCTTCGCTTCGGGACACGCTCCGGAGGACAGCTCTCTCTGAGTCAGCAGGATTCTATGACGAGCGACGACCTTGAAGCTCAGCGAGAGAGAGACGGCGGAGACGGCGATCGTATCCCGGCCGACTCTCAGGCCCGATATATGGACAGTGATAGCTCTGCATACGATAATGATCCCAGGAGTCAGTCTCAGGGAGACTGTGGATATGGTCATTTCACGTTCAAGGACCCCCAGGATGGTACTAATTTTATTGACTTGCGAAGTATCATACAAGACCGGGTGCCTAGCTAGAGAGACCAGAGGACGGTAATTATGACAACGAGAATGTCAACTTATGGGGTTTACTTAGTAAGATACCTTAATCAACCGTACTACGGTTGGTAGTAGACACCTCAGAAAGTTATATCATTATATGATATCATATATCGGAAAACGGCTGGTATTTGGCGTTCACAATTTCTGGATTTATGGTGTTTGAAGGTCATAAGTAGAGTCGTTTCTTCATACGGATCGTTGAGTCTGGTTTACGCGACTAAAGTAGAGCGAGGCCAGGCGACACGCTTACGGCATTGTGTTTGAAGGATCGGACCTGTTCGGGCCGGTCTGACCTTGGCCTTAACCACGACAACCGGTTTCTTACGAACATTTCTTCTTCCCAAAAATCAGAGGTTCATTTTCGAGCCGATGCATAACGATCTCTCTTCCTCTAGTTCCATGGCGCTCGTTTTGTGACCATCCTCGAGGCTACTGTATCAGACACACTCTTGCTTTTCAACCGCGACAACCGCGGCTGACCACAGCTGCCTCTCGTTCACTGTCAAGTTCAACATCAACCCTTTCTATGTTCAAAGAAGTCAGCTGTTGTCATAGAGATGTATGCTGTTCATGGGAAAAAGAATATCTGGTAATGGTACGTCTTGATTTCTTTGCAGTCACGGATGATAGAAACTTTTTTTTTCAGACTCAAGGAGCTCCCGACGCCAGCGAGGTACCAATTGGCTGCATTTTCGTTCACGACGGAATCATCGTCACCAAAGCCAGGAATCGGACGAACGAATGTATGTGCATTTATTGTACTTGCTCAAATACGAGTATCGAGACTGCATCTTTCATAGGCCACTCGACACGCGGAGCTAGAGATCGTTTGACATTGACCAAACTCTAGTCGAGGTGTTGTCACAGTACCTGCTATCATGCGTGGGTCTGCCCTGTGGCAATTGGGCATCAAAGAAGTCTTACGGGTACGCCAACGACAGATTTGGAGGATGTGAGAGCGTCTGGGGACGAACGAGTACGTTATCATATGCATCACCCTGAGCTTGGCTCATTTTGTCATAGGATCTATCATCCGGCGTATCCAGTGACAAGTCCATTGATGGATATCCGCGGAGGCCATCATAATTCTTCGTTGGTTCAATATAACAGTGAACACGAATAGTGCGTGACTGCATTATCATGGGTTTTCGTTCCCTTCACTCATCATGAAATTCTGCCAGCGCCAGTACCAAAATCGAAGGCGAACCGCGTCCTCAAGACAGAAACATTTTCAGAATTGCTCGCCAAACACGAGTGAACATATTTCGCTATAATCCACATTGTTGTCTGGGGTCGCTCGGACATCTGACCTCCAGAATATTTTTAGACCAATGTCAACGTCATCAAACTCCGGCAGAACCCGATAGTTCCATTACTCGGACGCGTTATCGCTCGTCACTTACACTCTGACTATCACCTTTCAACGAGGCAAGGTTCGTCCTGTCCTTCATCCAAGCCAGCACTGGGACTCACGGTACTCACAGCGCCTCGTAAGCCATGTCCAGCCCCCCTGTGACGACTTCTCTAACGGATCCTCTTAGAATGCCACATGGTCATGACTCATCTGGTCTACCACCAGAAATTTACGATGTCATTATCGATGAGCTGCAGGATGACAAGCGATCTCTGCTGCGAGTGTCCTTGACTTGCAGGGCGCTTTGCCCGAGAACCAGGGTCCATCTGTTCTCTTACGTCTCATTGTACAACGAATCCAGTTGCAGTCGCCTCCGCAAATTGATTGCTCTGTCTCCAAACCTTGCTTCTCACTTCAAGTCCCTTTGCATCTCGATCACGAGCGTGGAAGACCAGGATCCCAAGGTTTACGGAGCACTCATAGTGATTAAATCACTTGCCAATCTCACCCAGCTTACCCTTGCTGGGGGAGACTGGTCTCAACTGCCGAATGCCGTTGTTTCTAGTCTCCAATCCCAGTCTTACCGCTCTCTCGAAGTGTGCGCGCCTTTCTGCTTTAGGGCTATAGGCAATATTTGCTCGCTCGTGCAAAATTCGCCTGATTTGCAACGGGCAACTTTCGCGTGTGAAAACGACTTCACAGGTGACTGCCATTTGAATCACTCCCTCCATCGTACCCCGGCTCCGGTCGAGTTGCATATCGGTGACTTGGCAGGATCTTCGGTTGCGGCTGAGACCCTTCTGAAAATGGCGACATCATTTCGTTCTTGCCCGTTTTCCTTCAGAAATATCCATATACTCAGCGTCAGCTTTTCTGGTCTGAGTGACGTCTTTCGACAGCATCTCAGCCAGTATCTAGTTCTCCTAGGTACTTCCCTCAAATATCTCCATTTGAGCCATACCATTCCATGTGTGTTTTAATCTTCCTAAGCAAACATCCGCGTATTGACTTTTGCCTATAGTTGTCCCGTACACATCTTCAGAGACGCTTGATGTTTCGAGTGTCGAAAAAGTCGCAGTCAGACTCCCCATACCTTACTTGAAGGATCGGGGCTCTCAGATATTCGAGTGGTGGATCTCCAACCTCTCAGCAGTGTCGGAAGGCTGCGCTATTCGTTCGGTTGTGTTCACCATAGTATCACAGCGGTCTAAGCTGGAAAGGCACGCGGCGCTAGATTGGGAAGATTTATGGGCGAGACTGGATGCTTGTTTGGCTTCTTACAAGATGTCTTCATTGAAGCGCGTTGCGATCACCTTTCAACCGCGACCAGTAGAATGGGAGACAAACAAGATTCGTATGGGGGGAAAATTCCCCCTACTGAAGCAGCTTGATCGCGAAGTACTGTTGAATGCCACGGCACTCTAGTTATCCCTTCTGATCTCCTGGTGTCGTGCGATGTGTAATTATCTGTCTTCTTTGACTGTAAGCTCTATCTAACATGATTTCCGGGTTTCTATGTAGTATAGGTCTCTATCCTATAACAGGGAGATATCGGAAGCGATAGCTTTGCACATGGCGATATAAGGACCCATCACGAGGGAGACATTGTATGCGCGACTCTTGGAGGGAGTGCAACACCGGGCTTGCTTTACTTCGGGACACATCCCGAAGGTCGGCTTTCTCCGAGTCAGTGATGAGCGACGACGTTGAAAGTCAGCGACAGAGACACGGCGAGTACGACCATCACATCCCAACTGATTCCCAGGGAAATATAGATGTTGTTCCGTACCGTGAAGGTGATCGTATGCAAGGTCATTGCACGTTGAAGGACTCCCGATGGTGATGCCGGTTTGTAAGACATCGTCCGACAAGGTCTGGGGCCCAACTAGAAAATGCCCTCGTTCCCAGATTTGTACTCTTAATCTCTTGCTTAGTGCTACGAACCTACTACAGCCCGTACGGCACGTGTGTAGTGCAGCTCTCCTCTGTTTTGCCAAAGTATGTTTGTTCTCGTTGATGACATCATCAATTTGGTCGGTGTTGCGTTGAACCTGAGGCTCGATCTTCCGCTTCAACTATCATTTTTGCGAGGCGTTTCAGTGCAGAGACGGTGTCCTCCTTCACCTCAATGCCGAGTAATTAACAGGGTCTCCTTTAACTACGACCCATCTGAAACACCTCTGAAGTTCAAACAAGAATGCCAGCATCGACTCTTCCACCAGAACTCCTTGATGCCATTATCGACGAACTGCAGGACGACCAGCCATCTCTGTTGGAAGCCTCCTTAGCTTTCAAGGCCCTCTATCCAAGGACCAGAGTCCACCAGTTCCGTGTCGCCTCACTGTCCACCGAATCCAGCTGCGATCGCCTTCGCGAGTTGATCACCTTGTCTCCAAAGCTCGCCCTGCATTTTAAATTTCTTGATATCGAGATGATCAACATCCCGGAGGATTCGATTTGCATAGAGCTTACAGTCATTGAATCTCTCGTCAACCTAACCCACTTATCCCTGATCAGGGGATACTGGCACCATCTTCCAGATACTGCCGTGTCCAGTCTGCAGTCCTGTTCTTACCTCAGGATCGATATAGGTCCATTCTTCGAATTCAGATCAATGGGCAACATTTGTTCGCTTGTGCAAAATTCGCCAGATTTGCAACAAGTGCGCTTCACATTTCGAAATGATATTACAGATTGGGAGGAATGCGATTTGAACCATTCTTTTCCTTGCATTCCCGCTCCAGTGGCGTTGTACATCAACAGCTCTGAGAACTTTCCAGATCCTGTCAGGACTATTCTGAAGTGGGCCACGTTATCTCGACCATGCCCATTTTCCTTTCGCGACATCCGTAAACTCGATATATCTCTTCCTGATGGAAACCCAGACGTTCTACCACATCTCAGTCAATATCTAACCCTCTTGAGAACCTCTCTCAAATGTATGTGCGTGAGACATGCCACACCATGCAGTGAGTACTTCCTCGATTGTTACTACACGTCCATATTTACTCTCGATACAGCTTTACCGAATCTAGCTTCAGAAACACTCGGCATCTCCAGCATCGAACAGATTGCAGTCACAATATTGAGAATGACTCCATCGAATCTCTTTGGTCGGGTCTCCCGAGTATTTGAATGGTGGATCTCCAACCTTTCAGCGGTGAATGAACATTGCGTCATTCATTCCATTACCTTTAAAGTGATAACAATTGGGGGTCTTCCAGAAGAACATCCTGCTTCAAGTTTGGATTGGGACGACGTGTGGACGAGGTTGGATGGGTGTTTGGCTTCCTACAAGATGGCTTCGTTGGAGCGTGTTGCCATTACGTTCGTACCACGACCAGCAGAATGGGACACATTCAAGGCTCACATGGAAGGGAATTTCCTGTCGCTGAGGCCCCTTGGTCGCGAAGTAGTATTGGATGCTGTGAGATTCCCATAAATTTTGAATTTCGATGTGCATGCGCTATCGTACGTCTAGTGCCTCCCTCGACTATTGCTCAGCTCGTTTTGATGCAAGTTGCATTTTCCGCAGAGTAAATCACTGTAGGATAAAATGATCTTCAATTCTTTATTCGTAGATGGTATTGAAGCGCATCTGAGTAACTGTAGATACGAAATTGTCTTGAAGGTGGCGAAACTGGGTGCTTATATGAACAAACCACCTCCTGACCGCTTCGTTCTCAATTTCTAACGAAGACCGTTGAGACGTCCAACCCTGTTGTCTTGATATACGGCTTCGCACCGGTAACCGTAGGCTTCTAAGTCTCACAGCGTCGCTGTTGATGCCGCCTCATTAACTGCGAAGCGTTATTGCAGTTTCAGTTATTCGACCTAAATTCCTGAGGTGCTAGCGGTGCCGTATTCTTTGTTCTACGCGCCCGTTTCGAAATCCCTCAAAGTCTATGAGTCAATCGGTTGTTGATTTCATTAGTAACTTCGGCGATCTGGTTAAAACTGCCACCATCATATTGGTATTTTTATGCATCTGTCCGAGTGCAGATCTTCGCTTCACAGCGGGCAGCGTAAACTGCACCCCGCTTGACCTATCTCTCTGGTGTTATTGGTTATTTGCAGGCGATCAATGACCACAACGAAGCTGGAATTGAGGGATGGACGGGGTTCATGGCTGAATAATTGATTGACTCGTCAAGAGATACCATTGCGAGCTGAGTAGGAGACAACGAAGGAGTGAGTGATAGAACGTTTTGACTTATAGCTTATCACACTGATAGGCCAGAGCATAAATACGACTGCGTTACGGTGATTCCGTAGTCAGCTCTCCAAGTCAAGCGTTACATACAGTTTTATTGACAGAAAAGGACACACGTATGAGTGAGTAATTATACCACTACTTGGGTAGTACTTACAAGTGGGAACTAGGCTACCCCTTCACTCTCATTCAATGAAATAGATCCCATAGTTAATAGAGCCAAGCTTCGCCGCACAGCTGGCCGTAAGCCTCACAGACCCAACGGTAATGGATTCCGTTGCATTGCCTGAACTCGCCGCGAGATCCGCCGCCGCCTTCGCCGTTCCAGACGTCAGGCGGATCGAGTTCGTCCCGCCGAAAATTGTGTTCGGGCAATCCATCCCAACTGAGAACTTCTGTCCAGGGGACATGAGCGTGATTCCCATGCAAGACCCGTAGAAGCTGATGGGGAGCCTAGGATCAAGCTCGCCGGGGGGAACGGCTCAGGAATGGTGGGTCCATCTTCGAAGATGTTGAACTGTGGGTCAAAAACATTGAACAGGGGTGTCCAACAGCTCATGCAGGACTGAACAGACCTTGCAATAGATGTAGAATCCACAAGGGAATGCACTGGGTTTGCTGGTGGGATCAGCAACCGCCGGTTGTACAGATTCGACAATCGCCTCGCGTTGCCCATTCTTGATATAATCTTCGACGAAGCTCGTCTCAGAAGTCTTGCCATTGACAAACAAGAGAAGGTTTTGCGCACTGTTTTAGAGTATAAAATAAGCCATCTAAAACGATCATAGAGCACAAATGCATAGCTCACTACAGAATGCCATAGGTAATTGCAATGACCGCGACGACTGGTGCCACGGCAGTGATGCCTCCCGCGGCAGCGAAGATCCCAGACACCAATGCCGCCACACTACCGGCAGACTGCACAGCCATGTACAATGTGTACATCGTTTTCCCAGCCGTGATGAGTCCCGAGATGACCATGACCGCGGTAGCGGCATTGGTGTTCGTCTCCTTGGAGAGCGTATCGAAGGATTTACTGAGACCATCAAGTTCTGCTTTGATCGCATCGCCCCGCGCCGCCTTCAACCGCTCGTATCTCGCCGTGGCGACGGAGAAGCCCTCGGCACGCTGGGCTGGAGGGATATTACCAGCTCCGGCGGTGAAAAACTTCAACATCTCAGCAACGTCGACGCGCTCTGTGGAGATGGGCTGGAGGGGGATTTCTGCGACCTCGTCGATAGCCTTGCGCGCCGCTTCAAGGTCGACTACCTTGGTGGCCGCTGCAATGTTGGCCAACTCCGTCGGACCGAGGTCGTAGTACCGCACATCGCCCTGCAGGTATGCCTTGACCGAAAGTTGTTCGGTGGCAAGGTCCTCCTCGACAGCGAAGCGCAGAGTCGTCGCGTCATAGTCGTCGGGGATGATGAGCGCGATTTCGGGACGCTCTGTGGTGGTACATCCACCGGCAGAGGTCGAGAGAATGATATCGTCGTGTTTGTTGAGAGCGAGAGCAGCTTTGGCGATCTGTGGGCGTTTAGCAGCTCCAATGCTGCCTGTGCCGGCGTCAACGATCCAGAAAGATTGCTTATACTGAGGCATTGGGAATACTTCAAGAATACGGGCGAGTACGCGAGGGAAAGCTTTGCTGTATGCGGGCTAGGAATTCCGGGATGAGACTCGGATACTGGGACTTGGAGTGTTGGTTTGCATTTTATAGGATTCGGACCTTCTGTCATCTCTGCGCGCGCATGGCGAGGGATATCAATGACTCGAATTCCGCAACAGTCGAAGTCGGCAGTTGTATTCTGAAGACGAAGCGAACCGAAGGTAACGATGGACTCGAAGACGAATGTTCCTTTGAGCTTCCACTTGACACGGCTGGAGCGACTAGTTGATATGGGTTTATATGCTGGTAAGACAGCTGTGGTACCGAGTGCAAGGCGACTGCGACTAGTAGATTTTAGTATAAGTATATTGGGACTGGGCTTTTTAGACATCAATACCGGCGTAGATAGCAAGAGAAAATGGAGAGCATACCTCTCAGCTTCAGCCTCAATTCCTCTCTTTCCACCGCCTCTGTCGACTGAATGTTGCCACGACGCTTCGTTGTGTAGCTGAGCCATCCAGTATCCAGGATCTTGATTTTTCAAATGATAAAGTATTTCGTCTAGACAAAAATGAACGCACCCCCATTGCTGAAGATAGAGTCCAGAAGCTCGACTCCGGGTGCGAGGCAGGAATGAGGCAGAACAGTGGTCGTGGTTCGAGAGCAAGCCGATCACGATCGAATCCACGTACCCTCTCCGATGTCCCACCACTACGAGTATGGTCGCATCGCTGCAAAAGAACCTTGGTGGGCCCTATCGTCTGTCTCTACGTGATTTATTCATACAATCTGTTGTTATTCACAGATTGAACGACCCGAACGAACACTTGGCTCTCCTGAAAAAATCTCGAACTTGGGACGGGCCGTCTATTTCAAGACCCCGGTTCTTTGGCACAATCTCCAACTTGTCGATAATGAAACGGCAAAGGGATCGGCATTGACATCCATGGCGAGTCACGGCAGGAGCTGTTCAATTTTGTTACACAGTCGTGAGCTCAGGAAACGAACGGAGCATGACGCCAAGCTCTGCTTCGATAATGAAGTAGTGTTGTCAAGGCAATGGACAACGTGATACTCCAGCTGCTCCTCTTTTGCATGCCTGTAGAACGATAAGGACGTCAAGGTACGTGAAGGGCGACTATATGCACTCACCAGGAAAACCCAGGCGACTAAGTTCCCGCATTGTCGACAGAATTTTGACGCTCTCCAGTCTATCCAGCAATTGAATAAATAGATATGTCGAAGATATCCGTGGGCACTGGGATGTCCAGTTAAACAGGGATGTTGAATACTGATATTTGGCCAGGGCGAGTGCGACTGCCTGAGGCAACAAAAAAGTTATTGTTCGGTACGGAAATATTGAACGACTGGTTGCCACAAGAAGGATAGAGCCCGAGGGCTTCTATAGGATACGGCATAGAGGAGCGACTGCCCAGTGGCATATCCGCAAGAGTTGCACGCTTAGTATGCTAGGTCAAAATCGCAGTGCATTTCCGACATCCTGCGGGTACCGATGACGCTCTGTGCAACAGAAATCCTTGATTGTCACCCATTCACGTCCAGTAACCTATCTGTGCTCAGTGTAGATCATACCCAGTCAGAATCGACTCACCTAGGTGACGCGCCGCGTCGTCAGTGTTTATCCACCACCTCATTCTCTCGGCTCGGTTGGAATCCAGAGTAATCCGTAGCTGTTCATGGAATAGGATTTTGATTATCTAGAGTCCAGTCTGTGTTGACGGCGATTACTCTCATTGCTTGGCATGGAGAAGACGGCGCGGAGGGAAATGGCTGTCGTGGTCGAGAGGCTACCGGGCCGGTGCCGATCTGAATCTCCGAGCAGCCGACTGGCAACGCGTCGTCCATCTTCACTGCCTCCAAGATTGATGTACCCCAAAGCTACAGCGATAACGTTCATCATCACAAGACGACAGAGAATCAACCTGAGGCTGATCATCGAGTATGTGTTGCTCCCGTTCGAAGTCTCGCAAGTGACCGTCATGAAGTGTATTGACACCATTGAGTCTCCACTACCGAAATGCGCTTTATCATATGGACTTGTGTCTATCTGTCTCACAATAAAGTTGCTTAACATTATTGGATAAAGTGCGTGTTACCTTTTACCCTCAGACTGGCATTTTCTTGATCATATGATATCAGATCATTGATTGATCATCTTTTCAACACTGGACGCGTTTTTGCCATACCAATACATGCTATATAATGAGGGATGCGGTATTCCCAGACTCAAAACTCCCTCCGTGTTCACATCTTCGATGGTCGCTCAGAACATTATTCCGCTTAATCTTACCGACGCTGAGAAAGCCTTTTTACTTCAGTCCCTTGATACTAATCTGAATGCAAGAATACTCATCTCTCTACTACATGGTGCGCACATTCAGTTGTCCGAATACAGCTGTCTAAATCTAATCATGGCTGCTTCGATAGGCATATACACCGGAATCGTCGCCGTAACATTATGGAATATATGTGAGGAGAACTTCATGTCTACTACTTACATTATGCAAACCTGTTGAATGTCACCCTAGTCACGAGCAAATCTCGGTCCATTGGACGAACCATGGTTGTCGTTATAATCCTCCTCTATATCGTTGCCACCATCAACTTCGTCCTCAACTGGTTATACGTTCGTTCTATATTCGTCGAACACGGGCAGGATTTTCGGACACGATATCTGGCTCAGTGCATTCCCAGCTTCGAATCAACAGTTGAGATGGGTGTCACAGGTGTCATTTGTACTATCCTTGCGGACTCCACCATTGTACGTGTGACTGCCGTGAATTTCACGCCACTGCTACAGCTTACTGTGTCCCAAACTGTAGATTTGGCGCTGTTGGATGGTCTGGGGACGGCGATGGCTGGTTGTACTGCTTCCCGTCCTTCTTCTCATTTCTGGAAGCGGTAAGACCATCCATCCACATCTTCAATCTTCCCAAGTTTACTCAAAGCCTAGCGCAGTGTTCAAAATCATCGCCACATTCAAAATATCTACCACTGCAGTCACTGCTTACCCGCTCGGTTTCGCCCTTTATTCAGCCTTCATCCTTGCCACAACCTTATGGTGCACGTTGCTCATTATCTACCGCATTGTCGCTGTTGCACACAGAGTAAGCGATGGACTCAGAACTTACCGCCATGTTATCGAGATCATGGTTAAATCCTCAGCTCTGTATTCTCTGACATTGATCCTATATGTGATTTTCTATGCTCGCGAAGAAATCACATTGCATTACTTTGACTGCCTAGTAGGAATGGCAAGAGTACGTACACTTATTTATTTTCTGGTCCTAGATCTAATAGACATGCCATAGGGAATTGCCCCGACGCTCCTCGTCGGGCGCGTCGCAGCAGGTCACGCTCGTCCAGACGACTCGTGGCAAGGAAGCGTGATATCGGGTTCACTTCGCTTCAGGGTGCGTTCTAGAGCTCAGAACTCTCAGCAAGACTCCATAATGAGCGATGAACACGCACATCACACATTGAAGGGATTCCAGGAAGATACTACCAACGAGGTAATCATAGGTGGAGATGGCGCCAGGGTGCGGCTACCAGATAGACCAGAAGACAGTCATTTTATTAATGAGAATGGCCTTGTTTAGTCTGATAGACTATAGGACAACCCCAATGCGATACATGTGGTATGAAGGGGTTAGTAGCACTGGTATTATCTCTAGTAGATATGTATTCATAGTCTCTCTACTGCTTTGATCCCATTGCGAATAGAGCCTTTTTCGTCACAGCTTCCCTGCCATTTCATAGCATGGTCATTGGCAATGGAGGCGAGTAGTAGAATGATATCGACAATTACTGAGAATCATCTTGGACATACGTCTTGCTTCGCCAACTATTGTTCGAGAGCAACGCCAGAATCTCCTTTCGTACGTTCGAGAAAACCATGCTCGGTGTATGGGAATAGCAACACTACCGAGGGTCATCTACCTGAATCTACCTAGGCTCTAGCATCTATTCAGGGGACTGAAGCCACTTCCCAACTATGGCTTCATCCTTCGGATACCACGAAGCAGCCGATGTCTCCCAGCTCTTCAGACAGAGTTGACTATGAAGCCATCACATCCTCGACAATGCATCCTCGACTATTCAAGCTCAAGCTTCAACGTCCTCATCCACTTCTCCCTAGCCATTTCCCCATACTCTCAGGCTGGCTGGCTGACAAGACCTTGCACATCATGACGACGCTCTTCGTCGAGCTGTCACAGAGGCTGCATACAGAGATGTCGTGATGAGACTGAGAGGATGCTTGCAGAGAGGTACTAAAGGCGGGAGGAAATAGCTGCTGAACTGGTTGGGTGAGGATAGAGGGCATAATGCCATGAGTTGCAACGAGTTTAGTCTGCTATGAGGCCTCTCTGACCGGGCGAATTGAATTTACCCCGACCAAAATGGCTGGGGATCCCGCTGCATCCATTTGCTCCTCTTGCGTGCATTTCTTTGTCCAAGGCAGACACCGCTTCCACCAGTCCCTTCTCCAGGTTCTGTAGACAAACGATGCAGGAGATGCCTATTCCTGAAACATCTAACCAGTCGCCAGGGAGTGCCAGATATCCCTCTGGTTTCGAAAGAGGTTTCTTATGCATCGCGTGTGTGTGACGGTGCTGAAGTCTCGCCCGGAGAGCTACGTTGTGGCCTGTTCAAACGAGTCCTGGTGGTGGAGATGAACGAGCGATGTTTCGGAGATGCGGTTGAGATCTTAATGGTTTCGTATTCAATCCTTGCTGGCCCTTCGACATGGTAGCGTACAAACAGAAAGTAATTTGTTGGTGTAAGATCGTTGTCGTCAAACATCAGAAAAGCGTGATTTCCCGGCCATGAGCGGTCATACGCATGCCTGCAGAATGATAAGGACAAGGTACACGAAGGGCAAGTACATGTACTCACTGGCTATAACCGAGAGAATGGCTTCAATTATCGTCAAACTTGATCTTTCGAGCTACGCTCCCTTCACGCTCTTCTGAATGGTAGGAAAGACGAGGAATGAATAAACCGCTCGAGTTCCTAGCTGAGGTGATTGCTTCCCGTACCAAACATCCTCTCATTTTCCTGTTATGAGGATAACAAGAGAATACAGCGGTAAATTGAGAGAGTGGTGAAACTAATATGTTGCCAACTGAGACCATAACTATGAGTGTAAGTGAATATCGCCGATGAGAGTGACGCACCCGGCTGAAACCGCCCTCTTCTCTCGCTGGCCAAGTGTCGGACTTTTTTTATCGGATGGCTCTGCACAATCTTGACAGCCAGGCGCTTCGTGTAGAAGGAAATTTTGATCATTCTTGGAGGAATCTTCACTGTTGACATGTGACAACCAGGATGAATTATCTTCCGTCCGCGCTCGCTTGATTTTGTATCCACGATGTTGGTAGTTGGGATTCATAGTAGTTCGTTATTACCCAGACACGTCCTAGCTCGTTGTCGGGCCCGTCGCTCACTGTAGAGAAGACTGCCTAGAGGAAAATGGTCATCGTGGTCGTGACGAGACCACCGGCCCAATGTCAATCGCTTGCTGTCCGAAGCTATCAAGTAGACAAAAAGATCTAAATTCCAAAGGGACACGCCATGAACGCCTCGTGTGATATTGAGAAGAGAAGAAACAGTCATGAATGTCCACGGACCGTGATGGTCGCTGAAGCTGAAGGCTGAACGTTACGTATACCGGCCCGATTGACCGATACACGGTTGGAGCCGGCACCCGCTCAAAAGTCTCTCCACGCTCTGCGTCTGGTGTGTACCTTTTTCTCTTTTCCCTCAGTGTGATGATGAGCAGACTAGAAATCGGTGTGGACAACCTCAAGGCTCAAAGGCTATCACGACGAACTCTGCATTTCCATGAGCACTTGAAGGAGCTTCCATTAACGAAACTTGATTACGCGAATATCCGACTTAGTGAAATCGACGGATTCCCCCCCCTCGTGTTGCACCTTGTGACACCGGCTTCCTATATGACGCCCAGCGGTCCAGCAGTGTCACGGTCAACGTCCAAACTCGTGCATCGACTTGGGAAGAAGTAGCCGTCGGAGGTCAAGCTTGTCAAGTTTCAACAGACGAGGATCATTGCAGGCTATACGTCTCCTAGGGAAGCATCATGAACCGTAGATCGCAATTTCCATCTATATACGTACTATCTTCACAGATTATCGGGCCTTACACCATCAACCGTCGCCTAGTTGAAGCCCCCGCACACAATAGGATTATTAGGAGCACGCGGCTGTAGAATAATACTCAAGAGTACGATTCCATGGTTTGTCTGGTTATCTTCGCTACTACCTATTACTTTTGTAGCTGATTGTGTTTGTTTTTGATATTAGTAATAGGCGCCAAAAACAGTGTCCGCGGATCGGGCATCCAAAGGAGCCGGGGACGACAATCTTTTTACTAGAAAGATTTCTTCAGACTAGGCAACCTACGTGTGCGTGTTTCTGTTCTCATGTAACATCTATTAACCTATTTGGTGTACCCCGAGATGTTCATCTGCGTTTCACTGGCAGCGTAGCAGATGTACGACGATATCATAAGATGATCATCTAGGCGGCATCACCTTTAGATCCATAGCTAGACAAAGGTGATTTTGTTGCCCTGCCATGATATCATCTACCGGTTTCCGAAGCGATTCCCATTCTGATGATTACGATTACATACAGTCAGATCTCCCTCCGAAAATCACGTCCATTGTGCAGCGTGCTGAGACACTGATTATATGCTACTTCTAATCAATGTATTATCAAGGGCAAAGGCTTCCTGTGCTGGGAGCCTGTCCATATCAATCTCCTTTCTTTGCCATGGCAGCGATACTCACAAGCATCAAGTCGTTCGCTGTAGCTTGTCTTCTTGACGGGGTGATCATCGTTTCAACTTGTTGCAGTGCTGCGAAGCATATAAAAAGTCTAATATTTACCAACACTAACACACTGCAGCATCCTAAATTACTCCTTCGCACATTATTCTACCTCTGCTCAGACTTTCTTGATGTCCAACCAGACTGATGCTCCGAGTCTGTCAGACCTCACCGACACCGATAAAGCTCTCCTAGGTCTAATACTCGGAGGTCACTTGGATTCACACATACTCTACTCAGTATTGCACGGTACACATGTTCATTAAGGTTCGGGATATCTATGTCTAATTGCAGCCCTACACAGGTTTGTACACCGGAGTTGTCGCAATCACATTGGGGAATATCTGTAAGGGGAGCATGTCCACTATATCATACAAGCTGAGTTGAATGATGCAGTTATGACTCCCAATTCCCAGCCCATCGGGAAAGCTACAATTGTTGCTATAATCCTCCTATATATTGTCACTACCATCGACTTTGGCCTTGATGTCTCATTCATCCACTCGATGTTTGTCAACAATGCTGGGAACATTGTGACAAAATATTTGTTCAGCAACAGCACCGGAAGTATAATAGTTGGGTTCGGTACCACCAGTGTCATTTGTTCTGTCCTTGCAGATGCTACTATGGTATGCATGACTCCACAAGAATTTCACTCCAACTTACTATCATCTGTAGATTTGGCGTTGCTGGATTGTATGGGGACGGCGCTGGCTTCCTATTCTACTGCCAATTCTTCTTCTCATCTCTGCGACAGGTATGGTCTTCTAGAGCTTCTGATTGCCGATTTACCTCAGTCTTGGTGCAGTTGTCAAGATCATTATTACATACAAAACATCTATCATCCCGGGTGTTTACAATCAGTTTTTCATACTTTATTCATCCTCTGTCCTTGCTACGACTTTATGGTGCACAATTCTCATCATCTACCGAATTGTCACTGTTGTTCGAGCAGGAGGTGGAGGGCTTAGAGCCTACCGTCATGTTATTGAGGTCTTCATTGAATCATCCGCTCTTTATTCCATTACCTTGATTGTATATATAGGCATGTATTCTCACAATGACTGGACAGCGTATTACATTACAGTAATCGCAGCAGTTGTAAGGGTATGGTCATATTGGTTTTTTTTTGTCTCAGTCTCTAACAGATGTCACATAGGGAATTTCCCCAACACTCCTCATTGGACGTGTCGCAGCAGGTCATGCTCGCCCAGATGAATCATGGCAGGGAAGTGTGATATCAGGCTCAATTCGCTTTGGCACGCATCCTGTAGGCCAGGACTCTCAGCTGGTTTCCATGACAAGTGATGACCTCGAAGCGCAAGCTGCAGAATGGAAGAGAGACGAGGAATATGGACATCATGCCAGGGCAGACTTCCAGGGAGATAATGGCAGCCAGAGTGTGGTACGTGAGGATGGCACTGAGGCACAGATGGAGACACCAGAAGATAGTCATGGTTATAACGAGAATGATGTTCATGGGGATGACCTCGAAGCTCATCCTCATAAACCGCGGGATGATCCTCACGCAATATTCGTTGTGCCCAAAGATTGATCAATGCTGGCCATTAACATGTTTTCGCTGACTCCGTATAATCCATCGTCTACATCTTACCTTCTGTCGCTTGTTGCTCTGTTCGTTGATCGACCTATGTACCTTATAATCAATGCTAGATAACGGCCGACATCAGGAAAAACGGAAAAGCTCTGTACGCCCCCGCCAAATATCTGTAGGATCGGTAGCGTCCGTACCTTATGTACCTTGCCAGGATTGACTCTGTATTTGTCTGTAGTCATATGACATCCCGTCTTAAAGGTACATATTAATACTTTGCCATATAAAAGGACCCTCATACCTTCAGCCATTTTAAGCTCCCTCCTACCAGAATTTTGTATGGTATAACATCATTGAACGCGACGTAGAATTGTATGACCTCATTACCGGTGAAGTTGTTCATTCAGAACCGGTGATGACATCATTACTGACCTCCTGCCTAAAGCAAATATATTGTCTCACGCCCTTATTTGGCCTGTTCTTTGTCTTCAACGATGGCTTTATCTTGATCCAGGGTCAATCACCGTTTTCTTCCGCACAACTGTACAGCAACGACGCGAGGAGATGTCTGATACGAAGGATAAGGAGGAAAATGGCCTCAGGTGCGTGTACTATCAATTACCTCCAGCATTGAAGCTAACTATTATCTGCCCCCATGGTCTTCAAGCGTGTGCTGGCACTGTTTCACGCCAGACAGTTGCTGGATTCCAGAGTGGGCCATTCCGCCAGCCTATCGACATCACCTATCCCCCACCGACCTCTTCAGGCGAATGTCTTGCCTTTCCCAACCCACCAAACACGCCGTGCATTCCTCCTAACCTCGCTTCGCCCACCATCATGTTTGCGCCCCGCTTCCAGGATGAATCCGAGGCTTCCCTTTACCCCCCGCCCATGGTCACCCATTTCATGCTCCACTGACTTGCTGAAGCATCCAAGGTACTGACAGACACCTTGGTCAGCACTCATTGTGGACGTTTCTTGGACATCGAGATGACTTCACTGCGTATGCATCTCTTCAACGCTCAGATCGTACTCCATTATGTGCGGGATGTTGCTGTTCATGCCGACTATGTTCAGGATAAGGAGTTGGCGGTCGAGATTGACAATAGTAGTATAGCATGACATGTAGACGTTTGTGAATGAGAAGCCGTCGGTTTTGTTGCAGTTCTAATCACGTCGCAGAAATCTTGCATTTCAAGCGTAGTAATACAAAATCAATATGTCTAAGGTACGTATTGAGATGAAAGGACTTGCACTTTTCTATAGCGCTCTCGCTTGTCCATGTGGGGTCCATAATATGTCCTGAGTACGGTATCAGATGACAACTGCGGGAGATGTATGTAATTGGAATAATAGATGCATTCCGAAGATGATTCCGCATAGACCGTTCCACCCTGAACATTTGCGTGTGTTCATCAACACAGCGCAGAGGGGTAAACCATTCAACATATACTAGCGGATGTGGGAAGCTGCCGAGTTCCTCAGGAAGGTTGAAAATAGCACGGACTTGTGCCACATGCAGACCTGCGGAGAGTTTAAATACATGCAAGTGAAGAAGAGTTAGAACACACCGTTCACTCCCAACAAGTCCAGGTCCTGTTTCTTATCCAATGGCAAGTCTCGCCGTGCCAGCACTGTATCAAACTGAGCTGGCACATACTTTTCCTCCTAGTTCCCGTTGTGTGAGATGGCGATGCACGAATGACATCCAGGGTAACAGTTGTCGAGACTTCAGGTACCGGGGGTATACAGATCCGGAAGCGCTTGTAAACCTGGTATTTGCTGGCCGAGCATCCCAGAAATCGTCTTTGAGCAAGCCACGGTCACGAAGAAAAAATTCCAGACAGTGTACAAACTGCCTAGTCCCGTACTGGTTCTCCAAAGTGGCTATATTGATGCCAGTGAAGGATGGTCGTTTGGGTATAGTGTACGTTGATTCGCCATGCTGTAAGCTAACATGGGATGCGATCTGATCCCCATTAGTGTCCTTGGTAAGCTCCGTGTTGATCTCAGCATGTGCTGCTGCTTCTTCGTCACCATCTGCCACATCTACATCATCTTCGACCTCGTCAACTTCATCCCTACCTGCACCTTCTAGAGCCCAGTCCAGGAATCGAGTAAATCTTTGGACTGCTTCTCGTCGGGTCAACCACTTCGTCATTTGCTGGATGTATCCCTTCCGATTTGATGCTTGGTACGTTCGTTTCGCAAAATCAATATGCAGTCGTTCTGATGCCTCAGTATTGTAGCCTCCTGTGACGCCATGGGACCGAATCATTGCAGCATAGTGAACCATTGAATGGACTTTAGGGATATTGAAGTGCTCACGAACGCCATCGTCAACGAATATGTGTTTGTGGGCATGGAAGGTGTGTAATGAGTCTTCAAGCTTCTTCAACGACTCATCCGTGTGTAGTTCCAGGTGGGAATAGTAGATAAAATCAAGTACTGCACGAACACAAATGATGACATCAGGTTTGGCCGTTCCTGCCAGCGCGCCCAGGAAAACCTTCTCCATATTCTTGTACTCCGTTCCTGTCCATTGCATGACCAGCGAAATTCCCTTCTTGAAGTGGCGTAAGTCAGGATGCCATGGCATAGCCATGTAACGACGGTCAACCTCGGCCTTTGTTGCATCTGCAGCCTTCATCGACCATTTGACAAGGTGATCCTTGAAGATGCCTTTGTGGAGCTGATGTAGAAGGTCAGGAGTGAAACAATGGAAGATGTTGTATCGTGGCAGGTCTGTCCAGAAGGGCGTAATGGGGCGTAGGCCGAGGTTTTTAAACTGTGTGTGATTTCCTGTACGTGTTGCTTTCAGAGTGTCAATCGTTTTCTCTGGGTCACGTAGCACTGAATGCAAAGGATCACCCAGCTCCTTGGAGGTAGCAGTGCATTTTGGACATCGTCGCTCTCCACACCCGGCTATTAGGCACTGCTCCAGGTAATCGGCGATGTAGGCAGCAAGGAGAGGAAACACGAGCCGTGTCCTTCCATCACTGCAAAGCATCTCAACACTGTTCTGGCCGGCCTCAATGAGAGGCTTTAGGAGTGTCCGCATGCAGTCGTGGAAGAGCTGATATCCTTCTACAGATCGACGATCCTCGGTAAAGCACTCTAGCTTGGACACAGGTATGTAACCAATCAGAATCGTGGCTTGTTCTGACAGCTTCCTTCGAACAGATGCATCAATGTTACCAAGGGTAAGGTAAACTGGCCAGGCAGACTTGTCCCCGCTAAAGGTGGAGAGCTGTGTTTTATCGGATGAAAGTATGATTGCTGCGATGGTCGCCCCTTCGGCAACAGCTTCTGAATACATCCATCATTAAAATCTTGCAATAGGTTGTACAGACATGGAATATGTGCCTGCATGGCCCACCACCATTTCCCTGTTGCCATCTCATCAAAGGCCTGATGCTTCATCCCTTTGTCGGTATACATCTTCTCTGGTGCGTAACGCATATGTTTTGCAAATCAGGGATCCCGCATGAGTTCCTTGATGCATGCGACTGGATCACGCTTCCATAACTCGATGGTCTGCACCACAGGAGTCCCATCTTTATCGAGTACGTTGCCAACAAGTTCAAATTCCTCGCATTTCCACTCAGTATCTAATGCAGATGGCAACTCGTCGATCTTGCTCAGAAAGGTGTGCTTGTCCTTAAATGATGGTTCAACCTTCTCTTGGATCTGTTTTTGTATGGTAAGTGATGTTGATAACATTAAATGCTGAAATCGTACCACTCCCAGCTTTGCGAACCTGTCAATATCTGCCTGGCTAACTCCGGACATCATCAACCATCGTGCAAGTTCCCATTCCTCGCAGAATTTGAAAGGTGCCCACACCTCTTCTCCTTGCTTCTGCTTCTCTCTTCTAATCCTTTCAAATGTAGTTTCGCCTTCTCCAGCACCTTCAATCTCGGCACCAGTATCAGGATAATCCACAAAGACAAGGCTGTCATGACTCCAAGAAGATGGTTGGGTATCACCTTCATCCTCGACGTCTTCAATAGTGACTCGGCATCGCTTTGATGGTGAGGCCATCCCTGATGGTGCAAAATCAGATGCAGGCAAGGGTGGATCAGGCGGAAAGATAGGCTCCTCAGGGATTGAAGGAGATGGTGATGCAGCACACGCTTCAGCCTTTCTCGTAACTGACTCTGGCTTCTTTCTTTTGCCAGTGACTGGAGCATTCCGCTCATCGAGGATACGACCGCATGAGGTTGCTGACAGGTGTGAGCGTAAGCCTCTGCTGGAGCGAGAGGTGAACTGATCCTTGCAAACTGGACATTTGAAGATTTTTCCGGACATGATGACAGTGAGCAGGCAGATGCGGAGACCATACCGCCACAGCAAAACTGATTGTGCATTCTGGTCACTTTTTTTTGGTTGACTGTCTCAAATTTTGACGTTTGACTCTTTGCACCTGTCTACAACCATCTGTCTCTCTGCCATGTCCAAGCGGTCTCAGGCATCTTGTGGGCCATCTACGGATTGCCAGCCTGCGTCCAAGAGGTCTCGTCGAAGCCATGATGATCTTAGCAGCAATATCCAGCTTCCCAACCGCACTCGAAGCAAGGAAAACCGTGTACTCACTGAGAAGCAGGCTGCAAATGGTACATCTTTCAGTCTGATTGATCTCCAACTAATACTCGGATACAGATCAAGCCTGCAAGGATGCGGAGATTGCTCAACTGAGAAAGCAGCTAGCCTGCTCACAAAAGAGTAATGAACAGCAGCGAGTCCTTCTTGATAATACCAACCGTAGGTCACTCATTGGTAGCTTGCTCAGTACTAATGTCATAGCTAGGTACCGAGGCTCGTCACAAACAGCAATACTATGATGACTATCAACGACTTCATGGACGGTCACCTCCAGAAAGTGAAAGTGAAGACAACGTTGATGGTAACGGAAGTGATTCCGATGATGGACAGTCATCCTCTCACTTTTTTCCGACATCTGTATGACTGTTATCTTGTTCCAGTACCTTCTCTGTCACACTCACATTGACTCCAGCTACATTCAAAAGGTACACAGTCTCCCGAGCCCCTGATAATTCGCACCAAAGGTTCTGCACGACCAACGGCAACTATTCCTCGACTCTCATTTGTGGCTGACGGCGATGAGGTCAATGTTCGTTACCATGGTGAATCGACGATGATGGCTCCTCATGATTGTCCTTCCTCCCCTGCCTGTTCACCTTCTGCCTCACCATCTTTATCCTCTCATAGTGCTCAGCTCACTGCTCCTCCTACTGCTCCTTCCCACACTGAAGTTGGTAGAGAGTCTCAACGCAGTAATGATGCGACTGTGACTCTAGCGGCACCACCACCATCATTGCCTCGTGTTGGTTCAGACCCTCCAACAAGCTCTGTAGAACATTTAACAGACAATCCTTCTGTGCCTGCTGCTACACCTCTTCCACCATCTCAGATTACTGGATCAAAAGGTGATAAGCTCAGTCACTATGAAGGCCGGACGAAGACAGCACTGCGTAAGGCTATGTGTGGGTATGAAGGATGTCTTGGGGCCATCAACATGTGTCCAGAGGAAGCTATGCAGTCAAGTTGGGCTCAAGAGGAGTGGCGCATCCAATTTGAGAGCGATGAACAACCAATCAAGCTTAGCGACGAAATGCTCAAGCTGGTATTTCACACTTTTCTATTCAAATACTTTTGCTGATGCTTCTTCTAGATCAGAAAGCGTGGCGTGCATGTTCGAAGCTTCATGAGGGACCAGATCAAGCCACTCATACGCCCCGCATATGGTTTTGTTGCCGGTGCTGAATCCGCAAACGCTGTCCGAGAGAACAAGCAAAAATGTGTAGAGCTCATGACTGCACTCGGCTTCTACTACAAGGTGCGCCAACCAGAGGTGTGTTTTCACTGCAGCATACTCATTTTTACATTACAGGATGCTACAACGTGCACAGGCTATTTTAATAGTCCGATTCTCTTTGACGCCATCGGTCGTGCCTTTTTCTACAACAAAGGTGCTCCAGGACTCGCATTCCCTGAGCGCTTTAACCCTATCCCTGTTCCAGCCTTGGCATTCATTTTCACTGTGGTCAGTCCTCAATGTTTGTTTGCCTCAAGCGCACCATCTAATGATATCTTGATTTGCAGATTGAACACTGTCTAAATGAATGGTCTACCGGGAGCTACAAGGCGCTGATCTTCAATGAAACCGAAGCTAGTGTGCGCTATCATGAGCATCATCTCCCTGCTGTGAAGCAGTGGACAGAAATATCACCGGACTTGACAACAGTCTTGCGGAAGGCCTGGTATACAAAAGCAAGGTGCTTACTGATTGGCATGATGCATTGTATACATATCTGACATCTTTTTCAGGAAACAAATGGGAGCAGCAAGCCTTTGGACTCCAGCAGTACCGCTCAAATTGTCTGATTCTGCGAGGGACCTGGTGTATGAAGAAATGAAGGTGATGGCTGCGGCACTTGACGAGGAACCACAAGCCGAAGGCGAGGCCGAGGAGGAAGCGGAATGAATTGGTAATAACTTACAATTATCTGTACTCCAATAGAATGATATAGTATTGCGCCATACCCTGAAATGTGATGAACAATACTTCGAAATAGCTCTACTGTATCAATATAGTAGTAGGATGAGCATGATATATATGAATACAGAGGGTTATTGTACATGTGCCTGATGAATATCTATTGCTATGATGTGCTACAGAGGTCTGAGTGAGAGGCTACGATTGCTACATAAAGGGGACCTTTTGCATTTGCAATAGGAGATACAGATGCTACTTATCACTATGTCGAAAGGTCATTTTTTCCTGATGTGACATTGAGCTAGAGCAGATTCCGAACAGGGAAGAGAATCTCATATTCTGTGTTTTAGTGGTGTCCAGACTATATAAGGACAATCCATGAAAAGGCCACCAGTGACCGCCGACCACTGAAGGGGATATCTCACCAACTAACCCACCAATCCGTCCACTTCATTGGCAAGACCAAGTCACCGACCTACACGCTTGATTAAAATGACTTAGTCTATGCTCAAGGCTCTGATGACTGGGAGGAGGTACGTGCCTGATACCATCCCTCGATAATGCGTTATTAAATTATGAAGGCTTGCTGACCCTTTCATTTGTTAATTTGAAGGCCCCACTAATTATTGTCTGTTTGGTTCGAAAGTTCTCGGCAAGATGTAAATGAGTTGATCCTTTCCCTCAGACGATGACTAGTATATTCCGCCGACGTAGACCTCTACTACCACTGGAACCCGATCTCTCGTGGCGACGATCCGAAATGTTCTGGTGCAACCCCAGCCATTTCTACATGAATCTGGGTATCGGTTGCGTCCCAAGTTTACCCCGACTGGCAACCGAAATGGTAGTCGCACAGGGAGATGCTGTTCCGTGAAGAGGTTTGCTTGCAGTTGATCGTGCTGTTACACTTTTTCGTTATCTAGAGGGCTGATGTACTATTGTAGTCCCCCGACATCATGGGTGCCATGCGCATTAAAGACGGCAAGCTTGTGACTTTGAAGAGAGTCTCAAGAGTGACATTTCCATTTGAAGTCGAATTGGGCACATTCTTTACATTTTCATCCCCTCCGCTGTCAGAAAATCCCAAAAACCACTGTGTTCCGATCTACGAGGTACCTCAGTCTCCACACGATCCTGAGATGCAATTCATCATCATGCCATGGCTACGGGACTGTCGCACACCCGAATTTGACACTGTAGGCGAATTCGTTGAAGCGTTTCGTCAAATATTCGAGGTACGTATTGCCACTCTTAACTACTGTTGCATCTCGACGACGCTCATCACTAGGGTGTGGAATTTACGCATGAGATCTTGTTGCGCACAAGTAAGTGTTTCTCCAGTAAAGCTTCAGTGCTCAAACGATCATTTCCAGAGATATCAACATCATGAATGTGATGCTAGACGCGACCAAGTTACACCCACAGGCAGTGACCCAAAGTGGAAAGTCGCCGTAGTGCCCGTGTGACTAGTCGCTAAGTCATTTTCTGCCCCGACTTTCAGGGCACGACCAAGTATTACAAAGTGTCTGATGTTCTCACGCAGTGAGGTGCTTTTTGAACATCAAACCGCCTCTTAACGTGAGGTATGATGACGCTGGGGCCGAGACCAGAATCGGAGTCTCGTACCGAGCCTTTGGTGTCATGCAAAGGCCATGGGAAGAGGTTGAGGCAAAAAACGCCCTGCCTTTGGTTGACTAACGACTTGACCCTGACTTTGCGACTAGTCGCTGACCGGCACATCACTGCCCACAGGGCCCTTCATCCGGTTCATCACTCCTTGAATGCTAAATATACTGGTTTTGCGACATACACTACGTGTACTCAATGGCCTCGGCATTATATCATTGACTTCGGGTATTCTTGACACTACAATCCTAATGAACTCCTATTTGATGTCATCCTGGCTGCAAGTGACAGATTCGCACCAGAATTTCAAGGACATCCATCCACTCACTCAACTAGACTGAACCCCTTCCCTTTCGATGTTTATTGCCTGGGGAACATACTACGTCGAGATTACAAGATAGTGAGTATTCTTACACTCTTCCTACATCATGCCATAACCTTTTGTTCAGCACTTATCTCCAGCTATGCATTTTCTTCTTCCTCTTGTCAATGATATGACTCAGGAAGAGCTTTTGTTGAGACCTACGATGGTTGAGGCTTTAGCGCGCTATGTAATTCACTTGGCACATCACAGCTGCGCGCCTCTCCGAGTGACGCTACTGGGTCTGGTCAGCGCTATCGGCGGCTGAAATATACTGTGACTGGCGTCGCTCCTCTGCCTGTGAAGAAGTTCTCGGAGCCTGTCACTGTCGCTGATTCAGGACTTCGGTTGTTCTATACCCTCACACCCAGACACGCCGACGGGATGAACACGGTGGAACCCTGTCCATAGTCAGATTTGTACTTGTACTTGGAAATAGAAGGCCCAAAGCTGCAGCGACATCAGGTGGTCAAGCTCTTCCTTCAGGATCGTTTTTGCCTGCACGATGGCTACCGAATTTCCCTACAACCTAGCCGTGTCGAGGAAACCCCACCGTAGAGTATCCTGACATACAAATGTTCTATTGAAAAGTGAGCGAACTGGGGCGTTGATATGACCGAACGATCTACTTGGTTCTTCGATCCCAATTTCCGAATGAATACCACCAAGATTTCCAACTATTTTGCCTTGATATGAGGCTTCGCACTACAGACTTCTCAAGTCCTACAGTCTCGCTGTTGATGCCACATCCCTTCAGCTACGAAGATTTATTGACGTGGTTTTATTCGACCGTTAAATTCGATGTAACTTCAGAACTGCAGCTGGTAGATAATGGCATCGCAAATTTCCGGTGATAAACACAATGAGTCACAGGGCTCTGGTTTTCTAAGGACACGTCAGAGAAATCACCAAGTCTTCCAGCCAATCTCACTCCGAATCGCTATGATCTGCTGCCCATAGATTGGATAAGTGGATGAGGAACAGTTACTCGCATCCATCAGTAAGCAACATGTCCATTATTCGGGCATATTTTCGTCTTGAGAACATGATTTGACCTTGATCTTCAAGTTGGCGCTGAACAACGATCATCATGAGTGCACGGGATATGCAGCTACATACCATCTCCGTCATATACTGACGAAGAATCCTGATAGCTTCCTTGGGCATATATCCACCAATGGCCTTGTAGAGCGGGTGCACTGGATGATAGATCCTATGGCCAAAATCAGCCAGCCTCGGGTGATGCATTCGACAGATTTGTCCCAAGACACTCTCACACCCTTGACGATGTTCTTCTAGTATCTGTCTCCATCAGGAAAAAATGACCTTTCGACATAGTGATAAGTAGCATCTGTATCTCCTATTGCAAATGCAAAAGGTCCCCTTTATGTAGCAATCGTAGCCTCTCACTCAGACCTCTGTAGCACATCATAGCAATAGATATTCATCAGGCACATGTACAA
This sequence comes from Armillaria gallica, assembly GCA_037576215.1. NCBI lineage: Eukaryota > Fungi > Basidiomycota > Agaricomycetes > Agaricales > Physalacriaceae > Armillaria > Armillaria gallica. The sequence continues at coordinate 1,139,685 of JBANDB010000016.1, read as the reverse complement.
TAACCCTCTGTATTCATATATATCATGCTCATCCTACTACTATATTGATACAGTAGAGCTATTTCGAAGTATTGTTCATCACATTTCAGGGTATGGCGCAATACTATATCATTCTATTGGAGTACAGATAATTGTAAGTTATTACCAATTCATTCCGCTTCCTCCTCGGCCTCGCCTTCGGCTTGTGGTTCCTCGTCAAGTGCCGCAGCCATCACCTTCATTTCTTCATACACCAGGTCCCTCGCAGAATCAGACAATTTGAGCGGTACTGCTGGAGTCCAAAGGCTTGCTGCTCCCATTTGTTTCCTGAAAAAGATGTCAGATATGTATACAATGCATCATGCCAATCAGTAAGCACCTTGCTTTTGTATACCAGGCCTTCCGCAAGACTGTTGTCAAGTCCGGTGATATTTCTGTCCACTGCTTCACAGCAGGGAGATGATGCTCATGATAGCGCACACTAGCTTCGGTTTCATTGAAGATCAGCGCCTTGTAGCTCCCGGTAGACCATTCATTTAGACAGTGTTCAATCTGCAAATCAAGATATCATTAGATGGTGCGCTTGAGGCAAACAAACATTGAGGACTGACCACAGTGAAAATGAATGCCAAGGCTGGAACAGGGATAGGGTTAAAGCGCTCAGGGAATGCGAGTCCTGGAGCACCTTTGTTGTAGAAAAGGCACGACCGATGGCGTCAAAGAGAATCGGACTATTAAAATAGCCTGTGCACGTTGTAGCATCCTGTAATGTAAAAATGAGTATGCTGCAGTGAAAACACACCTCTGGTTGGCGCACCTTGTAGTAGAAGCCGAGTGCAGTCATGAGCTCTACACATTTTTGCTTGTTCTCTCGGACAGCGTTTGCGGATTCAGCACCGGCAACAAAACCATATGCAGGGGCGTATGAGTGGCTTGATCTGGTCCCTCATGAAGCTTCGAACATGCACGCCACGCTTTCTGATCTAGAAGAAGCATCAGCAAAAGTATTTGAATAGAAAAGTGTGAAATACCAGCTTGAGCATTTCGTCGCTAAGCTTGATTGGTTGTTCATCGCTCTCAAATTGGATGCGCCACTCCTCTTGAGCCCAACTTGACTGCATAGCTTCCTCTGGACACATGTTGATGGCCCCAAGACATCCTTCATACCCACACATAGCCTTACGCAGTGCTGTCTTCGTCCGGCCTTCATAGTGACTGAGCTTATCACCTTTTGATCCAGTAATCTGAGATGGTGGAAGAGGTGTAGCAGCAGGCACAGAAGGATTGTCTGTTAAATGTTCTACAGAGCTTGTTGGAGGGTCTGAACCAACACGAGGCAATGATGGTGGTGGTGCCGCTAGAGTCACAGTCGCATCATTACTGCGTTGAGACTCTCTACCAACTTCAGTGTGGGAAGGAGCAGTAGGAGGAGCAGTGAGCTGAGCACTATGAGAGGATAAAGATGGTGAGGCAGAAGGTGAACAGGCAGGGGAGGAAGGACAATCATGAGGAGCCATCATCGTCGATTCACCATGGTAACGAACATTGACCTCATCGCCGTCAGCCACAAATGAGAGTCGAGGAATAGTTGCCGTTGGTCGTGCAGAACCTTTGGTGCGAATTATCAGGGGCTCGGGAGACTGTGTACCTTTTGAATGTAGCTGGAGTCAATGTGAGTGTGACAGAGAAGGTACTGGAACAAGATAACAGTCATACAGATGTCGGAAAAAGTGAGAGGATGACTGTCCATCATCGGAATCACTTCCGTTACCATCAACGTTGTCTTCACTTTCACTTTCTGGAGGTGACCGTCCATGAAGTCGTTGATAGTCATCATAGTATTGCTGTTTGTGACGAGCCTCGGTACCTAGCTATGACATTAGTACTGAGCAAGCTACCAATGAGTGACCTACGGTTGGTATTATCAAGAAGGACTCGCTGCTGTTCATTACTCTTTTGTGAGCAGGCTAGCTGCTTTCTCAGTTGAGCAATCTCCGCATCCTTGCAGGCTTGATCTGTATCCGAGTATTAGTTGGAGATCAATCAGACTGAAAGATGTACCATTTGCAGCCTGCTTCTCAGTGAGTACACGGTTTTCCTTGCTTCGAGTGCGGTTGGGAAGCTGGATATTGCTGCTAAGATCATCATGGCTTCGACGAGACCTCTTGGACGCAGGCTGGCAATCCGTAGATGGCCCACAAGATGCCTGAGACCGCTTGGACATGGCAGAGAGACAGATGGTTGTAGACAGGTGCAAAGAGTCAAACGTCAAAATTTGAGACAGTCAACCAAAAAAAAGTGACCAGAATGCACAATCAGTTTTGCTGTGGCGGTATGGTCTCCGCATCTGCCTGCTCACTGTCATCATGTCCGGAAAAATCTTCAAATGTCCAGTTTGCAAGGATCAGTTCACCTCTCGCTCCAGCAGAGGCTTACGCTCACACCTGTCAGCAACCTCATGCGGTCGTATCCTCGATGAGCGGAATGCTCCAGTCACTGGCAAAAGAAAGAAGCCAGAGTCAGTTACGAGAAAGGCTGAAGCGTGTGCTGCATCACCATCTCCTTCAATCCCTGAGGAGCCTATCTTTCCGCCTGATCCACCCTTGCCTGCATCTGATTTTGCACCATCAGGGATGGCCTCACCATCAAAGCGATGCCGAGTCACTATTGAAGACGTCGAGGATGAAGGTGATACCCAACCATCTTCTTGGAGTCATGACAGCCTTGTCTTTGTGGATTATCCTGATACTGGTGCCGAGATTGAAGGTGCTGGAGAAGGCGAAACTACATTTGAAAGGATTAGAAGAGAGAAGCAGAAGCAAGGAGAAGAGGTGTGGGCACCTTTCAAATTCTGCGAGGAATGGGAACTTGCACGATGGTTGATGATGTCCGGAGTTAGCCAGGCAGATATTGACAGGTTCGCAAAGCTGGGAGTGGTACGATTTCAGCATTTAATGTTATCAACATCACTTACCATACAAAAACAGATCCAAGAGAAGGTTGAACCATCATTTAAGGACAAGCACACCTTTCTGAGCAAGATCGACGAGTTGCCATCTGCATTAGATACTGAGTGGAAATGCGAGGAATTTGAACTTGTTGGCAACGTACTCGATAAAGATGGGACTCCTGTGGTGCAGACCATCGAGTTATGGAAGCGTGATCCAGTCGCATGCATCAAGGAACTCATGCGGGATCCCTGATTTGCAAAACATATGCGTTACGCACCAGAGAAGATGTATACCGACAAAGGGATGAAGCATCAGGCCTTTGATGAGATGGCAACAGGGAAATGGTGGTGGGCCATGCAGGCACATATTCCATGTCTGTACAACCTATTGCAAGATTTTAATGATGGATGTATTCAGAAGCTGTTGCCGAAGGGGGCGACCATCGCAGCAATCATACTTTCATCCGATAAAACACAGCTCTCCACCTTTAGCGGGGACAAGTCTGCCTGGCCAGTTTACCTTACCCTTGGTAACATTGATGCATCTGTTCGAAGGAAGCTGTCAGAACAAGCCACGATTCTGATTGGTTACATACCTGTGTCCAAGCTAGAGTGCTTTACCGAGGATCGTCGATCTGTAGAAGGATATCAGCTCTTCCACGACTGCATGCGGACACTCCTAAAGCCTCTCATTGAGGCCGGCCAGAACAGTGTTGAGATGCTTTGCAGTGATGGAAGGACACGGCTCGTGTTTCCTCTCCTTGCTGCCTACATCGCCGATTACCTGGAGCAGTGCCTAATAGCCGGGTGTGGAGAGCGACGATGTCCAAAATGCACTGCTACCTCCAAGGAGCTGGGTGATCCTTTGCATTCAGTGCTACGTGACCCAGAGAAAACGATTGACACTCTGAAAGCAACACGTACAGGAAATCACACACAGTTTAAAAACCTCGGCCTACGCCCCATTACGCCCTTCTGGACAGACCTGCCACGATACAACATCTTCCATTGTTTCACTCCTGACCTTCTACATCAGCTCCACAAAGGCATCTTCAAGGATCACCTTGTCAAATGGTCGATGAAGGCTGCAGATGCAACAAAGGCCGAGGTTGACCGTCGTTACATGGCTATGCCATGGCATCCTGACTTACGCCACTTCAAGAAGGGAATTTCGCTGGTCATGCAATGGACAGGAACGGAGTACAAGAATATGGAGAAGGTTTTCCTGGGCGCGCTGGCAGGAACGGCCAAACCTGATGTCATCATTTGTGTTCGTGCAGTACTTGATTTTATCTACTATTCCCACCTGGAACTACACACGGATGAGTCGTTGAAGAAGCTTGAAGACTCATTACACACCTTCCATGCCCACAAACACATATTCGTTGACGATGGCGTTCGTGAGCACTTCAATATCCCTAAAGTCCATTCAATGGTTCACTATGCTGCAATGATTCGGTCCCATGGCGTCACAGGAGGCTACAATACTGAGGCATCAGAACGACTGCATATTGATTTTGCGAAACGAACGTACCAAGCATCAAATCGGAAGGGATACATCCAGCAAATGACGAAGTGGTTGACCCGACGAGAAGCAGTCCAAAGATTTACTCGATTCCTGGACTGGGCTCTAGAAGGTGCAGGTAGGGATGAAGTTGACGAGGTCGAAGATGATGTAGATGTGGCAGATGGTGACGAAGAAGCAGCAGCACATGCTGAGATCAACACGGAGCTTACCAAGGACACTAATGGGGATCAGATCGCATCCCATGTTAGCTTACAGCATGGCGAATCAACGTACACTATACCCAAACGACCATCCTTCACTGGCATCAATATAGCCACTTTGGAGAACCAGTACGGGACTAGGCAGTTTGTACACTGTCTGGAATTTTTTCTTCGTGACCGTGGCTTGCTCAAAGACGATTTCTGGGATGCTCGGCCAGCAAATACCAGGTTTACAAGCGCTTCCGGATCTGTATACCCCCGGTACCTGAAGTCTCGACAACTGTTACCCTGGATGTCATTCGTGCATCGCCATCTCACACAACGGGAACTAGGAGGAAAAAGTATGTGCCAGCTCAGTTTGATACAGTGCTGGCACGGCGAGACTTGCCATTGGATAAGAAACAGGACCTGGACTTGTTGGGAGTGAACGGTGTGTTCTAACTCTTCTTCACTTGCATGTATTTAAACTCTCCGCAGGTCTGCATGTGGCACAAGTCCGTGCTATTTTCAACCTTCCTGAGGAACTCGGCAGCTTCCCACATCCGCTAGTATATGTTGAATGGTTTACCCCTCTGCGCTGTGTTGATGAACACACGCAAATGTTCAGGGTGGAACGGTCTATGCGGAATCATCTTCGGAATGCATCTATTATTCCAATTACATACATCTCCCGCAGTTGTCATCTGATACCGTACTCAGGACATATTATGGACCCCACATGGACAAGCGAGAGCGCTATAGAAAAGTGCAAGTCCTTTCATCTCAATACGTACCTTAGACATATTGATTTTGTATTACTACGCTTGAAATGCAAGATTTCTGCGACGTGATTAGAACTGCAACAAAACCGACGGCTTCTCATTCACAAACGTCTACATGTCATGCTATACTACTATTGTCAATCTCGACCGCCAACTCCTTATCCTGAACATAGTCGGCATGAACAGCAACATCCCGCACATAATGGAGTACGATCTGAGCGTTGAAGAGATGCATACGCAGTGAAGTCATCTCGATGTCCAAGAAACGTCCACAATGAGTGCTGACCAAGGTGTCTGTCAGTACCTTGGATGCTTCAGCAAGTCAGTGGAGCATGAAATGGGTGACCATGGGCGGGGGGTAAAGGGAAGCCTCGGATTCATCCTGGAAGCGGGGCGCAAACATGATGGTGGGCGAAGCGAGGTTAGGAGGAATGCACGGCGTGTTTGGTGGGTTGGGAAAGGCAAGACATTCGCCTGAAGAGGTCGGTGGGGGATAGGTGATGTCGATAGGCTGGCGGAATGGCCCACTCTGGAATCCAGCAACTGTCTGGCGTGAAACAGTGCCAGCACACGCTTGAAGACCATGGGGGCAGATAATAGTTAGCTTCAATGCTGGAGGTAATTGATAGTACACGCACCTGAGGCCATTTTCCTCCTTATCCTTCGTATCAGACATCTCCTCGCGTCGTTGCTGTACAGTTGTGCGGAAGAAAACGGTGATTGACCCTGGATCAAGATAAAGCCATCGTTGAAGACAAAGAACAGGCCAAATAAGGGCGTGAGACAATATATTTGCTTTAGGCAGGAGGTCAGTAATGATGTCATCACCGGTTCTGAATGAACAACTTCACCGGTAATGAGGTCATACAATTCTACGTCGCGTTCAATGATGTTATACCATACAAAATTCTGGTAGGAGGGAGCTTAAAATGGCTGAAGGTATGAGGGTCCTTTTATATGGCAAAGTATTAATATGTACCTTTAAGACGGGATGTCATATGACTACAGACAAATACAGAGTCAATCCTGGCAAGGTACATAAGGTACGGACGCTACCGATCCTACAGATATTTGGCGGGGGCGTACAGAGCTTTTCCATTTTTCCTGATGCACCAACGGAATTGATTTAAGACTGCGAATCGTCTATATATTCATCCCTCAAGGTCTCTCCCGTGGGTCAGAAAACTGAGGTGCTGCATGATTGTTTGGACGGCAGAAATATAGCTTCAACTGCGACTAGCACGGCTGGACCGTGGCCGCATCCATGGCTGAACGTTACATCAGATAACTTGAGCAAGGGAGAGCATATTCTTCTGCAGAGTTCTCGTGTGTCGTTACCGTCGTACCGATAGCAGATAAACCAGCCGAAGGAACACACAAAGACTTTTAGGATATCAGAGGACGTGGTGGCAAAAAGAAGAGAGTCCGGAGCTTTGCGGGCCGCTTCAAGTTTGTCTTTTGCTTACGAACCGCGACGACTTGGCGACTCCTGCAAGCACTATGAATCATTAGCCGATTATTAGCCGTTGAGATGGATAAGTGTCAGACTCGTGCACAGAGGGGGCTAAATAAGATACATGCTTAACTGTTTCTGTAGTCACTGAACTGAATTATTTCCAGATGTCATCAAACTCTAGTACTCGGAAGGAGCCGGTCCTAGGCACCTTTATTGCCCGCCTCTCTTACCCTTCGGCTATCTATATCATCTCTCAAAGAGGCAAACTATAGTCTTGTTTTAATCGCGCCCCCTTGTTATCACCGTCGACGCCGTTACGTCAGCTACCATACATAGAAGGACTTTCCCATCACTCTTTGAACCAATACTACTGTGTTCGCGTCGTTTCTCTTTGCTCGTCTCATTGAATGATGACCCTATGACTCAAACTCTCTCATGAAACAATCAAGAAGGCATGAAAATTGTTAACGATACTGTTTCAAAGCAAATACCAAGCCGAAAGGATGGTCAGGCTATTTCAAGAGCAGCCGCCTATTCATATTCTCAATGGCAGATATGACCTTCTATGCACTGTCACCAGTCATGGAAGTTAGGCTCTAGTCACTTCTCTGCACGAAAACGCGCGGCTTTGGATAGAAACGCGTCAGTAAATTGACATGTTGGCGGTGCATGTGATTCTATTACGTAACGGATCCGTCGGTGATAACGAGACCCCCCAGATAAACAACAGACTCATACACACCGTCACTCCCTCCCTCCATAGGTGTGTATCGTCCGTCTGTCTACGAGAGACTAGGCAAACTAGCCCGTTGGTCCCTCAGCCGTACTGTCATCTCATCTACTGTACTATTTCGACCGTTAATTCACATAACGCGTAACAGGGCCTCGTGAAGTGAAGCTCCCGGTATTTCGTAACGCGTAACAGGCGCTCCGCAGAGGTAGTATGCGCTTAAAATGGAAAATTTTCGGGTCCGGCTGGCGCCGGAGACCCTAAATATAGTAATTTTACATCATTTCTCGGTGAATGAACCTCTAGTCATTTGGCCATATAGCATAACGCGTAACACCCCCAGAAGCTACGGTCGAAATAGTACAGTAGTACTGAGTCCAGTCCGACTTCCATAGCGTGCTGTAGGCCATTTTCAATCTTCGTAGCGATTTCTCTGACGTGTTCTTTAGGATGCCAGAGCCCAGTGACTCTCTGAGTTTTCCACCGGAAATTTGGGATGCTATCATCGACCAGCTGCAGTATGACAAGCGATCTTTGCTGCGAGCAGCCTTGGCTTGCAGGGCCCTTTATCCAAGAACCCGAGTCCATCTGTTCTCTCGTGCCGTATTGTCCACCGAATCAAACTGCATTCGCCTTGCCAAACTGATCGCCCTATCGCCAAAGCTCGCCTTGCTTTTCAAGTCTCTAATCATCATGATCACGAAAAGTAATGATCCGGATTCCAGGGTTTACGGAGCACTCACAGTGATTGAATCGTTTGTCAATCTCACCCAGCTTACTCTCATCGCCGGAGACTGGTCCCGGATGCCGGATACAGTCGTTTCCAGCCTCCAATCCTACTCTTACCGCTCTCTCGTCGTAAACCGGTTTTTCAGTTTTAGCGCAATAGGCGAGATTTGTTCTCTGTTGCAAAATTCGCCCGATCTGCAATGGGCGAGCTTCAGGTGTAAAAACAACTTCGCAGAGGAGTGTCGTCAGAACCTCCATTGCATTCCGGCTCCAGTCAGGTTACAGATCGATGACACGGCGTCCTCGGATCCGTGTGAGACCTTTCTGAAGCTGGCGACATCATCTCGTTCATGCCCGTTTTCCTTCAGAGATGTCCATACCCTCAGCATCGCTCTTTCTGGCCAGAGCCGTATCCTTCGACAACTTCTCAACCAGTATCTAGTCCTCCTTGGTGCTTCGCTCAAAATTCTCCGCGTAAACCATACCCCAGGTATGTATAGACTTTTAAAGAACATCTTGTACTTACTCGATCTATAGGTTTCCTGTACACATCTTCAGAGACGCTTGATGTCTCCAGCGTTGAGAAGATCGAAGTCAGAATCATGAAGGGTGACCTGAACTCTTTCGGTCGGGAGTCTGAAGCGTTCGAGTGGTGGATCTCCAACCTGTCAGCGATGAAGGAACGCTGCGCCATTCGTTCAATCGTCTTCAAGATCGTAGCGACAGCGCCACCTATCTGGACAGGTACCCCGCTTTCAATTGGGACAACCTGTGGACGACCTCAACGCCTTTCTCGAGAATGCTCATTGGCTTTTCACTATGTGGAGCAAGAGACTGACATCTGCACAAAGCATACGGGTCACTAAAGCGGGTTTCATGACGATAAGATCGTCGCCCCAAGTGGGAGAAATGATAAGCTGGGGAGTAGAGAAGTGACATCTTCGCTTGGCCGGAAATACGAAATTGGCGACAGATACAAATGGTCTCGAAATCCCCCAAAGTCGTCAGACATGAACGATTTGAGGTTGAGAAGGAGAGAACAAGAGTTCTCCGACCCTTCGAATATGGTTGAACCCGATTTCACAGCAAGGAGACATAGGTGATGGGGATGCCTGGTGCAGGGTCGTCTGCGCGGGATATGACAAACATGAGTGGTGACGAGTTTAGTCCGATACGACATTCTCTGACCAGGGGCAAAAGTCATTCGAAGCGTGGCGAACTCTGTAAGATGTACAAAACAAAGATTACTCGCGGAGAACGGTGCGCCATTCCCACGTTAGCAATGGCAGGATCGGCCTGTTGCGGAAAGACAACGAAAGTATATGATGACACTGGGCAAGTCTTTGGGACAAGTTGCCGTCTGCATTATCTTGAGATGCATTTTTCGATGGGTAGGGAGACTTGTGAGCGACAGAGAAATACGTCGCTCTGGCATAAGATATGTCGAGGGTTTTGTGCAAGGGCGGCAAGGGGATTATCCATGACTGGAGTCATACAGGCCGACTCAGGGATATCTATCTTCGTATCCGGCACAGCATAGGAAAGATATCTCGGACGTTGGTGCAAATGGTTAGACGGCAGGAGCGCGATGGCTCATCTGATTTGTACAACTCCAAGATGCCAGGGCTACTGGTACTGGCGAGGCTAAATGGCAAGGCTATAGCTATTGCCCTCGATTGAGCTTGACGATTTCGAGTCGTCCTCGCCGCCCTTCACGTCATCCCCTACACAACGATATCTTGTACAGACGGGTGATGTTTTTGCCGCCACGTACAGAGCTCGTCAGTGTTATCTGCCATATGGGAAGATAATGCTGGTGTTTCTCGCCTCTTTTTGCTTTGTTCGGGTTTGTTCCGATGTCGAGGAAGAAGTGGGGCAAGACGTGGAGCAAGACGTCGCAAGGAGAATCTCGGGAGGACGACCAGTTACCATTATCCGCGTCTGGCACCCCATGATCGCACAAGCAGACCCGAGATATCGCAATTTGTGTCCCACAATGTGTAAGGGAAAGTGCGCAATTGCTGGAGGATGCCTTCGCCTGAATAGTGCACAGTGACACGATAAGGAGACGCAGTCCTGAAGATTAATCAGCTCCAATGGCTGACTATGTATCCGGATGCAGGGTTGCAAGTCTTCCTGACACGTCAGAGATAACGTCCAAGAGGATGGGCGGACTGCATGAACCCGCATGCGAGTGTGTCCCATGAATGGTCCCCACACGAGGTTTCCGTAAACTGCTAAACTGAGGTAGATTTCGAAGGCTTTTTGGATGACGTCGACTGATACGGTACAGGCTTGCCGTGGTTTGAACATGTAGCTTATTCCTGTGCACCTCGTGAGTTTCAATAAATGTAGATAAAACCACGGGACGGACCTGCGTTTGCGTTATCCACAAGAGTATCAGCCTGCCTGCCCTCGACCTCCTCGAAAATCTCTTTCGCAGCCTGGACTGAAGTGGCGCCGGCGATGTCCAGCTGAACGTCTTTCATTTGATGCTGGATTATTGCTTGAAAGTTGAATTTAACCCTAAAAACATAGTCAGCACGAAGCGTTTAGGAAACATCATGAAGTATGAGCTTACCATACCTTCTTCTCCAACCTCAAGCAAGGACACAAGTTCCGCAGCATCTACTGATCCCATGCTACCCAACCGAAGTCTGAAGCTGCAGACCGACTTGAGCCAGCAAGATGTCTTGAGATGTCTCCACTTGGCACGACGAAGCGACAGTGAAATTGCCGGCACATAGCCTCAACCCTCAAAGTCGAGATTGGGAAGGACGAATCCAGATGGCCAATTCGAAACAGTGGATGATGGGGATACCTGGTGCGGGTTTGTCCGTGAAAGGTGTGTCAGACTGAGAGCTTCTATAAGATCTCTGGATCATCTTGAGGATGGGCGGGTGCTCTGAGGTCAGGCGAGAGCCGGAGACAGGCGTCGCTCTCTAGCGGTATGAGTTGATAGGAGGATCTCGAGGATTTCGTCCCAGGGCATGAGACGACGGGCGTCGTCATCCAGCGTCTGGTGATCGTGCATAGAGTTATAGCCTACGACGAAGAAGGAACATCCACGAGGTTGGTGGGAATGGCGAGAGTAAGCTGGAGCGTGTTCGCTTGAGGATGCATTTCCATGTATGGTGCCATAACCCCATCGACCAAAGACCCGGACCCAGGGTTACTGGTACTGATCTCCAAAGACCTCATATTCACCCGGGAATGCTGCTATATCGTGAGGCCAGCTTGCACTGTGTCCTTTGATATGATTAGAGCAGGCACGACTTCTCAGCGACAACTGGATCCATAATTCCATCGAGGAAGTATAGAGTAGGCGGTGCTCATACGCGACGTACAGCCGAGTGAGATTTTTTGTTATCGCGTATGAGCTCGTCGGTGTTCCAGTGAGGGTCGGAAAAGATGATGGCCATCAATTCTCACCATCACAACCAGCGATACGTCGCTTCGACAACGAGCAATAGCCACAGTCTGTGGGTACTGAGTATAAATTGACAGAGCAGTCGAGTTCGACTTGCCTAGCTGACATGCACCCGTGTTGTTGCACCCTCGCACCCTCCTCTGGCTTTCTCAGCACGTTGTCTCCATCAAAAAGCTAACTTTTGCACCTTAATCTTGCGAGAAGGTCGGTAGCGGTTTGGCTCGCTCTCTCTCCAAGCTGGTATGGTAGCGGATGTTTTCGAAGCGGACAGCAGGTTGCCGTAAAGTGGAGGTGAAAGTGGAGGTAGGTGGTTATTGCTCTTGATACTCTGTTACTGGGTCCTTGAAGGAGGGACTGTTAAGAGAAAAAGGACATCGTGGTTCAGATGAGAGTGCCGGCCCGGCGAACCCATTTGCTTGATCGACTCGTCAAGCTGCATCTTTCCCTCACCAAACATCCCAGATACTATCAAAACGACGAACTTGACGAACTGAAAATTTCCATCCGTATCCAAGGCGGAGCGGATATATATTAATTCCTCGAGTTCATCAGGTAGGCGGTGTACTAAGTACTCGGCAGTGTGTTCTTCTGCTTCCATATTACATTTATTGATTAATGATATAGTACTAGGCATTTGAGATACGAGGTGCGATGACCTCGAAGCTCAACGAAAGGTAGACAAAGAGTGTAACCATCACAATGTGGCAGACTCTGAGGAAGACGGTACCATTCGTGAGGATCACCACTCAGAGGTCCAGCAGGAGGAAGACATGACATCGCACTCTGGCAGTGTCCTAGGAGGATAGTGGCTTCAAATCAGAGGAACTTATCTGTGAGGGTGGCCCTGAGGTCAGTAAGAGAGAGAGACAGCATCATATACTGAAAGGCTCTCAGGGAGATATTGGCATCGAGACCATCATCCCTGAGGCTCAGCTGGAAAGATATGAGATGGTTTCAGTAACGAGAGTCAACAGGATGACATCAACATTCAGCGGACTCGACGAGACGACGATCTCAACGTGATACTTGTTGCGCTGAGGGATCGATCGTGTCAGTGTTGCTATTGACGTTCATGTTTTCTTGAAACGTGCTATACGTTGTCCATACCCACTTGCTTTGCTCGTTGTTCTGATCAGTTGAGTACACCCTTAGAGTTTGACCTAATGTTTTGAGTACATCATTATTATTGTGCTCTGTGGCAAAAACGTCGATTAATCAATTGGCAGCATGGCCGTGTTGATGTACTACAGAAGCAGATGTGGAGGAAATATCGAGACCGCCAGGATCCTTGGCCTGTGCTTGATCTCCGTTCCTATACTGGAAGTGGTTCAGATCCTCAGTTACTAGCAGTCTCATGCGAGTTGAGCCCTCAGAGCGTAGTCAGCACAAAGTGATCAAAACAAACGTAGGGAAGTGAGAACGTACCGTACCGTCCTCCATTCGCAAGGGAGTGCCAGACCTGCCCCCAACTTCAAAGGTGCTTTCTTTTGTGTTATGCTTTGCCTGCCAGAAAAATACAGTTCTGGCATGTGCTCAAACTCGCCAGTGAAAGTGATTCTTCAAATATGCGAATCTTGATGGGTCCATAGGAAATCTTGGATGTTCCTTCGATGCCGTAGGGCATGAATAGAAAGTAACTTGTTGATGTAGGTCGTCAAGCACAGGGAAAAAATACGATACTCCAGCTTCTCGGTGCTCGCATGCATGCCTGTAGAGTGATAAGGATGTCAAGACACATGAAGGGCATAGGTGCTCACTGGATATAAAAGAGACAGCTCTGATCCTTGTTCAACTAGGTCTTTCAGGCTACGCTCCCTTCACGCTCTTCTGCAGACTCTCGATATTGCCTCTGAATAGATGGATAGAAAGTAGCCTGTGAACACATTGTTCCCGACCGTTGGCCGCAGAACTCGACTGACACATGTCATCGAGAGCAGATCCTCCTTTCAAATGTCGAGTTCCAGGGTGAGTATCATCCCGCTTTCTCAATGAAATACGCTCAATCGTCTATATCAGCTGAGGACTTGACCTTTGACGCCCAACCAAAATGCGAATGTTCCGGGCCCCAGCAACAGGGATAACATGCCCGAGACTTTTTTCAAGAATCCATCCCGCTTCCGTCCCTGTCTCTGGCGTGAATGAATGATGGAATATACAACAATGTTTTCATAAGTTCCGTTGTTCCAATCTATGAGATGCCCTGGATTGTTGATTATTCTTTCCGACTCTGACAGAACTATTGGTGTAAAAGCTGGAGTGAATCTCAATCAAACTCCAGCTTTCGAACAGTTCCTATTTTCCCTCACCTCCCTCCTATCCTTCTCTTCTCCCTCCCTGCGACATTCTTCTGCAATGCCCTCGACTTGGATACCCAACCTCGTCACCGCCTTGAGCTTCATCGTCCACCTTTGAAGTACACGCCAAACCAACCAACCCATCCTCAAAAATTGATTTCATTCGACATCCTTGAGGTAAGCGTCATTACATCCTATGCCCAAGCGTTTGCTGAATTTATGACAGACGTGACAGTCGTCTTTTCTCTTTCACTACGACCTCAGCATCGATGACGACGGTTGGCGGGTCCTTTTCCTTTCTCTTATGCATCTATTGTACTCACTTTTCATTGATTAGATGCCGTTTCTGCTCTGTTTGAAGGAGGGGTGGAGGGTTGTGTCGTTCAAAGGTACGTGTCCATGTCCATTTCTGCGGTGCACATTTTCTTGCCGTTCTTCTCTTTGCTGAGCCTTCGTACTAGACGTTGTTTTCCTCTAGACTGAGTGATTCAAGAGCGGGCGCTTGACATCGAAGATCGTGTCTAACGTTAAAAGAGGTTCGCTTGTCATTGACGGTGGGTTTTTTCCTTCCTCTTTCGCTAGCTCCCTTTGCTTACTGACTCCTAGGCTTCAATACCTCGCCATCACTTCGGGACAAGTAATTGAATATTGATCACAAGGACGGACAATTACGTCCGAAGAAGGGCTAGGCAAAGAGCGCAGCGTCGGGAGGTGGGGGGATTGGTAATATTGAGAATTGATCGAAGGTGTGTTTGACTAATTTCCCTCCGCGTTCCATTCATCGATCTCGGCGGCAGGATATTTCAGCCTCAATAAGCGATATGTACGACGACGGCAATCCTCGAGCACGGGCACAGACTGCTGCTCAAGCAGGCGTGAAAGCGTATAGATACCAATTTATGCAGAATTCCTTGATGAGCAAGGCTTTATTGGCCCTAGTACACACCAGAGAATGAGGTACGTACTCATTTAAGCAGTTTTGTCTCTTCGCTGATCATAGTTCCAGGTGCTCTTATAACTGAAGGAAGCGATCGAGTTCCTTAGAGATAATGTCGACGCCTTTCACCAGTAATGGATACACTGTATAACATGCAAACTGCAGGCAACGATGACATACTCCGGAGTGTCCAGGGTAAACAGGATTATTAAACACTGATAATGTGAAAGGAGATATCATTGAGATTCTACACGTGTGTTCAATACAGGGAGAATGGTGGGAGGGATATGAACACTCGAGGTGCTGGCTGAGGTGATTGCTTCCCATGCCAAACATCCTCTCAACTTGCAACCTTCTATGAGGATAACATACAAATACAGCGGCAATTTGAGGGAGTGAAGAAACTGAAGTCGCCAACTGAGACCATGGCCATGAGTGTAAGTGAATACCGCAGATGAGAGTGACGCACCCAGATGAAAAGTCCCTCTTCTCTCACCAGTCAAGTGTTGGATTCTCTTTTCGGTTGGCCATGCACAATCCTGGTGGCCAGGCACTTAGACAAGAAGAAGAGGAAGAATGATCATGGTTGTCGTTGAAAACATGTTGAACCGGCCCGAACAAACCGACGAACCCTCTTCTTCACCACCACTCGGTTGTGACACCCTATCTTCCTATGCCTCACTCTATGCCACATGGAGGTTAAGGAATTTGCACCATCGAGTTTCAAGAAACGAAACACTGGCTGTTTCCTGATATAATGTGTTGATGCACTGATGCCATGCGTAAACCTCAAAGGGTGCTAAAACTCCCGGCACTCGCTCACAGGCCTTGTCTTGTTGCTTGCTATACTGCGTGCTGAAGTCCAGTGTTACCAACAGCCAAATCTGTGCATCAACTTGGGAAGTAATCGGTGCCACTAGTACTGCTTGTCTCTATGCTCATTTTATTTTTACATTTCCTTCTCGGACACTGTTTGATTCCATCAATCGCCTTACCACGAACAATCCTGCCCCTCCGATGTGAGTGCTATTCATAGCTACTTGACATGCCCTGTCGCCTCCCATGATTCCGTCTTCATATGTTGTCTTCCGCGTTATTATCCGTCACTGCACATATGTTTTTTATATTTTGTTATCACTCCTGGGACCGCTGGCAAAAATCTTCTTCCGCTGTCAACTGTTTCTTTTGACTTGTTATCTGCCACTACTGTCTATGTTTTCTGGGTTTTATTTTCCTGGAAGATAATGCTCAATACTCTTGAACACTATGGCTCCTCCAAACCCTCGTGACCGCTAATACCCTCACCGCCTGGCAAAATTATTTCCTGTTCATCTCCACAGAATGTTTGGGGGAATCATTACCTTACCTCACAGCATACGCCATCCTCACGCTATGCTCCCAGTACTCCTAAATATCTTCCGAGCTGCTTCCACACTTTTTCATGTCTTCTGTATGTGCGCTACTTTCTAGCAAGCAACATCTTCTACAAGCTAGACAACATGCCGCAGCCTAACTCGCACACGAGAAGTCCATCAAATCACACGAAGTCCGAGGAATTTACTCAGTAAGGTAACTATTCATATTACACTACGAAATGTTTACAATGCTAAGTACAGATGGTAGATATCCCCAGCTTGCACTATTTCTTCTTGGTCTTCGGTTTTGCGGTGGTGGACTTGACCCTCGTAACACTGTTAGACTGGGCCCGTTCGACTAGGGTGAGAATCTCTTTTGGTGCTGGTCCGGAACGAAGCCTTTTGCCGTGCGTCGACGCCAAAGTCTCCTCTGGAAGAACACGCTTAGCAGGGCGGGAGTGCTTCGCAGGCTTGGGAATAGCTAGTTCTTTGGTGATGGCGTCTCCATTCACATTGAGAGCCTTTGAAATGGGCGGAGCACCAAGTGGAGGCGTAAGTATGCCGGGTGAAGGATTGACTGGGGGGGAAGGGACATCGGCCGAATTACTATCTCCAACTTCTTTTGCATGTCCGTCGATGCCATCAACGTCGAGACCACGAGTGATTGCTTCTTCATGCAGCTCGTTCTGTGCTGGCATGTCATCCGTCTCCACAACTGTATCTGGTATCAACGAGGCTGACCTGTTGGCGGGCGGGGGTATAGGCGCACTGGGGGAAGGACTGACTCGAGACGAAGGCTCGGCTGGAGGCATGAAGATGTTGGCAGAATTACTCCGGACTTCTTCGCCACGTTCCTCCAGGCCATCAACATGACCATGGCCAGCAACTTCATCATTCTTCCCTGCGATCCCACTTGCATCCTCATCGTCGCTGGCCACATTGTTACTCAGATTCGTCCCACTACTGCCTGGGTCTCCGCTGATTGTTTTCAGAGTTCGAGCCTTACGAACCTCGGGAGCTGTCAGGGAGATGTCAATGGAATATTGAATACGTATATAAATGTACATACGATAGACACGTCGAAGAAATTGTGTGAACGGCGCCAAGTACGTCTCCTTGTAATTCGGAAAAACCTGCCCGAATGTTCGCCCCTGCAGGTCTTCACCAGCATGAAATCTGCATAGCAAATCCACATGAGAACATTACAAAGTGAAATCAAGCAACAGATGCACCCGTAGCTCGAGATTTTCCCATTTTGACAAGGATCAGGGCCGCCCATGATTGTCATGATCGCGCACCCAGTAGCTTTAGAGAGAGCTGCTATAAATGTTTTGATCTGAGAGGGTGCTGCCTTCATTGCACTGGACGAATGTAAGAATATATTATCAGTACTAGGTAGACTCAACTTACACTGCATACATCTCGGGTGTCAAAACGCCATCCTCCACGGCGGTAAGGGGTACCTGTTCCTTAACCCACTGCAACACCATCTGGCGAACCTCCTCGCTCTCGGCATCAAAGACCTCCTTCGTCGTATCCTTAATCAGTTTTAACATCTCGCCTCACGTACTACCCTCCTTCTTCCTCTCAAGAACAATAGGCTTGACCCACGTCGCGTAGAACTTCTGCGAATACATTTCTTCCGCCATCAAGGCACGGGTTCTCAGCTTGGGGAAGATATTACTGATGCGGACGGTGCTGGCCTCTGTCTTCTTGGCAGAGCCATGGTTTTGGAACCATTCTTTCACGCGCTAGTGAGAAATTTAATCAGAGATCACAACAGAGGACTTAAGAGAAAGATAAGGTACTAACCTTGCGGTCTGCGTCGGCAGTCATTGTACCTTTCAATGGGAACTCTAACCACCACCCTGGCATGAAATCGTCCAAGAAATTACTGATCGCAGCTTTCTTTCCCTTCTGCTCTTGTGCGGTGCGATATTCGGGTACTCCTCCCTCCAAATAGTTCCACTGAACCCCAGATGCCCAAGGCTTCGGGCCCGGCTTTCCACGAGGCATGACAGCGACCTCAGGTTGTGGCACTGATGGCTGTGGCGCTAGTGGCTGTGGCGATGGTGAACCCTCCATCTAATCAAAGCTAATCAGAGTGGAACTTTTATTTATGACAAATTAACGTATGTTTTGCAAATGCTTAGGTGCACTCTCAGTCTGTGCGCTCTTCGATTTTTTGCATAGCGGGTACTGCCGCAAAACTGTACAGTTAAACACGGCATACCCAATGCCGCCCTGCTCTGCGCTAGGATTTTGAACTCAATCCAAAATTCATTGCCAAATAATTACAAATTCATCTGTGGGAGTATTTAAGGTTGATATCAATCAACGGGACCTTTCCTTACCCTTGATCGTTACCACCATCAATCACCCGCAATCACCCCTTGCTCCATTTGCTCCCATGGCCCAGAAACAGCTTAACCTTTCCCCTGAGGCCATCATGGCCCTTATAGAGGCGCTCTCTGTCCTCAATGTCGCACATGCGTATCTCGTTGTCATTACCCCCATCTATACTGACTATTCTCCACAGCTGCTGGTGATGCGACTACCTCTCCATCTGTGTCTGCCGCATCGTCCAACGATGCTAATGGTTCTGCCGGTCCTGCAGTCCCAGCAGCCAACGCCGCCGCTCCGCCTGCGACACAGCAAACCACTGCGAGGGCACGTCCCTTGGGAGGTATGTTACTCTATCTGCTTGCCTGCGAACGTTGCTCATTGCGCCTTTTATCTAGTATCCGCTCCCAGTGCTCTGTCTGCTGCATGCCCTTCGTCGCCGGTTATTTTGAGGAGCCCCTTCACTGGGCTTCCTCATGACGTTCAGCCTGTCGCCTCGTCCAGCACTGTCACCGCCTCAGCCGAGTTTCCGACCCCACCCCCTGCCCAGGTTCATTCGGGCTTCCACTGCTCCAATTGTGGAGCTTTCAATCCGGCCGTAGGCCAAACCGGCGAGACGTTCTATGTGGTCACTGCAGGCAGGCAAGTTGGAGTTTTCACCAACTGGTATGTATTTTTTTGTTCTCTGTTTTTTCATGCACAGCTAACAGGTTCTGTCTGCGCATAGGGAGATTGTTCAGCCTCTTGTCTCTGGGGTGCGTCACGCTTGCCACAAAAAATATCGCACTGCTGCTGAGGCGCAGGAGGCGTTCGAGACTGCTCTCGCTGAAGGCAAAGTCCGTGTCCTTTGAAAGGTTTACCCCTAGTATCATCTTGTTGTCTTACTGTTATCTTTACTGTTGCTCTGTGTCGCGTGTTTTCATTTTCCTTCTTTAAAATCTCAAAAATTGCTCAAAAAAATGTATGTTTTCTATAGTTAGTTGTAGTCGATTTAGATAGGTCAAAAATATACTGTGATGATACCCTTAAATTTTTACAAGTGTGATGATTTTACTAACAGATGCAAACAATGTGACTGTACAGTAATTGCGAGTGGCTTCGGCATTGTCCGAGAATCTCGATCCCTGTCACTGCGTTAATCACGCCAGTATCACT
Organism: Armillaria gallica; assembly: GCA_037576215.1. Taxonomy (NCBI): domain Eukaryota; kingdom Fungi; phylum Basidiomycota; class Agaricomycetes; order Agaricales; family Physalacriaceae; genus Armillaria; species Armillaria gallica. The sequence continues at coordinate 1,119,838 of JBANDB010000016.1, read as the reverse complement.
ATGGCCTACATCAACAACAACGACGAAGACAAGAATCTCCTGTGAGTTTTGGTCCATCACTCTGAGACTGAAATTGAACCTGGCTTCGTAGCACAAGCGCACTCGCAATGATTCAGTGGCGCCAACCGAATGCCCAGATCCCCCAAGGGTGAGTCATACAATTTCAACGTTGCTGATCTAGACTGATCGTACCACAGATTTAATATCAGAACCGGGGTGGGCGCTTTCCATCCCCTCACTCATGCGGAGACTATATAGGACGAGATTGGCAAATATAGAACCGTGGTGCCGCAATGATGAAGCAGTTGAGAGAAGCTGGGCCAAATGCACCAAACCTCACTCCCTGGAGGGCGATGCAGTCGCCAAATATGTTGCCAAACTTCAGTTACCTCACTCACATACCACCTCTCCCCGCGTCTTTTATAAAGCTCACTTGTAGGCACTTAATAATTTCATTTCTTTGATATACAAATGACAGTAGTTAGGCCGGATCAATTCGAATAGATATCGCGCACAAAATCCCTGATTCCCGTTTGAGTGACTCCAGTGTAACCGGTCCGACCAGCGAGAGCTGAGCAACAATGACCTCGCCATGCACTTGTTTCTCAATCAACATGCATCGGCATTGGTAGGCAGCTGTAGATGACCTCTTGGGTCCTACCATAAATCTTGGACGTCAGTGAGTGCCCTCAATCCCGTTCAAATGTTGATTTAAATTTTAATCATTTTAAAATCATCAGGCAAAGTAAGTATGATTACCAATAGGTATCGCACTAATACAGCACACTCAATCCAAGTTCGGTCAACGTGAACGTATTTTCCCCCCTCATTGCTTCTGCAAACTGTGTCGCTGATACGAGGAACATTCGGCCAGCACACCGAAAGCCTTTATAGACCTGTAGGTATGACTGGCATCACCTATATGTTTTTTTATCAGCAGAGGATGGTGTTCTACTGACGTTATTTCCTGCCTTTTTTGGGCATCAACCTTGCCTCAGCCCCTTCGACTCTACCATCGACATCAACCATATTCGACAGATGTCTCCATCCTCACCTGACCCCGATGCAGGTGCCTCCGAACCTTCCCAAGCTATGGGTACATCACTTATATCTTACCGACATGGAATGATCCATACTGAAAATCAGCAGTCGATGAACTGAGTCGTCGCTCGCGAGGACGGCCTCGCAAATACAATACCCCAGATGAAAAGGCAGCCGCTCATGCTCAGGCGCAGCAGGGCTACTACGAACGGTGTGTATAATGATTCATTCTTCTGCGATTCCTGCTGGATACTTTTGCTTCCAGAAATCGTGAACATGTGTGTCACAAGGCGCGGAGAAACTATCGCAAAGGCTCCAGCAACTATGAGTGCGATCGCTGTCACGTCGTTTCCACACAACCCCGACAGCCCCATCCTCACGGTGCCCCAAAGGCACCTTGGTGCGTTTATTCATTTGTTCAAGCTTCTGTTGCCTCAACACTATTTCTACAGGATGTCGAAAGTCGCGACCCCCAAGGACTGGAGACGTGGGATCGATAGCATCCAAAACAAGCTCGCTCAACGCTTGGAAAAGCAAAGCCCTGCTTCCATTGCAGCTATCGCGTATGCTGAGGCGACTGGGCCCGGTGCTGCTGACCCAGGAGCTGCCATCGGGACTGTGTTGCGACCATTCACCAAATTGCATGGCCGGATAAATCTCATTGTGACTAACATTTATCGAAAAGTCGGCTGCACAGATTTGTGGAAGGAGGCGACAGCGGTCTGCCTGGCTGTCAAAGAAGTGGTGGACTTGTTGGAGGATTTATTATGCTCTGCCCTCTCGGGCGCCGACGAGCTATGTTCAGCATTCCATGAAGGTACACTAGCCTACTTGACTGTATAGCCTCAATACAGTCTTTTCCGTTATATCCGCGGTGTCAGCCGTGTTCCTTCCATTCTTGGAATATGACGGACTTTGAATTTCAAGACGGTTTGTTCTTTTCTCCCTCTGTGACAACCTCGAAGACGACAGACCGACAAGTTACCTTCCTTGTCTCTACCACATCCCACCTGTAATCTCATCTCGTGGACATGACCTTGAAGACACTACACCATGTGCCTGGCTACCACTTCTTCACGACGCTTCTTGGACTGCTCGCCCACGCATCAAACCATTTACGGACGAGGGGGACTCTGAAGCTCCGCATCACTCTGACGTTCACTTCGTTGTTTCCTCGGACTATACTATGTCACACGATGAGGATGCTAACTGTTGGGGTTTACCTCCACGACCAGTAGGTGGCTTGTTTTTGGATTCTCGTGTTAACCTTCTCGGATTTGCAGACACGTATACCCAAAACACTCATCGATGCATGGATGGAGAGGACCCTTAGAGAGCACCTGGACATCTACATACGTGCCATTGAGCAGGAAGAGAGCACGAACTTTTGGACGTGGTTTTTGGACATGTGGGTCAGGGTTCATCCAGAGACGGTGATGGGCCTAAGACTTCCGTGGCAACGGCAACACCAACTTGGAATGAGATTGGTTAATTAACGTAGTGGCATGGCAATCAAGGCGATCGTGTGTGCGAGTGGTTCGGGGCACCTCCGTGCAGTAGAACAATTCCTCTATACGCAAGAATACACTGCGACTTTAAGTCTGCGAAGTAGTACTGCTTGGTAGTCGAGTACTAAATGCTATGGCTTCAAGCCGGTAGGGATCTCTCGAAATGAGAGGGAACGAAAACGGGTATGACATGAATACCACGAATCCGTATGAGAAAACGTGCTGCGAGACTAGAAAACGTCGCTGGGCGATAGTCTGAGCGGGGAGAATGATGGAAGATAGACTAAACGGTCGGCAATAGTCTGTGGGCGAGCGAAGCGATGAGAAAACGGCGTGGGGACTGCGAGTGGCGAAATAAACGTGGAACGAGGTGCGGAGGGTGGGCTGGCGAGAGAAAACGTGGAACTACGAAAACTGGTGGCGATACTGGTCCTATATGATGCGAGGGTGCTGAGTCGATGTCGAAACTTGTCTGGTACTGAAACGATCCTATCCTATGTCAAACTAACCTTCAAGTCCACTCAGGGGACTGATACTATACGAAAACTGGCTGAAACTGATCCTAAGTCTGCTCTGAGACTACCCAAGTGGGCGACGATAACGATGACGAAAGTGAAACTGTAAAAACTCCAATGGTGCGAAGGTGAAACGATGACGGCCTATAAAAGATAACGGGGGCGAGGTATAGCGCGGCGATCACGTATTGGCACAGTATGAGCGTGTACCAATAGTGTTAAGAGCGAAGAGCACGTAGCGAAGGACTCTTCACAGTTAAAACCGTGAGATAACTCTGGTGAGCTCAAGAGTCGACGTGCGATCAAGAATATGCTGGTGCAAACGGTATATTGCCGTAGAACGGTGAATAAACGTTGTTTACTGGCGATAGACTAGAGCGTGACGATAATTGACGTAGTCTGGGGTCAACTGGAGATGAACTGCCCTTGAACTACGTTTTCTAACTAGTTTTTATACTACAAGTACGAATTTATAAATAGAGTAGATATGCGAGACTTAGTAAGGCCGTAAAGCCTGGGCTTTGTAAAAATCGTAGGTAACATATGGTCCTTGGTCTTCTAAAGTAACAGCAACTCGTCGACGTTGCCGCGTATGGATGCGAACCATATGGTTTTTGTTGAGCGATGCACGGATCGTTAGGTGCTGTTTAGCTGCGGATTACTGAGCAATAGTCGTCGTACTGAGGAATACGCGTGGGGCAACGTTTTCTTGAGGCCTTGGCGGAGTAACAGCCTTAGTAAACGCGGTCTGTAGTTGCCGTAGCTTTAATTATCGTAGCTGGGAGGGTACTCGAGTCAATCACGTCATTTTCATTAAGTGATCAATGAGCGCGTCAACTGGTGCTTCTGAGTGATGCGTCAATTCCGTATTGGGATGATTGTTGATCGAAGGTGCCTTGCCGTGATGAAGTACGGTAATTATGATGCGTGGCAAGATGGGATGGATAACAAAGCGCGTAAGGAGTGGTTGCCGTAGGATAAAAGTGGTATCACTGTGTGTGCAATCTTTGGTTTGCTGAAAGGCCGTTGAAGGGACAGTAGCGTTAATTAGCAGACAAAATCCGCGAATTCTGAGCGTACAGAGCCTGGAGGCTCATCAACGGTGACCAATCCTTGGGAACATGAATTCAAGGCTAGTGTGTTTGCCTGCTATAAGGTATGTATTGGATATCTTCTGGTAGATGCTTGTATCTGGATTCCCCAACAGCGCCTGGAACAATGGCTCGACTGGAATGGTGGTCAGACAGCGAAGGATGACGTTGCCGCATCCTACCGCCGGACACCATCCCCTGAGACGGATAACTCTTCCAGCAAGACAGGCTCATTGTCAGGCGACTCAGAGGCTTCCTCGCAATACGATGCATGGAGTGCAAGCCTGTCTCGCGCTAGTTCTGACCTAGGATGGGCCGACGACGGATACGAAACAGAGGCTACTGGTGCCAAGAACACCTCCAGGGGCAAGAAGGTTGGATTTGAGCTTAGGCTCAGAGCGAAGACTAGGCTCCTGTACTGGCGTGCGGCGCTACCTACAGGACACGCAGATGATGCCCATGAATGGGAGAGACTTGATGTGGATGCGTGGGTCGAGGCTACAGGGTGCGATGAGGTTGAAGCTGAGGCACGGGTTACCAGTCTGACTGTTGGCGGTGTCACTACCAGGTATGATGTGGTATGATATTCTAGAAATTCATATTTGTAGACTATTTACCATCATACGAAAAAGGCTCTTGTTTGGCTAGTACCCGAGCTCTATTACCGATAATTGCAATCTCTCCACCAACTTCAGTGCTCTACGATGCGAAGACTCCTCAAAAAAACCAAGATCGTTGCCGATGCTGTCTTCGATGAGAACGATCTCGATGGTGGTTCCGACACTCCCTCTCCAGTACGCATGCGACATACCGACTTTAATGTGAACAGTGGTTCTCGTTTACAATCCACCACAAGCTATCACGATGCCCCTCCCAGCCCTGTCAAACCCAAGAGTACGTTTCGTGATCCCATCCTGGATGCAGATGATCTGTCCTGGCTAGACGGTCCCACACTGGACGAAGAAAACAACGATTCAGACTCTGAATACGAGGACAATCCTCATGCTGCTATGGATCCCCAGGGATCAACAGAGGATGCAGCTATTCAACAGGCAAGTCGGCTGTTTGCTTTTTCATTCCACTCAAGAATAACTTGATCAGGATGATCCCCATCTTCAGGACTGGCTCCCGCAGATCTGGGATTTCTTGGAGGAGCTTTTCAGACATGAATCGGCGGACCAGTTTGCCACTCAATGCGCTGATGAACCTAGAGACTCCTGCGGGCAGAAAACACAAGACCTGTAACGGCAAGTATAGTCAAACACAGAATCTGAAGGCAGGTTCTAGCGAGTCTAGTCTTGCACCTCCGTGCGATGACTGTAGCTTCCTGGTGGTGTAGCGACGTGTTGCTACGCTTTGTTATGATTCTCTGAAGGCTGTTCAGAGGCTCAAGGTATGTACGCGAACTTTCCTGGAAGGGAAAAGGTGCGTAAACGTGGGTGTATGCTGAGCGGGGGCGACCTAGATGCGGCGCGAACTATTTGGTGTCGGAATCCTGGCTACGGTTCCGGTAGAAGATATTTTCCTATGCTCGCGTGCTTTCTTTAGAGAAACGCAGAGATGGAGCTGGCTTATCTAGATAAACTCGAATTAGTATCGTTCCTAACTTATAGGAACAGTATGCTGTTGGTGTTAGAGACTAAAATTCGGAACCCTAGCTACGGATTACCCTTTGAAGTCTTCAGGTATGCGAATTTATGACAGGAGGATGACAAACAAGGTAGTCTTTATATGATACCCTTGCTTGTGTTTTGGACGAGAGGACGTGAATCAAGTTATTTAACACTTGGTAGCTAGCGAGTTTTGAGAAACTTCACAAAGTGTTATATCTCTTAAGAACGTAGAGATATTAACTTTAATTCGCGTGTATTGGGTGGTGTGTGTGGTGTGTGTATCCTCTATGGAGAACTGTCCTTTTTCTATCTACAGGCCGTTATCTTTTATACTACAGAACTGTACTTGCTAAGTAAGCGAACTTTTGCCTTGGCTTGATAACCGCAGTACATGATTTGTGAGCGTAGCGAACTATTTGTAACCGTAGTTCACTATACCGTGTGCTACTCTACTGTGCATACTTATTAAAAGTTCGCGTAGCCTAATAAAGCTACGGAAGGTTTACTAATTTACTTACTACTTACTCAGCCGCAGTTAATGGCTCACTAATCTCTACTATATTTCTAAGCTGTAAAGGCGTATCCATATGGCCTCTTGAGAATCCGTAGCTATGCATAGCCTACGCGTAGTTAAACCGCGTGATCGTATGGCTCTGTCCACGTGCAAAGGCCCAGAATAATGACGCGTGTCTAATTTACTGCGGAAGGATTGGCAATCAATGTGCCTTGAGGCACAATGACTCATAGATATCGGAGTGAAAGTTCGCATGGAGTGGGAAATTTAATATGATTCGACCTGTGCCAGACTTGCAACGTTTGGTTTAGTGAAAGGCCGCGTAAGGGAGATAGGCGATAAATTGTAAGTGGTGTTCGCGATTTCAGAGCGCACAGAGCCTTGAGGCTCATCATCTCCCCCTGACTTTAATTTTTCATTGAATTGCCGTCATATTTTCCCACTGTTTGCTTCTTTCCGATATTTTCCGATTGCAACTAGAATTCTGTTGCTAAGTGCGCGCTTCGCAGTCCAGATTTGGACTGATATGTGCCTGGTAGTTCTTCCGATGATGCGATAGAACCTTGCGTCGTTTTTGCTGCAGAGTTCTCGTGTAGCGCTGGAATGGTTCGCGAACTTTTGGCCTAAGTTCTTTGTTTCAAAGCCATTTTTGTCATCGGTGTCGGTCATGGCTCGTGCGTTGTTTTCGAAGTATAAAAGTCGTTGACTTTTACTTCGATTCTCCACCAACGCTCACAGTTCCAACCGTCCGCGTACTTTTAGTAGCGTAGTTTTTACTGTACTCTTCCGTAGTTTTACTATGTCTGCTTCCCTATTCGTCCTCCTTTTGCCGAAGCCTTAGCTACACTTCGCTATTGCCTTCGTCATCCTGCCGAAAGTTCGGATGCAGCCATGCCTTCGGATGCATGGGTTCGCTCCGTGTTTGTGTCTTGGAGACGTTTGCATACCGCCTGGATCTACGGCGAGGAGGGCTTTTTACCCGATAGGCAGTGGATGGCATTGGAGAGCCAGATCTGGGGCTTGTTGGCTCAAGTCAACCAAGATCTTGTCAATGATTGCTGCGACGAATATAATGATCTTGTCGCGGAGGCCGTAAGTCTTTTCTTTTCTTTCCGAACTTTTTCAGCTGACCTCGAACTCTTTCAGCTTAAATGCGGTGTCAACATCGAACCTATCGAGATGGAGTCCGAGTCCGAATCAGAGGAGGTGCAGTCTCCTGCTCAGAGTCCTGAACCTAGGATTGTGACTCCTCCTCCTCCTGAACCATCGCCATTCCCGCAACCATCGCCTCAAGATCTCATTCCTCCGATGCCGCATACTCCGACTCCCGAGCCAGAAAGTTCGGTTCCTGTGCCTCCAGTTCCGCCGCCAAAGAAGTACAACTTTGGTCCCAGGAGCATCAATGGTACGCGAACTTTTCCTTTGCTCGTTTTAACTTTCTAACTCTGAACTTTTTGTAGATGGGCCCGGCTTCGGAATGAGGCGTAAACAGGTGGAAGTACGGGTTCCTCGGCTGCCAGCTGGGTTTCGTGCACCTCCGCCTCGGGTTCCTTCTCCTCCCATTCATTTTCCTTCGCCTTCGCCTGCTCCTGAATCTTCCCCTGCCCCTCCGATTGCTAGTTCCAGTCGCCTTCGCAAGCGAATTTTGTGTAAGTTTTTATTTCCGCACACTTTAATTTTCCGTTGGTTGACGATGTTTCATAGCTTCGGATGAGGAACAAGCCTCTCCTTCTAAGTCTCTTCGTCAAGCTTCGCCTTCCCCTCCTCGCTTGACTCGCCAACAAAAGCAAAAGGGTCGCGCCCCTGATACTCGTAAGTCCTGACTTTTCAGTTTGATCTTCTAATTTTCTAATTCCGAACTTTTTAGCTGGCTCCAAACTTCGCGGCCGCCCTCGCAAGATTAAAGAGGAGACGGTTGCTGTCGTTCGCAAACGCGGGGGTTTGGGTGAACCCATCCCGAAGAACGCTCATTCCTTATCTCACGAGGATTTACGCCCCATAGGCCTCCTTGTCCCTGATCAAGATTTCGGGGAGTACGTTGGCTGCCAAGGCGCCTTTTTCAAGAGGGAACTGGCCGGTAAAATTGGCCACTTCGTGAGTTATTTATTTTGTTTCCGAACTTTTCTTTGACTCGTTGGTTTAGATGTCGGTGGCTTGTGATGCCTGTAGCAAGGCTAACGCTCAGTGCCGTAGCGTTCGATCCGGTTCTGCTAAGTGCTTCCGGTGCACTATTCATAAGCACGATTGTGTTGTGCAGAACCGGTCTTATGTCAACACATTGGAGCCAGTCTTCGTGCCCGAAACTCGTAAGTCCCGAACTTTTTAATTTCGAAGTTTTTCTGACTTTATTTTTGCAGCTCTTGTTACCGAGATTCGGCTTTTCCTCCACTGTCTTCGTCAAGAAGGGCGCCAGATGAACGACTCCGATGGTAACATCCCGTCTCTTTTCCTAGCCAACCATCTCGACAACATCGAGTTGGTTTCCGAACTTTTGAAAAGGGAGTATTGGAGGGCGAGGAGTTGGCCGACTTGGAGGCTCAAGAGGCGCCTAGCGATGAGGATCCGGATGCGGAAGAGGAGGAGGATGAACTCCAGGGCGACGAATAAATTTGTAGTATCTCCGCGTAGTTTTGCATAGTCCCTTGGACTTTAAACAATCTCTTGTTGTACACCGCGCCTTCGGGCATATTATTTTTGTTGTTGAATGTACCGCACGGAAGTGCAATAAATATTTCATTTTCTGACTTGTATTTTTGTGTGAATTTGAGTGGAGTTTCCTTAATAAGGGTTTCGAACTCAAAGTTCGCGTCCCCCATTAAAGGTCGTGACGTCATATCCATTTCAGAGTGACTTTTGCGTGATTTCCGGCCTTGGCGTATTTTTGCCAAGTCCATTTTTCCCAAAATAGCTTTCTTGATATGTCAGAGATATGGATGCTGTTTTTGTTTGCCGGTGGTTCGTCATGTTTCCGAGATATAACGTAGTCGTTATTTCGTTGCTGATATCCTTTTGGACAACTTCTCTTTCACCAGTTATTTTGGTATGGCCTGGATCAAGCAATATCGCGTGTTTTCTTGTTCGAGTAGGGTGTTAATATTTCGCGTTTTCTGGTTGGTTTTCTTTCATGAGTTGGCGTATTTTTATGTTCAAATGAATGTGTGGTGTACTACGCGGTGTTTCAACGCGTCACAACATGGATACCATGTCCCCTCCCCCTGACTTTAATTTTTCAATGGTTTTGGCCATCGAAAATCATTCATTGCTCAGGATCAATGATTAAGGATAGGTATGATGTCGGGTTGCGAACTTTTGGAGCCGTGGCTTGTATTTCGGATCCTTGTCCTTCCGTCCGCAGTGATGCTTAGAATTTACAAGTCCGCGATGAATGTTGAATCAGCCGTTTTGACCCTACGCGTACTTTTTCTTCCGTATAAAAGGGTGGAAAATTCGCTAGGCTGACTTCAACCAGTCAATGACTGTTATTGTCTTTCCTCCTAAACCCCCCGCCTTGTCTGAGCTTGTTGCTCGACTTGAGCGTCTTGTCTCTCTCAACCTTCCCAAAAGTTCTTCGGCTCAGGCCGTCAAGGACTGGTTTCGCGAGTCAAAGGATATAGAGGTAGCGTCCTTTTTATTTCGCGTTTTGCTTTTTATTCTAAATTTTGTAGACTCTGATTTCTATCCATTACGCGGATTTTCGTGGCAACCACCAGTTCAAGCGGTTATCGACCCGTACTAAGCATTTCCTACGCCTCCATGGTTTCTACGCCGAGTGGGCTCAAATGTCAAACCGGCATGGAGCTCGAGTTTCGTTCACTTCTCCCCGTTTGGCTGCTGTTTCTAAGGCAGCGCAGGCTGTTATTGAACGGATCGAGGAGATGCCTCCTGTGGCCTCTACTTTTGACAGCGACGTCCATATGGGATCACCGGCTGAAGGCAACGGTTCGTCTGGTTGGGGAAAGTCTTCCTGGTCCAATGCCGCCTCTCGACCCTCCTCTGGTGAGGACCATGCTTCTGGAACTCAGACTCCAGATGGTAAGGCGCAACAGGCAGAGCCTGATAGTTCGGACTCAGACCCTTGGGTGCGTATTTTCTTTCCAAATTTTGCGTGGTTGACTTAGCGAACTTTATTCTCCAGGGTTCTTCGCCTAAGGGTGACTGGAGCCAGCCACCGAACATCGAAGATCTCGCCGCCAAGGAAGGCACCTTGAAGGACGCGCAGACCATTGCTGACAAAGTGTCTGAGCGTGTTCCTCCTCGCGTCCCTTTTGAGGGTCAACAGTTCGGTGCGAACTTTTGTGCCTTCTGTGATGGTACCCCTCGTCACTCTCCTCATGAGTGTCCTGCACGATCTGTTAAGGTGTCTTGCGAACTTTCTTTTTATTTAATTCGCACGTTAACGTTCCGGCTTTTTAGGCTCATCGTCCTTGTGCATCGTGCCTGGCCAAACACGAGGAGTGCACCTTCCTTGGTTTGAAGGTGGAGTGCACTAATTGTGCTAGGCATTGGGGCCGAACTTGCGTAGGAGGTGTCCCTGACCGCAACGTACTGTCTTTCCCCTTTGTTGGGGAATCTGACGAGGCTATTGATTCCGTGATGGCCAAGATCGATTCGATGACGTTGTCTACCGCTCCGTACGGTCCAATCGGAGGTAAGTTCACTAGTTTATATTTTGATCTTTAGCTAACTTTTTACTCCGGAATGATAGCCGGTGCCAGTACGTCCGAAAGTTCGCGTGCTCAGGAGGTCGAGGATTCTGCGCGTGCCTACGCTGCGTTGAATTGGCGCCAGTTGACCTTCGATGGTCCTGAAACCTTAGCGTCTCTCGTGGCTTCTTGCGATTCCTTATTCTCCAGGATTGAGGTTAACACGCGTGAGCTATTTGCTCTTTTGAAAGTTCGCGCTACCCTCACGTCCGAGTATCGTATCGTTCGAGCCAAGTTGGAAGAGAAGCGTGCAGACCCCAGTAATACTTTCGGGCCCCCTCTTCCTTCTCCTGTTCGTGCTCGCAAGAGTTCGAAAGGCAAGGGTGCCTCCTGGTGGTAAGCGATCGGCGCGTAGTTTAAGTTCGAAGGCATGGACCTTGGTCGCATGTAGTTTCCTGTAGCCGCATATCCTTTTACGTTGTTCAACCAACGTCGTAGTACTTTTTAGCATGTAGAGACCGTGTATAGTTCGGTAGATCCCCCCCCTCACAATTGTATAGCTTGCGAAGGGATTCCACTCCCAAACATTGGTGTGATTAAGCAAGTTCCGCTTCATTATGGTCTCCTTCATCGTCAGGTAGCTCGTCCAATGTATCCTCTTGATTGGAATCAAACAACTGTTTCATTCTGGCCTCGGGGACATCAATGATTGCGTTGATATCCGGAAGATCTATCTTTTGCCGCGCAAAGTACGGAATCAATCGATACGCCGCTATTGGTCTAGCAAACGTTGAACCGTCTAGTTCGCACAAGATGTAGGCTCCGCCCTTGTTCCGTCCTAGAACCACTAAGGGTCCCAAGTACCGGGGACGCATTTTCCTATTCAAGGCCTTTTCTATTTGCGTGTTTCTCATTAAGACTAGACTTCCTTTTTCAAAGTTAAAGTCTTTAATAGAGTACTGATAGTCTTCTTCGAACTTTAGGGCCGCACGTCGCCTGGCTTCGTATACTTTTGATTTGATGCGTTCTAAATCTTCGGATCGTTTTTGGAGGCTGATTGCTCGTCGCGCAATAAGTGAAGTGGTGTTTATGATGTTATTAGGTGGGGGCATTAGCCAAGTGGACTCCACTATGTCGAGTGGTAGCAAAGGTTCGGTACCCGTGGCTGCAAAATACGGGGAGCAGCCCATCCGTCTTCGCGTAGTTATCCTGTCTGCCCAGAATACCGAATACGCATTCTGGCTCCACTTCTTCTGATCTCCATCGGACGCTTTGAACAATCCTTGTCTGACATCAAAGTGTGGCCTTTCAGCTATTCCATTGGCTCGCGAATTATAACCAGAGATTCGGATATGGTTGATGTGATATTTCTTGCTGAGGTAGCCTATGGCTGCTACGAAGGCTTTTCCATTATCGGTTACGATTTCTACTAGAGCTCCCCATCGACACAGGATATCTTCGAAAATCCATTCTCCTATGGTACGCGCAGTTTCTCTTCGCAAGCATCTAAACTCTGGGTAATGACTCATGGAACAACGCCCTTGTACAATATATTTGTATTGTCCAGACATAGGCATGATCATCGTGTCCATGTACATCTTTGAGAATAGAGGTGCGGGTACGGCAACAGTTGCGGGCAAGTAGATTTGTCGGGTTTGACGAACTTGACACAAGTGACAAGTTCGAACATACCAAGCGATATCAGCCTTCATGTCGGGCCACCAGTAACGAATTTTTATTAATTCGTGGGTAGCATAAAATCCTTTATGTGCTACCTTGTCATGACAGGATATCATGATCTCAATTCGTTTCGACTGGGGTATGACAAGCTGATGCTTTCCTTGCGAATTTTTATGCCACAGTTTATCATCTTTTTCGAAGAAATTCATCGCGTAGCGCATAAATTTTGCGTAGTCTTCCTCGTTATATCCTGGTGGCCGTTCTAACTTGGTGTGCCATCGTAGGATGTACTCGAGTCTTTTATCGCGTAGTATTTGTTGTGCGGTGCGTGGGACGTCATCGTATGTGAGCAAACTATTTGATTCTTGCGAACTTTCTGTATCCCCTGCATTTATCGAGAATATAGAGTGGATTTGCGAAGTTTGTAGTAAACCGTAGTGGGTATGTAAGAAATCATCCATCCCATCTTCCGGTGGTGGCGGATCCCCTTCTTGAGGAGGTCTTCGTGATAGGCCGTCTGGTCCATGTCTAGTACCAGGAACGTGTACTAGCACGAAGTGGAATGACAATATTCCAATAATCCAACGATTTACTGCTGCTGATGGTGCGATGTCCGGGTTTTTAAGCATTCCTTTAATTGCGCTTGCATCAACTTCTACCACAAAGGTCGGAAGACCTATAAGGTATAATTTGCAATCGCCTAGTGCCCTGTATAGCCCGTATATTTCTCTTTTGGCTTGCGAATATCCGCATTCGCGAGGATTCAATGTGATCGATCCGAATCTTGCGAAGTTTCTGATTGACGGATCGTCAGGGTTGCATTGAGCTAGGTAGTAGCCGACGGCTGCTGGTCCCGTATCGACTGCGAGTATCACGGCTCCTGAGGAATTATAATTTATCGGTTTTAAGGCCGGGCTATTTCGCACAGCTTGTTTCAAGTCTTCTTGTGCCTGTATTTCCTCTTTTTCGAATTTGAATTCCGCGTCCTTACGGAATAACCTGGTGAGGGGAAGCGATCTCTCTGCGAAGTTTTCTATGAAGTTCCTCAACACTCCTGCTGTTCCGACAAAAGCCCTTGCATCCGAGATATCTTTACAAGGTCCCCAGCGAATTATTGGGTCGACTATGCTTGGTAATGGTAGGCGGCCAGTATAAGTACACCGGTGCCCTATCACTATTATTTCTGGACAGCATAAGTACGCTTTCTTGCCTGAGAAAGTACCTCCGCAATATTTCATGCGTTGTACTATCCTATTCAGGTTCGAAAAGTGTTCCCAAACAAATCTTCGAATACCCGAATTTTCTGGTATAGTCTCGTAGGTGTCTCCAATCTCGTAGCGTGTTTCTGGTCCCCGTACTGGTACATCGTCAATGTACGGTATCGTATACTGAGGAATTTCGGGTTGCAAGATGAAGGTAACGTCATCATGGAATATCGGGACTGAGTTGGTCCATCCCATAGGTAAGGTTACCAATCTCAATGCTCCATAAGGCGTTTGGAATGTTGTGAGGTCTCGCGAACTTTCTGCTAGTACCCTCTCATCGTATCCGACAAATAAATCTAACGTAGCTCCACAAGCTCTGCCTGCGAAGTTTTCTGCCAGTTGGTCGATAGTAGGGGGTAATCCCGAATGTGCAATGGTAACTTCGTTAAGGGGTTCCAGACTATGGACGATTCGTAGACTCTTTCCATCTTTCTTGAGGACTGTAAACCAGCGAGAACGGTAGGAGGAATTTGATGGTTCGTATACCCCGGCGTCTAGCTTAGTTTTTATAATCTTGCAGACCTCGCTATATATTCCTGGGGGTATAGGAATATTTCGCAATACCCACGGAGTATGTTCTACAACCGGGATATCGATAGGAGGGAAGAAGTCTTGTCTAAAACTCCCTCTTTCCGAGTCTTCCCAAGCAAAAGCCTGATCTTGTACACACATGAAGTGGTGCATAAGCTTTCTTTCTTCTTCCCATAGGAAACCGTCATTATGGATTGAGTCGATATACTCTTTCCTTTCCGTGGTATATCGAGTAGTGGAATTAAATTCGGGTGGGCGAGGCGATAATTCGGGTAAGTTTTTTAAAGGATCTCCCTTAATGTTGCGAATTATCCTGAATTTGTTGGGTAGCGTGGCTAACACTGGTTTGGTTTTCAATGCTACCGGCTTATACTTCTTGCTGGCGTATATGGACGCGGTCTTTTCAAACCAAGGTTCATAGTTTTCATCACCGATTATATTCGAGCCGTATAGATTGTACATGTACTCGAGAGGTTGTAGCTTCTTTTTGGAGTGGGGTTTCTTTTCCGAACTTTGTGTGTATATGGGCATAATCTTTCCGAACTTTTAGTTCGCGGACTGGGTAATGGTCCATTATTGGTGTTTATTTCTTGTGTGGAGGGGATATTAATTCGCGTAGGATCGCAGGCAGTTAAATACTGCGCTGGTATTTGTGAGGCTTCGAATCCGGTACTAGTAGCGTATGCGGAAATGATAGGGTTTTGATTTGCGTCTAACTCAATGACTATGGCCACTTCTTCTTGATCTTGTAGCCTATCCTCTAGTCAAGGGTCATCTTCTTCCTGATAAGGATCATTCGTCATGAGTCTAATGCGGCCCCTAGGTCTGGTTGGGATAGTCGCGGTTTTTCCCGTATTAGGATCATGGATCGTGATGGTCTGGTCCTGATTCTCGTAGTTCCGAACTATACTCTGAGTAAGCGTATCGAAAGGTCGCCCGAGTAAGATGTCGTATACGGATTGTCGTATGACATGTACTTGCAGGTACAAGGTGATGTCTCCAAATAGGAATGCGACATTTCTTGCAAGCCCCAGCGAACTATTTAACGTTCCATTGGCTGACTGCATGTCTATAATTACAGTGGGGTCATAAGTCAACCCAAGGCGATGGCACACTGTTTCCGACATCGAGATTACTTGGGATCCCGGATCAATGATGCATTCGACCTTTAACTGATGATCTACGATAGGCAATATCGACCGCAAGGCAATGGATTCAGCCGCGCATTTAAGGGGGCTATCTTTTCGCCTTTCTTGATGCGAGCCTCGTATGGATCTTGTACTACAAAAGATCCTTCTGGTGGATCTTTGCGAACTTTTTCAACCTTGACTTGCTCAAAGGTTTGAACTACGGGATTCGGCGGTCCATATAATAGCGTAGTTTTTACTTCGGGATCTCCAGATGGTACTTTGATCTCCACCGTTCCGGGTCCAGTGTACGAAACATCATTCTTAAAATGTTCGACAGTAGGTGGAACTTTCCGTTTCGTGATGTCGTCTTTCGTCATGTCCCTAATTTCGGGTGATAACGAAAATAATTCGCGTTGGGACAAGGTGACTGGGGCATCCATTGTTCGTTCGTAGACATTCCTGGCTACCAAAGCATCCTCTATAGGCGCTTTAGTGCGGTATGCCGGTTCGTGATCCCGTACTTTCTTTCGGTAATCAGGCTTTGCACCTATGTTTCGATCAACGGGTGGGGCATAATTGGCTGGCCTGACCGAAGCAAAGGGATGGATATCTTCGGGAATAGTTTCTTCCATTCGATCAAGAGAGGATTCCTTCCCTGATTGTCGGGTCGAGTTCGGAACCGAAGTTACATCCTTTTCCGTCCTTTTGCTTCCCTTATCCTCCTTAACTGTAGGAGTGATAGCTTTAATGGCCTCCGCCTCTTTTGCGTCGTTTTCCTCAGTTTGTGGGGAACGTATTTCCGTATCACTATCGTCTGAATCGGAGACGTCGACAAGTGCTGGCATATCATCAAAGTCTGGGGTAAGTTCGCGATCGTATTCATCCCCTTTCGGCTGCGCTTTCTTGACGGATTTTTGCTTCTCAGGTTCCCCGGCCGCCTTCTGACTATTTCGAGTAGGTCTACCCGTTGTTTTTGTGGGTTCCGTTGGAACAGGGATCTCTTTCGAAGTTTCGGGTGCTGGATTCTTTTCCGAACTTTTATCTGTGTTGCGAACCGGGTTTTGTCGAGTTAGACGAGGGACGCGAACTTCCACTTGTTTAAACCAAGTCTTTAAAGTTTCATCCTCTGAAGCGTCAGCGCATTGCTGTAGACTCTGTAGTTCCTTTTCAATAGACCCTGTCTTGGCTATGAGAGCTTCGACACGTTGCGTGATGGTCATATTGGCTGGTAAGGATCTTTTGTCCACTAGCTGAGCGTATTGTTCCGCGTTTTTGACGAACGTAAGGGGTTCCCTGACGAATTGCATCATGGTAGTTACAGCACCCAATTGACCGGGGTTCTGTTGATGCCATTCCTCGATTTTGTCTGCAAGACAATTGCCGGGTAAGCCCTTTGGGAGATAAGCACCCGTAGGTAACACGATATGATTTTTGGTGTTCCTGCGGCATTTTCCTTCGCGAATTTTTACATCAATATCTTCGCAAGAGTTAATGTAATGCCCTCTTTGTCCGCAGAATCCGCAATTGCCATCTCTCGTTGAGGGAGAGCTAGCAAATAACGATTGCGGCCCTGTCCCGTAATTATTCCTTCGCTGCTGACGGTCTTGTTTATCCTGTATCTGCAGTTGTGCTAATTGAGCTATCTTCTCCTCAATAGCTTGGAGGTGCAAGGATATTTCGGAAGGTTCGGGTTTTACTACCACTGGATCCGGCATTCTAGAGGTGTATGCCTGTGGTATTGATGAAACCACGGGAGGATTATATGTCGCGTACCCTGCCCCAGCCTGGTACGGTTGGGGTGCACTTGCGTAGAGACTTTCTCCTCGGCTGGTTCCTTGCAGAACGAACTGGGCAGCCTCATATATTTCGCTGAGTGCGTATGGGTCCGAAGGGAAATGATCGGGAGTTTAATCTGGAGTCGGCGCATTATTCCTTCCCAGACATTATCAGGGAATCCTTTGCTGAATAAATTGCTGATTTCCGAACCAGAAAGTCTCTTCTTGGACTCTAGGAACTGTGCCTTAGGGTAGAATTCCCTATAGTACGTTCCGAGTTCAGCTAATGAAGAAATTTCGCGAGCATATTTGCCCACTACTCTTTCAATATCCATACGCTCGTACTTTCGATTAGCATCTGCGTCTGGGTATTGCTTAATGATGGTGTTTTTAAGCTGTTCATAGGTACTGTTTGCATCCGCGAATTCGGCTAGGCTTTCCCAAAAGTCTGCAACTGCGACACCAGGATAATGAGTCAACCATTTCTTCTTTTCTGCATTATCAGTGATACTGTAACGCGTAAAAAGAGCTTCCAGGTCTTGTAGGTATCGCGAAAGCTCGCGACCTGGATTGGCTTCATCAAATATCGTAGGGGCGCTACGCTCCCTTCGGAAAGGCATTCGCGTGCTCATAGCAGCTGCTGCAGCGGGTTGTGCTCCTCCAGCTTGGCCTGGGTTCGACATTGGAGTTGGTAGAACAACGGTGGGTTTGGTTTGTACGGAAGGTTGTAATGGAACGGTGGATTGTGCTGTTACGGGGATGTGATAAGGTTGGATTTCTTCTTCTTTTACCGGTGTGGTAACTTGTGCTGGAGTTTGTTCTGGCGAATTTAAAAGTTCGCTAGTGTCGGTACTTTGTGTGGCAAGACTAAGACGTCTTCCAAACTCAGTAAAGTCTAAGGCCTCGTCTGGTCTGAACGAGTATGCGTCTCCTAATGCAGGTGTGATATTTCCCGCAGTATTGTACGCAGTGGGGAAGGTATCCGAATTAAGATTCTCTTCCGTGGGTTGTAGGCTGGACAAGACTTCGTCCTCTTCGCTTAGTTCGAAGGGTTCCGCAGTTGAAATATCTAACTGCGAGTCGTAGAATTCTCCTGGTATAGAGAATTCGATATCTTCTTCTTCCTTTATCGGAAGGGTCGAAGAACTAGGAATGGGTGGATCGTATGTGGGGTTGTCGGCAGACTTGGGTTTCAAGTGCTCGGTATCTTTTTGCCACTGTTGGCGTTGCGAAGTGTTTCGCAAGGGACGCGAAGTTGTTGGTTCGTAGGGTTTGTTATGACCAAACTTCTTTGAAGGAGCAATGGTCGAAGGTGTGAATTAGGAGATACAGTCGAATTTGACTATTATCCCCCTCGCGGTGGGCTCCAAAATGATGAACCTAGAGACTCCTGCGGGCAGAAAACACAAGACCTGTAACGGCAAGTATAGTCAAACACAGAATCTGAAGGCAGGTTCTAGCGAGTCTAGTCTTGCACCTCCGTGCGATGACTGTAGCTTCCTGGTGGTGTAGCGACGTGTTGCTACGCTTTGTTATGATTCTCTGAAGGCTGTTCAGAGGCTCAAGGTATGTACGCGAACTTTCCTGGAAGGGAAAAGGTGCGTAAACGTGGGTGTATGCTGAGCGGGGGCGACCTAGATGCGGCGCGAACTATTTGGTGTCGGAATCCTGGCTACGGTTCCGGTAGAAGATATTTTCCTATGCTCGCGTGCTTTCTTTAGAGAAACGCAGAGATGGAGCTGGCTTATCTAGATAAACTCGAATTAGTATCGTTCCTAACTTATAGGAACAGTATGCTGTTGGTGTTAGAGACTAAAATTCGGAACCCTAGCTACGGATTACCCTTTGAAGTCTTCAGGTATGCGAATTTATGACAGGAGGATGACAAACAAGGTAGTCTTTATATGATACCCTTGCTTGTGTTTTGGACGAGAGGACGTGAATCAAGTTATTTAACACTTGGTAGCTAGCGAGTTTTGAGAAACTTCACAAAGTGTTATATCTCTTAAGAACGTAGAGATATTAACTTTAATTCGCGTGTATTGGGTGGTGTGTGTGGTGTGTGTATCCTCTATGGAGAACTGTCCTTTTTCTATCTACAGGCCGTTATCTTTTATACTACAGAACTGTACTTGCTAAGTAAGCGAACTTTTGCCTTGGCTTGATAACCGCAGTACATGATTTGTGAGCGTAGCGAACTATTTGTAACCGTAGTTCACTATACCGTGTGCTACTCTACTGTGCATACTTATTAAAAGTTCGCGTAGCCTAATAAAGCTACGGAAGGTTTACTAATTTACTTACTACTTACTCAGCCGCAGTTAATGGCTCACTAATCTCTACTATATTTCTAAGCTGTAAAGGCGTATCCATATGGCCTCTTGAGAATCCGTAGCTATGCATAGCCTACGCGTAGTTAAACCGCGTGATCGTATGGCTCTGTCCACGTGCAAAGGCCCAGAATAATGACGCGTGTCTAATTTACTGCGGAAGGATTGGCAATCAATGTGCCTTGAGGCACAATGACTCATAGATATCGGAGTGAAAGTTCGCGTGGAGTGGGAAATTTAATATGATTCGACCTGTGCCAGACTTGCAACGTTTGGTTTAGTGAAAGGCCGCGTAAGGGAGATAGGCGATAAATTGTAAGTGGTGTTCGCGATTTCAGAGCGCACAGAGCCTTGAGGCTCATCAGCGCAGGATGTCAAGTGTCCACATCAGAAGATGGTGTGACGTTGTATCGATGCAGCTCATGTAATGAGTGTTTTTTGTTCTGTTCGGAGTGTACAGTGCAGCGACATTACGCAAATCCCTTTCATCATATCCAGGTATGGTGTTTCCGTCCGTATCAAGTGCTCGTTCTCATCACATTTAGGAATGGACTGGGACTTTCTTCAAGCGCACCACCCTAGGTGAACTGAGTATGATCTTTTCCCTAGGACATGATCCTGACAGCTGTTGTCCGACTCCCCGCCGAGGATGGCTCCAGGTAATCGATCTCGATGGGATTCAAACTGTTTACGTCGACTACTGCAACTGTACCCAATCTCTGGGCCGATGGCGCCAGCTCCTCCGTTCCCACCTATTTCCTTCAACAGTTGTTGACCCCCAAATGGCTACGACATTTCGAACATTAGAGGTCTTTCATTTGCTCTCGTTCATGTTGAAGGTTTCTGGATATGAATTTTATCACACGTTGGTACGCCTGACGGATAATACTGGTACACGTCAACCTCCAGTAAGTACAATGGTGTTCGGAAGTTTGTAACCTGTCAGCTAAATGATTGCACTAGAATCGGTTCCAAGCATTTATGAGGATGGTCCATGAATGGCAGCACCTCAAGCTTCTAAAGCGGAAATTAAACAAATCACCTCGGGATTTCAAAGACACGCCTCCTGGTGAACTACCTGTTCCAGTCGGGTCATTGGCTGTCAAATGCCCTGCATGCCCATGGCCTGGCATCAATTTGGATGAGGGATGGGAGACCGATCAACAAGATCCGTATGTCTGTTTCTTTGTACGCAGGCTTCTTTCTAACAAGCTTATGATACTCTCAAGATGGAAATATACACTATATGTTGCTATCGATGCTAACTTTCGATTGGTCCGCTTTGTAGTATCCAACGCCAGTCATGATCCCAGCTTGATCAATGGAGCAGGTTTCATGGTGGCCCAGGAGGAGTTTAGGAAGCATGTCACCGAATACAGCAAACATATCCCGTTTGACCCTAGTGATTGCCGAGATCATCAGGCAGTGAAGCTGGCGACTAGCAAACGTGGGGCGGGGTTGGCAACCAGCGGTGTGGCTACGGTCGACTGTGCTCGTCATGATTCGAAGGGTCCAGCGGCGGTGACAATCCTTGATCATGGTGAAGAGTAAGTCACCGTACTTCTGGTGGCTAGCCTTACTTATTCCCTTTGCAGACAAGTACAAATGGATTATATTTTTTGCTCTCGAATGCAGCAGTCAGCGCCCCCACGTGTCGTGGTATCTTACGATATTAATTGTCAATGGTCGAAGAAATTATGGGAATGCATCGCAATATATCCTACTTCCATGAAGCCTCCTCAGGACTCTGGCGACTTCGTCTATCTTATTCCAAAGTTCCATCTACCGGCACATATTCCGAGTTGTCATATAAAGTACTTCTTTTACAAGACACCATATGTCGGGCAGACAGATGGAGAAGCCCCCGAGCGCGGTTGGAGTCATCTCAATCAGCTGGCCCCGAGTTTGAAAGTGATGGGACCGGGTGGTTACCTGGACACCCTTGATGATCATATCGGCGACTACAATTACAGGAAGTCAGCCTTGATGTGTAAGAAGCGTGCCGTGTTCAATTGAAGTGTCTGATTCATTGCGTTTCAGTTTTGACGCTCCTGAATGGGATCAAGGAAGCGATTCCCGCATGATCTTTCTATGGCTCAGTGTATGTCGAATTCATGGCATCTCTTCCACCCAAGGATGTTCGCTTGTGGACTGAGGCTGTGGAAGGATGGGAAAAAGACCCAGTGAATGCAGTCAACCCTTTTGACACTACAGTTGCTCGTAAACATCCAAATTTATTGCTGTATATCTCATATTTGACATTGCCTGCTAGAATTAACCACCACGAAGGTTCGCTTGACACTGGCAGAAGAAGAAGCAGCAGAGCTGTCGAAGATCATTGCACGTGAAGCTGAGCAAAATGAAACGGCGGCAACAGGCAGACTCGAAGAGATGGTAGATACAGAGACGGTGCATGCAGAGCTACAGCATGATAGGGATGATGATATTTTTCTGGTGCGACATGAAGTTGGCCCCAGTAGTATGATATTGTAAGGTGTTGAACTGGAGTCAGATCAGTGAGTTTTTCATTGTATAATCGGATTCTTCACTCTTAATGACCAAATTGGTAGACATTGTCTCAAATTAGCTCACGCCGCTCTGGGACCTCACTCCACAGACAGAGAACGCGCGAAGGTTACAGAAGGTCTAAATCGGTTGCGACGACGGCTCGATGTCTGGTTTGATATCCAGCAGGTATACATGCCGCACGTAACTGCCCTTCGCGCGGAATGGAATAGGGCTCAGCTCGTTGCCAAAGCTGAGGCTGAGGCTGCTTGCGCTGCTGCTGATGAGGCGGCCACCACAAAATATGGAAAGAAGAAGGGTTGCCGGCAGGGACGTCGAGTTAAGGTCTCCATCGAAGAAGCCCTTGACGCTGTTGATCTTCCCCTCTTTCTCCCCAGCTCCGTGATAGGTCATTTCCGTCAGAACAAGAAACTAATGGATTTCGAGTTTCGGCTGCGTGAGGCAGAGTCCTATGAATGTCTAACGACGTTGCGCCGCCAATTGATATTCCGCTCCCACATTTACAAGTTCAAGGACCAGAATGTGACCGGCCAGCTCATGAGCACACGGGCGAGATCCACCATCTCAAGCGTGATCAAGAACATTGATGAGGCCGCTGCAAGGTATCGCAAGCTTCGGGCGGATCTGGAGGTTTTGGCCGCGGCTTTAGGTGACGTGAAAGTTGGATGGGATCGACAACTGCGGGTTCTGAACGTGGCAGATGTTCGCCCATTGGATGAAACTATGCCGGGGGAGACAGAAGGTCGGCGTGCAATGAGTTGGATATGGCGTGTTCATCGTCATGATACAGATGCGGAAGAGACGGCAGAAGGTATGTCTCTCCTTGCTGTTATGTTTTCTGATCTAAAATATATTGTTGTAGCCTTAAGGATCGAATGGTGCAAAACCCACGCACGTGCCCATCGCTGGCGCGAGGAAGTTATTTTGGTGGAAGAAGAAATGAAATGTGTGAAGGCGTTCTTTGCATATGAAGCAAGAACTTGGATGTCACAGGCGGAACGAGGAGATATCTCCATAGGCGAAGTTGCATACGCTCTGCATCAGGCAGATATGCGCATGCGTATGCGTCAGCACTGTATAGATATGTGGGCGCTGGTTCCTTCCTGGATTGAAATGGGTGTCGTGCCGAAGTCGAATCGGGGACGTCCTCGTCGGGCAAGGCCTGGTGATGCTGGCTATGTTTATGGAGCAACATAAATTCAGTGTTGCATACGCGTGTAGTAAGTATTTAGATCAAATTTCTTTGTATGTTCAAAAAACATGGAATGAGACATACTCTGACATACAGATCCGGAAGAGGGAGGCGAACCATCAGGAAGTGAAAGGATGGAAATAGAAGACACAAGAGAGGGCAAACAAGTTCGACGGGAGGGACAGAAATAGAAGCCATACACCAAACGTTGATGGGATGGGCATCAACATCAAGATCCACATCAAAGAAAGAATGCAGCTGACACGAAAAACACGAGAGATTTGATCCTATTTCCACAGTGGGTAGTATGGCGTGTGTAGCCCCGCAACCTGCCATCTTCATCATCATTTACGGTGAGCTCATCATCGCCTGCAATGGGCTCACCCTCGAGGGAACAATTAAAGGCTGGTAGCCATCTGCCCCTAGCCTTATATCCCCTGCAAAATCCCACTGTAGCAGCAAAGGCTTAATAGATTATGCTTAAGTCTAAGGAGAAGGGATTAATACATTATGGCCATACAGGCACTACCATCACTAATAGATTAAATGGCAATTAACAGATGAAAGACGGCAAAGACAGAAAGATCAAGGGTCTTGCCAAAGTAAGGTACATATTCTTGTCAAGAAGGATTTGTCTTGGCACGATCTATCACTGTCTTCGGAAGAGGACATCTTCCGATCTTTTCTTTCTTTCTCCTCGTTTTCTGATGGCTTTGGAGGGTATGAAAACAGTAGTATATTGATTTCTATCTACAACAATGAACTATAGCACGTAACATTAACACTACTTCCCTTTCCATCTCAGAAATAGAAATGAATCCGTGCCGTAACGAGAGACGTTGCAAGAATGGGTGCCCATAGGAAGGATAAGAACAATGTGATTTCGTGTTGGGAATAGACGCTGGCAGGCACAAAGAACGTGTCAGATAGGCTCGAACGAACATATATTCATGGTCAGATATGTAGGTGGTGGTGGTACAAAGCCAAGAAGCGGTAGTAATCAATACGAAAATAGCGCTAGGAATATGTCAGTAATGCATTGAATTATCAGAAGAAAACGCACCACAGAAGGGAGAACAACAGCTAAGCAGCCTAAACGACACAAAATACAATGGTGAATAATTATATGAGAGAATGGAAGAACCACGCACCCTCTGGTACGTCTCTTCCTTAGTGAAAAGCATGGGTGCCCCGGGTTTTGCCAGGTTGCCGGGTCGGGTACCACACGGGTCAGGTACGGGTCAGCATGTGGCAACCCGGGGTGTACCCGGCTGACCCGTGATAACCCGTTGTATGGAATCACATCAACAAAAAGCCACAAAGCAATTTGGCATAGTGGTTAAAATGGCTGCTTTGGTTTTATTTTGCATCACGCAAGTCAGCGAGTTCAAGTCTCGCTTGCTGTTACTTCATCATGATGTCATCTCCGGTTGCGAGATTAGTTTACAACCGGAAATGAGGTCATAGTTTAGTATGTCTGTCTTAAATAATATTGTTTATTTCATAATATAATTATAATTTAAAAATTCCTCATTTGAATACCCGGCAACCTGGCAACCTGTGAAAAATACCTGCAACCTGGCTGGAACCCATACCCATTGCTCCGGGTTATTACCCTTGCGGGTACAGGTTGGCTTTCTGAACCCGGGGGTTTACCCGGGCTATTCACTACCCTTCCTGGACAGCCGCCATCCTGCTCTTCACAACAGCCCTCTCCTTGGTCTGCATGCATCCACCTACAACTCTGCAACATCAAACTCTTGACTTTAGACTATTATAGTTCTGCAGCCACCCCACAATCAAGGCTAGTTGCTGGTATTCTCTACATGGACCCAGGATTTGGGTGTTGAAGTGGGAGCATCTTTGTGTTTTGTGTCCATGCTACTGATACCATGATATCATCTATTGGTTTCCAACCATGATAAGTCAGTTTCTGAAGTGATTCCTGTTCTGATTTATGTGACTTTGAGCTTTGGATGCAACAATCAGGTCTCTCTGATATGTCCATCATTAATTATATATCACTTCTAATCAGTGTGTTGCTGCACATGAGCCCCATTCATATCAGTCTCCTTTCTGTGATACTCAACAGAATCAGATCCTCTTGCCATGGTACTGAAGGTTGTCTTCTCTGAGTTGACATGGTGATCATCTTTTCAGCTTTTTGCTGCAGCACTGTAAAGTATATATAAAGAGTCTGGTATAAACTGTCATCATAGACTACTCCCTCATACATTATTCTACCTCTGCTCAGACTTCCTTGATGTCCAACCAGACTGATACTCTAAGTCTGTCAGACCTCACTAATGCTGATAAAGCTCTTATACTTCTAAAACTTGGATCTGAATTTAGATTCAGCCATACTCTACTCTCTATTACATGGTATGCATGTTCATTTAGGCTTAAGATATCTATGTCTAATTGCAGTTCTATATAGGTATATACACTGGAGTCATTGCAGTCACATTGGGGAATATTTGTAAGAGGATGTGTCCACTATATCATACAAGCTAAGTTGAAGAATACAGTTATGACCAAGTCTGCACCTATTGGAAAGCTATGATCATTATTATACTCCTCCTATACATTTTTACTACCATTGACTGTGGTGTTGATATCACATCCATCCATTCAATGTTTATCAACAATGCTCAGAGCATTGTGACAGAATATCTGTTCAGTTTAATCCCAGACAGTCTGTAGATTGTGGTGAAGGTATCACAAGTATCATTTGTTCTGTCCTTGCAGATGCCACTATGGTACTTACATGTGACTCTGTAAAAATTATCATTCCAACTTACTATTGTCTGTAGATTTGGCATTGTTGGACTGTGTGGGGACAGCGCTGGCTTCCTATTCTGCTTCCAATTCTTCTTCTCATCTGTGCAACAGGTATGATCCTCCAGAGCTTCTATTTGCTAATTTACCTTAGTCTTGGTGCAGTGTTCAAGATCATTGCTACATATAAAACATACATTGGTGGCATTGGATGACTCATGATTTAATGGTTTATTCATCCTCTATCCTTGCTACAACATTATGGTGCACAGTTCTCATCATCTACCGAATTGTCACTGTTGCTCAAGCAGGAAGGGAGCACTCAGAGCCTACCGTCATGTTATTGAGGTCTTCATTGAATCATCTGCTCTTTATTCTATTACTTGATTATATATATAGGCTTGTATTCTCATGATGACTGGATATCAGTTTACATTATACCATTTGCAACAATTGCAAGGGTATGGTCATATTAAAATTTTTTGTCTCAGCATCTAACACATATCACATAGGGAATTGCCCCAACACTCCTTGTTGGACGTGTTGCAGCAGGCCATGCTCACCCAGATGACTCATGGCAGGGAAGTGTGATATCAGGCTCAATTCACTTTGGCACACATCCTGTGGGTCAGGACTCTCAGCTGGGTTCCATGATAAGTGATGACCTTGAAGCCCAAGCTGCACAATCGGAGAGAGATGAGGAATATGGCATCATGCCTGGGTGGACTCTGAGGGAGATACTTGTCTCCAGAGTGTGGTACACAAGGATGGCACTAGGTGCAGCTGGAGATACCAGATGATGGTCATTATTACAACAAGAATGACCTTCATGGTGATGATCTCAAAGCTGCATCCTAATAGGCCACAGGATGACAACCTTCACATGATACTTATTGTGCCCAAAGATTGATGGCATTAATGAACATGTTTTCACTGACACCATATTATTCCATGCCTACATCCTGACTCTACCTTCAGTTGCTTGTTTCTCTGTTTATTTATTAGCCTACATACTTTAGAATTATTAGAGAGGAACTGGTTTTCCTGCTTTTTGTCCACATTTTTGAGGCCTCTTTTGGGGGCATTGGGATGGATGCGACGTCGTCCTAGTGAATAGCAGTAACATCACGAGTTCAAAATATGTGTTTCACGTACAGCCCGCGTACCGAGTCATGAATGTTCACTGTACACTCTGATGTCTAACAATGCTTGTACCACAACTGAACACATGTTGATGCTGCTTTTGAAAGGCACTGGAAACTACACTCAAATAAAAACACGCCATAGTACATCCAGTACGGAAGATTTACCTTGACAATGCGCTCATATAATATCACTCGGTTCAAGGATCAGAAATCAACAGCCTTCGAAAATGACAACGAGACGCGATGGCGAACACGAGATACCGGCCCAGACAGATACTGGAAGAATATCATCAAGGGTATAGTATGTGATTACATTACAGGATGCGTACCGTCTTCCAAAACCAAATGCAGCTGTGGGTTCTTCTTTCCCGCCGTGAGGAATGAACCGGTCGGGATCGAACATTAGAAAATTGGGATAGTCCTTAGCTGAGGCTGAGATCACACATTGACTCGCATTGCCAATGATGGTCACACCTATGGAAAGAATAAGCATGAACTGACAACAAGAGTCAATGCGGATCACACCATACTGCGAGACTCAATGAAGCCGCCATGAATAGATATTTGCGAGACAGCCCGTCCAGTGACTGGCGGTCACGTAAAACCCATATGTCGAGATAGCATTGGTGTCTATTCCTGGTTCACCGCACAAGAAGTATTTGGATATAGTGATACAATCAATCAAGCACCATCCTCTCGGCATTCTCCAGGCAGTTGCATCGCTCTATTGCAAATCTATCAAGGAAACAATGGCAAATCCCGAGATCAGCACGGACGACCTCATTCACCCGTTCTAGCACACGGTCCCTTACGAGCAATGCTGCGGTGAGAGTCCATATTTCAAGGCTTTTTGCTTCAATGAATAAAAGCATAGTGCAAGAGAGAGGCACAAAACAAGGATCCTTTCGAAGGCCAGAGTGATGGTGGTTCGAAGACAACTTTGATCGTGATCACTTGCTCTCTAACCATGACCGCACTCTGGCCCAAACTTGGCCGTTCGGCGAAAAACCATCCGATATTGACATGATAAAACAGTGCAAGGCTTCATGAGGCTTCTTTCAATTACACAGCACCAAACTCAGCACGACCGGTCGATATGATGAGGAAAACGAGCGAATGAAAAGGTATGTCTCAAGTTGGCATTGAGGCATATAGCAGCTCTAACCACAACCACTCAGTGACCTGTATTCTTCTGAACCTATCCAATATCAACATGATAAATGTAGAAGGCTTTATGGAGCGATATTGGCATGACCACGCCTGCGGTCGGGTTTATTAGTCAATGAAGGAACAGTGAGTGGACAAATACAGGTCGAAAGGTACGTTGCCTGTGTCTCGAAGCTGCTCAAAGTGGTATTGACGCACATAGGCGCAGTCCCGGTGC
This sequence comes from Armillaria gallica, assembly GCA_037576215.1. Lineage (NCBI taxonomy): Eukaryota > Fungi > Basidiomycota > Agaricomycetes > Agaricales > Physalacriaceae > Armillaria > Armillaria gallica. The sequence goes on along the minus strand of JBANDB010000016.1, from coordinate 1,091,177 downwards.
TTTCCTGGTATGTAGCTGGCGTCAGAGCACATCGAACCGAATAAGTACCTCTTCCCTCTTTTCCTGGACGATCATCCTGGGCACGTGCTCAGGGCACGTATGGCGATGTCACGGCAGCTTGAGTAGGCAATATTTATGGGAATCCAGTGCGTGCTATCCCTATCGTCCAATCACAGCTAACCGTTTGGCTTTCCCTAGACCATGCAAGGGAATCATGGAGTCATCAGCTGCAACGGAAAACCTACTACACCGACTTTTACGCGGGTCGATATTTTTCTCAGCAGCCTGGCCTTATCGCGGCTCGAATGAACGGGCTCATTCCGCTTTCCTACATTCTCCGACTTTGGCCTGATAGCAGCAGGTTCTCTAATTGGGTGTAGCAGGCGCCGTATGCCTGCAATTCATTGTTCTCGGACCACTGTCTGTCTATCAATGTTGTGGTGAGGTCTTTCATTTCGTTGCAATGATAGACTTTTGCTGATGTCTCACTCAAAGACCTTCTACGTCATTTAGGTGTCATTTGACCCCCGTTACAAGAGTTGAAACGTGCTACTGCACCATTCGGGCTCACAACCAACGTTTGATCACGGGCCAACGTGGCTGCGTGAAACAAGCGCTCGGAATCGGACGGTACCCTGGGGCGGTACTCCGAATTCGTTGACATCAGGAGCACTGACGCCATCACTACAAAAGGCCTAAGCTGCTTATCTTATCACTGCAGGGGTACTCTTGTTTCTCTCCCTCACCCTCTAACCACCACCACCACCACCACCACCATCCATTAGACGAATCTTCACTGCTTCGTTATGTCAGTCATGTCTATCTCCAAGACCGTCTCTGACTCGCCCATCGCTGTCAAGTCTGCTGGCACAGATAAGGACGCCAGCTCAGCCCTCACCTCATCGTTTCCCTCCTTGCCGACCATCAAGGACCAACGGGCATACGAGCACAACCGCCAGCGTGTCAAGAAGGCTGCGGATGTCGCGAAGATGAGGCAGAAGAAGCGCTCGGGCTCGCCTCTCTTCAAGCTCGACAGGGGTATCGCGTCGGAGAAGTACAGGAGACTCAGAGCGGACGACGTCGACCCGCTGGACGGCGTCCTCGTCGAGAGCGCGCATCGGGATGAGGCCCCGCCTTTGCCCAAGGCGTCCGAGGTGAAGCTGTCGGATCTCTTGGTTCGGAAGCAGGATAGGAAGAAGGGTGTGTATCGCTCCGCTCTGGACGTACTGTGTGCTTATCGCTTCGTTTGACAGAACCAGATTTCGAAGTCATACCCCATATCCGTTCCGTTATCGTCCTTGATGACTTTACCCCCGACCTTGCCGCTGATGAGCCTTGGGAGCATATCGATGCCGAACCAGTGTCCAAGGCGCCCTCTTACGCACAGGTTCTCGTGTCCCATTAATTTATGCGATACCATATACCAATACCCTCAACGCCCTCTACACACATCAAATTAATTATATCTATAAGCCTGGACTAGATTGTAATCTACATTGCCTTCTTTTTACGCATGCCTTCGTTTATGTCACTCTGCGTTGTATGTAGGATTATATGTATTTTAGTAGAGTCGATGTCATGATATCTATGAATTACATGCGCTTATGATATGCACTATTGTCCGATAAAGATGATGGTCAGCATGAAAGATCGAGCAACGTTAGTCACCGCCGACGAAACGAGTAAAACCAACCAAAATCGATTATGCAACCTACTGGAGAAAGATCAACACTTTCAGGAGCGTCAGGTCTACATTTGTAAGTGATGGCTACCGTGACATACATACTGAAGTTGCTGAGAAAAGTGGGGTAAAGAGGCCTAGGTAAAGACGGTACGAATCGGGAAAAAAGGTGACGCGAAGAGTTTCTACGACTGAATTTGCACTGCTGCCACCGCCCGATCACCCTCGCCATAAATAAACATCTCGTTATCTTGCCCGGCCTTGAAGGGCGCCTTACGGGCTGATACCGACGGTACCATCCTGGGGACCTTCAACATGCGACGACCGTCTCACAATAGGTCCTGAGATCATCTTTGTGCACAAAGCTGTCGCTTCCGATATCTCCCTAGAGATCCCTACTACGCAGAAACCTGGAATTCATGTTAGATAGAGCGCACAGTCAAAGAAGATAGATAGTTACGTACCGCGCAGAAGGGATTGCTAGAGTGCCGTGGCATTCAACACTACTTTGCGGCCAAGCTGCTTTAGTAGAGGGAATCTTCCCTCCATACGCATCGTGTATGTCTCCCATTCCGCTGGTCGCGGTTGAAAGGTGATCGCATCGTGCTCCAATGAAGACATCCCGTAAGAACGTCAATCCAACACGGGATGCCTCCACATTCCGGGCCGTTGCAATACGATTGTGAAGATAACTGAACGAATGGCGCAATGTTCCGTTACTGCAGAGGTGTTGGAGATCCACCACTCGAATATCTGAGAGTCCCGGCCAAAGAAAGTCGAGTCGCTCCTGGGGAGTCTAACTGCGATTTTTTTGACACTAGAGACATCAATCGTCTGAAGAGATACTAGATAACTATAAGCAAAGTTAATACGGGGATGTTCGCTCAAAAGATTAAAACACACCTGGCGCAATATGACTCACTTTGAGAAAACCTGAAGGAAGTGCCTAGGAGGACTAGATACTGGCTAAGACGTTGTCGAACGACACGACTCTGACCGGAGAAAGCGACGTTGAGCATATCGATATATCTGAAGGAAAACGGACAAGAACGAAACAATGTCGCCATCTTCAGAAGGGTCTCAGCCGGACCCGAAGATCCTAAGAAGTCGCCGATATGCAACTCAACCGGAGCCGGGGTACGATGGAGGGAATGATCTAAATGGCAATCTCCTGCGAAGTCCTTTGCACATGCGAAAGTCGCCCGTTGCAAATCAGGCGAATTTTGCACGAGCGATGCCTATGGCCTAAAGCAGAAAGGCGCGTACACTTCGAGAGAGGGGTAAGAGTGGATTGGAGGCTGGAAACAACGCTATCCGGCAGTTGGGACCAGTCTACCCCAGCAAGGGTTAGTTGGGTGAGATTGACAAGTGATTCAATCACTTTGAGCCTTGCTCCTGGGGTCTTGACCATCCACGCCCGTGAGCGAGATGCAAAGGGATTTGAAAAAAGAGGCAAGGTTTGGAGACAAGGCAATCAATTCGAGGAGGCGACTGCAGCTGGATTCGTTGTACAATGAACAATGAGGCGGAAGAGAACAGATGGACCTTGGTTCTCGGACAAAGCGCCCTGCAAGCCAAGGACACTCGCAGCAAAGATCACTTGCGATCCTGCAGCTCGCCGCATCGTAAATTTATCGTGGTAGACCAGATGAGTCACGGCTATGCGGCATTCTAAAAGGACCTGTGAGAAGAGAAGTCGTCACAGGGGTATCGAACATGGCTTACGCAGTGCTGTGAGTACCGTAATAGTTCCAGTGCTGGCTTGAATGAATGACAGGACGAGCCTTGCCCCGTTGAAAGGCGATAGTCAGAGTGACGAACGCATCCGAGTAGTGGAACTATCGGGGTCTACCGGTGTTTGATGACGTTGACCTTGCTCCAAACATATTCTGGAGGTCAGATGTTCGGCTCGCGGTTTGGTGGGGCCCCGGAAAACAATGTGGATTAAAGCGAAATATATTCACTCGTGTTTGTGGAGCAATTCTGAAAGTATTTCTGTCTTGAGGACGTGGTTCGCCTTCGATTTTGGAACTGGTGCTGGAAGAGTTTCATGATGAGTGAAGGGAAAGCAAACCCAGGATGATGCAGTCACGCACTATTTATGTTCTCTGTTATATTGAGCCAACGAAGAATTATGATAGCCTCCGCGGATATCCATCAATAGCCTTGTACACTGGATACGCCGGATGATAGGTCCTATGACAAACATAAGCCAAGCTCAGGATGATACATACGACAACGTACTCGTTCGTCCCCAGATACTCTCACATCCTCCAAATCTGTCGTTGGCGGACCCGTAGAAGACTTGATGCCCAATTGCCACAGGGCAGACCCACACATGATGCGCAGGTCGACCGTCACGTCGAGACAAGGCCTCGACCAAAGTTTGTTCAATATAAACGATCTCTAGCTCCGCGTGTCGAGAAACCTATGAAAGATGTAGTCTCGATACCCGTATTTGAGCAAGTAAAAGAAACGCGCATACATTCGTTCGTCCGATTCCTGGCTTTGGCGACGATGATTCCGTCATGAACGAAAATGTAGCCAATTGGTACCTCGTTGGCGTCGGGAGCTTCTTGAGCCTGAAAAAGAATGTTTCTATCGTCCGTGATTGCAAAGAAATCCGGACGTACCATTGCCAGAGATTCGTTTTCCTATGAACAGCATACATATCTACGACGATAATTGATCCCTTTTGATTATCGTATCTTACTAGTATCCCCACCGTAAAGACCGGGCACATGCGGCGTTTACTACACCAAATTGAAGAACCTGCTGCTATCAGGCCAGGGTTGTCACCGGAGAAACTATAGGAAAGTGGCATAAAGGTTGCTGAGAAAAGTGTGTAGGTACCCGGGCCATGAAAAGTCGGTGTAATAGGTTTTCCGTTGCAGATAATGGCACCATGATCCGGTTCCATCGCCTGGGTCTGGGGAAAGCTGAACGGTTAGCGATGATTGGACGATAGGGATAGTGCGCACTGTATTCCCAGATTTATCGCCTGCTCAAGCTGCCGTGACATCGCCAATACGTGGTCCCTGCTGCCCCGAGCGCATGTTGAGCACTTTAATGGACCCGTGTCGCTGAGCAGTCGTCCAGAAAGAGAGGGAAGAGAAGCGTATTGGATGCGATATGCTCTGACGCCGAGCTACGTGCTGGGACAACTAAGCCTATTTGCGTCAATACCACTTTGAGCAGCTCGAGCGCATGAAGAACGTACCTTTCGGCCTGTGTTCATTCGCTCGCCGTCCCCTTCATTGGCTAATAAGCCCGACCCCAGGCGTGGTGTTGCGCCAATATCACTCCATAAAACCCTTTTACGTTCATCGTGTCGATAATCGGATGGTTTTTCCCGGAAGGACGGGATCAGTACGGATCAGACCAGTGGTCGTGGTTAGAGAGCAGGCGGTCACGATCAAATTTGTCTTCCTACCACTATCACCATCGGCACTCTTGTTTTCTTTCTTTCGAACGTCTCCTACACTATGCTTTTGTTCCATGACTCAAAGGGCCTCGAAATACGAACTCTCGCCAGTATTGACAACCGCGTCGCCAATTGCTGGCCCTCAATCGCTATATCTGACATTCTGTTCGGTGAACGGGGAACAGAAGCCAGCGCTCATAGGAAGAGTTTGTCTCCTCTGCAAATAGGACGATTCGACGTACGGCCAGTAGATTTAGGTGACAAGACGGCTACCGGTTTGGCCATCAGGCAAATATCTCTGATTGCGGCGGCTTGGTCGGCCTCGTAGGGAGTGCGCAGTATCACGGTGGGGTGGGGCACATATAAAGAATTTGTTAGGATAACCAGGGGAACCATCGTATGTCCTCTCCTTTCATGTTTTGGGTTCATCTTACGAAGCTCCACTCGGTAAACATGGAGTGTAAACCACCGCATTCATAATCCCGTTCTGATTCATGCAACGCCGAATTTATCATTGGCGTGATATGGGAGTTCATCATGATATACTAATACCCTGCTGTAATGGTGCTCCACGCACGCTACACAATGTTCTCCTGCAAATTTAGCACCTTGCAATACATTTTCCGACACCACCTACATGTATTGTGGACGTAATTGTTAGGTTCTGTGAACATATCAGTACTGTATCTATGCAGCCGTGTTGCATCCATCAATGGACTAGGGATACTTTACGTTCATACGGGAGTTTTGTCTGAGCGTTCTGTACCAAACCGGCTGTGAAACTTGTCGCTTATTATAGCATCTGCTACCGAGTCCTTATTGTGGAGATTATTGATGTGACTCTCATGTTGGAGGTAGACGTTTGTGAGAGTCAAGCCATCTCTGCGGCTTCAAACCTCCAGCAATCATATAATTCATCAGATGCACTTTGATCAAACTTTGATATTACAGAATCCAATAGAAAAGACAAACTTCCTCCTTTGCCAACATTGCAAAGGGCACTGCTGATCATCTTTCTGATATTCAATAAGTTTTCTTTAATCTTGTTGTGCCACAGCAGGGTACATAAAAAGAACGGTGCATGAAATGATTCTCATTCCTCTCCCACAGACCACTCTGACTTTTATCAATGGCCAATTCAACCAGCATTGTACCAGGTCTTACCTATGAAGATCTGATTGTGGATATTGATGCCACAGTGAATGCAAACCTTCTTTATTTTTTCTTACATGGTGTGTACACAGTACACCTATCTGAACTTGGGATACAGCTTAATTATGGCTATGCTAGGCATATACACAGGAATTCTTGCAATTACACTGTGGAATATCTGTAAGAGAAATGTGTCTACTGTATCATTCACACTGATAATTGATAATGTCAGTCACAAATAAATCTCGGCCTGTTGGACGATTTATGGTTGTTATCATAACTCTCATCTATATTGGTGGCACCATAGTGTTTGCCTTTAATTGGCTATTCACATACTCTTTCCTGGTCAAAAATGGACAGAACATCTGGACCAAATATCTGGTTATCTTTGTTATCATGGATATAACAGTACTGGGTATGGATGTTACAGATCCCATTTGTACTTTGCTTTCAGACTCTCTCATAGTGTGTATAATTTATTTTCATTATAACTTACTCATAAAATTGATAGATTTGGCGATGTTGGATAGTGTGGGGACAGCAGTTGGTGATTGTTCTACTTCCTATTCTTCTTCTTGTTTCAGGAATTGGTGAGATTATGTAAATATATTTTTGTATTGCTGATTTACTTATTTGATGCAGTATGCAAATGCATTGCTACCTATCAACAGGTAACCAATCCTAGCGACTATCCAGTGGGCTATTTGTCACTCTATTCATCTTTTGCTCTTGCATCAACATTACTGTGCACATTGCTTATTATCTTCCGCATTGTCACTGTTGCAAGAGCTGGAGCTGAAGCTGGAGGAAAACTCAAAGCTTACTATCATGTTATAGAGGTTCTCATTGAGTCCTCAGCCATTTACTCATTATCTCTGATCTTATATGTGGCATTCACTGCTCGTGAATCTGTATTATTGCATTATTTTGATGCACTATCAGCAATTGCAAAGGTTTGTTTATATTCTTTCTGCATTTTCACATCTTACATAAATAATATAGGGTGTTGCTCCAACTCTTCTCATTGGACGTGTTGCTGCTGGTCATGCTCGCCCAGATAATTCATGGCAGGGAAGCATTGCATCTTCACTTCGTTTTGGGGCTGGTCCTAGAGGCCAGAGTCAAACAAGCTCTCAGCAATATTCTGGCATGACAAGTGCTATCCTTGATGACGATCTAGAAGCACACCAGGAGCAGGATAATGAATATTGTCATCATGTTCCAGCAGAATCTGAGAAAGAGACTGCCAACAAGAGTGTTATATCTGGGGACATTCTTGAGGGTCAGAAAAATCAACCAGACAATGATCCTAATGTAATAATCAGTGCACCAAGAGATTAGTGATACTATTGGTTATCTCTCCAAATTGTGTATTTATCTCTTTTCTTACCTATCACCTAAATTCTGTTTCTTTGTTGATATATATATACTATGAAGCTAACATAAAAACTGGCTTTTCTTAGTATTTATTTTTTTGTTGCCTCTAGCAGCATGACTACTGTTCAATTTCAACCATCAATTCACATAATGTGTAACAGGGACCAATGAAGTGAAGCTTCTAGTAATGCATAACACATAACAGGGCTGTGTGAAGCTATGGGATCTTGATGACCAAATTTAAACAGCCTAATTTGGTCCAATTTTCTCACAAAAATCTAAAAATTTCACCTCCTAAGGTAGATGACACTCATATCCGAAATACATCACGTGGGGTGGCCAAAATGGGAAGAAAGCCATAAATTTAGGCTGCAGCTCTTTTGACACCAATGTTATGCTCCAAATGAAAAATAGGATTGAATTGTTACCATCTTAAGGTATCCCAGTCCATGGGATTTCACATAAAAGTGAAAACTCAGGGAGGAGATAGAGATTTACCTCAAAATCACCTCAAATTTGTTATTTTGCTAACTAGTCTCTGAATATTAAAGCTCTCGCAAAACTGCTTGGTATGACAGTCCTTGAGATACATATTGACAACTTCTATTTTTCCTTTTCACAATATGTACAACAGGCAACAGCCTATGGCCAATTGTCTGAATCTGGCTACCCCACATGACGTATTTCAGATATGGGTGTCATCTACCTTACATGTATTCTTCTGATATGGAAGGTATATACAAGTAATATAACAAAATATCTAAATCCCCCATACCTTTAAAACCTCAAGCTACTTTGAAGGCTTCCATACTCTAGTATCAAATTGAAAATGAAGCTAAATTTATAAACTGTAATACATAACTTGACCTCATGAAGCTATGGCCCAGCCACTATAAAGCATAACACACCATGAAGCTACAGTCAAAATTGAACAGTAGTAGTGGTGAGTGTTTGCATAATTATATATTCAAAATCAGTACCACTGGACTTTGGCCTGAAAAAATGGCCGCAGTTACTTGGTTTTTACTTGCTGTAATTGCCAGATAAGTGACTGGTATTTAGCATATACTGTCATTGCTGTTATTCATCCTAATACATGGTGTAATCTCCTGATAACCTTTGTAGATTATTAGTATGACTTCGCAAATTTTCTCAAAAGTCCTGGCTTACCTATCATATCGATTTGCCATGTCACACATCACCTTTGACAGGAACCACACCTGTGTTATGTCACACATTGTCTTCGACCACAACCACCACCTCTGCCTCAACTGCTTTGGAATACACACTGAGCCTGCAACTGCCCTCATCTATCATGAGTATTTTGCTCATACTGAATGCACAGATGCTGCAGGCCTGACCATTTCTCAGATGCAGCATGGCAATGCCAGGCAAGCCAGAAATTTGCATGTATAGATGGTAAGCCTTTATGTATTTCCATTGGCTGCCTCATGATTCCTGTAGATTCATTGGAGCAGCTGTGGGTTCATGCTAGTGAAGACAGTTCTGATACGTGTCGGCATCAGTGGTGACTGGTAATGGCTACAACAACTTTTGGACAACTTCTACAATGACCAGAGCAGCATGACAGCAATGATGATGAAGATCAAGGGGCATACTGGAGCAGTTGGCACTCAGACAGGGAGCCAAGGACATGGAGTCCATGTACACTGGGAGCGACCTGAAGGACCCTGGGGCTGATGGCATGACTCGGAGGTTCCTGATCTCAACAGGCAGTCAATTCTTGGTGATATGGATAGTGGGACATGAGAAGGTACATTCCTGGGAGATTCAGGATATGCAAGCTGACTTTGTTGATGCAACAGGTTGATCCCTGACTGAGTATATGCACACTCAAAAATGCCCATGCCATGCAATTCCACTGAATGCAACAGCAGAAGGATATTCCCAAGAGATGTCATGTTCTCATGGTGCCCTCTGGAATCGGTCACAGTAAGTGTTGGTGAGATGCTTGTATGCACCTAACTGATACATCTAAACAGTTGGATGTCCTGCTCTTCCTTGGTGGCCCAATATTCAAGTTTGTTCAATGCCTCCCAGCCATGCATTCTCATAGTCCATTTTATGCAGTGGTATGTCTTTTCTCATCCTTGGCATTTGATGTCTGCTGATTCTAGTTTTTTTCTGGTGTAGTCATTGGGGGACTGTGGCTTCTGTGCTGACTTCGATGGTGGTCTTGATTCTTATGGGAGGTGACAATGAAGGTATCCACCAGTGTCTGTAGATCATGTGTATTGTAGTTGCATAGAGTTCACAATACATGGTGTTTATTCTTCTTAGTATGACCTGGTCAATAAACCTGCTGCTTATATGCAGAATAATTGCCTGACTATATAAGAACATTATCCTACTTATATTGATGAATTAGGTGGTCTAAAAGGCGAATAATATAGAGGCAGTTATTTCAAAGTGATCCGGTGATTATAATTCATTTAAAGGATGTAACCACCTTATAATAGCTATCGATTTTTCGGGGCAAAGTCTGGTGTACATAGTATGACTGAGAGTGTGATCATATATTCCAACACTTGTTGTGGTCACAGATACTCTTTTTCAGTGAGGCAGTGTTCTAATCCTTCAATACATCATCTATCTTTCCAAGTGGACCTAGGGATGTGTGTTCTATAGGAGTCTACCCACATCTCTAGAGTTGCTCCAGACTTTTGACTGGGCATGAGCACTCAAGACAGTATTCATTATAGTAAAGATCAATACATAGATATCAATATAGAATATTAAGCAAGTCAAATCTCAATAAATACCACCCTAATCCAACTCAGGTAAATGAACCGCTCCCAACCACGCCAAAATAACCTCCACCCTCGGCCCGTGAAGCGGGATATTAATCTGCAACGGCTTCTTCTTCGCACCCGCCGCCTTGTCAGCAGCAGCCCTCTCCGCACGTTCCCGTTGACGGTTAACCACAGGCGCCAACAAGATCCTCGCACAGTCCAGCGCCTCGTCCGCGTCCTGGCGGCACGGCGGCGGGGACCCACTACCCGACGACGAGCTGTCATCACGCGAACTCCCAGCCCCAGTCGAGGACGACCCTGTGTTCACCGGGATGGGAACAGGCGAAGGAGGCGGAGCGATAGTCAGCCTTCCCTTCGCACGGCCCCTAGAGAGAGAATGAGGCTGAATACCGTTCTTCCATCCCCCGGCGAGGCGCTCCAGGACCTCGATGAACTCTGCTTGGGCCATCGACCGTGGGGGGAGGAACACTGGGTACCCTTCGAGCCCGTCGACGAGCGCGGCGGTGCGGACGAACCGCTTCAAGAGCCCCGAAAAGTCAGCGAGCATCAATTGGCAGATGAGCACGCTGAAATGGCTCTCCACGAGCAGGGGGTGGTACGTCGTGAACATCGCCGGTGTATCAGATAACGGGAACGGGGGCGAGGACCCGTTCGAGTGGTTCCCGGGCCGGATAGACTCTGAGAGCAGGAACGCGTACTCGACCTGCTTCGCCAAGTCTCCTTCACTATCAAAGAAAGAATTGGGCGACTCGAGAGTGTCAAAGTGGGCGAGGAACTTGTCGTGGTCGCGAATACTCTTCTTCAGCAGTGAAGTAACCTGGTCCTTGAACCTGCCCTCCCCAAGTGCATCTCTGTACGCCCTCGCCTTCGCACTACCTATCTTCCCAAGCGGACCATCAGGATGCCCCATCTCCACTCCCCGTACTTCCCGTTCTCCAGATAACACAGCCTCAGCTCGGCGCCGTCGATGGACGGGGCCTTGCGTATCCCTTCGAGCTGGAGGACGGCGCCTTCGATGAGGAAGACGGCGTGTTGGAGGTATGCCGCTCCGCGCAGGAACAGCAGCTGCGGCTCGATCGGATCTGGGGCGTCGGGGAGAACAGACGGGTGGATGAGGAGTGGCTCCCCGTCTGGTCCTTCGACTGACGAGTCTATGGTGCTCGTGCCGCTGGGAGGGGCCTGCCCGTTCGTCTTGCCACTGCTCCCGTTCTTCCTCTTCTTAGTGCTCTTCGTTCGCGATTCGGAGGGCCCACCACGGTCCGTGTGGCCTACCTTGGCTTTGCGCGCAGCTCGGGACTCTTTGAGAGCATAGGTGAAGTCTCTGGTCGCCTCGGGGTATTCATCGCGGAAACAGCGAACGATTCCACGCGTACGGTAAAATTCCAGTCGTTGAGGCTGAGCTCGGATAAGCTCGTCGAGGACTTGGGTCGTGGTAGACTCGGCAAGTTGGCGAGAAGGAATCTTCTCGTGAAAGAAATGGACGTATTTCGCGTCCGCATCGTTGGGATCTGTTCATCGTGTATTTGTAAATGTTTAAAACATATGTGAACGATATAGCACCCACCAACTTTGAGTACTCTTTCGGCTACATCATCAAACACACTACCACCCTGCATGACCATGACACTCGACGCGATCTCGTCTGCCTTGTACGCCTGTGCGAGCTTCTGCACCGCCAACGCCCTCAACCTATGAATACGCATCGCCGACATCGCGACGTTCCTCCCATTCCCGCCCACGTTTCCCAGGGGGTTAATCCCTAGCGTCTGTGCCGCCGCCCACGGGCTCCCTCCACCGAGCCCTCCGCGCATGGACCCCAATTCGGCTGCAGAAAGTCCGGACGAAGCACGGACGGACAACTCGGCTGCCTCGTCGATGAGCCGCCGTATGGAGGTGACGCTCCGGAAGACCCCTGGGTCGATAGGCGGGGGGGTAGCCTTGCCGGGCTTCGGTGGGGGGATGGGCGGAGGGAGGGGCAGACTGCGTGGGGAGTCGGGAGGCGAGAGGTCGCGAAAGCTGCGGTCTCGGATACGGTTGGTGTTGGTGGAGTTGTTTGGGGAGGGGGGGATGGAGGGTATCCTTGGTTCTGCAGCCGACAGCGTCGCAGGGTCGAGATTAAGCACCAACAAGGATTCTAGCAGTTCGATAGGAAGTTGCAGCCAAGGTCCCTATTTATTTCTCTTGTTAAGTTCGAAAGAAGATAGTACAGGAAAAAGGAGACGCACGTGGTAAGAGCTAATGTATCTCCAATGCTTGTTCCTGCTAATACAGAGAACGGGAGGACGGTCTTCGTCTGCCAACTTCGCCGCCGCCTCTGACTTGGCTTTAGCCGACTTTTTGGACTTTTTCTTCTTTTTCTTCTTCTGCGCTGACGTTGGAGTATCGGGTACTTCGTCAAGGGTAGGAGAACTCGACCCAGACATAATCGAAGTTGGGGTCAACAAGCTCGAATCATCGACATCCGGCGAGTCCAATATATCAGTCTGAGAGTAAATTTCGTCCATAATAGTAGCAAAGCAGGTCGCCGCGAAAGGCAAGTTTAAGGGCAGTGGTGGTGGTGGTGAAGTGCGAGCTCGGTAAAAATCGAAATACCGTAAATTCTTACCGTGGGAAAATCAAATGATTAAATAACCAATTTGTTTCACGAAGGATCCCGTATCGGCCCGGAGTCCGCTCTTCCAAGTACGCGAGCATATGGCTTAACCAGCAACCAACACGATGGCTGTCGTCGTGCTTCATGGGACCCGTTCTATCAATGTGCTGCGCTCTGAAGCTGCATTTGTTGCCAAATTCTCCGTTTTTCTGACTGAGGTACTTGGTTCTCACGCATAATTTACCCGCGTTCGTTTTCTGGTTCCGTGTACATGCCTTGTGCTTCTGAGACGACCAACCATAGTTCACTCCCTATTGAAGTAGATAAAGTTTTGCTATTCAACTAGTGCATCATGCTGGTGAGTATATGCGCCATTCGACGGTATTATCTCTAACAACGTGAATAGATCAATATCCGATGTGCCACTTACGGGGTACCCGGAATTCTGTTTATCCCCTAGACAGGTGAGCTGATCTATCAGTGTCTTTTACTTCGCGATCCATCTGATATGTCGCTCAGCAGCTAGCCATGTAGATGGAAATGCCTCTGATACATCTGAAATGAGGTGATTTAGCGCTCAGAAACGACGAGGTACGCTTCAAGGCAATTATTCTCTCATTACTTGACGAAGCTCCAACAGGCACGTGTGAATAAACCAAGACGGCAATCTGAGCAAGCTATACCGAACAAGTTCGAACATAGGTGGAAATTTTTGCAAGGTCATGGTCACCGTAACGACTGCTGATCTTTCCCTTTCAGCGATAACCATCTTCCGCCAATTTAGACCTCCAGTATCGTGGCAATGCTACGATAACTGGCTTCTCCGCAGGAGTTCTGTCCACCTCTGCACTTTTGTTCTTCCTCTTGTCTCGGGCCGAGTCTTCGTTGCGGTCTACCATTTGCGAGCTTCGTACTCGCTGACCACTTGGCCAGTGTTGTCGACGGCTGTAAATTTCTTGTGGGGCTCCTCTGCCTGTGAAGAAATTCTCGAATCTAGTGTTGTCGCTAATTCACGACCTCGGTCCTTCTATACCCTCACACTTGGACACGATGACTCCTTGCGCTTAAATACACTGGGTGTATTTGGACTTACAATTCAACAATGCGTAGGTGGTACGAGAAACTCCGATCCACAGCGGTAATCCTATCATCTTTCCTGTTCAACGGTTATGGTCATATGTTAAATGTATTTTGTTCCCTTGCTATGCGTCTATTTTCCTGTCAGAACAAGCTACACGCTTCGGTACTCCGGCCCGGACCACGTTATTTGATCAAATTTAGAATCTTGAAGTTGTTTCTTTCTTTCACTATGGTGCCCGTCCGTTCACATAACCAAGTCATTTTAAGGCCCATGTCGAAGATGTATCGTTCCGGTGGGCAAAATGGATCGGACGGCAGCGGCTGACTTAGGTGGAAGAGGTGTATCCACACCTCGTCTTCGACATCAATGCTACTATGCTAGGACAACCTGCATGCTAAACCACGACCATCTCCCTTTCCAGTTGGAGCGAACTTTGGCGAGTAGCAGTGGTAGGAGACTGCAGGTTCAATCTGCTGTTGATTTTCGAAAGCACTTAGTGAGTCTTATCTCTGCCGCGTACTCTTACAGCTTATTCCCAGGCTCACAGTCTGGAAATCTGGACGCTCGCCAGCACTGATAACCGCATCTACGATTCCATCCTCATATAGGCCTCAATCGCTATTTTCGATCTTCTTGTGGCACAAGGAATAGAGCCAACGCTAACAGAAATAACTTAACTCCTCTGCCAGTAGGAAGGTCGACTGCGTACTGCCGCTAATTTCAAAGCACCTCATCTGGCAAATACATATGATTACAAGGCTCATGGTAGCGAGTCAGTTTAAGTTTCGGCGGAGGCTATTCGCGGTGATGCTTACCTGGATGGCCGATGGTACTCTGACGTGGTGAGGCAAAATCACACCGGGTGTTTATCATGACATGCTAATATCTTGCTGTACCCCCCGGTCAGCTCCCCGCAAAATAATATTCTCCTGAAAATTCAACATCGCCAAGGGTACACGTTCCCGTTTCAGGACCCAAAACCCACCCTGATCGCCAACATTCGCGATGATGCTGATCAGCCGGAACAGACTTTACCCGTCTCAGCGTGGTTGATGATCACATCTTCACTTTTCTTGGAGCTCAACTTTTGAGGAGACCACAAACTGGCCAAATAAAGAACGCAGGTACATGAGTGCCGTTTCGACGCGACCTTTGCTGTTACCATCATTGTAATCTTTCCCATTCTATGAATGTTCTGTTTCCCTGATGCTCAACATAAACAGATCAACGCTACGGCAGAGCGCACTATAAGGTACAAGGTTTAATCTCGTCTTGGATCTTCTCAAGTGGCGCATAAGGGAAAGGCGCAGCGATTTTTTCTGATAGTGCCAATTAGACCAGACTCAAGGTATGTAGTGTCAAGATACATTTGGCGTTGTTAATGAGATCTGTATAGTCCAGGTCACGTCATCAATGATCCAAGTTACAGGAAGAATCAGACGACGATCCTTGGAGTTTAGACGGCGACGCTGCTCCTGAAATGTGGCGGAGACACTTCACTTGAGGTCATCAAGCAAGTGTCTTTGTGCTACATCTACTTATCAGTTGACGAGGTGTGCCTGCGACGCCTTTGTTCCCTCCTGGAAAAGGTCCATAGGCGCAGCTTCACTTGAGACACCAGAGGACTATGAATATGCCCAGACCTTTTAACCTGCGAATACGGTATGTATTCTCATATTGTCTATCGTACCTCAAGCCGATTGAAGATTCTCTTTTCGAGAAGGTGATTTGCACCGTTACGTGTTGTGATCTTCCCGGGTGGATCAGATCGTCTGTAGTCTATGTACGGCATGAAATTTTACCCGCGCTGGCAGGCAAGACTCCTTTCCCCTTCACAACGATCGCGCTCGACATAATTGGGAGTCACCGAAACATAACACTAGTCGTGACGCTGTTGGATATCAGGGCGACCAGGACGACCTGCCTCTTTCTTCGCCATGGGTCTCGAACTTGAAACGCTGATCATGTAGCTCTCGGGTCTTTACTGTATACTATATAACGAAGCGAGTGGTACGCTTTTTGCCCCACCTCAACAGGCTACCTCTCGCTCATTATTTCTTTCGCCTAGATGGCTGTTCAGACAGATATTCCGACTGATCTCACCGATGCCGATAGAGCCTTCATGTTTCAACTTCTAAATGCTCATTTGCATTCAAAGATGCTCTACTCTCTATTACACGGTGCGCGCGTTTTTTGGCTGACCAGATAGCCGTGTCTAATCGCGGCCACACTAGGTGTATACACTGGAATTGTCGCCGTTACGCTCTGGAATATCTGTGAGCCGTTTGTTAATTTTTTTGGGGCTGAAATTGATATCAACGGCACAGTTATGAACAAATCCCGGCCCATTGGCCGAGTCATGATTGCCGTCATAATCCTCCTCTACATTGTTACCACCGTCAACACCGCCCTTATTTGGTTTTTTGTGCGCGATGCATTTGTCAATAGTGGCCAGAATTTCTTTACTGTGTATGGCTCATCACCACACCGGGCATCATTCCCGGGGTAATGGGTACTACAGGCTGCATCTGTAGTATCTTTGCAGACACCACGATAGTAGGCGTAACTCTGCTGGGATTTTCACCCCATGCTAACTCGTTATGCATTCTGCAGATTTGGCGCTGTTGGATTGTCTGGGGTCGACGGTGGCTGACAATTCTGCTTCCCATCCTTCTTCTTTTTTCCGCCATTGGTAAGATCATACAAATTTTCTACATTTCTAGACTGATCAACGCCTGGTGCAGCGTTCAAAATCATCGCTACATACAAACAATACACCACTCCTGATGGGTTCTTTATTCAGTTTTTCGTGATGTATTCATCCCTCATCCTTGCTTCGACTCTATTGTGCACCCTGCTTATCATCTACCGCATCTTCACCGTTGCGCGCGCAGGGGTGAAACGGGGAGCTCACTTAGAGCATACCGCCATGTCATTGAGGTCTTGGTCGAATCATCAGCCCTTTATTCCATCGTTTTGATCTTATATACGGCTTTCTTCGCTCTGGACGATGTAACAATGATCTACTTCGATGCCCTAGCAGCAATCGCAAGAGTGCGCAAACCTTCTCCCTCTATCCAAATCCTCAGATCTAACAGACCTTGTATAGGGAGTTGCCCCGACACTCCTCGTTGGACGTGTAGCGGCAGGCCATGCTCGGCCAGACGACTCCTGGCAGGGAAGCGTGATATCGGGCTCGCTACGCTTTGGGACACAACCTGGACGTCGGAGTCAAACGAGCTCTTCTGTGACGGGAGCTATCTTCGATGATGACTACGAAGCTCAGCAGGGAGGCGAAGAGTGCGGTTATCACGAACCAATGGAAGGGCAGGAAGATACTGCAATTGGGAGTGTCATTCGTGAGGGTGTCCTTGAGGCTCCATTACATAGGGCCCAGTGACGATGCATCATAAAATCCGTCGTATCAAGGGAGTTATGGTATCTCGTCCTTTCGTTACCTTTTTCGTTCGCATAGTCTTCTGCTTCTTTATTCTGCCTCTTCAACTAAGTATATATCTTGTGCTTCTGCATGGGAGCTAATTTTCCGTCTTCTCTGGAAGCAAGATTGGTAGAAACAATTCTTGTTGCATGGATAGGTCTTCCTAATTGTTACCGCTGCTACTTAAAGTGACCGAAAGTCTTCAACAAATGAGATTATATGAAATTCTGCCAGCATTATATCAAAACAATGGAACGGGAAAGCTCGATGGGAAGCATCAAATGGTGGCCGAGCAAGGAGGTGGTCAACCTGATGACAGAGTGTCATTTTCCCTGGCCCGTGTCGGACAGGATATTCACAAGTCCCTCACTCTCTGCTCTTGTCATCGACGAAACTCTACTTCACGTAAGAGTCTCGCTTGTTCGCCATAATCAGCACCCCGGAAGCGATCGACGAAACATTGTTATTTGCATTGGTCTGATTCGGGAGTGGAATTTGAGTGGGATCGGCAGTTTTATAGAGCCTCCTTGGAGCCCCCATGCTCGCTTGTCATATGGCTGTAAGTCTCGTCGCGCCAGGAAGAAATGCCCGTGCACCTTCCACAGATGTCAAATTCACCGCTGAAACGTGGTTCGTTAGTCAAAGAATCTCGGAACACGGACACAACAGAAGTGACAGGTCGATTCAAGTTGCCGCAAAAGGACGCGACGTAATCACGTGCGGTATGATTGGTCATACGCGGTTGCCGGACCCGGCGGTTCATCGGTTTTAACATACACAAGCTGAACGTCCATCCCATCCGTCAGTGGTCACTGCGTTATTATTGTCGTCTGTCTGGCAGAAACCGCCGCATACCTGCATTATTAACATGTCTCTTTGCTCGGCACCGCAAGCTACCGGCTTCGCCAGGTCGCTAGACTCTCTACCCTTTTTTACCTAAGGTAGCCTAATCTGTACTACTTTTACTACTAGGCCGGAGATGGGTGATGTATACAGCTGCATCCTTCGTCGATCCTGTACCGTACCCTCATCTCGTTCTTGGAACACTTACCAGAAGTAACCCATTCCTCCCCTTCTCGGTGCGTACATTACTTTTCCATAATCTGCGTGCTGATCTATATCCTTAGAATGCCGGACCGCAACCACTCGAATCACCCTGAATTCCCACCGGAAATCCTAGACGCCATTGTGGATGAGCTGAAGGGTAACAAACATGCTCTCATACAGATATCTTTGGTGTGCAGAGACCTTTACCCAAGGACCAGGGTTCATCTTTTCCATTCCGTTTCCTTGTCCACCAAGGCAGATTGTGATCGCCTCCGCGCATTGATTACCCTGTCACCAAAGCTTGCCGTCCATTTCAAGCATCTCCATATTTCGTGTCGCGAGTTTCTGCTTTCAGCTGATCGCAAATCCCTGAAAGTGATTGAACCACTCATTAATATCACCAGCTTGCATCTCGAAAGCCTAGGCTTTCACGGGCCAGAGCGCGAATTCTGCGATTCGGTTTGGACCAGCCTCTGCTCTCACTCCTACCATACTATCCAACTTTCGAACTGGTGCTTCGCTTGGATGGACGAGTTCTGCGCACTCACGTCCAACTCCACGAGCCTGTACCGCATAGAAACGCTACTCGTACGGTTTCCAAAGCCGGAGTGCAATACATATCATCCCCGTCATTCCATTACATCCCCCATCGAATTGGTGATCGATGACCTTACCCCGAACCCTGAAGTCATCCTGGAATCTGCGGTATCCTCTTCCTCATGCCCGTACTCCTTCAGTAGGGTACGGTTCCTCAAGATAAGACTCGGGTGTGGAGAGACCGTCTTCTTACACCGTTTGAACCGGTTTTTGGACCTTCCAAGCACTTCTCTCAAAAATCTGTATATCAGACATTTTGGTATGTCATCTATCAAGAGTAGACACTGCTATCTGAAATTGTATGATAGGCGCATTAAACGAGACACCCACGACGGTCAACTTGAATATATCCCGGGTTGAAAACCTCGGGATCCGAGTGTCAAACTATCCCGAATCCATCTCTGCCAGATTCGATTGGTGGATTGCCAACTTCAAGAAAGTTAACCATCACAATTCCATTCAGACGATCACTTTTGTGATTTTCGAGTCCAATGCCGAACGTGAAAGACGGTCTCCGTTGACTTCAATCAAAAGCATGGACGCTTACTGGTCACAGTTGGATGAATGCTTAGCTTCCCCCAGACTGGCTTCGTTGACGCGTGTAGCCATTATTTTTGAAGGACCGCCTCTGTCGGAATGGGAAGAGGCCAAAATGTTGGTTGAGGGAGAGTTTACGCAGCTGAAACAGATTGGCCGTGAACTAGTCTTTGGGCGTAACTTGGACGTATTGACTTCTGAAGCTCATCGTTCGTTTCTGCTTTGACAGATATTCCTGTGTTCTTTTGATTACCGTTCGTATCACATATTCACTAACGCTCGCCGTGGAGCGTTTATGGCGAAGAATATCAGCTATCATAATTAGCACGGAAGACGGCTTTCCTTTGTATTTATTTTCCTGTCCGCGCCCATGAGTAGCAGTGAAGGTTTTCATATATTGATGGAGAAATCTGCTAAATCATTACATAGAACACTGCTTGTAGACGATGTATGGGTCTTGTCAACCGCCACTATCACATCACGACACAAAATGAACCTTGTTCCCGCTGTTCACGAGCTCGTTCCTGTTGGGCAGCAATTTCCCTCGCTCGCTGTTGAGCAGCATATTCCCTTACTCTCTGATTATCACGCAGGAGTCGCCGATGTGCCTCATCCATACGCCGCTGACGTTCTTGCTCTTGTACCTGAAGTTGTCGACGAACCTCTACTTCACGTAGGAGCCTCGCTTGCTCTCCGTAATCAGCTCCCCGGAAGGGATCGATGGGCAGATTATTATTTACGTTGGGAGTGGGATCGGCTGTATAGTACCCCCCATGTTCGGCACCCATATGGCGGTAGATGTCATCTTTCGGAAATACACCCATGCAACGCCAACAGATGTGGGATCCGCAGCTGAAACGAAGTTCGTCAGTGAAAGCCTGTGCTGCATAAAAATGGAACACGAACGGGCATTCTATGTGATTACACCCATCGATCTTATCCAGTAAACGAGAACACGATGGACATTTCTTGATCCCGCTCTGCTGCATAATCCAAGCTTCACTTAATCTCTCCTGCTCAGCTGTGTTGTTGAAGAGTCGAGCATCTTCACAACTCTTTCCTACGTGAGAATCCTCACCACAGGACGAGCATATTTCGGAAAAGCACGATGGACAGCGCAAAAGAGATGGAAATTCCGACTTGCGATAAATCTGTGTACAGTCCGGTGTTTTGCAGCATCCGAACACCTGAGGCTGCTTATCGACGGATGTCGTGAACACTGTCTCAAGGAGATGTTCGAACGAGCCTTGAGGTAAAAACTTCTGGATGACAGGAATGGATATCGGAGTCCCGCAGGTCGCGTCGTTGCCCATACATACCAAGGGAAATATGCCTGTCTCCGCTGCAGATGTCAAGAAATGCCGAAGGCACGCAGTACAATAGACGTGCTGGCAGACTAGCGGGAATGGCGCGGAGGCGTCGTCATAACAGACGGGACAGATGTGACTTCCTAGACCAACTCGGACGGAAACCGCCTTGAGAGACTCTGCGATATGGTTGTTCAGGTGTAACCTGATTTCTTCGCCACCTCGGATAGTGATTTTTCCTAAGCGGATGTCAAGGGTAACACTGTCTTCTCCGAAAATCTCTTTCATTGCACTCAGACCGGTGCGGAGGAAGTATCCTACAGATCGACGCTCCAGCTTCACTGAAAACTGCAAAGCCGCAACGCGGTCGAGTTCTTCCTTCAGAATTGTTTTGGCCTGCGCAATGGCTACCGAATTTCCGTACAATTTAATCGCATGCTTCCTGAAATCGGCTCGCATGAAAGCACCGGCATCTCTAATCCTCTCCGTCAGCACCGCCGGGGGCCGTACCAAGTGCTGGTGCCATTGATCGAACTTTTCACCACCAGCAAGCCTCTCAACGCGAACTTTGAGTGCACCGATGGCAGCCCTTGCGGCTCCTGATACTTGAACGCGGAAGTCCCCGAGAGGCATCTGGTGAATGAAGAGACTGCACGCTTTGCGATCTTTGATGCTCTCTTGCAATTCCGTCCAAAGAATGGCTTGGGCACGATACTGTGGTTGCGGGATGATGATGGTGTAGAGCTCCTGCGGTGGTAGTTTGAACCAGAAGAAGGAGTTACCAATGAAACCAAAACGTCGGTTGACTAGGAGGTCTCCGACTTTTTTGGCACTTTCCCAACTGTCAAAACGAACCCGTACGGAAAGGATTCCAGCTTCTGTGTTGCCCCGAGAAGTTATGTCAAATGAGTGAACCTCGACACCACCGACGCAATCAATATGGGATCGCAGCTGACTGAAGGCGGCATCGATGTTGAAGTCGTAGGACTTGAGAATCCTAACGTCAAGTTCGGACTGCGAAAAATCGCGTACCAAGTCGTGCACTGAGGCCACAGGAACATCAGCAGGGAGATTAGAGATCTTGATGGCGTTCGGCCGGAAGTTGGTAACAAAACGACCAGGAGGTAGTTGATTCATCTCAACCTTCACCTTCCTTCCAGAACAAATGCGACCATTCAGTTCCGCGACCTTTGAACGACATGTTACCATGTCTAAATATTCGACAACGTAGGTTGCAGATGGGGCCCGGCAGTTGATAGTGATGATGTTCTCGTCCCGAGGCGCCGACGCACCCATACCACCAGGCTGATTAAACGTGCCAACTTCAAATTCCAATCTTTCATCTCTGAATTCCATCCCTTCAAGATTCGCTGCTAACGTCTGCGCGACAGAAACTGTAGTAACGACATCGACGTCCTGCTTGCCATTGCTCGTATTGTTTGCGGACACGACATGGAATTCGGATATATTGAGACCTTGTTGAATGAAGAGAGCTCTGACTTCGTGCGGGCGGGCATCGCGAGGAATATTCTTGACCCGAATTCTGCAACAGTCGAAGCCGGCGATTATATTCTGAATAGCGAGGCCGGAACTGAAGGTTACGATGGACCCGAAGACGATACACTGGTGGGTCCGTTGTGCATCAGCAGTGCGCTGTTCTTCATCGATTCGACGTTGTTCTTCTCCTGACGGATACGGGTTTCCTCTTGTCTCTGACGTTCTTCATCTTTCTTTCTCTGAGCCTCCACTTTGGCCAGCCGTTCATTTTCCTTCTTGATTTCTTCAGCTTTCGCTTGAGCTAGCTTTGCGCGATCTTGGGCGAGGCGACGCTGTCTTGGGAAGGCTGAGGCCACCTGTTTTGGATATCAGTGGTTAGATTATGAGCAACACGGGAAACTCGTACATTGGTATCGTGAACGAACCGACATGTTTCCCCTTTAGTACACGTTCCCTTCATCCACGCATAACACTGTTTACTGTGCGCCTTCGGAAGAAGAGCCGAGGACGCTGATGGTGCCCGATTTTCTTCTTCTGGCATCAATTTCTCTCCTTCAACCAGTTCGTCTTCGACCTTGTCGTTGGTCAATATCGAAACATTAATGATATAATAAGAACCCACTTGCGGAGTAGTATGGTTAAACCTGCACGCTTCGCCTTTTGCACAGCTTCCCTTCTGCCAGAAGAAACAAACGCCCTTGTCGATATCTTCGTGGCCACCAGCCTCCCGAGACGAGGCCACTTTAGCTCGACCGCTGATAATGTCGACGGTTGTATTGGTATGACGATGGTCGACCGGTTCAGTGGTACCTGCCCGTCTGCCTTTCTTCCGACTTTGAGCCCGATTCTTATCCGGATTCCCTCCTTGATTTCGGTTGACATCCTGTTTGATTGTGTTAATACCAGTGATGGTACTATTATTGACCACCAAGACGTACAGAGGCGAGGTTTAGGTGCTGATTCTTACATCGAGATCCATATTTGCAGGCGCCTTGCTGGTAGAAACGGCAGGTGGGAGCCCTTGGACTCGTGGTTGACATGAGTGTTCAGAGCAAGATTGATGGAGCAATTAGACGCCCGGTCGGGCATGCCCAGATGAGGTTCGCACCTGACTACAGTGAGAATCGGATGTGAAAGAGGACACCGATGATCTCTCACCGTAGGGAGCGATGGCATCTCCACGCAGATCTGGCTAGGCGCTAGTGCAGTCCTTTGCTCGGTCCAATCATCGCCCAAGTATCAATGTTAGAAGTACACGTTGCTTTTGAGGCGAATACAAACTGAAGCCTCTACTGTCATCCCTGTATGCAGCTCTGTGCAGGAAGAAGTGGATTCGGCATAGTTCTGCAAAGATTTTCAATAAAGATCAGATTGATTAATGGTTTAAACTCACCTTGCATGAACTCCTTGTATGCGTTGCCGGATGCTCATCTACGAGGTGGAAATGTTACAAAGATAAAGAAGAGCAGTGGGTTCCGGAAGGTGCCAACTCTGTCGTCGTTTTCGATAAAATTTTCCTCCGTTGAGACGTCAGCAATGGCTGATTCTACGACGGTGCAGACCGAGTCGAGAGTTGTATTCCATCACAACAGGCCAGTTTTCTGCAGACATTAGGCAAGTGCTTTATCGAGGTCAATACCAGAGTGCATAGCTCGAATAAACGGATAACATACTTTGCATCCTCCGTTGTCTACTCGCCACCTCTATCAATTAAATGTTCCCCTGCTACGCCATTGACTGAGTTGCCTAATCGTAGTCTTTGTTTGCGCGGGGCTGTTGTCGTAAAACCGCCTTGACCAGAATGAATGAAATTTCTGCAAAGGATGTACGAGGCAGGTCGTGGTTCGGGAGCAAGCCGGCGGTCCGGATCCATCCGCTCCTACCATCAACACGACCACGACCACTACCCGACCTACCGCTTCTCTTTCCACTGGAGAATCTGCAACACATCTCAGTGGACTTTATCATTATTTTTGTCCCTACATTTTTTTATCAAGAAAACTTACTATCATCGACACATTAATGACGGACGACTCTCATATGACTCTTCTTCTACTCTACATATCTAAATATCATGCAGAGCGCACTAGGGATCCAGCTACTTCGGCAAGTCCCTTCGTTTTCCTGGTTTACCACAGCAAAGAATCATCGCTTCACAGGATCAGTACCGGGTGTAACTCAGTAATTTACCGTTGTCGTTGATCCGCCGGAATACTGATATCTCTTGTCCTCAACCCGTATGAATAACTACTTATGCAACCTTCTAAGATGTAAGCGAAGTCTGGATACTTGCATTTTTTCTCTCGTCAAGCTTTGCAGACGACTCGGATGTGCCAGGTAGACTGAACAACCGGCTAAACTCCTTGCGAGGTTAGTGCGGGTGCTCCTGACACAGCGTGGTGCAGCCCACTCGTAAACTCTGCTCCCTTGATACCGATTTTCATCTTCTACGGTCTTCAGGCAAAGAGCGGACCTTCGGCAAGTGAACCTATTTGCTATGATAGTTCAGAAATGTCATATATTTTTACCGTCTTTTAAATCTAACAACTTATTGTCATGATACTCACCTCATCCACCTTCTTGTCCGCGCTTCAGACCGTATACGCCATGCCTGTTTTTTCCTCTTTTCCTTGTCACAAGAAGCTACCGAGGCCGCCACTTGGGTTTACGTTTATTTACCTAACCTGTACATTAAGGTATGGGGCGAAGATGGCCAATCGATAGTAACTCCCCTCATCGATCCTGCACTGTGCACTGTACGCTCACCTCAACCTTGGAACGCTGACCAGAAGCAGCCCATCCATCCCCTTTCTCGCGTACGCTGTTTTTCTGTGATCTTTATGCCGCTGACCTAAAGTATTCTCAGAATGTCAGATCAAAATGACTCGAATCAACGTGAATTCCCACCAGAGATCTTAGATGCCATTGTCGATGAACTGAAGGGCAACAAGTGCTCTCATACAGATGTCTTTGGTTTGCTGAGACCTTTATCCTAGAACAAGGATTCATCTGTTCCATTCCGTCTCCTTGTCCACCAAGGCCGACTGCGATCGCCTCCGCGCATTACTCACTCTGTCACCAAAGCTCGCCATCCATTTCAAGTATCTCCGTATTTCGTGTCGCGAATTTTTGCTCTCAGCTGATCACGAATCCCTGACGGTGATTGAACCACTCATCAATATCACCAGTCTATCTCTCGAAAGTATAGGCTTTCTTTTCCCAAAGCGCGAATTCTGCCAATCGGTTTGGGATATCCTTTGCTCTAATTTCTACCATAGTATTCAAATTTCAAGCTGGACGAGTTCTGCGGACTCATGTACGAATCCCCTAATTTACGCCGCATAGAAACGCTGCTCGTGAAGTACCCGGAACCTCAATTCAGTCCACAGCACCCTTGTGATCATTCCACCATATCTCCCGTCGAGTTGGTCATCAATGACATTTCGGAAAACCCTGAAGTCGTCCTGGGATCTGCGATATCGCTTTTCCCCTGCCCTTACTCCTTTAGGAGCGTACGGTTCCCCAAGATAAGGCTTAGTTGCAGAAACCCTGTCTTCTTACAACGTTTGGACCACTTTTTGACTCTTCCTACCACGTCTCTCAAAAATCTGTATATCCGCCATTGGTTTGGTATGCTACTTATCGTATCAGTAGAAGCTATAGTCACTGACATTGTATCATAGGCCCAGGCGAACACCCACGACAGTTAACTTGAATGTATCTCGGGTTGAAAACGTCGGAATCCGAATCTCAAACCACCCATCCACCATCTCGGCCAGATTCGATTGGTGGATTGCCAACTTCAAGGAAGTTGACCATCACAATTCCATTCAGACGATCACTTTTGTGATTTCCGAGTCCGATACCGAAAATGAAGCATCCCTGTTGGATTCAATCAAAAGGATGGAGGCCTTCTGGTCAGAGTTGGATGAATGCTTAGCTTCCCCCAGATTGGCGTCGTCGACGCGCGTAGCCATTATATTTGAAGGACCGCGTTTGCAGGAGTGGGAAGAGGCCAAAACGTTGATTGAGGGAGAGTTTACGCGGCTGAAGCAGCTTGGCCGTGGACTAGTCTTGGGACGTAACTTGGACGTGTTGACTTCTGAAGCTCATCGTTCGTTCCTGTTTTGACACGGTTTCCTATTTTCTTGATTATCGTTCGTATCACATGTACGCGTGCAACGGATTACGCTGTGTTATGAATAATACCCCGACGTCCCTGCATACGCCTTTGATTCCCTAGCGCAGATATCTTGTCCCCTCCTTTGTTTCTCTGTACAATATAATCTAAGTGGAGTTCCAAGTTGCCTAGAGAAGGCCTCTCACCGTAGTTCGTACTTTCATATTTTCGCAGGACGAGACGACAACAAGAAACTTCACGTAGAAATTCTGCTGCACCTTCAACAGAAATTCGCCCCGGTAGTTAGGCATCGTAGACATGATATCCTTTCCACAGTGAGATTGTCAAATCCTTCCATCTCTAAGAGGACTACATGGGCACTCCGTAGGGAGGAATAACGAGGAGCTGTCAAGTAACGTACGGAGACGAACAACGAAGCCGAACGAAAATAGCGGGCCGACAGCCGGAATTCTTTTCGGGAATAGCCGAAGTCCCCGATTCTTTCCGAAGAATGAGGAAGTACCGAGGAACACGATGTGAGGCTGAAGTTAGGTTGAACGCACCTTAACGTACCCAAAACGCACCTGTCACAAATGCGTCAGTCACATGCGTGGATGCGTGATATTTTGAACGCATGCGTTTTGTTCCTAACACATGCGTTGTATCTAATAACGCACGCGTTTCATTTCAAAATGCATGCATGAAGACCTGCGAGATGTGCGTTCAAAATTTAGTTGATATGCGAGATGTGTTCTGGCTTAATCATTGATTGTGTCTTAGAGTACAACTTACAGAGCATTCTCTAAGGTACGGATGCATGCGACAGGCATTGGTTTTACTTATAATGCGAGTTACGATACAGATACATGCTTGTAGATGTCCAGTGATGCTTTCATGGGAGGTAAATTGCATTAATGGTCTAATCTCAAACGCACCGAAACGCAGCAACGCATACTACCGAAACGCACCAAAAAAAAAAAACCCAAAAACGCATCACGCAAACGCGAAATTCTCCCGGCCCTGGGATCGGCTGTATAGTACCCCCCATGTTCGGCACTCATATGGCGGTAGATAACATCTTTCGGAAATACACCCATGCAACGCCAACAGATGTGGGATCCGCAGCTGAAACGAAGTTAGTCAGTGAAAGCCTGTACATAAAAAATGGAACACGAACGGGCATTCTATGTGATTACACCCACCGATCTTGTCCAGTAAACGAGAACACGATGGACATTTCTTGATCCCGCTCTGCTGCATAATCCAAGCTTCACTTAATCTCTCCTGCTCAGCTGTGTTGTTGAAGAGTCGAGCATCTTCACAACTCTTGCCTACGCGGGAATCCTCACCACAGGATGAGCATATTTCGGAAAAGCACGATGGACAGCGCAGAAGAGATGGAGATTCCGACTTGCGATAGATCTGTGTACAGTCCGGTGTCTTGCAGTATCCGAAGACTTGAGGTTGCTTATCGACGTATGACGTGAACACTGTCTCAAGGAGATGTTCGAACGAGCCTTGAGGTAAAAACTTCTGGATGACAGGAATGGATATCGGAGTCCCGCAGGTCGCGTCGTTGCCCATGCATACCAAGGGAAATACGCCTGTCTCCGCTACAGATGTCAAGAAATGCCGAAGGCACGCAGTGCAGTAGACGTGCTGGCAAACTAGCTGGAATGGCGCGGAGGCGTCGTCATAACAGACGGGACAGATGTGAATTCCTGGAGCAACTCGGACGGAGACCGCCTTAAGAGAGTCTGCGATATGGTTGTTCAGGTGCAGCCTGATTTCCTCGCCACCTCGGATAGTGATTTTTCCTAAGCGGATGTCAAGGGTAACACTGTCTTCTCCGAAAATCTCTTCATTGCACTCAGACCGGTGCGGAGGAAGTATCCTACAGATCGACGCTCCAGCTTCACTGAAAACTGCAAAGCCGCAACGCGGTCGAGTTCTTCCTTCAGAATTGTTTTGGCCTGCGCGATGGCTACCGAATTTCCGTACAATTTGACCGCGTGCTTCCTAAAATCGGCTCGCATGAAAGCACCGGCATCTCTAATCCTCTCCGTCAGCGCCGCCGGGGGCCGTACCAAGTGCTGGTGCCATTGATCGAACTTTTCACCAGCAGCAAGCCTCTCAACGCGAACTTTGAGTGCACCGATGGCAGCCTTTGCAGCTCCTGATACTTGAACGCGGAAGTCCCCGAGAGGCATCTGGCGAATGAAGAGATTGCACGCTTTGCGATCTTTGATGCTCTCCTGTAATTCCGTCCAAAGAATGGCTTGGGCACGATACTGTGGTTGCGGGATGATGATGGTGTAGAGCTCTTGTGGTGGTAGCTTGAACCAGAAGAAGGAGTTACCAATGAAATCAAAACGTCGGTTGACTAGGAGGTCTCCGACTTCATTGGCACTTTCCCAGCTGTCAAAACGAACCCGTACGGAAAGGACTCCAGCTCCTGTGTTGCCTCGAGAAGTTATCTCAAATGAGTGGATTTCAACACCACCGACGCGATCAGTATGAGATTCCAGCTGACTGAAGGCGGCATCGATGTTGAAGTCGTAGGACTTGAGAGTCCTAACGTCAAGTTCGGACTGCGAAAAGTCGCGTATCAAGGCAGTAGGAACATCAACAGGAAGATTAGAGATCTTGATAGTGTTTGGCCGGAAGCTGGTAACAAAACGACCAGGAGGTGGGTGATTCATCTCAGCCTTCACCTTCCTTCCAGAACAGACGCGACCATTCAGTTCCGCGACCTTTGAGTGACATGTTGCCATGTCTGGATATTCGACAATATAGGTCGCAGATGGGGCCCGGCAGGAGATAATCAGGATGTTCTCATCTCGACGCTCCGATACACCCATACCACCAGGCTGATTGAATGTGCCAATTTCAAATTCCAATCTTTCATCTCTGAATTCCATTCCTTCAAGATCCGCTGCTAACGTCTGCGCGACAGAAACTGTAGTAACGACATCGACGTCCTGCTTGCCATTGCCCGTATTGTTTGCGGACACGACATGGAATTCGGATATATTGAGACCTTGTTGAATGAAGAGAGCCCTAACCTCGTGCGGGCGGGCATCGCGAGGAATATTCTTGACCCGAATTCTGCAACAGTCGAAGCCGGCGATTATGTTCTGAATAGCGAGGCCGGAATTGAAGGTTACGATGGACCCGAAGACGATACACTGGTGGGTCCGTTGTGCATCAGCAGTGCGCTGTTCTTCATCAATTCGACGTTGTTCTTCTTCCTGACGGATACGGGCTTCCTCTTGTCTCTGACGCTCTTCATCTTTCTTTCTCTGAACCTCCGCTTTGGCCAGCCGTTCATTTTCCTTCTTGATTTCTTCAGCTTTCGCTTGAGCTAGCTTTGCACGATCTTGGGCAAGGCGACGCTGTCTTGGGAAGGCTGAGGCCTGCTTTGGATATCAGTGGTTAGATTATGAACAACACGGGAAACTCGTACATTGGCATCGTGAACAAACCGACATGCTTCCCCTTTGGTACAAGTTCCCTTCATCCACGCATAGCACTGTTTACTGTTTGCCTTCGGAAGAGGAAGAGTCGAGGATGTTGATGGTGCCTGATTTTCTTCTTCTGGCGTCAATTTCTCTCCTTCAACCAGTTCGTCTTCGACCTTGCCGTTGGTCAGTATCGAAACATTAATGATATAATAAAAGCCCACTTTCGGAGTAGCATGGTTAAACCTGCACGCTTCGCCTTTTGCACAGCTTCCCTTCTGCCAGAAGAAACAAACGCCCTTGTCGATATCTTCGTGGTCACCAGCCTCCTGACACGAGGCCACTTTAGCTCGACCGCTGACAATGTCGACGGTTGTATTGGTATGACGACGGTCGACCAGTTCAGTGGTACCTGCCCGTCTGCCTTTCTTCCGACTTTGAGCCCGATTCTTATCCGGATTCCCTCCTTGATTCTGGTTGACATCCTGTATAATTGTGTTAATACCAGTGATGGTACTATTATTGACCACCAAGACGTACAGAGGCGAGGTTTAGGTGCTGATTCTTACATCGAGATCCATATTTGCAGGCGCCTTGCTGGTAGAAACGGCAGGTGGGAGCTCTTGGACTCGTGGTTGACATGAGTGTTCAGAGTAAGATTGATGGAGCAATTAGACGCCCGGTCGGGCATGCCCAGATGAGGTTTGCACCTGACTACAGTGAGAATCGGATGTGAAAGAGGACACCGATGATCTCTCACCGTAGGGAGCGATGATATCTTCACGCAGATCTGGCTAGGCACTAGTGCAGTCTTTGCCCGGTCCAATCATCGCCCAAGTATCAATGTTGGAAGTACACGCTGCTTTTGAGGTGAATAGAAACGGAAGCCTCTGCTGTCATCCATGTATGCAGCTTTGTGCAGGAAAAAGTGGACTTGACATAGTTCTGCAAAAAATTTCAATAAAGATCAGATTGATTATTGGTTCGAACTCACCTTGCATGAACTCCTTGTATGCGTTGCCGGATGCTCATCTACGAGGTGGAAATGTTACAAAGATAAAGAAGAGCAGTGGGTGCCGGAAGGTGTTAACTCTGTCGTCGTTTTCGAGATACTATTCCTCCGTTGAGACGTCAGCAATGGCTGATTCTACGACGGTGCAGACCGAGTCGAGAGTTATATTCCATCACAAAAGGCCAATTTTCTGCAGACATTAGGCCAGTGCTTTATCGAGGTCAATACCAGAGTGCATAGCTCGAGTAAACGGATAACATACTTTGCGTCTTCCGTTGTTCACTCGCCACCTCTATCAATTGAATGTCCCCCTGCTACGCCATTGACTGAGTTGCCTAATCGTAGCTTTTGTTTGCGCGGGGCTGTTGTCGTAAAATCGCCTTGACTGGAATGGATGAAATTTCTGCAAAGGATGTACGAGGCAGGTCGTAGTTCGGGAGCAAGCCGGCGGTCCGGATCCATCCGCTCCTACCATCAACACGACCACGACCACTACCCGACCTACCGCTTCTCTTTCCACTGGAGAATCTGCAACACATCTCAGTGGACTTCATCATTATTTTTGTCTCTACATTTTTTATCAAGAAAACTTACTATCATCGACACATTGACTGACGATTCTCATATGGCTCTTCTTCTACTCTATATATCTAAATATCATGCAGAGCGCACTAGGGATCCAGCTACTTCGGCAAGTCCCTTCGTTTTCCTGGTTTACCACAGCAAAGAATCATCGCTTCACAGGATCGTACGTGCTTCACAGGATCAGTACCGGGTGCAACTTAGTAACTTACCGTTGTCGTTGATCCGCCGGAATACTGATATCTCTTGTCCTCAACCCGTCAAACTCCTTGCGAGGTTAGTGCGGGTGCTCCTGACACAGCGGGGTGCAGCCCACTCGTAAACTCTGCTCCCTTGATACCGAATTTTCATCTTTTGTCTTCAGGCAAATAGCGGACCTTCGGCAAGTCAGCCTACTTGCTATGATAATTCAGAAATGTCAAATATCCTTACCGTTCTTTATATCTAACAATGGCTTATTGTCATGATACTCACCTCATCCACCTTCTTGTCCGCGCTTCAGACCGTATACGCCATGCATGTTTTTTCCTCTTTTCCTTGTCACAAGAAGCTACCGAGGCCGCCACTTGGGTTTACGTTTATTTACCTAACCTGTACATTAAGGTATGGGGCGAAGATGGCTAATCGATAGCAGCTCCCCTCATCGATCCTGCACTGTACGCTCACCTCAACCTTGGAACGCTGACCAGAAGTAGCCCATCCATCCCCTTCTCGCGTACGCTGTTTTTCTGTGATCTTTATGCCGCTGAACTAAAGTATTCTCAGAATGTCAGATCAAAATGACTCGAATCAGCGTGAATTCCCACCAGAGATCCTAGATTCCATTGTCGATGAACTGAAGGGCAACAAGTGTGCTCTCATACAGATGTCTTTGGTTTGCTGAGACCTTTATCCTAGAACAAGGATTCATCTGTTCCATTCCGTCTCCTTGTCCACCAAGGCCGACTGCGATCGCCTCCGCGCATTACTCACTCTGTCACCAAAGCTCGCCATCCATTTCAAGTATCTCCGTATTTCGTGTCGCGAATTTTTGCTCTCAGCTGATCACGAATCCCTGACGGTGATTGAACCACTCATCAATATCACCAGTCTATCTCTCGAAAGTATAGGCTTTCTTTTCCCAAAGCGCGAATTCTGCCAATCGGTTTGGGATATCCTTTGCTCTAATTCCTACCATAGCATTCAAATTTCAAGCTGGTGTTTCGCTCGAATGGACGAGTTCTGCGGACTCATGTACGAATCCCCGAATTTACGCCGCATAGAAACGCTGCTCGTGAAGTACCCGGAGCCCCAGTTCAGTCCACAGCACCCTTGTGATCATTCCACCAGATCTCCCGTCGAGTTGGTCATCGATGACATTTCGGAAAAGCCTGAAGTCGTCCTGGGATCTGCGATATCCCTGTTCCCCTGCCCTTACTCCTTTAGGAGCGTACGGTTCCTCAAGATAAGGCTTAGTTGCAGAAACCCTGTCTTCTTACAACGTTTGGACCACTTTTTGACTCTTCCTACCACGTCTCTCAAAAATCTGTATATCCGCCATTGGTTTGGTATGCTACTTATCGTACCAGTAGAAGCTATAGTCCGAACTGACATTGTATCATAGGCCCAGGCGAAACACCCATGACAGTCAACTTGAATGTATCCCGGGTTGAAAACGTCGGAATCCGAATTTCAAACCACCCATCCACCATCTCGGCTAGATTCGATTGGTGGATTGCCAACTTCAAGGAAGTTGACCATCACAATTCCATTCAGACGATCACTTTTGTGATTTCCGAGTCCGATACCGAAACTGAAGCATCTCTGTTGGATTCAATCAGAAGGATGGAGGCCTTCTGGTCGGAGTTGGATGAATGCTTAGCTTCCCCCAGACTGGCTTCGTTGACGCGTGTAGCCATTATTTTTGAAGGACCGCCTCTGCAGGAGCGGGACGAGGCCAAAATGTTGATTGAGGGAGAGTTTACGCGGCTGAAGCAGCTTGGCCGTGAACTAGTCTTTGGGCGTAACTTGGACGTGTTGACTTCTGAAGCTCATCGTTCGTTCCTGTTTTGACACGGTTTCCTATTTTCTTGATTACCGTTCGTATCACATGTACGCGTGCAACAGATTACGCTACGTTATGGATAATACCCTAATGTCCCTACATACACCTTTGATTCCCCTAGCGCAGATATCTTGTCCCCTCCTTTGTTTCTCTGTACAATATAATCCAAGTGGACTTACAAGTTTCCTAGAGAAAGTCTCTCACCGTAGTTCGTACTTTCATATTTCGCAGGACGAGATGACAACAAGAAACTTCACGTAGAAATTCTGCTGCACCTTCAACAGAAATTCGCCCCGATTGAGGTAGTTAGGCATCGTAGACATGATATCCTCTCCCCAGTGAGATTGTCCAATTTTTCCATTTCTAAGAGAACTGCATGGGCACTCTATAGTGAGGAATAACGAGGAACTGCCGTGTAGCGTACAGAGACGAAGGATCAACGAAGGAAGCCAAAAGAAAGCAGCGGGCCGACAGCTGGAATTCATTTCGGGAATAGCCGAAGTACCTCAATCCGACACCTCATTTCCCTTCTTGCTTACCCCACTACAATAGAATACCGAGGAAAATACGCTCAGGTGACTTTCTTGTACTTCTACAACCTTCCAGCCCTTGGATTCACTATCCTTCCTCTGAATACTAGTGTACCCGTTGCCGTCGGTCACGGTGCGATTCACGTTTGCGCTGAAACCGTTCCATATGTCATCAAGCGATAGAAAGGACTCAAAAATATATTCACCAGATGTTCCTACATTTCTCATCTTTTCAGACATTGATTACTCCGGCCATATTCGCATGGAAGCAACAGACGAAACACGAAACCGCAACTTGCGGATATCCGTTGCGAGCACATTTCGCCGATCTGCAATCTGATGTCTCTTGCAGCAAGCTTTGCTAAGACTATCTTTGATCTATAGCCTTAGGATGAGCCACTCGGCCTGTAGAGATCGTGATGGGAAAACACCACTGGACACTCAAGAGATCCATTTGGCTACAAAATATCCGCAGCCGCATATTATGTACCAGAATCTCTCCGCGTGGTGCATTGAAATAACCAATTAGCAGATCATTTCCTACCTTCCTATTCTGTCGCTCGTACGTCCTAACTTCTACAAAACTTTTTTCGGTCTTTCTGATTATTTCAGTACATATTCGACGTGCGACTCAGGACCGTTTCGCAGGTGTCACGGTCAGCTAAGGCGAACCCAACATTTACTTCCTGTTCAGCCTGTGGATCAGAGGCACTGCTCGAGCGCTCCGAGCTACCGAGACAAAATTGTTTCGAGATTTTGATGATCATTTTAGCACTCCGGTGATTTTGCTATAAATACGAAAGAAGCTCCAAAGTCTCTTGATCTCTATCAAACATGTCTACTGATATTTCGTCGACGATGGGAGCGATTTACATAGGCGCTACAGTGGCTACAGCGTGCGTACTACGATGTTCTTCTGTCCGTCTCTACAGGATTCATGACGGTTTCTACTACAGATTTTGGGGAATTACAGCCATGCAATCAATGACTTATTTCAGTAGATTCCCGAATGACTGGTGGTTCTATCGTTTTGCAGTACGGCACCATCTTTTGCTTTTCCTAGGTTCATAATTTGATTTTTCTAATCAAATAGGTTGGCCTTCTCTGGTACGCCGATTTACAGAGTTACGGTACTATTCCGGAATAACTCGCTCTCCAGGATCGTCGACACCCTCTATCTCATATTCTGTGCGCATGCTCTGTACTACTATTTGATCAAAAACTTTGCAAATCCTCAAGCACTTACGAATATTGTGTGGTACGTTCGCCATGTCTTCTTCGCACCGCTGACTTTGGCTGAGCGTATATCCAAGGAGCTTCAAGGTGATCGACTACGCCGGTCAATTTATTTGAATTGCATTTTCTGACGCTTTTTTAATTAGACAGATATCATGTTCTTGGTATACCGATTCTTTCTGGCTGCTAATATCGCCCGCTGATTTGATTCGTTCAGGGTCTTCTCATCCTTCTCGTAGATATGTGGGAGCCTTTCATTCTTGGTTTGACTAGAGGCTAACCGCTTCGCTGTAGTGTTTATGCGGTGAGAATATGGATGTGTGCGTGCGCCCGCCCTTCAAAAATTCTACGAAACGGTATAACTCAGTTCTTCTTTCAGTGGGGCGCTTCTTTCATAAGACCGTCCCATGGTTGATTGTGAGTTATTGCATCCGCATTTGTAAGGAATCCCGATACTGACCGTGGATCGGTCAGGCCGTTGTTATCGCAGCCACAACTGGTAGGCCATCATCAACCTATTCTGATATCCGTGTCTTAGCCTTTTGATTTGTTAGCCGTTGTCATCAGTGAGTACTTCCCCACCAGGAAGCAAGCTTGATCGTTACTGATGTTTCCATGCTCCAGACGAAATTCATGCTATGTCAGGCTCCATTCGCTCTGTCATACATACGTACTCAGCGGCCTTGTAGATTTACCATCAAAACCTATCAAGACGCTGCGAAAGTTTCTGTGCGGAAATCCATTCCTTTACCTCTTTTCCACCGCTGAATCCATAGCGCAGAAGTCCATTGAAGCGCTCTTGGGTACCACCGCAGGAGTTGATATCCTTATATGCGGAGCGATGTCGTACTACCTTCTCAAAAGCCGATCGGTTTCGAACTTTTCCAGGTTGGTCGGCTTTCATGATGTAAGGTTCCTAGTGTGCTTACAATTCATGTAGCACGTCAAAGCCGCTTTTCGTACTGTTGCGCTTTGTTGTCGTGTCTGGATTGGCTACTACGTGAGCCCTTACCAGGTCATTTTTAAAGACCGCACTGATGGCTGCCCAGGATATGTGCACTGACGATTCTTATCACGGTTTTTATTTCCTCCTGTCCTGAAGCCGGCTGCCTGACGCAAGGATCTTACAGTTCGTAGCTATTCCCGGCTCTCTCGTAGCCACGGGAATCGCGACTCCTCTCCCAAGAGGTATTGTCTCCTTTTCTGTCCAATGTAGACCTGTCTTTTTAACACCCCTCAAGTCTATCTCAACTCACTACTGGCAATGTACGTAATTCTTTTGTCAATTCGCGCTGTGGCTTACCTCACCTAGGTTGAACATGCGAAATTCTCATCATCAAGAGAATATAGTGATATCCTCCAGCGGTGGTGAGGGGTCACTACCGAGTACAGCTCTGGAATCCATGAGATTCAAAGCTAGGAGTACTGTGGCTACTGATATACAAACTCAGGAACAGGTAAATACAACGCTAAATCTTTCAGTCGGACATGGGGACCTCATAACTTCTTTCCAGGACATCAGTATACCAATGGCTGATTTACGCTCCAGCAGATCGTCGGTGGAACCGACGCATGTACCAGATGTAAAGGCCCGAGCTCTGGATAGCCCTTGTTAGGTTATGGGATTTTGTCAATGTACAACAGGTATTTACACATTTAGAAACGAAATTTCATAACTGCCGACTGGTGATTTTGCCGTACATGAGATAATTCTCTGTCTTTACCTAGGGCGTTTGACTATCGAAACACTACCCTCGGGCCTGTCTGCGTATCCCAATCATATTCGGTTGATGCGAGCACATATTCTTGCAGTGTCACGAAGTAAAGAGCCGAGGATGTCTTCCTCTGCGTCTATTATAACTATCCTAATGGTGTACAAATATCTAGTAAAAAACGTTCCTTGCATAGATTAAATATCGTAAGGTATCATGGAGCGTCTTCCTTCCCCAAAGTAAGTTTGTAGCTGCCGAGAGGATTGAATATGATATATCCAAACAGAAAGTCGAGTATACGCACGTAGTGGAGACATCGCTCTGCGTGACCGTATGGTTCCACGGGATACCATTTGCGCCAGAAACCGTCCCCCATCTATCCCGGCCCAATCAGAATCCGTACCAGGACCAAAATACATAGCACACTAACCTCAAATACATAGTTGTATTGAACACATCCAGGTACTTCAGCGGGACGATTTCGAGGGAAGCCAACGCGCCCTGGGTAAGCAGCACGTTCTGTATGATGCCGGTGTTCTCATGGCCGAAGAACGGGATGACGAGGGGCTGGGTGAAGTTGTGGTCCAACGAGGCGTATACGGTATTGTTGACACCGGCGGAGGTGACGATACGGTCAAGCGTGAGCTCGGCAGGAATGAAGTTGGTGACTAGGCGGTGTTACAGGACGGAGGGGCAGGGAGAGAGAATGCATACCGGTGAAGGAGACGCTGCATCAAAAGTAATGAGTAAGGACTGAGAAGGGAAGAGATGACGTACTCGACGAGATTATTAACGAGAGATTTCAGCTATTTGAACGTCAGTTAGATAAGTCGGGTGCAAGGAAGGGCATACACTAATGTCGACAGTGATGTTAGAGATGGGGCCGATACTCAGGTCAACGACAGGCTCTCCTGTCGACGACTCGATTGGGTGCTATAGACCAAGGCGACCAGAGAGAGAAAGAGGGAGCCGAACAACATTGGGCGCGGACGGGGGAGCCATGAGTTGACGCATCGAAGTTATAAGGTCGAGCAGTGTAATTATTCTGTAAACGTGAAGCTGTGAAGAGTCAGCGGAGGAAGCGCGAGACAAGCATGTGGCAGTTTTGGAATAACGAGGAGACGGGCTGGAGAGCAGATATTGCTCTTTGCAGACGGAATACTGATATGATCTCCCGTCCATCAATGACATCTACAATCGGCAGGTCGGTCAATGTGGGAGCATGACTTGCCAAGGTGGCATGGCAGGAGACCAGGTAACAAGGGGCGAGGACTGAGGACGCCTGTAGTTGAACATATCATGATTAGCATGGGGAGCCACCATTCCTGGTAGGTCGCTGTCGCCCTGATCCACAGGAAGGAGTGACTGGGGGAAAGACTTGATTCGAAACACGCACATTGAAAACTTTTTTGGAGGATTCAGGATTGCCGGATATAGTGAAGCTGACAAACTTCGCTCGAATTCTGTTTGCGCTTGAAGTATTTTGCCAGTTGCCATCGAAAAGCGGGACGGACCCTATACAATCATAAGATGCTGATGATCGATGATGCGACCGCATGTGACCGCGTATTATCGCGAGAGTCTAAAAGGAAGTGAGTGTACTACGACGGATAATGTCTTAGCATCCCACATCATGTTCGGCAAATCCATTTGTATTGCAGGGTTGGGTATGTATATGTAGTGTTGAGCAAAATAGCAATAAGGATAGCTATGCAGGATGTAAACGCTTCGCGCCAGCCGAAGGAGATTCATCTAGTCTCCTCTTCCTGGACGGACATGGTGTAGAGTTGAGTTGTTCAAAAGATGGAGGTGTCTGCTCGAAAGATATAGGATGAGATGGCGCGATGGGTGTACGTAGCTCCTCGTCGTCCAGCGGCGTGGCTGACGTGGAGATAGGCGCAGGCACAGTGGACCCTGGCTTCCGGCTGAGACGACCGCGAACAGTCGATTCGTCTGCACCGTTGATTGCGGGTTCCTCGTCCTCCTCCGTGAATAGGCCCTTGACAGGCGACCTGGACCGTTCACCGGTGCGAGAAGGAGAAGCATAGTACGATGTCAGGAACGCAGATAACGACGTTGACGACACACGGATTGTGTCTTCTGCGGTGCCGAGGGTGGCGTTTGTGATGGAAGCAAGAGCAGGTGGCGAGGACGGTGCAGCAGGCCGGTCATCCGAGGTTGTTGTCGTCGTTGCCGTTTCCTTGTCGCCACTCGCTTCATCACCTATACATCTTTCAGCCTTCAATTGAACTTCAAATGGCGGTCCAAACGTACCTGTATACGCTTGTGCAGTGATACTGGCGTCCACTGCAGCCCATCGAGAGGAAAGAATTCAGAAGTCACGGTCGCAAATGAGCGCAGCAACAGCTGTCGTTGTTCCTATTAGGTCGTCAGTTGTGTAATGCATCCAGCTCAGTATATGACACGTACCTCCGTCATTACAAGCGCCTCCACATCCTCCATCCTCTGTTCATTCTCAATTTCAAGGAGCCTCTGTTTGCGCTGCGCCGCCCGGGAGAGTCCACCTGCATCCATGGTCGAGGTCATTTTTGTTGGAATAGTCTGGAGAATAGCGATGTGATTATCGAAAACAAGAACGACGATAGCAAGAGAGGGAGAAGGAGATAGTGGTGGTAAAAGTTGGGCCCTGATATGTATTGTACCGGCACTTTGCCTCCGAAATCACGCGGTGCCACTTTTGGGTGGAATTGTGGCATAACGCTTTCTTTTGTCCCTTTCCCTTCCAAATGGGGTTCTGGCCAAGAGCGAGTCGGATAGACTCGTCGGAGGGTTTCTTCTCTCCATATCGTAGGGAACGACCACATCCTTCTTTGTAAACCCAGTGCACATAGGAAGGGGGTACCCCGCGACGACAACAATACCCTCTTCGACTCGCTCCAAAGCTCAACATATATACAAGAACACCCAAATTTGTTCATTGACGGAACTGATGAGCAGCAACGTTCGACGCTCCTGATGACTATCAGCATGCTTGGCATTCCGAGTCGGTGGCCATCGCACGAAGCTCGGACGTCAAGCAACGTCAAGGGTATCAAAGCCAAGAGCTTGCAGCTTCTTACTGCCCATTAAGTCTCGCCGAAATGGAGCCTTTGTTCTGTTGTGGCGTTATGACTGAGTCCATTCCTACGAAATAATCCAAAGTAGAATGCAGAGGCTGCGTGTGTCTCGAAAACTATGCATCTCGACCCGGAGGATTTTTGGCCAATGAGTATTGTGCAAAGGAGCTCATCCTTCATCGGGCACCCGGGCAAGTCTCAAGTCGGACCCGCGGTCCTCTTGGCGCCGGTGAATACCTCTGAGATGCTGGATACGCCTTTGACAATCTATTCCATCTTGAAGCTCGTTAGCATCGGCAGGCAAATGGACTCTGATCAGAGACTTCAAGTTCGTAGATGCATACATGAAAGGTCTGAAATATCCGTAAGTAATGCCATTCGATCAACGTATCCTTCTGGTAGACTCACGACTAGAAAGCTTTCACTCCAACAAAACTCGAAGATGCTAGCCTCCCTCGCGTCCCATACACGCACAAACCGTAATCCAGCCTCCTTGCCCAGTTCAATGAAATGGTCCAAACTGCGTTCCTGACTGTTGCACACACACATCATTTCCACATCCATATTGTACTGAGTCATGCGGCCGGCGCCATAGTTTGGTAACAGAGGCTCCGGTGCAGGCTTGGGACCTATCGACTGGGGAGTAGTCTTGTCTCTATTGGCGTGCTGGATGATGTAGTCGCCTGCGACAATGTTTAGAACCTGAGGACATCTGAGAGAAAAGGCTCACAGATTAACAAGCGACTATCGGTCGACATGACGTTCCCCACACCTCGCAGAATGCTTTTGCATTCGTTGTCCGGCCAGTTATGTCTAGAAACAATGGTGAGTATTCAGACCTTCACATTTAAAGACACGATTGACAATATATTTTTCAGCTTCGAAAACATTGCGTCAAAGGATGGGACAATCAGCACAACATATCGCGCTCACAAAGTATACATCACAGCCCTTAACCGGCGACTCCGTCAGGAAATCGAAAGCTTTGAACTCGACGCGCCCATCTTCAATAGCCGCCGGGCATGACTTTGACCAAATCTCATTTTTGGCCAGTTCAATTGGTGCAGGTAAATCTTGAAGCACGATGCGAAGGTTAGGATACACGTTGGCCAACTGCATGGACGTGACGCCGGTTCCTCCTCCGACATCACATACAGTAGCACCTTTACGCAAAGAGTCCCATGGGAATGCATTGGTGACAGCCCATAGTTCAGTGGATCCATCCCACGCTTTCATTGCCATCCCGAAACGAGCACCTTTCGCTGCTGCGATATCGCTTCCCTATTCCGGCGTTGAATGCAAGAAGACGAATATCTTTCGAGGCAACACGTACCGCATCTTCATACCATGAGAATACAGATCCAGGGTACTTGCTCCAAAAATTGAAAGGTGCGTGAATAGGCGAACACGAATGTCCCCAATCCGGGTCCTTCAAGGTTTCGGTGAGCATAGATGCTGCTTTGTTTACTTCGTCTGTACTGAGGCAGAAGTAGTTCACGTTAGCATGTCGCTTCTTCATTCAAAGACCCGACTCACACAAAATCAGCAGAGGACGATAACCCATTTGCGCTTAAAAGCATCATGCTGAGGCGGTTATTCGCGAAAATATCACGGTCAACTATGACTTATTAGCTTGGAAGCCAGAAAAATTTGCGATCTACCTTCACGGAAGCAATGTTTGCTTGCAAGGAGCCGCATGATTCTGCCCAACTTCTGAGGTTCTGCACCGGATAGTGCACCGAGATCGGAGATGTGAAGGCCTTCTGGCTTGTCGAGGAGGTGGTCGGCGATGTTGAAGTTCACGACGACGCGGAGACACGCTGGTTCAAATATCTTGGGGGGAACCCATGTCAGACCAGTTTGGCGGCGAGCGGATACTTCTTACTCCAAAGATTCTCTGCAAGAGGGGGTTACTGAGCGGGTGTCATTCAGTCCCAAGAGGAACTCACGTTGACCATAGTACGATTAGGGCGAGCGACAAGGGCACAGAGCTGTGCGCACGCACCCTCTATTGTTTGGATGGCCTCTTTCATCTCCATAGATGATACCTGATCGTCTAAGGGATGGGGAGCGGTGTCGTCCAATGAAGGAACATTGGGTTCGGTCGTCTTTGCGAATGTATCCTCCACGAATTTGGTGGCATCTGCGAGGAGAGAGACGAGCTGGGAGAGTTGGGAAGGCATATTTGGGAGGGATATTCAGACCGGCTGTCTTATCAATGCGACGACTTGTTCATTGATAATTCCCAGGCATCCATGAGATAGTATACATCCACAGCAACCATATCACTTTCTATTTCGGGTCAGGCAAAAGCCGGCGATAATAGGTGAATAACCTACAAAATTTAGATGCTTGCTTTGGACCATAGCAAAATGAGCCGGAATTCCCTTCAATGGTGAACCCTGGCGGTCGAAAGAGGGTGTCAAATTCCTATATCCATTCCAAAAATTTCCCTTGCATTTTGACTGACGCCAGTTAGTCAGTCACCTGCCAGGAGTGCATGAGACCAATATAGCTCACCCAATAGGAGGGACAGCAAAAGAAGCCCGGTCGGCAATTGGTATACACCAGATGTTTTCTCAGAACACAGTGCTAACAGTCGGCTGATCAGAGCTATCTCAGCCCATTAGTATAGCATCCGTGCGTTCTTGGGGACCTTGCGTTTCCGACTCACTGACGGTCCACGAGGACGAATAACTGATAGTGATTAGTCCGGGAAACCCCACATGTACCCGTTGAGATCTTAACCAGGATCGGCGGGTACGGGATTTTGTCCAGGTTAAGCAGAGTAACTCTACGTGAAAGGGAAGCTTAATAGTCAGTGGCCCACCACTTCATCTTACGAAAACATCATCCATGAATTTGAAAATTTCTTCGCCGAATGCCAAGCCACGGATCCTTTGGTCCCAAGGGACCTTGCACTAGGAAGAAACGGGCGAAAGGAACGTCAAAAAATGAGGTGTTCCTGGCAGATGGGAGTTGAGCTTAAGCTAAGCCTGAAATCAGTCCAGAAGGAAACAGGGACGTCGACGGACAAAGTCCGAACGTGGCGCGACTTCGAAAGGCCATCCACGTGACGGACGCGACAGTGGGAATTTGAAATCGAACTTGCTCGGCTCTTGAGTTGATGTACTCTCACCAATAGCGACGCGACTTTGCCTCCGCTTGTTTCACCCTTCGCCCACGATGTTTCCAAGTTCAGAGGAACTGAGCTCTTCCTGATAACGATCCTCGGCTTTGGGGAGGGGGCAGGCTCGGCACAGCTCGGCTGGAACGACTCTTTCCAACTATTCGTTCCTTGAACGTTACAGTATTATAAACGTACTTTCTTTTTCACGTTCGTGGATTTCAACGCCGAATCTCCCTTCGTTTTACGCCATCAGACTCTGCGTTGCTGGCCGTCGAGGAAGTCATTGTCACCCAACACAATCTCATTAGCGCCTAGGGGTCTCGTCTTGCAATATGTCAACCGTTCATAACTGATCAATATTCGATCTTTTTGAATTGCTTCACCTCTCCGGATCCTCATCACGCTGGTTCTTCGTCCCTCTACAACCCAGATGAACTAGAACCTTTTCGTTGGACCACTCATTAAGCTAGTATGATGAAAGTTGTCAGGCAGATCCTACCTGTAGCATTCCCTGATGAAACGTTCATCGAAGAACGTACCTGAGCGGATGATAGGGGTGAGTCCTTACACACGATGCCCCGCCTATTGCGGAATGTCGACAGGTACGGGTTCCGCGAGTATCTATAAAGCGGCTTGCCAGGCTAGAATGTCGAGTTCATTAGTTCACCACGACGATGGATACTTCAAACGACCACTGGCCCTCCAAACACTTACTCAATGTCGATAATACCCTCACATCTAAATCTCTCGACGAAGCCTCTCGTGGCTATCTTCAGGCTGAGGCTGTCTGCAAATCCTGGGGTGAGTCCCTGATCAGTCTTTCAAACCCGCCTCTAAATGAAGGGCAATAGGCTTGACTAGCGACGATGTGGCAAGATTAACGCCCAAGTTCTGGCGGATCCATCTGGATCCTATCTGGATATGTAGTGGGTCCGCGTTCACGATCATGGCGATCCAATATAATCTCGTCGTTGGCACGCTACGAATGTTTTCGAAGG
Source organism: Armillaria gallica (assembly GCA_037576215.1). Lineage (NCBI taxonomy): Eukaryota > Fungi > Basidiomycota > Agaricomycetes > Agaricales > Physalacriaceae > Armillaria > Armillaria gallica. The sequence continues at coordinate 1,046,769 of JBANDB010000016.1, read as the reverse complement.
GAAGAAGTGACTTGCGCGCGATCATTGATGACTTGATGGTGTACAAGGCTCTGTGCGTCAGGTTTAATTTGGTACCATCCTCTGCATACTCATACATTCTTATCTCAGAGGGCTCTTCCTTCTTTCTGAAGTCGGGCACGGCCTTGACATCGCGAATCTGCGCACCACTGCTACGCTACTCCCTTGGCGGCGGGTTTGAACTTCATACGACATCTTCACTTGCAGCAAAGTGCGTGATTTACAAAAATTTTGTTATCCAAGCTCTCTGACATTCTTTTAGATACATGCCGCCGACAGTACCCGTCCTCGGAAAACCCGCTTTTGGTATCGTCTGGGCAAAGCTAATCATCAACGACGAGATAACAGGGATTCGACCCTTCCTCGTCAAGATAAATGATGGCAAGGATATGTATAAAGGCATATCAGCTCGGTGAGTGACGGAGATCTGATTACACACCGCCAAAATCACTGATACCCTGCCCAGAGTCTTACCGTGTCGTAACGGATCAGACCCACTCAATCACGCCATTACAACATTCCATCGTGTCCGTCTTCCCCCCTCAGCACTTCTTGGCGAACTCGATAACTCAGTAGACGTCCGGCTCTCTCTGTGGCGTGTCGGAGTCGGGGCGATAAGTCTATCAGCGATAGCCATAACATGCCTGAAAGTATCCAGTAGCACCGTGTATCGATATTCCCTGCGCCGCCATGTCGGTGCACCTCGGCCAGTTCCTATCATATCTTTCCGGACACAGCAAATACCCATCTTCACGGCCGTGGCGCAGGCATATGTTCTTGAGCCCTGTTGAAGACATGCATACAGGATTTCATGGATGACTCGGCGGGATTTCAGACTCGCCATGCTGTTGCGACGATTTTCAAGGCAGTGGTCGTTGAGCCTGTTTTGAGGACGCACTACGATTTATCGGCACGTTGTGGTGCGCAAGGCTTATTTGGCTATAACCAAGTTATCTCTTTATTCGTAAGTGTCATTCTTTGCCTTTGCCGTGTATCGTTTACAGTGATCTAACAGGGTAACATGCGCGGTATTTCTATTGCTGAAGGTGATATTCTTGTATTATGTATTCGTAAGTTCCATGATGCTCGTCAAGGCGTATCTTATGAATCCTCAGGTCTGGCAAGCGAACTACTTCTTGGACGATATTCTATCCCCGAAACATTGAATGCAAGCAGCCTTCTCGCCATACGTAATTCTGTTCCTTCCCATTCGATATAATCACTGATTCATCCTTCCAGATGAGTCTGCTATCTCAATAAATACACCACCATGGTCGAAGAACACGGTCACCGGGGAGACCATTATCGTAGTTTCATACTACCCCAATCGCAAACGATCATCGAGTCAATCGGCCATCGTATGGCATATGATGCTGCTGTCACCCAGGGCGTGCCTCAGGCGCTTATAGACGTATACGAGTGCTATGCGATCAAAAGGGATGTAGGATGGTACATCGAGGCGGGAGTTCTTACCCAAGATCAAGTCGCGTCGATGGAGGATCGAGCCATGAAGGCCGCGTTCCCGCATTTGAGCCAGTGGGTCGACGGTATGGGCGTATCGGATTACCTCAAAGCACCCATATTGTCAGAGGATAGATGGGATAAGTTCGTGGATGGCTTATCCTCCATTGGAGTGGAAGAGAAGGGTTGACTAATGTTGTATATCAGGCGCGCTTATAGATGCTGGATACTGGGGAGAATATTGATGTCCGATAAGTTCTAATTGTTTACTTCATTTGTGGAATATAGAGACCATAATGGGATATAGATGCATAGATATATCGAGATATGAGACTAGCTTGTGCTTTATCGTTAGTATGCAATTCAGGGTCGATACGCAAAAAGTGAGACTGTAGATAAGAAATACTCTGGGTCTGAGATGACCTACAATCGTTCACTGAACGACGTTTAGATATATACTTTGCGACGTGGCCAACGTGGATTGTATCTGAAAGGATAATGAAACCTATTGCTTCCTGGAAATTCGCCTACTGTGACTATGGACAAATCCAAACCTCCGTTTTTGAGAGCGATCAAACGGAGAATGACGGTGTGGGGGTGGGGGTCCGCGTTGTGTTGGTTGGGTGATGCGCAGAAAGTTCAACTGGACTCAGAGCGAAAAAATCGACTTTCTGCAGCCTCGTAACCATCGCGTTCTCAGCAACATTCCAACGACTTTCGAGAAAGTCGCAGAAAGCGCTGTTGATGATACAGATAGTTGTGGGGTGTTCATGCTGGATCTTGATTTTCAAACATTCGAGCGTGGGCAAGAGGGTATCATGGCTGCTAGTGGCTTTAGGCGATGGATAAGTGGACCCAGGCGAATGTCCATCTCTTTGTGCCAGAACTCAAATCTCAGCGTAAGATGACTAAGAGCGGGGCAGCTGTGTAGGATATCGATAATCACGGGAATGTCCACAATATCGAGAAGGGTCAGCTTCTGAAGCGGGCAAGCTGATCGTTGCAACAGAGCACGGACAGATATATAGATTTTAGGAGGGCAGCACGCTGACAGATCGTCCTTCGTTTGATTTTAAGCTCTTCCAACGAGGGAAGAATGAGACTGTCGAAAAACAGGTCATCGCACCCGTGGAGGGTCCGCAAGGAAAGATGTTGATAGGAAGATTGGCATGGATGCGTGCAGTGTCATCTGATAGCCCATGAATAAATTCGAGATGAAGAAGGTTGGGGCATTCTTTGAGGATGTGGAGACGGTTAAGCGCTGAACCTTCAGAATACTCTTCGGCGGAATCGCCCCATCCGTCCTTGTATCGTGTGAGCTGATTGAGAGGAAGCATCATGTGAAATCCGACGTTGTTCCGTTGTACTTCGCGTAGCATAGGTGCAATTTCAAATGCATCGAGAGGATCAACGAGGTCGGGATCTATTCCATAGGGACTCGAATCAAATGTTAACGTTTCCAACGACGACAAATGTCCTCGGATTGGTGCAAGAAGGGGTAGCAGTTCTGGATCGAAATTGTAGAATTCGGCTGTCTTCCAGCGGTCACTATGAAGGATCAGCTCTTGCAAGAGATCGATGCCGCGGCCTGCGTCATCATCGCTATCGATGTCCAGTTCGAGATTGAAAGAGATAGTGTTAGTCCCACAACGGGAGATCGCCGTCTTCAAGAGCTCGACGGCTCCGATAGGACAACAGTTCGCGCTAGACTCCATGCCGTACACGATTCTGAAAGTGGACCATAGTCTAGGAGTCGAATTGACGACATGTCTCCATTGGCTGCATATTCTTCCAAGAAGCCATGGACCCTTGTTAAGCTTTAGGATAAGGGCCAGTGATTTGACTCAAGAACCCAGCCAAAAATCTCCGCGAGGATTTCGGGTGGTAGACGCCGTACAGGGGAGATGAGAGCGGTGTATCGCTTGATGCGAGTCTGCAGCAGTTCGTGCTCCTTCTCGATTTCCCCCATCAGAGATCAAACTCTTTCCATCTCTGAATTCAATCGCGTCATCTCATCTGACATGTCCTTCAATACCGTATGCCGAAGTCGCGTTGCCTCTGTCTCCGGAAGGGGTTCGTTGGTGTTCAGATAACTGTCAAAGGAGCCAAAACATGAAAGATCGTCGAGAAACGGTTTCGGGAGATCGAGATACCGCAACTGCGGCATAGGTGATCGGAGGCTTTCAAGGACATGCCTGAAGTTCAGAGTGGCACTGGCAATATCGTGGCAGGGCGTGCCGTGTGGGTCTGTGTCCATGGTTGTCAATACATGTCGGACATATAAAGGAAAGTATTTTACAGTGAGAAGCCTCCGTTCGTAGATATTAAAGTCTCCGTGTTTATGGATACGCAAAAAAGCTATTTTTGAACCTGTCAAACAATTCAACTATGTTAGGACACTGTGTCGTAGCACATACACTGATCTTCAACTCGCAGTTGTTTAGGCTTAGAAGTTCAGATAGAATTCCTGACAGCGAAATAAGTGGACGTGGTGGATCTGGTAAGTCACAGTCTGAGTGGCGAAAGAGATTCTGAGAGAAAGGGTGGTACCTGGATGGGCGTGATCGCGACTTTTGTAGGACCCTCGGCGGCATCTGCCGCGAAGCTCAGGTCAAGGACTTACTAATCTATTAGTCTTAAACCACACTCCATAAACGCCTCAGGCAGTTCACAATTTACAGTACTGCTTTTCTGCAAGCCTCCCTCTAGCAGACAGAATACAGGCACAAGCATCCGGGTCCGGAAATCATATATGTAGGCCTGATGGAAAAGAAGATAAAGAGCCGCACATCGCACGCCAAACGTCAGGGATAATCTGTAGCATTCAATACTACTTCGCGGCCAAGCTGCTTTAGTAGAGGAAACTTTCCCTCCATACGGGTCTTGTATGTCTCCCATTCCGCTGGCCGGGGTCGAAATGTAAGGGCAAAGCGCTCCAACGAGGCCAACTTGTAAGAAGCCAAACATTCATCCAGTCTCATCCACAGGTCGTCCCAATCCAAAGTAACGTGTGTTTCCAGTTCGGGTATTGGTGACTCGATGTCGAAGATAACTGAACGAATAACGCTGCGTTCTTTTACCATTGACAGGTTGGAGATCCACCACTCGAATATCTGAGAGCCTCGACCGAAGTAGTTCGTGTCGCATTTCAAGATTCTGACTGAAAGCTTCTCGACGTTAGAGACATCAAGCGTCTCTGAAGATGTGTACATGGGGACTGTGGGCGGCGTGGGCACGAGGACACTCTTTTTGAAATGTTCGTAAACATACCTGGCACGGAATGTTTCACGTGGAGAAGATTGAGTGAAGTGCCAACGAGGACTAAATAGTGGTTGAGATGCTGTCGAAGCATCGCATTCCGACAGGAAAGAATGATGTTGAGGGTACGGATATTTCTGAAGGAAAAGGGGCATGAACGGGATGATGCCGCCAGCTTTAGGAGGGTCTCAATCGGAAATGTAGGATCGGCTTCACCGATATGCAACGTGACCGGAGCCGGGATGCGATGGAGGGAATGATCCAAATGACACTCTTCCGTGAAGTTGCCTTTGAACCAGAAGCTCGCCCACTGCAACTCGGGAGAATTTTGTAAAAGCGAACAAATCTCGCCTATTGCCCTGAAGTTGAAAGACTGGCATACGCGGAGAGAGCGGTAGGAGTGAGATTGGAGGCTAGAAACAACGGTATCCGGCATCCGGGACCAGTCTCCACCGCTGAGGATTAGGTGCTTGAGATTGACAAGCGATTCAATCACTGCGAATGGTTGGTAATCGATGGGATCATGACTCTGCAGCACCGATTTGTAGAGACTTGAACAGCAGGGCGATCCTTGGAGACAGGGTGATCAGTTTGGCAAGGTGAATGCAGCTGGATTCGGTGGACAATATGACGCTTGAGAACAGATGGACTCTGGTTCTCGAGTAAAGGGACCTGCAAGCCAAGGACGTTCGCAGCAGAGATCGCTTGTCATCCTGCAGCCGGTCGATAATGGCATCGCAAATTTCCTGTGGGAGAACCAAAGAGTCACAGGGCTCTGACATTCTAAAAGGACTCGTCAGAGAAATCACCACAGGAAGATTAAAAAAGGCTTACAGCGCGCTATGGAAGCCAGACCGCTAACGACCCAGCACTGGATGAGATGACGGTGCGACTGAGCGGCCAACGGGCTTCTCTGCCTCTTTGAGAAAGGATAGTCAAAGGCTAAGGGAGATCAGCGATGAAGGCACCTGAGTGGCAAAGCCCTACCGGCTCCTTCCGGGCAGAGTTTATTGACATCTGCAAATCATATGTCCAACTTGGGTACTTTAGCGCTACCGAAAACAGTCAGGCATGTATTATCAAACCATTAGATAGCTTACCTAGCTCCCCGTGCATGAGCAAAGTCACCAGGCTCGGGTGACACTGTTGACAACGTACTCGTTGGTCTTCAAGATGCTCCCACGTGCTCTAAATCTGTTGTTGGCACGCTCACTCTTAGTCTCGTTCCCAGTCTTCTTAGCGACGTCACAAGAGAATGTAGGACAGGCGTTTGTCCCGTACACGGCCGCTTTTGACGCTGAAAAAAGAATGGATGCCGAAGAGAGTGCTAGCGCAAAGATAAGGGAGATGTGTCGAGGAATGGTGAATGCAACGACGGTGCAGGCCGAGCCGCTATCGTGACGGGCTAGAATTTTGCATGCGTTGGGACTGGGCTGCGTGCTCGAGGTAAATACCATTAAGGTAGGGCTAAAAAATGGGTATTTATTAACATCGGTCTATTAACACTGTTATTAACACGTTAATAACAAGTTAATAACAGGGTACCCCAACGCACCTTGTGAATAAAGGTGAATAATCGAGTTTGGCCAGGCCTGTGACCGCCGTGCCGTTCCACTCTGCTAGGCACAAAAGTGGTGTTCCTTTCCCGTCACCCTTCGCTACACGGTCGAACTCGAAATACATGAATCTCGACGCTTCTTCCTCCGAAGCAGATGCTGCTTGGGTGCTGCACACAGTTGGCGGAGTTTCCAATTTGATGGAGTTGTAAACAGCGTCGGCAGACACATCGAGAGGGACTGAAAAAGATCAATTGAGCCCGGATGTACGAGTGGTTTTGGATTTTTTAACCGACCTTTTGTCATTAGCTTGTTAAAAATCGCTTTATTTCGCAAGAAAATTATTAACTGTTAATAACCCAGTGAATAAATGTCCCCTCGCGGCCCAATGTTAAATAACATGTTATTAACAGGACCGGGAATTGTTAGCCCTACCTTAAATACCATGGCACCTAGTTCGAGAAAATGGATAACGTACCTTCCATCCTGCCTATCGACAAAATGCCAGGCCCACCATGCTCAATTGCGCAGCCAAATGGTCTAAGTTCATTGACAAGAATATGGTTATACTGGCGATAGAGTCGAGGCGAGTGTGAGACCCAGTGGTCGTGGTTCAAGAGCAAGCCGGTTCCCGGGCCGATCAATATGTTCTTGGACTCCTAACGTCGCGTCGTAGTGCGTACCTCTTCTTCTTCAGCTAGAACGCTCGCGACCGCATTGTCATGATCCTCATTAAACGATGAAGTATCGAACGACAAACAAGCCATTTTCAACGGACTCACGACGGACTGAAGGAACGACTCAGACTTGACTATGACTACTAGTGAATCTTCTGTTTTGCGTAGGGAACATAATGCGTCAATAATTGAGGCATAGTGAGTCTATGGTGCTACTATATTAATGATATGATAACTGACTTCCCTCAGGAGTCTTGTCCAGCTCTTCTTTTTTTGTCCCTCTTGTCGATGATGTGACTCTGCATTGACTCAGGACGAGCCTTCGTTGCGGCCTACAATGAGCGAGGCATTAGCACGTCTCGTAAAATTCCGTAATTCACTCACCACGCCACATCTGCGCGCCTCTCTGACCACCAAAAAGACTGGGTTGGGTCAGCGCTATCAACGGCTAAAGTACACTGTGACTGGCGTCGCTCCTCTTCCTGTGAAGTTCCCGGAGCCTGCAGTCGCTGATTCACGATTTCAATCCTTCTATACCTTCACACCTAGGCACGTCGACGGTCCGTTGACCATAATGGAACCTTGCCCATAGTTAGGTTTGTACTCGTACTTGAAGTTAGAAGGGGTAGGGCGCTCCAACATCACAAAATGCAGTGACATAACGTGGTCTATTTCTTCACTCAAGATCGTTTCGTCTGAGCGACGGCTACCGAGTTTCCGTCCGAGTAGAATTTGACTGCATGTCTCCTCGCATCATCCCTGACCCTCGCCTTTAGCGCAGCCGATGGCCATAGCAGGTGTTCGCGCCATTGGGCGAACATTTCATCGGCGGCAAGGCTCTCGATGCATACCCTGAGATCAGGAATGACTGTTCTTCCAGCTCCTGGTGCTTTGATACAAAAGCATCCAAGAGGCATCTGGCGAACAAAGAGATTGTATGCTTTGATGTCCTCCCAGAATTCCGGCTTGGAGAACGAGACTGCTAGCGAGATGATGACGGTGTAGAGCTCCTGTGGTGGCGGTAGTTTGAACCAGAACGCGGAGTTATCAATGGAATCAACCACTTGATTGACCCGTGGCCTTTTTGGCGCATTCCTGGCTGTCGAAACGAACGCGTGCAGCAAAGAATACAACTCCGGTGTCACCTCAGGAAGCACGTCGAATTTCCGAAACTCAACGCCGTCGACCTCATCATAGCTGATGGGAGGCGATATCAACGGCGAAGTTGGGAGACTTGAGAAGTCCAGTTCAGACTGAAGGAAGCCGCATACCCGAGGCAAAGGACCATCATCAGGGAGGTTAGGCATCTCAGTGATATTCGTTCGGACGAAGGGGCCAGGAGGTGGTTCATCTCAACACCAACAACTTCTTAGCGTTACATATCCGACCATTCCGCTCTGGCACCTTGAACAACACGTTGCCATGTCGAGATACTCGACGACGTAGGTCATAGACGAAGCCTGGCATGAGCTGGTGAGATCGCTCACATCGTCGCGAGGGCACCCAGACCAGAGTTTCATGTACCAGCTTCTCCGTCTCTGAATGACCCCTTCAAGACCTGCGGCCAGACGTCTGCGCTGCCGTAACGGTGGTAACGACATCGGCATCTTGCCCATACGTTCACGAACACGACACGAAAAGATCCTCGACTTCATCATCATGAGGGATATCAATGGCTAGGATTCCGCAAGAGTCGAACCCGGTAGTCATATTCTGAATGGTGAAGCCGGAACTGAAGGTAACGATGGAGCCGCGACATGCTGGTGTATCCGCTGCGGTGGGGCTCTTCATTATTTGACATCGTTGTTCTTCCCTCTGATCTGCACTGCTCGTCTCTCTTTCTTGGCATTCTCTTGACGCAGCCGTCCGCTTTCTTCAGTTGTGCCCCCCAACCCGAGCCGTCTTTATTCAGGCCGCGCTGTCTTGACAATTCCGATGCCTGTTCTAAATGTTAATTGTTAGGTTATGATTTGCAACGTAAAACTCGCACATTGGCGTCGTGAACAGACCGATATGTCTCCCTCTGGTGAAAATTCCTTCATCCGCGTATAGTGTAGCATTGACTATTGTTCGCTTTTGAAGCGTGGCTTCTTCTGGCGGGTTGTTTCTCTCCTCTGGGTGCTTGATATTGTTGGCCAGGCTCAAGGATTGGGTAGATCGCTGGACACAAATCTCACCCAGTGTATATTCATGCCGTGTATTACCTCCGTAATGAGAAGGCAGAGTAGTTTGGCATTCCACTTTTCCCTCGCCTCTGATTAAATCCGCCCTGGAAGCGCGAATACGCAAAGGCAGTGAAGGATCAGGGATATCCGATACCGTGTTGATGGCGTTCACGAAGCGTCAGCCTCCAGCTACACTATCTGATGTTGCCGGCGGGACCGCGGTGGTAGCGAGTGCGACGTGATGGGCCAGATCTCAGCATGCATTGGTACTGGGCTTTCTAGACGTCAGTACCGGCGCAGATGGCGAGAGAAAATGGAGAACGTACCTTTCAGCCTCATTAACTCCATTGCCGCTGCCTCAGCCACCCAGTTATCAGGATCTTGATTTTCCGTAAGATAAAGTGTTCGTCTTGACGAAAATGGATGAGTTTGTTGCTGAGGATAGAGTCCAGAAGCCTGGCACCGTGTGCGAGGCAGGAAGGAGGCGGAACATTGGTCGTGGTTCGAGAGCAAGCCGGTCACGTTCTCTCCCTGACGTCCTACCACTACGAGCGCCGTCGCGCCCTTGCAAAGTATTTCTTAGTGAGCCTTATTGTTCGTCTCTGCATTGATTATTCATAAACTTCACTGTCATCTACAGATTAAACGACCCAGACGAACTGGAAAAAAGACAAAACTTGGGAGAGGCTGTCCATTCCAGACCCTGGTTCTCTGGCAACTTCCAGCTTGTCGACGATGAAACTGTGAAAGGATTGGACATCGATATCCGGTTCCACTGTTGACGAGCCACTGCAGGAGCTGTTCAACCTTTCAGTCCTAGGTTCGCTCCCGACATTTATCATCCTTCTCTGACGTGACAATTTGTTTTGTTGCTATAGGAAGGACAAACCACGTCTAAGGCGCGACGGACACGATGGCCTCCGACTGCCCTGGCCCTTGGCAATTTCAGCTCGAAGCTAAACTTCGACCAAGAAGGCTGCGTCGATCAAAGGCGTCCAATATATCTGCCATCATTTACACTTCCAAACGTTCATCGCGACGTACAACAGCACTGAGAAATCCGCGCAGACGATTGCTACGTTGAACAGAGACTACAAATACGCTCCAGCCGACACCGAAGTGTAAAACACGTAACAGCTGTGTACTGGCTTACTCATACGTCCCTCTCGTTCTTCGAGGCTTCCACTTACCCTTTCACTTCCCTTTAGATTCGATCCATGTTCTTCACGTACTGGGTCAGCGAGTGAGATTCATGTAGAAGCAGAGTACATTGGCATGGTGCGTATCCTGCGCTGGTTCCCAGTTGGCTCTGACCAACGAGTATCTTAGCTACACAGACTGCCGAACTCGGTAGGACTAGTCCGTTCCTTGAATCTTGACACTACTATTGGATCGAGCTACGGTAAGCTCTAAACAATCACGTTTACGTTAATTGACCAAGAGCGCATTGCGTGGTCTGCAGATCTGGAGGTACCATCGTCGATGGATTTATGTTTATCCACCTCCGGCTTGTTCGCGCAAAAGCCTCGAACAACGATTATAGTCTAAAGGTTTTGCTTTGGTCCCAGGTACGTCGGCCGCACTGTATCAGTTTTGAACTGGCTAAGACGTTTCTACAGCCCTGCACTCACTATCAAGGTTTTGATGGCGACAATCACGGTCCTCAGCCGCATCTCCCGCCAAGATGGACATTACTATAGTACTTGAAATACGGGGTGGAGTTGGATGACGAAGGAAGTCGGGGATGTGCGTGAAGTGTATAAGCGGTGATCGCTTCTCCCGAGTTATAGCTGGGATGAAGGGTGTCGAACACAAAGAAATATCGGAGAAGGAGGGTAAACAGCGCTTGAATCGAGCCACGTCTGATGTGATAGACCTCCTATTGGCGATCATTGCCGCGGTACACCCTGCTACGGTGCACGCGATTTCAGTGTAAAACCCTGTGCTCCTCCTGCTCGACGTCGTGCGACATCGGCTCAGCTCTACCCCTGATTCTAACCATCAGGAGCTGCGCTACTCGCTCCCACCCCGGTATATTACTCACCGAACCCATCATCATCCCTGTATGCAATTCAAACGGGACGTCTACTACAAGAGACACGAAATGCATTTCCTATGATGCAGATACCCGCCGCGTAACTAGGAGACCTGCGTTTCGAGTTGAACGAATGGTAAACGGTTTGTTTCTTGTTACGAGGATATCACTGACCATCTTCGTAGTCCATCGAGTCGACCGCATGATGGAGATGTGTTTGTTACCTGTTCTTTTGTTCGGCTAGAATGGATTGGCCTTGTTATTGCAGGAGTGTTGTATCAGTTCCGTCCGCTGTGGTCGGTATGAACTGGTGCTTCTTTTCTCCGATCTCGATTCATGGCATTCATTCGATGAGGCCGATTCGAAGGTACAACAGATCAGCATCAACACGCGTCTACCGTTGCTCGTGAATCTTCTAGACTGAGTTGCTGTCAGACCTCATCAGATATTTGCACTGCAATATCCATGTTCTGAGCCTACCATTTTAATGTACATGTGAGAGATTCTCTTTCGGAGAATACAATTTACATGATTACCAACCTTGTGAGTTACAACGAGATCTCTCCTGGAGAATATGCTGCTCCCCTTGTAAGATATTGATTGTTACTTTTGCTCTTCAGTGTAGTGTGCATAATGTCCTGGGTGAATCCTAATCAGGACTCTTTTTTTGTTAGAATACTGAATGAGACTCAGATGTTGGGGCACTCTAAACTGAGAGTCACAACTTGAAAGACACTGCTTATTCTTTGCTATCTCACATTGAAGTCACTGAACATAGTCAGATATGGAAGAGTCTAGCAATAAATACTTAGATGACCCATCTGTTCCTTTGCCAAGACCTTCTTAGAGTTTAGAGTTTAGAAAACCGGTATGCGGTCCCAATAAGGAACACCGGGGTTCTGTGCCGCCACGAAGCGTGTCACAGACTATAGCCACATTATTAGTCTTGGCATGCTGATCATGATCCTTGCAACACTTACTGGATTTTGCCTGCAACACAGTATGTTATATAAAGGGTGTTGCATATATCATTCCTACAGCTCACTCCTTTATTCATCATTCTGCCAAAGGCCTTGATGGCCACTCCAACCAGTATTCCATCAGACCTTACTGATGCTGATAAAGCTCTTATCTCTCATGTTCTTGATGCTGTCTTGAATTCAACAATACTCTACTCTTTCTTGTATGGTGTGTATGTTTATTCAAACTTGGTGTATTTGTGTCTAATCACAACTCTACATAGGTCTCTACACAGGAATCATTGCTATTACATTGAGGAACATCTGTGAGAGAACCATGTTGACTACCTTGTTAAAGCTGAAGAAAATGTCTTAGTTATAAACAAATCCCAGCATATTGGGAGGATTATGATTCTTATAATAATCCTTATCTATGTTCTTACCATCATCAGCCTCACCATCAATTGGCCATATATGAGAGCTGCCTTCATTAGTGGCAATGGCCAGAATTTATGGACCATATATCTGTTCTATTTGAAAGAGCCTGGTGTAATAAGAGTAGCATTAAACACTTTAGCTGGTACCCTCAGCAGTGCCCTTGCAGACTCTATCATGGTAAGTATAACACTGCTGAACAATTTCACTATTGCTTACTATTATCCAAATTGCAGATTTGGCGCTGCTGGAGACTCTGGAGACAGTGTCAGCTACTCATTCTTCTTCCTATTCTTCTTCTTATTTCTGCAATTGGTAAGGTTATCCACACCTCTCATCTGCTATTTTACTTATATCAGGTGCAGCAATGAAAATTATTGACATAAGCAAGCAGTTACAGGACATCATTTCAGAGCCCTATCCTTATGCTTTATGTGGTCTTTAATTGTTCTACAGCATTATGGTGCACTGTGATTATCATCTACCATATTTTAACCATTATACGAGCAGCCTGCAAAGCAGGAGGTAGCCTCAGGGCATACCGCCATACAATTGAAATCTTAGTTTTGATTGAGTCATCAGCTCTTTACTCTATATCTTTGATCTTATATGTAGCTGCTTTTGCTTATGATGACCTATCAGTGTATTACTTTAGCTTCCTAGGAGCAATTGCAAGGGTATGCTCATATTCTTTTTCTGTCTTTTATCTTACTGACATTACATAGGGAATTGCACCAACTCTTTTTGTTCTGCTGGATTGCAGGAGGTCTTATCCAGCCAGACAATTCTTGCAATGAAAGTACAATATCCTCACTTCACTTTGGGACACATTCTGCAGGCCAGAGTGAGACAACCTCTCAGCAGGACTCCATGATGAGTGTCATCATCAATGGTGACCTTGAAGCTCAGCAGGGAGTAGATGATGAACATGGTCATTACATCATGATGGGGTTGCAGGAAGATACTACCAGTGAGTGTCCTATGTCAAGATGATTTCAAAGCTCAGCCAGAGAGATTAGACAAGGATCCTGATGTGATAACCACTGGAACAAGGTTTAATTGATAGGCTTCCCCAGCATCTGTTTTATTTTGGATGACATCTTCATCATCTATTCTGGACTCCATTCACTCATTCTTCTGCCCATTTACCAGACTAAATATCCAAAAGTACTATGTACCTTGTGTTATTCTGCATGCAGCAGCATAGGACTTGGCTTTCACTTATCATTTATTGTCCTTTTCATGTCATTCATTAGTGTTCATTATACAAGCAGGATCTTCATAACATCATGGATACACCTGGAAAAGAATTTCATTCCCATAAGCAGGCAAATGCTCTATACACATTTATTTCAATGAACAACACAGCCTTCTCATCATATTAGCACACCTCTCTACCACTACAACCACAGGCACCACTGTATGCAGCACCATGATATCAGGAAATACCAACACATCAGACCCATAAACCATCCACCCCATGCACACATAACTTATCATTGACCACTCCCAAATGTGTGCCACCAAACAGGGCCATCTGACACGACAACACATAATGATACCCACTCCATGTATATGAACATATGTATGCTTCAATTTCCTTCCCTGAGTCTGATATCGGACAATGGTATGTCCTGATTGGATATCCTTGGGCATGAACTTGTTTGGTCAGGTTAATGGAGAGTCACACACCTTTCATCAAGACTGCCAGGTCCTCCAGATCAGACAGCATTCAGCTCACCTTCTCGTATAGATCCAGAGAGTTCAGGCGAACGACACCAGATGATTTCGGTCGGAGAAGGCATACCATGAAGTTCATAATACCTTCTTTGACGTGAATCATTGTGGTATTGGGAGGCAGGTCCAAGCTGTAGATGGGCATAGGCTTGATCTCGAGGTCTGGTCCATTCTGCGGGAGAGTTGAATCAAGGTCGGTGGAATCGAGAGCCCCAATTTCCATGTTTTCATTCAGGAGCCTTGTCGGCAGGAAGATGGCTAGATGTGCGAAGGGATTGCTGAGTATACCTCTGCCTGAGATGAGGTATTTGATTAGTTCAAAGATCACCTGCTAGGGTTTCTCGATGACGACGTGTATGGATTCGTCGAGGGGTATATTCCACATCACAGGCACATTGGCATGGTCTTTCTGTTAGCCATATGTCAGATCATACGCAGGTTATGGTGACAAGGTCTCACCAGATTACTTCCGACACCAGGGTTATCTACAATGTCCTCGATTCCATGTTGTTTGAGGTGATCACTCAGTCCGATGCCACCATTGCAAGATTCAGAGACAGGAATCGTTGCGCAAGTGAATCGCATGCCTCAGAAGGAGGAGCTGCGGGGATTTGATGTCGTGATAAGTTCTCACAACACACAACGACCTCCCTGCTTGCCTTAGCAAAGTAGGTAGCCCCGTCCCATCATGATGCCCGAACTCGACGCCGACCGCGCGGTCGTCCGTCAACTTTGGAACTGAAAGTGATTCGCTCTGCAATAGTATCAGGGCAAATCTTGAGACGGTCCTGGCGAGAGCGAGCAAATCTGAATAAATTGAGCAGCGCCTCATGTTTCGATCTATGGCTGTGTTGATTGGCACACAGGTGATAGACAGTAGAGAGGGATCATTGCAGTCAGGATAGGATGGAATTCCCATAAACTCTGCGGCTTTTTAACACGGTGTGCTCTCAGTAATAGGAACCTCTCGGAAAAGCAATGTACTGTGGAAGGATAGGCCAGGTTGTATGAGAAAAGTCTTGGAGTTATTGAGGTACGGCTCAGACATGGCAATGGAAAGTAGGTTCAGAAGAAAAAGAGAGCGTTGCTAAATAGAATGGCATAGCGTTACTACAATATGGTAAGTATGACATTAGGACAAATATACGTAGAGGTACTCACATCTCAGCGTGTTGGTAAAAGCTGAGATGCAAGGCTGTGCATTGTAAACAAAAAAGGAAAGTAAAATCAAATACGTCGTCCGTGTGCGTCTCGTACTGGCAGTACTGCTACTACGTCCAACAAAAAGGTCTGGTCCTCCCGGACCTAAAACAGCTGAGCAAAGTGGGCTTTTGAAAAGCGGAACACAGTACCGTTCTTGCCCCGAAAAGTTGATTCAGGATGGCTGAGGGTATTTTCCGACTTGACGAAAAACGGCAGCATCTTCTCGTAGCTCCAATCTGGATGCGCCCATATCTCGCCAACGATTGAAGTCGGCCGGGACACCACGTGTATAAATCATGGCGTTGACGCATGATGTTCCTCCTAACGTTGGCCCCGCATGAGAGGAATAACGCGGCGGTCAGCATGCACCTGCGGAAGAGAGTTCAAGGGCAGGGCTATAGAATCCTTCTTGAAGATGTCCGAAGAAATGAGGGGTCCTCCACTGGCCCAGGTCTCGGCCACGCTTCCTCGTTTGATGAGGAGTACAGTGACATCGGGATCTTCGCTGAGGAGCGAGGTAAGGCAGCATCCAGCTGTGCCACCTAATCAAGCAGCTCAGAAATGAGTATCGACATGATGACTATCGAGCTTACCTCCAACAATAATGTAGTCAAATGTGGGCGCAGAAGTGCGAGAAACATCGCCCAGTTCGACTCCTATCCTATGTCCGAAGGCTTGGCCGTCGGGTAAGACGACGAGAAGGGCCACATCATGGAAGTGAGATTTTGTGGTTATGAACCTGCATCGCAAGGGTCCCATTTTATCATGCGTCAGCTAGGAGGTTTGATCGCTTTGCATCACGAAGCCTAGTCTCGTTCTGATTCCAAGCTGAACGAAATCGAGGAAGCAGTCCATGGATGCGCGCATGGCCCTGCCGGCCCAAATCAACAAAGGCCTCCTACGATTTGCATTCGCGAGCAGATGCCAGTACAACACTTTTCATAAATCTCGACCATAACTTGAGTCCAACGATGCCATCTGATCGCGCGCGGGTCCCAGGTCTCACGATGAGCGGCCAAGACCGTTCTGAGTTAATAGATTTATGTTGTCCATCATGAATATCTCCTTCAGCGCAATATATCCCATACAATCGCTTTGCGCTCATGATCATCATGATCCGCAGTAACCGAGCCTCTTCTTCTTCTTCTTCTTCCTTCCTCTTCTTAAAGATACCAGGAGATTATCTTTGCTGCGCGCGAAAACCACTGATATACATAAGAAATCTGCCTGTTATATTACGGTCAATTACTGGGTTCACGACGAAGAAGAGAACATACCTCATCAGTTCTGAGGACAAGCCCCTTCGGTAACGATGAGAATTGCCAGTCCTACGCATGACAGTGCCCCGCTATCCAGTGCCATAAGATACGCAAAGATTGTCCCCTTGTTGCCTTGCCATCAGGTATTTGTTGAACATTCCAGCGTCGAGAGAAAAATTGAATTGTAGAAGTTGAATTCGGCTGGATGATACCATATCCCTGTATATTGGTAGCGTGATGAGAGCAAAGGCGCGGAATCTGTAGCAATTTGAATGAAGGATGAATGAGAAAACGAAGACAAGGAAGCGGCAAATGGACAAACGTTCCCACGCTATCAAGCCAGCGGGGCATCGGACCGACATACTTGCATTCAGATTCAAGTTCCGGTTCGCAGACTATCCTTGGAATTCTGAAATCCAAACCATCGAACCAAGAATACACGTAACTCGCGCATGTTTTGTATACGTCTCTCCTGCATCTTCATTCGTTCAATTCATTTTTAGGCAAGCATGAATCAAGCAACACGGTGGCAAAGTTGTAACCCTTTATTAGTCCAATAAATTCTGCGCAAACTTGTGGGTAACGACCAGCTTTCCATCAGCAAAGAAGAAGTACTCGCAATCCGCCACTACTCCATACCGTTCCGGGACCTTCCCCTTCGACTCGCTATCATCTATCGGCTCCAGAACATCGCCTTTCACCCCAGAGGTAGATGACGCCTTCATCCCAGCAATGACAACGATCCTCTGTCCTATGTACTGTGGCTCTTTGTGAATATCAACAAAGTCCAGTCCAAAGACGCGCATTGACGAGTCTGGACGGCGAGATATATTTGAGTCCCATAGTCTGATGGTGAGCTCGTCGGTGAGAGGAAAGAAATGGACAGCGTCATTCGAGGACGGGCGCTTCTGAAAATGTCTGTAAGTAAAAATAGAAGACGAGTTGAGGAAACATACCCAAATCTCAGAGAAACTTTGAGCCCACTCCAGCAGTGCTTGTTGATAGACAAGCCCACGATCCTGGAGGTGCAGGTCGGAGACCGTGATGGGCGCATGGCGCTTGGTCATAGTGTACTCGTTCGCACGTCTACGTCGGTGGAGGTCCTCAAACCTACTGTCACCTCCAGGGATGTTGCGACAGGTTGCCCGTTCGATGTCCCTCGGAGGCTGCTGACGATAATAGTCGTGTATCAGCGCTGCACGAGTCCCAATATCTTTTCGATTCGAAATCATTGTGTTGAAGGGCAATAAATATATTAGAAAAATGTCAGCCTCTTTATACCCAGCTCGGTTATATGCGCGGCATTGTTTCTCACCTTTGGACATGGCAGATCATTAATTTTCAATTAAGCTGATTCCACGTAAGGTCTCCTCGAGTCCTCCCACCTGAATTACGCAAATACAGATGGGATGCGCTTTGTTGTTGCCAGGGCGCTGACTTTGGCCTGAGAAAATAATGCTTTATCCTGACCGCCACTGCGCGACAGTACAGACGATAGTTCGCTAACTCGCTTGCTTGGGAGCCGGTTTCATGGCGAATAGTACCTGCAGTGAGGCTTCTCAAGGTGAAGGACAGGTAGAAGGGAACATTCCCCGCGTATCCATCAGCGAAGTTGGGCATCCCAGGGCTTAGTAACAAGCATCGTGAGAGCATCTTGTTCCCCGGTGCCTGTGATGTGGCCAGGATTATTGAAATGCCGGTATACGCTAGGTTGATAGAAACGTACCATTGGAAGAATATCGTGGTAGACACAGGTCCTGCGCGTGGCAACAGGCATATAGTTGCCCATATACTTCCTGTGATCCCAAGGCGTCGGGTGTCCGTTGATCGCTTGGATAACCCAGGTCCAGACTGAAAATTAATCGTTAATGGCCTTGCTGGGTACACGACATGGATGCATGCTTCGTACACCGCAAACTCGGTAGCAACGACAGCGGATCATCCATTTCCTCCGACGAGATCGATCTCGTGTATGAATGCGAGCATACAGACACGTTTTTATCGTATCAAGAGTCCTCTGCTACCTCGATAAACTGATACTGGAAGCATAGTTGGCGAAAGGAGCGAAAGACCACCGACAGATTCGAGCGGTCGTCTCCCTGCCTCTTACACAAAGATTTGACGGGCGAAAGATCAGAACGGTGTCATATTTAAGGACTGCAGCATCAGACGCCCAGTATGACAGTGGCAAACCGTGATGGCCGTGTTGAGGAAGAAAGCTGGTCTGTATCCCATCCTTCGGTTTGACGCCGTACAAGCAGCAAGAAGGGCCGGCCAGAGCCTGACTGTGCGCACTTCTTTTTGAAACTCCGTTCACGTGGACCGGACCGATCTTCGACTACCGTCTCTTTCTTGCTCCTTTCCTTTTTTCCATCATGACAATTCCATATCCTCGTAGCAGCCCGCCTCTTCGCCAATTTATACTGGACGCATTTAATCCTTAGCACACTACTCAAAGTCTGCAGGCTCCATTACAATCAAGAAGAGGAGCAAAACCGGACTTGATTACTTTCGTTATCTTCTGTTATCTCCTTCCTACTCGTCGTCGACAGCTTTCTTGTGCATATAGCAAGCCATGGCCATCGAAATTTCTCCTTTGCCTCTACCCGACTCCGCAGAAGCGTCCAGTTTCTTATCGTTCGGGCGTCAAGTGAAAGGCTTCGACCCGACCAACTTCACCCGGGAGGAATTCGCGACGATTGAGAATGCCCTTTACAAGGTGTGTGTCCTATCTCCTGGGATTTTCGTTTACTAAGTTGGCTAGCACGGCCTTTTGCTTTTTCGCGATGTCGACTTGTCACCAGAGAAGCAATACGCGCTGAACAGGGTAAGCATTTGCGCCTCAAAATTTGCTGTTTCTTTGATATCCTCTAGGCCTTTGACCCATTATGCGACGACTTCGGGCACGGCAATAACGAAATAGATAAGAACAAGAAATCAATCTTACATCCTGACCTTAAGACTATCCCTCGCGTACCTCAAGTCCAGCTTATTGGCAACGGGACCGTATACGACCACGAAGGCATCACCGAGCTACCTGAAGCATCCTTCCCACACAACATTCCACAAGACTCGTGTATCTCCCGAGGACGAAGCCAAAGGAGCGACCGTTTCTTCAGATGGCATATCGATGCCGCCCTCTACGACCGACGCACCCCCAAAGTCACCACCCTATACGCTATCAATGTGCCAAAGGGCCCCAAACAGACGTGTCGATACGATGATGGAACCAGTGACGAGCTACATGTACCATTGGGTACCACCGCCTTTGTCTCTGGAAAGATGATGTTCGAGATCCTTCCCCTGAGCTCAAGAGTCTCGCCGTACGCTCCAAAGTCAAGTACGCGCCCCTCCCGTACGTGTGGATGGCTCCCGCACATGCAGTATCGACGGGGTTGGGATTAGAATCAGAGGGACTGGAGATCCCATACGATAAGCTCCCGTCGTGGGAGGAGGCGAAGCGGATGGTGCTTCCTGTTCTATGGAAGAATCAGGTTACGGGCGAGCTCCATTTCCAGGTTCATCCGTGCGGTGTGGCCGAACTGTTGGTTGACCCGATATCGGATGGTGGCAAGAAGGAAGGCGCGATATACCCTGATGGTGCGCATCTCACGGATTTGAAGGAGGTCAGGGAGTTGCTGTACAAGATGCAGCGACCTGGTATTGCCCCCAAGGTAGGCCGGGTTTCTCTGGAGGGTATATCGTTATTAATGTGCTGTCAGCTTGTTTATCCGCATGACTGGAATGAAAGAGATTTAGTTCTGTTCCACAATCGAGGGGTCTTGCATAGTGTCGTGGGCGCGTTCAACAAGGATCAAGTCCGCGCATTCCATCAATGCAACCTCGCCGCGTCCGATGATCCTGTAGGACCAACCGCGGAAGATGTGAAGAAGTGGTCGTAAAGAGGATCAGGATCGGGTTATGATTGTCGACATTCGCTGTCTGATTTGGGGCTTCTCTATTTGTCTTGCAGTGGAATTGACACAATGTATGAAATGTCCTCCGACAGAGAACACTAGCACAGCAAAGCGGGATCAAACTCTGCTTATCTTGCATGGCGTAGGTGAACAATGCTTCTGATAAGTTTGCTACGTATGATATCTGGGATGTTTTCGTCTCCTGCACCGTCATGTGCATCACTTCCGGCCCGTTCCAAGTGCCAGGTGCCTCGACCTATATAAAGTCTTCGGCTTTACTCTCGTATCCCACATATCATGACGATCAATCTAGCTCCTCTACCCCTCCCAGTGTCTGCAGATCCAGCAATACTGAACGACTTTGGACGAGAAGTTAAAGGTCTTCACCCAGCCCATCTTGGAACCTCATTCGAACAAGTCAAAGAGGCGCTCTACATGGTTTGTACCAACACCCACAATGCATTGGTCTCATCGTAGACGTAAACGCAGTACGGGGCGCTCTTGTTCCGCAACGTTGACTTAACCCCAGAGGAGATACGCGATCTGGTCAAGGTGAGAGCTCAGAACTTTCTTCCTGTCCCTTCCCTGACGTACACAAAAGGCTTTCGACCCCGAATCCACCGCCTACGGGCATGGCAACAGCAAGGTCGACCAAACAAAAACGTCCATCCTCCATTCGTACCTCAAAACGATTCCTCGTGTCCCACAGGTGCAACTCATCGGACACGGGACTGTCAGAGATCACGAAGGCATCCCCGAAGCTGTTCTCAAGCACGCGCACCATTCGAGCTTTCACAAAACACGTGTATCCGATGAGGATGAGGCGCGTGGTGTGACTAGGTTCTTTCGTTGGCATATGGACGCGGCTCTGTACGATCTCGATCCGCCGAAGGTGACGGCGTTATACGGAATCAGAGTGCCCAAGGGTCCTAACCAGGCCGTGAAGTATGACGACGGGAGTGGAGATGAACTGGAGGTTCCGTTAGGGACTACGGCATTCGTGTCGGCGAAGGTGATGTTTGATATTCTCCCACCGGAGATGAAGAGTATTGCGGTGAGAGCTAAGGCTAAATATGCGCCGAAGCCTTTTGAGTGGATGAAGGATGCGCACGCGGTAGAGACTGGACTGGGTGTAGAGTCGGAAGGCCTAGAAAAGCGCTTGGACGAGTTGAACTGGGACAAGGAGAAGATAAAGATCTATCCGTTTGTGAGTCCGAATCAACATTATGTGGGGGAAAGAGCTGACCGCTTCGCCAATAGCTGTGGAAAAACCCGGTGACTGGGGATCTACACCTTGAAGTTCATCCTTGTGCGATCATGGAAATTTATGTTGATCCTGTGCCTGCGAAAGCAAGACGAGAAGGCGTGTTGTATCCAGACGGAGCGTATATAACAGATTTGAAGCAAGTGAGAGAACTCTGTTATGAGATGCAACGGCCTGGTATTGCACCAAAGGTGAGTGGAAGAATCTTTATAGACGCCAAAAAGCGCTGATCCTTTCGAAGCTTGTCTATCCGCATGCCTGGTACGTAGGCTTCTTGCTATTTGACATTCCAACCACGCCCTGACTTCCTTCATAGGCAAGAAAAAGATTTGATGCTCTTTCATAATCAGGGTGTTATGCATTCTGTGGTCGGCGTCTTTGGACAAGGTCAAGTACGGGTCTTCCACCAGTGCAATCTCGCCGCATCGGACGCGCCGGATGGACCGAACGAGGAGGATATCATGAAGTGGGCATGAACTGATTGTATACCGGAATCATTTCCTCTCGCGGTATATTTACAGCACTGTTGAGTCGATGCAGAGGTCTACGATACAGTACCCTTGTTTTCTCGTGGATGGGACGGTGATCGTCGCCCATATATTTATCTCTTGGGCTAGTGGAAGGTTAGAGTCAACAATAGATAGATAACCGGACGAGGTCCCAAAAAGGAACGCCGGGGTTCTGTGCCGCCACTAAATGTGTCACAGACTACAGCACTCCATGCCGCTATGATACCCTCAGTTGCCAGAATATGCCCTTGCCCTCTCCACGATCTAACCATGAATCGTTGCACCGATCTTTGTCAAGCCTTGAAGCGGTCACGTAGAATGAATGGCAAGATGTTCGTGAAGACCGCGTGGGGAATGGCACAATGATCAGAAGGACAAGTGAGTAGCACACTTTACAAGGAGGAATACTATCATCATCTTATAAGTACGACTACGTTCTGGCGGGTGGCCTATCTAAACCGGAATTGCAACACCGAAGTTGGCCGAGATTGCCCTTGTGGCGTGGGAATATTTATCCCTTTGCACGTCTTGCAAGAAACGACTTGGTTTGTTTCTCTCTCTCCTGTACTTCGATATCACCAACCCTAGCTAGACCACCACACTCAAAAGATAGCCCTGAAGAGTTCAGCGGCTAGGGTAGTTGTGAAAACCGTGATGGGACATCTTGCCATGCAGCGTCTAAGCTGTGCTTCTGTGCAGCTAGTATGTCATGGTTTTTCTTTCCCTTTTTGTGCGTATAATAAAATACTAGCTGATCATGGCGAATATTTCAAGGTTCTTTGCTTCTCAAGATCTCACTGCCGATGAAAGTGACTTGACTGAAACTTGAAGTCAAGGATGCACAAGTGTGAGAAGTTGCGGATGACGAGCTCGGTCCTATTCCATTCCCATCGAACTCAGGTGTATCAAATCTTATGTACGGGTGGCCACCCTGGTGCCTAATTGCCCCACCTACCCTGCTCTGAACAGTCATGGCGTGCACGAGCACGAGCACGAATGCTCCCATCTGCCGTTTCTACCAACGAGGAAGCTGTAGATTTGGCTCTCGATGTCGGAATCAGCACCTAAACATCTTCTCTGTGCGTCTTGCTGATTAATCGCATTACCGTCATTGTGTTAACACAACTTAGCAGGGAACCAACACTAATCAACCGCAGAATCTGAATAAGAATCGGATTCGAACTCGTAAGAATGGTCAGCCAGGCACAGTTGACCATCGTCGCATCAGTACAGCTATCGATGCTGTCACCGGTCAAGCTAATGCGGCCTCGTCCGGGGCTGCTCTTCACCACCGAGTTACCGATAACTCAAGGCGCGGCGTGTGTTCCTCGTGGCAGAAGGGAAACTGCGCGAAAGGAGAGGCATGCAGATTTTCTCATCCTCCGAAAGTGGGTCGTCTTTTTATCTCACGATTCCATACTGACCAATAGAAAGGTTCAAGACGAATCTGTCGATGGAGAAAATCAGACGCCGAAAGACGAAAATCGCGCATCTTCCGCGAATGTGCCTCTTCCAAACCATGCGTGGATGAACACCAGAGGGGAGGGATATCAGTTTGTTCATGGCGCCAATGTACGACATTTCCTTTCAGACCATAACCTACCCACTAACATTTATGACAGAGTCACCTAAATCAGGAAGACCACGTAAAGTTAGCGAAAGCGAATGCCGAAGACAAGGCAGAAAATGAACGACTGCGTCAAGAGGAAGTCCAGAGGAAGGTGGACGAGGAAACTCGTATCCATCAGGAAGAAGAACAGCGTCGAATGAATGAAGAGCAGTTCACAGCAGATGCCCACTGGTCCCGGACCCGCCAGTATATCGTCTTTGGGACGTTCGACTCTGTGCGTCCTTTCGATGCAGAATATGGCGTAACCACTAACATTCAATACAGGGTTCAGAGGCAGGCCCTTCACGACAACCTCAAGAAAACGATGTAATGATAGCTGAAGCGAAAGCCCAAGAACTCAGGGAAGAAAATGAACGACTGTATCAAGAGGAAGTTCGGAGGAAGAGAGATGAGCGTCACAGGCAGGAGGAAACTCGTATCCGTCAGGAAGAAGAACAACGTCGAATCGATGAAGAACAGCGCACAGCTGACGCTCATCGGGCTCACCAGTGTACCGTCTTTGGGTCCATCGTAACCTTCAGTTCCGGCCTCGCCATTCAGAACATAATCGCCGGCTTCGACTGTTGCAGAATTCGCGTCAAGAATATTCCTCACGATGCCCGCCCGCACGAAGTGGAGGATCTCTTCCTTCAACAAGGCCTCGATGTATCCGAGTTCCATGTTGTATCCGTGGACAGTACCAGTAACGGAACGAAGCAAGCAGATATCGTTACCAATGCTACTGTCGCGCAGATATTGGCCGCAGGTCTCGAGGGGATGGAATTCAGAGACGAAAGATTGGAATTTGAAATTGGCACCTTCAATCTGCCTGGTGGTATGGGGGCGTTAGCGCCTGAGGATGAGAGCGTCCTCACCATATCCTGCCGGGGACCATCTGCGACCTACAGTGTCGCGTATCCTGATATGGCAACTTGTCATCTAAAGGTGGCGGAACTGAATGGTCGCATATGTCTCGGCAGGAAGGTGAAGGTCGAGATAAATCAAACACTCTCTGGTCATTTTGTTCCCACTGTCCGGCAGAATACTATCAAGATATCTAATCTCCCTGACGTGGCTTCTTACGCCACGGTATGCAACTTCGCCAAGTCCGATTATTTACGTGTCCAGTTTCTCAGGGCTTCCAACTTCGACATTGATGCCGCCTGTCATCAGCTACGACGGGAGGTCAACAAGGTCGCCGGTAGTGAGGTTCAGTCGTTCGATGTAACGTCCAGAGGGGACACCGAGGCCGGGATCTTCTCTGTGCGCGTTGGTTTCAAGACCTGGGAATGCGCCAAAAAGGTCGAGGACGCCCTAGCTAACCGCTGTTATCCTTTCGTAGACAACTCCATGTTCTGGCTCAAACTGCCGCAACAACAGCTCTACACCATCATCATCCCATCCCAACAGTATCGCGCCCAAGCCAGTCTTTGGACAGACTTAGAGGCGAGTATCAAAGATCCTAAAGCCTGCGATCTCTTCATTCGTCAGGAACCTGGAGGGGACTTTCGCATTCAAATATCGGGAGCTGTCAAGGCTGCCATTGGTGCTCTCAAAGTTCGCATTGAGAATCTTGCTTCTGGTGAAAAGTTTGATCAATGGCACGAGCATCTTGCACTGCCATCGGCTGCACTGATGAAGAAGATTAAGGATGCGGGCGCTTTCATGCGGTCAGATCTCAGGACGCGCTCCATTAAATTGTACGGAACTTCGGTTGCCATCACACGGGCCAAAGCGATTCTGAAGGAAGAGATCGACCATCTTATGTCGATGCAGTCTTCAGTCCAGTTAGAGCGTCGATCGGTGGGATACTTTCTCCGCACCGGTCTGACTGCGATGAAGGAGGTATTCGGAGAAGACTGTGTTACCCTCGACATCCGCTCAGCGAGAATCACTATCCGAGGTGGCGAAGAAATCAGATTACACCTGAAAAACCACATCGCCGAGTCTCTAAAGGCGGTCATCGTCCAAATTGCACCAGGAAATCATACCTGTCCCGTTTGCTATGACGAAGCCTCCTCACCATTTCAACTAGTCTGCCAGCATGTTTATTGCACCGCATGCATTCGGCATTTCTTGACATCAGCAGCGGAGACCGGAATATTTCCCTTAGCATGCATGGGCAACAACGCAACCTGCGGCACTCTGATTTCCATTCCTGTCCTTCAGAAGTTCTTACCTCAGAACTCTTTCAATCATCTCCTCGAGACGGCTTTCACATCATACGTTGATAAACAGCCTCAAGTTTTTGGGTACTGCAAGACGCCAGATTGTACGCAGATCTATCGCAAGTCAGAATCTCCATCTCCTTTACTCTGTCCATCGTGCTTCTCTGAAATATGCTCATCCTGTGGCGAGGATTCGCATGTAGGAAAGAGCTGCGAAGAGGCTCGAATCTTTAACAACACGGCTGAGCAAGAGAGGTTAAGCGAGGCTTGGATTATGCAGCAGAGCGGAATCAAGAAATGCCCGACGTGTTCACGTTTACTGGAAAAGACAGCAGGATGTAATCACATGCAATGCCCGTTCGTGTTCCAGATTCTATGCAGCCTAGGGTTTGACTGACGAACTTCGTTTCAGCTGCGGATCCCACCTCTGCTGGCGCTGCATGGGTGTATTTCCGGAGGCTGACATCTACCGCCATATGAACGCCGAGCACGGGGGATACTATGCTGCTGATCCCACTCCCGATGCAAACTTGAATAACAACGTGCCCGACCCCTTCCAGGGTGTTGACTACCGCGAACAAGCAAGGCTCTTACATGAACTGGAGGTTCGTCGACAACAGGGACGTGAGTTACCAGTACAGCCTCAGGAACGAGGCTCATACTGTGTTGTGATGTGAGAGTCGCGGTTAATGTCCTAGCCTCGAATAATATTTAGTCCTCCTTCGCTTGTATGCTTTTATCCACAAATCAGCACTTTGTATTGACGACGCTCGCACCCACCTCTGTCAAATATCTTGAAACTGTCAAGGCTGTACGGGAGGCACTCCTGGCTGTTGCTGATACATGACGGACGCTGTTCTCCCGCCTCCACGTGGTATTGGCCTAAATATTCAAACGGACTCGGACATTGCCTCCTTGCATCAGCACCACCATCATGTTATCGGCCACCGATCTCGCCAGTTTCTATGACGCCAACGAGGATATCATGTCCTCTAACCACGCGCCTCTCGACGAGTGACTCGCCGAAATTCACGAGGTCTTAGCGAAAGCAGAAGAAGCCCTACAGCAGTTACAAGCTGATGAAAATGACCACAACAGCCATCCTGAATTGCAGGCCACAAGGAAGTCCTCAAAATTTCAAGAAGTCTCCAACTTCGTAGAGAATCTCCGTCGCGTTACATCCCCCATGCGCCGGGTGCCACCAGAGATCATTGGTGAAATCCTCCTCCAGACACTCTCCGACGACAATTCAGAGGGGCCCACCGCGGATATCGACGATATTCACCGTGGTCCATGGTGCTATGTCCGGGTTTGCCGTGCATGGCGCTCAGCTATTTCCTCCAATCTCAGGGCAGTTGATGACATGCTGCGCCGTTCTCAATGCACTCTGGAGGAATTGGATGTAGCAGGTTATGATAACACAGGTATCGTGTGGCGGATTCTCAAAGGCCAACCTAGACTGCGAAGGCTTAGGCTGAATATCACCGAGACCACCGCAATTGCATGCTTAGGGTCCGACGCACAAGCCTGCTCTGGTTCCTTCACTGGGACATCTATCTTTCGACCTCAAGCATGAAGATCAGTCGCCGCTGCTTCTAGAGGCTTTGCAGTCTCGACGTGATGAGAGTATGATGCAACCGCCGACGTTGAAGAGCGCGCACATACTGTATGAACGGTATACGGATATTGAACGTTTTGAATGGGAATTCATTGCGTTGAAAGATAAAGAATTCGATATTCAATTGTTTTATAGCTTTGGCAGACGTTCGTGTGTGTAAATGCTAGGAATACGAATTGGTGCTTCACCTCTCATTCAAAATCCGCATGGATCAGTCCGAACACCTTCTCGCTTCGAGGTTTGATTGCGCATTGGAATGGCGACGGATAACTAAAGACACAAAGTGGGAGCTCAGTAATGATACTTAGATGTCAGAAAGCTTTCTTGCCTAACAGTCCCAGCGGTATGCTCCGTGTTAGTCTCAAATACCACTCCATTTTCAGAGTATTTCGATATGTTAAAAACGGCCAAGACCATGGCACATGAGATGAACAACGAAGCATCAGCAAGCAGTTTTCCTGCATCCAATGCTAGTACGTATCTTTCCCACAGGCTCGAGAGAGAATACCAGGGCAAATGCTGCAAACATTGCGAGTTGTTATGCTAGACTTTCCTAATCGTATTGCCGAGAGATGCCCACCCACCGACGACCGAATCCGAACACCATTTTATGGGGATTCATTTCAGGTCCTTTTCCTTCCATCCGGATGAACCTTTCAGGCCTGAACTCGAATGGCTTATCATAGATGGCGGGATCATGGAGCATGTGCCTGCAGATAATAAACATGAGATGGAGTTATCAAGGGGCGCAGATCTTCGCACCAGATGTTCGCTAATACAACAGATCCCTTTGGAATAAAATAGCCAGACTGGAAGTCGTCCTCGCTGACAGAGTGGGGTAGCCCTGGATATTTAAATATCATAAGTATCGGCGTAAAAAGTGACGCAGACCTCGTGCTCACCTAATGGGCCGACGGCATGCCAACGACTAACCTCGAGTGCTAGGGCATTTATATACGGAAGGTGCTCTCGGTCCTCAGATCGCGGCAGTCTATCATTCCCGACAATCGTGTCGATCTCTGCTTGTGCTTTCGCTTGAATGTCGGGGTACAGAAGCATAGCTTTGAAGAACGCGTAAATAGATGCAACGGTCTAATCAAATTTCAGACCAGTATTTTCAGTGGGGAGAGAAACTTGCGGTATCACTTCCAGCTGTCGTATAGCATGCAATTAGCACAGCGTACGTGCGAATGAATGGTGTTGAACTGACCAATGTAAAGAGTCGCGGCGCTCCACTTGGTATCGAATTCCTTGTCGCTACTCATCCCATCTTCGAGCTGACTCAAAGCGAAGGAATAACGAGCATCCCCAGCAGCCTATACGAGCATGTTATGAATGCAAGCATAGCACGGAACATGAGGACACTCACTATTTGCCGTTTGACGTAGTTGTACGGCTGTTCCACCACCTCGTGTAACGTCGACCGCCACTCTTTGGCTGTTCGCTTGAACTCTGCTCCAGGGAACCAATCCGGAATGTGTCGCACTGGAAAGCAACTGAGATCAGTTGTGAAAACAACGCGTTATTGGACTTACATATGGGAATAATATTAACTAAGAAGGTACCTGGAGTGGTGGAGAGAGTAAAGTGGTGCGTTGCTTCGTTCGCGAGCCCGACGAATGGATCGTTTTTCTCTTGAATTTCATAGCCATATGAGATTTGCATGATATTCGCTACATTCATCCTTGAGAGCATTAGCATATGTTTGTAATGATATCAAAGGAACAATGCTTACTTCTGAATTTCTT
The DNA here is from genome assembly GCA_037576215.1 of Armillaria gallica. Taxonomy (NCBI): domain Eukaryota; kingdom Fungi; phylum Basidiomycota; class Agaricomycetes; order Agaricales; family Physalacriaceae; genus Armillaria; species Armillaria gallica. The sequence continues at coordinate 1,017,173 of JBANDB010000016.1, read as the reverse complement.
GGAAAAAATCTTCGGGTTTAGCAGAGACTCTTTTCAGAAATCGATGCGCCTCTAACTCTACGATAGGGAGGAACTGTTTGAAAGCTGCGTTTGTTCCAAAGATCTGATGCACCCGCCGACGTGATTCGCGGAAAGGTGAGCCGTATCGCATCAGGACGAATGCATTCTTCCAGCCGACGAGTTCACCACCCATGGCCACCATCGGTCTGTCAGAGTAAATAGCGCCTTTCTTGTCCAGCATATCGATGGCCGTCTGGACAGAGTTTATCACTACTGTGCGCCGTCCAAGGACCGAAACTGATACGATGTTGCCTTTGAGAGAGAAAACACAACATGAGTATGGCTGTAGCTGAATAATGAATGGGTGACTGTACCATATTTTTCGCCCCATCTAGTGAAGGTATGCCATTCCTTTTCAGAAGGCATGTCAAAGATATTCCCGATGAAAGGAAGTCCCTTGGGGCCGGGAGGAAAGGGTGCACTGCCGCGGGTCGCAAATAACAGGCGATAAGCAAACGCCAGACTGAGAAGTGAGATGGCGATGGCCAGGGTCGTCAAAAAGTTACCCATTTCGATATTTCTTGGGATTGGAGAGAGAGAGAGAGGAGGCCACCTCCTTTTAAATGACTTGATTGCCTATCCGAACAGGGTGCCTACTATCAGCGTCATTGGCAGCTGGGGCTATAATGAGTCAACTGACCATTGCAACCAACCGAAGCTAGCAGAACACGCGTCAGGATCCTAATTGATCTTGCGAAGCGGACCATTAGAACGGGTTGAGAACCAGAGAGTTTGAGCAGTAGGTCATCATACAAATCGCGGGATTCGGTGGGTCCCTTTAACGACCTGATGGCAAAGATGGATGGCGGTGGTTAGGATTAGAGTACTCGAGCACGATGCTTCCCCCAGCAGTACCTCCAGTGTAGTGGAATAGCGGGCTCTCTCTTGTCAATCAGAGCTGTCGAAGCCACTGCTTTGCAGCTTAGATGCACTTATCCAGAATAATTCTGAATACCATCGTGACGACCTGACGATGCGCATCTAATCTGTATTTACACTTAACCTGCACGGGCAAATGAGATTGGATGTACCAAACGGGGACAAGCGGATCGCACCACGAAGGGGGAATCCTTCCGCCACGAACATGGTTCTGGTCGCAGAAAGATCATTCTGATATCGCTGTCATGAATCGGGTAATACTGAGTCGGGTTCAGGCAGGGACCAAAACTGCTGATACTGGCTCCCTCAAAGTCACGCAGACTCGAACGCTTACTCCCCATGACTGGAAGACCAGTCAGAACGATGACGCATCGCATAGTAGAAAAAGATATTTTCTTACGAAACATGTAATTCACCAATGAGGGAAGCAAATCGATCTCTATGTTATGGGTCGTCAGCGTACATCCAGAAAATAAGGAAACAGAGCGCGTTTTAACTCGGGAATGATGGTACCAATTAGCTTGAAGAAGCGGAAGTAATCGTTTGAGCAGATAGGATCCTTGTGGGCCGCCATTACTAAGCTGAGCGTAATACTATGGAAAGGCGCCCTGCTATAGCCGTGACAAGACCTCGATGAATCGCCGATGGGAGAGAGTCCACAGACACCTTGACACCTAACGCAAGGGCCCTAGACGCCCTCATGCCGGAAAACTCTGCGCAAGTCCAGACGATGGTAACTGCGGCATCGCGCTTTAAATCATCCACAAAATTGAAGAGTTATTTGGACAGCAAACGAGGGGCAACATACCGTGTTCCTTTGACAACGAGATAGAGAGTATTCTTTCTCGATTTCTATGAGAAATTTGTGGCGCAACATTGGACACTCCACTGGTCAGCCTACTCCGCCGGGGACCACTCGGGAAATAGATATCCGTCGGAATTCGCTAGAAAGGATGCGTCGATGCCGTTGTTTCTCAGATCCTCCAGGATCTGTAATAGAGGGCAAAACAAAAGTATAACAAAATGCTTGGATTAGACACGGTGAAACGCACCTAGAACGCTTCCTGCATATCCAAGTAATGCGCTGCCCTATTGGAAATTCGAAGATTCAAGACAGCAGCACGTCCTGCTGAGAAAGGGTTTCTAGAACTTCTTCCTGGACTTCGTTGGGTATATCCGTCAGCACCAACGACCGAGACATTCACAGACCCCGAAGGGCTGCACATCGACAGTAGACAGTGGGACAACAGAGCACTATCCACCTTCATCACTGGTCCAGACGTTCTACACCCGGACACGATACAATTCTTGCCCATGTCCTCGTTGAAAAACTGGTCATGGACGAGCAGGCGATCCTTGTCGACAGTCATCAATTTTGCTGGGTTCGCATTTATGTCAGCCAGGATTCTGTTGACATTCTATCCTTCTGCAAGCGATTCGACGCGTACGGTGCGCGAAATAAGGGCAGTAGAAAGTGAACGATGGGTAGGTCGGGACTCGGCAGCAGCCGACGCAGGCCGGACTGGGGCTTAGATTACTCAGCGGGACCCAGGTATAGCCCCTGTTCAGACGCCCTCCTTCAGTTCTTCGGAAATCAGAACGGCAGGAAGCATTGGGATTATACGGCGAGTGTTAATGCTCAACTTAACTATAAACTACATACCTGATTTTCAACTCTTCCGATCATCATAGGTAACTGCTAAACTTTCGGGAACGAAGGAAATTTTTTGTCGTTGGTCCGTATACAACTACTACAGCTTTCCATCGACCTCATTCTCCGTTACTCCGGTCATCCGTAGAATTTCTCCAGGCTCCTGACCAAAAATACCAATGCTCCTGATTCCGCTGTGAAATATTACGAGCATTCCAACTCCGTAGTCTGGTCCTACGCGCATCGTTCCTTCTATCACGATTGTCCGATCGCGGAGGAGGTATCGTGGAGTCAACTCAACCAAGAGGAAGGAGTTTGTCTCCTCGCTTTCCTCGTCTGCTACAGCAAGTGAACCGCATGCTACCGGGCACTCTGCATCCGCAAAGTTGTCGACAAGGTATTTGGCCAACTTCTCGATAGACCATCCGGTGAAATCGCCTTCGATAATTGTAAGAAATGCGGTTTCACTTTCGTCCCCATCATCTGCCTGTTTTTTGGCTTTGGTCAGCCATTCTTCTGAAGGATGACCGGTGACGAGGAGGGCAATCTCGGATGCGAAACGTGAGGGGGATGGGAGGACCATGCTATGGTCTGCTCCATGAACAATAACGAATATTTCTATGAGCACCCGTACCCTTTTCTTTGAGCTTTGGGTGGAAAGATGGATCTTTGAATGTGAGGGGGTAGCTTCATTCGCGAGCTTTATATGATACTGATAAGATCACTCCTTGACGAATATCAAGGGTGCTTTTACAGCTGTTTTCATAGAGCTTGCATGCGTTTTGAATGAGAGAAGAGAGTTTGACTTCGTCATAAGTAAACCAGGGCTCATGGCTATTTCGGCAATCTCGGAGACTCTTGCGCGCAAGCCCGGTTTATGACAAAGCCCGAGCCTTCTTTCATCATTCCCTGAAACGTCCTTGACTGTCAAGCACTATGCAAGCAGCTGTAGTCGGGCGTTATCGTTACCGCTCTATCAACGGCTCACCTCAGTTGCAGAGCACGAACACCTTGTGAGTGATGTCCGTCGTCTAAGAAATGTTGCATTGATGATTGGACTTTAGGTTAATTGATATACTGTTAGATTAGCTAAGACCTACAATCCTCTGGGCTTATCTTCAGTAAATTATGTTGGTACTAGCCTGGATCACTCGCCGATGTTCTGTATCTATGTTGGGGAAGAACGACAGTGCTTTGGCTACCTGTGCAGGCGTGACCTTGAGTGAAAAACTTATTCACCGGCCATCCTCGACTTTGGACTCCCGGAGATATGGACTGTGGTAGACTCGACGGGTACCTAGGCGTCATTGCTGCCGCGCTATCAGCAGCTCGCCTCAGTTGCAGAACTCGCGGTGAGTAGCGTCTGTTGTCTGAGAAACTATATTAAGAGGGATTTCAGGCTAGCGATGACCATGCCGGATCGACAGTCTCCACGGGCGTTTCTCTAGGACGATAGCTTGACAATTCCCGCTGCAATGTCTAGTACTAGAGTGTGCAACGTACGGTGGGGATGAATTTTGGTGCCCTTGACAAAGGCGAGCTAGGCCTTCGATACCCGCCCAAGGGGCTGTGATCTTAATCGCCGATTTCTTCCTACCGGCGCCTTTGACTCACAGGTGTAGCTTCTAGGCGAGCACTCCTTGTCACTTAGTTCTGTTGCTGCTGAACAATATAAAAGGTGAGAGCATTGTCGGGGAACATTGTGACTCTGCAGCTGGCTTGCTAGGGTACTAACTCCTACTTCATACAATGCTTTCCAGATTTTCCTTATCTGTTATTTTCTTGCTCTTCTTCTCCTCGCCATCGCTGGCTATACATGTGGGGATATTTTCGCAGGTGGGTTGCAATTTCCCCTCAAAATTGTCTCACTAACCTGAAAGTAGACTTGCTATCAATACATTTCACGCGGCGTTGTTCGTCATGGAGCTCAAGGTATTACCTGTTGCATTTTATTGTCATTGATATATCTTACCTTCTCGGTGCAGGTGTATGCATCAATGATTGTGCGGCGATTCACCTGGGAGGAAAGCCCTCAATACTGACAAAAGGAAACGTGAGTGACTAGATACTGACTGCATTCATCGATTTATCCTTCGTGTTCTAGGGACGTTTTCAAGACGGCGGATGCACGTTAGTATTTTGATCCGTACCATTTCGTACAACAATTGGACTACTCTTCAACAGAGGGGGAATAAACGGCCAGACCTCATGCAATGTGGGCGCAAGCGCGTTTGGCGTGGCAGCGGGTACCTCGTGTGGTGAGTGAAGCATAGGCACTGTAGTTTTGATGCTAACAAGTTCGATACAGACGAGTATCCATACGCGTCCACTCGTAAGATTTTTGTTTCAACATGACATCAGGTCGTATCTACTCATCTTAGTCGAAGGCGCGGCAAGTGGGAATCCCAGCATTCTTCGATGCATCCCTGCGGGAGAAAACTCGAGTAAGCGTACCTTTGGCGCTATTCCCTTTCAAGACACTGAGCAAGTAATGTAGGTGGAGGCCAACAACTCACCCGATTTTATAGGAAGTCAGGAGCCCAACCCGGCGACACCTTTAACGTCGGATTTGTCTGGGGTCAACCGGCTATCAATATGGGTCAACAAGTGCTAAACCCGCCGATCCCTGCTGCCGTGATGCAGATGTGCTCGGGGCCGCAGCCTGCGAACGATGGTAAAGCTTTATTGTCTCTCTTGCTTGATAGCCGCTAACACCCTTGTAGGTCGAGAATTCCGGATGGTCCTGACCACGCAGTTGTTCAGGCGGTTCACATCAGTCTTCCGCAGGAAGACGACCGAATTAAGGGCGGTTACCGCTGAGCGTAAATCCGCCGTTGCTGAACCCACCTGGGTGAAGACCGCACACAACCTTACGGTAATGGTGTATGGTGATATCAAGGTGAGAACTCCGGTTTGGAGTGACATGGAAGATGGGGAGGATGAGGTTGTTCGTATTATTAAATCTTCTGACCCGGATTATCCACCAAAACAATTGACGAAGACCAATGGGAGCGAGTCTGGGGGTGGCAAGTCGACGAAAGCCACTGGTGGGAGGTCAAGTAAAATGACCAGTGCAACACCTACTGCACCTGCAAAGTCAGCCGCAACGAAGGCTAAAGCTACAGGTACCAAACCTCTTGTTAAATCGACAAAACCCGCAGCAACAAGACCAAAAATAGCTTAGAATTAGATGTAACAAAACAGTGTTGTATTTTATATTGTCATTAAAAGTAGCAAAAACTTGTGAGAAATTTGAACCGAAATTATACCGTCATCAGGTATCCCCCTTTCTCTGACATCAAGGCAACGGATCGCCTGATTGCTTGGGATTTGACTGCTGTATATGCATTCATTGTCTGCAACGCCCCTGATCACCAGCCCGGGTCTATCAATATTGTTTCCTTAATGCTTAGCGTACCTGCTCAGTTCAAATTGTCCACATACCCCCTTATTCTTCAAAGATTGGTATCATCATTGTTCTGTTTGTCAGTGACGTAAGCTTTTGTCCGACTTTGTCCTCCCTATTTATACTGGAGGTTTGTCTCGTTCGGAAGTCACGTCTTTGACTCTCCCTCTGCTACTATAGTGTCCTCTGCTCTTCGTGCCACTAAGTAATACTGCAAATTCTTCGAAGGATGTCCTCTCTTCCCATTTCTAACATGATATACGACCCCACCAACTACGAGCTCTACAACCGCCTTCTCACTTCTCAGGTGAAAATATTGGAGTATGTTGCTCCGGGTCGAGAAGACTATGGCTACGACGAACAAACCGATGCATTGTACGAACTCTATCGCAGTATGGCCGACTGGCTCAAGGAGCTCTGGCACATCATGATGAAAGACGGTGCAGACTACAAGCGTATTTCTAAATGCCTCAGCTTGTGCCTCGACCATGTCAATGATGCGGAAGGCATTATACAGTGAACCCCCTTCTACTGGGCACCGGCAACCCCCGCCAAAATTCGCACTCCGAGCGATCTTGATCAGGGTCCGAAATATACCAGTTTCATGGATGCACCTACTGCAGCTCGAGGGAGGAAGATTCACGACTACTTTTGCAGGAGTCTTTTACTCCGAAGATGATTTTACATGTATTATTTGGAGCACTTTATTTTTTAGACCTCGTATAACCATAGTTTCAGTGCATTTATGGCATTAAAAGTGCTTTTAAAAACAAATGTGCCCTGAAGAATACATGTATTTAATTTCAAAATAATATCCTGTAATTTTTTCGAAGTGATACAAGCAATGTGGAAGCTTGTATGAGGTGCATTTGGATGAGCAGTCCAATGGCACTGCAAACAGAACCAAACAAACATGTCACTGCTTTTCATGCCTTTGCGCACCTTTCAAGCATATGGAACACTTCATGGGGCATTGTTCTAACTCTCTAATATTCTGGTACCACAAAACAGTGATCTGCGCAGCAAAAATATCAATTCGCAAAGATCAAGGCTGCCCATCACACTTCTGATGAAATAGCAACAAGTCATAGATGTTGATGTTGATGGGCAGTATGACAGTGAAGAGGAGTTCTATTCCAGGTAAAATGGTGCAGCTATATTACTTAAACTTGTATGGAGCTTTACAAGGTGACAAGCCTATGCCCCGTGTCTTCGTCATGATTGCCAGACCCTCGTACCTCGGGTCTCGGCAACCTGACTGCGACACGGGACTTCGGCTTGTTGGGGCCCGCCCCAAACCCGGCTTTTTACTAAGATATGTTGTTGAATCTCTGTTATTTGTTTAGAGCCACTACAATGGAGCAACATGCTTTTTATGAGTGCCATAAAGCATTGTTCTGTTACTTCTGTAAGCCATGTAATGGACAGATAGGGACTCTCATGATTTGGGTGATCATTGTTAATAGCTGTTATTACTGGCAGGAGAGAGGGAGATATATATTCTGGTTCTTATGTCCCTGACTTGGATATCTGATATGGTGGGCAGCTATGGTCATCATTTGAACTCTAATAATTTTATAAGACTTACATCTGTTGAGGATTCAGCCTATCTCAACAGTCCATTATTTCACATATTGAACCATGTTTACTATAATTAGATCAGAACTCCTTTCTTTTGTCAGATATATCTACTATTTTCCCCTTTCTTTGCACCTCAGCTGTTCATGACAACTACATGACTGACTGAAGTGCATATACTATTTCTATTTATCATCATTTACATATATCTTATGCTACCTTTGTATAGCTATATTAACTCTAACAGGTAGCATGTATAATACAGCTGTTCATGACATCTACATGACTGGCTGAGCCACATTAACTCTAACAACATCCATTGACATTCAATGCTCATTGTCAAATTGTTGCTCAATCATTGCTCATTGCCTGATACTCATGTTGTTGCTATAGCATGGATAAGTAGTCTCAGTTGAAGCTCAATTAGGAGCCAGTCATATCAATGATGTGCTGTGGGAAGAGTAGAGGCTTAGTAGAGGCAGCAAAATTGAAACTTACCTGGTGTGCACCCATGCTATGGCAATGGCTGTTTATGACATGGTAACTGGGTAAGCATGTTATAGCTGAATTGTTAAAGTCAAAACCCTCTGGAGCACCTCACATGCTGTCATCCCATCTTCTTGCTTGTCATTTCAGTGATCCCCTTCTTGGATTTTATGATTATTAGTTTGTTTCCATGTTTTAGTTTTACTTATGTTTAGAGATGTGCATTGCACCATTACAGATATGACCATAGACTGTATAAAAATCATTGGCCATGGTATGGTATGGTTGATGTCATATCTGTACCATGTTCATACCATTGTCTGTATACAGATATCTGGTGCCAAAGGGTGAGCATTGTGCATTTTTTTTAGGTCATAGGTACTAACCTTAATGACATAAGATAGTCTTCTGTCCCTCCCTCAATGACTGTATTCAAACCATATGAATATAGCCATATTTTAGGTCATTAAAGTTGGCCACAGTACAGACCCATATCTGTATACACCATACATGACTACCATACTACAGGTACAGTACACATCCCTACTTATACTCCCTTGCTTCCTCAGACTTTAAAGTAGTATATATACCTCATATTTTGTACTCATCACCTCAGCTTGTTGCTCTACATGGACAGAAAAAGGCTGAGTTGAGCTGTTCTGTATTTCTTGTATTTATGCCTTACTTACATCTCATAGCATAGCATAGCACATATCCTTGTATAAATGGTCTCCTTGCCATTTCTAACTGCTGGGAAAAGGCTTGAGCCTCATCAAAGCCTCATAATAAGCAAATTATGGTATAGTCAGTACATGTATATGTTTTACCTGTCCTTGGATGGTCTCCTGGCTCTCAAACCTACCTGCTAATTTGTCATTTGATGTTTGATATTGCACAATGCTTGTTAAACTTGCTCAATACTCACTTTGCAGCCTACAGCATGCATAATTGGTAAATGGCCTATATTCAATGAGTACTGAGTACCATCCATGCCAATGATATGTCATGGGGGGATTGCAGAAGCAGCACCACAGTAGAATTGAAGCTTGTCATCGTAGAGAGGTGGCAGTGATGGCAGTGCAATGGAATTGAAACTCAGCTGGAATAGGCCGGGGTATGGCAATGGCCGGAAATTTCAAAGTCCGCCTTATTATATCATCATCGACCTGTATTAATATATAGACAAGCCTATGCCCCGTGTCTTCGTCACAATTGCCAGACCCTCGTACCTCGGGTCTTGGCAACCTGACTACGACACGGGACTTCGGCTTGTTGGGGCCCGCCCCAAACCCGGCTTATTACTATGATATGTTGTTGAATCTCTGTTATTTGTTTGGAGCCATTGCAACAGAGCAAAATGATTTTTATGAGTGCTATAAAGCTTTGTTCTGTTACTTCTGTAAGCCATGTAATGAATGGGTAGGGATTCCCATGATTTGAGTGATCATTGTTAATAGTTGTCATTGCTGGCAGGAGAGAGGGAGAGATATATTCTGGTTCTTATGTCCCTGACTTGGATATCTGACATGGTGGGCAGCTATGGTTGTCATTTGAACTCTGGTGATTTCTATAAGACTTACATTCATTGATATTCAATGTTCAATCATTGCTCATTGCATGATACTGACATTGTTGCTATAGCATGTATAAATAGTCTCAGTTGAAGCTCAGTTAAAAGCCCATCACACCAATGATGTGCTGTGGGGAGAGTAGAGACTTGGTAGAGGTAGCAAATTGAAACTTACCTGGCCTGCACTGTGGTATTGCGATAGCCGTTTTTGACATGGTAACTGGATAAGCATGTCATAGCTGAATTGTTAAAGTCAAAACCCTCTGGAGCACCTCACATGCTGTCATCCCATCTTCTTGCTTGTCATTTCAATGATCCCCTTCTTGGATTTTATGACTATTAGTTTATTTCCATGTTTTAGTTATTACTTATGTTTAGGGATGTGCATCATACCATTACAAATATGACTGTAGACTGTATAAGAATTATTGGCCATGGTATGGTATGGTTGATGTCATATCCATACCATGTCTATACCATTTTCTGTATATAGATATCTGGTGCCAAAGGGTGAGTATTATGCACTTCTTTTAGGTTATAGGTACTAATCTTTATGATATAAGATAGTCTTCTGTCCCTCCCTCAACGACCATATTCAGACCATATGAATACCACCATATTTTAGGTCATTAAAGTTGGCCACAGTACAGACCCATATCTGTATACACTATACATAACTACCATACTACAGATATGGTACACATCCCTACTTATGTTCCCTTGCTTCCTCAGACTTTAAAGTAGTATGTATACATTGTATTTTATACTCATCACCTCAGCTTGTTGCTTTACATGGACAGAAAAAGGCTGAGTTGAGCTGTTCTGTATTTCTTGTATTTATGCCTTACTTATATCTCATAGCATAGTATAGCACATATTCTTACAGGTAATATCATCAGCTTATTATTCTATGTGGACAGAGAAAGGCTGAGTATAGCACATATTCTTGCATAATTGGTCTCCTTGCCATTTCTAACTGCTGTGGAAAGGCTTGAGCCTTGTCAAAGCCTCATAATAAGCAAATTATGGCATAGTCAGTACATGTATATGTTTTACCTGTCCTTGGATGGTCTCCTGGCTTCTATTCCTACCTGCTAATTTGTCATTTGATGTTTGATGTTGCACAATGCTTGTTGAACTTGCTCAATACTCACTTTGTAGCCAATAGCATGTGTAGTTGGTGAACAGTCTATGTTCAGTGAGTACTGGGTGCCAGTCATGCCAATTATGTATCATGGGAGGATTGCAGAGGCAGCAGCACAGTGAAATTGAAGCTCATCGCTGTAGAGAGGCGGCAATGATGGCAGTGCAATGGAATTGAAACTCAGCTGGAATTGGCCGGGGTATGGCAATGGCCGGAAATTGAAAGTCCGCCTTATTATGTCATCTTCGCTACCTGTCTTATTATATAGATAGGAGAGTCTATTGATAAGAGTTGAAGCAATTGACCTAAATTTGCCGTCAAAATAGCCGAAAATGGGCTTAGTCAGCTCACGTTCCGGAACCGGGCGTTGCCGGTACCCACTTCTACTTCTTACAAGTATACCAACTCACATCCCTGGTTACTGTATAATTTCGACCAAGTGTTCAGTAACGCGTAACGGTGGCCCTTGAACTGAACACTTTTGTAAAGGTGTAACGGGTAACGGGGTCTCCGACTTGCCAGTGCACGACGAATATGGGAATTTTTCGCCGCTGCGCGGCTAAGATGCGCTTTGATCCCGGAACATCGAGGGCGAGGCTGAAAGGAGAAGTCCGGTACATCGTCCGACCGGCCGTCCGGGTCCGGTTGTCCGGGTATGCCAAAAGTGCCGGTTCTTGCTAGTGCTGGTTTATCTCATCAGTGTAATTGTAATACTCGCCAATTTCGTGTCCATAGAGCGAGTTTTCAGGGTTTCGTGAGGGCTTCGACCCCCAGCCTAAGCAATTGATGATACCGGCGGCACCAAATTGGGCAAGCGGCATCTCGGCAATGCAGTACATTACGAAGTACTGGAGTGGAAAACTGACGCGAGCTCCTTCGACCGCAAATGTAAGATATTTCATCGTTGTTATAAGTAAATATTCAAATTTACCTCCAATCGCTCTCACCTGGATATCTGAAAGGAGGACTGTGGCTGTGGGGTTCCCTTTTCGGATACTCGGGGGAACCATTCTAAGGAAATCAACGCTATCGTCCCCGAAATCGTCCCATCGCTCCAGCTGCATACAAACAGGACATAGAAGATACAGAACTCTCCCCTTATCCATACATACATAAATCTTCTACCCGGACAGGTTGGTTCGGACAGTGTCCCGGACTGGTCATTTCGGCCCCGTTCTGGGAACATCTATGCTGGATGTACCGGGAACTCATGGCCGTCGCACAATCTCGCCATCAACGGGGGGTGTTTTACGATATTGAGCGGGATGCCATCAATCTCGGGCTGGAAGAGGAGACAAAAAAGCTCCTTCGTCCGCGGGAACAGCTTGAAGAGTGCAGAGGGGGTGCTAAATTTCCTGCTGCCCATTACAGAGACGCTCATTGGGACATGGCTATGATCGAAGGGGCGCTAGCCATTTATGCCGAAGACGACGAGAGTGAGGAAGATGAGGATGAAGAAGACGAAGAAGAAGACATTGATAAGGAGTCTCAGTGAAAGATTTTCCCAACCGGATTTTAGCGACACCCGTGGATCAATCTAGCTTGTAGACACACGGCGTTCAACTCAGTTTTTTTAGCCCTCCGCACGATACGGCGTAGTAATGACAATATTCAAGACTTCGTTCGCATAGGACACCAGATTGTACGCTTAGGTAAATTTAGTTCATATTGCCGCGTCTTGGCTGCGTACATCTTTGTCGTCCTATGTAACTACTATCGCTGTCGTCGGTTCGATATTGCCTCGGAGTTACGGTGAAGAGAGCTGCTGTCCGGCTTAGATGCAGTTGCCAAAAATCACTCTGAACCTTGTGGTGATCCGACGATACGCATCTAATCTTTCAGAGAAGTGCTGTCGCTACACTTGCCCTGTACGCTTAAATGAGATCTGATGTACCGAACGGAGACAAGCGAATCACCTACAAGGGGCTGAGTCCTTGGACTATATGAACACGGTTTGGACGCAGAAAAATCTTTCCAGTATCACTGCCATAAATCGGGTAATACTGGCGTCGGGTTCAAGGAGGAACTTAATAAATTAACAGTAACTTCCTCAGGGTTAGGAAGACCCGGAATTCTATTACCCCGTGACTTGGAGACCGGCCAGAATGAGAACACATCGCGTAGCAGAGGAGATGATTTCGATGAAACACGTAATTCACCCATAGGGGAAGCGAATTGATCTCTGTATGTTATCTGTCGTCAGTATACATCCACAGAGAACGTAAGATAAAAGAGCACACATCGACTTTGGAGTGTCGCTTGAACAAGTGGAGGTAATCTTTCGAGTGGGTTAGATAGCTTTGGGCGGCTAAGTTGAGCGTAACTGTTCGATGTGCGCCCAATGCTATAGCCGTGACAAAGACTCCGATGAATCGGCGATGAGAGAGGTTCCATTGACACTTTGCCAACTAATTCAAGGGTCCTGGACAGCCACATGCGGGAGAAAATTTGCGTTAGTTCAGACGATGGTAACTGCAGCGTTGCGGTCTAGATCATCCAAAAAAAATATGGGCTTGCATAGGCGACAAAAGAGAGATGAAATGTGCTGTGTTACTTCAACAGAGATAGGAAGTATTGGTCTTTGGACTTTCTCGAATTCTGTAATGGTGGAAGTTTTGGCGCGACATTTGACCTTCCCCTGGTCAGCCTCCTCTGCTGGGAACCACTCAAAAGATATGTACCCGTCGGGGTTCGTTAGGAAAGACACGTTGATGGCGTCGTTTTTCAGATCCACCAGGCCTGTAACAAAAGAAATTGTTAGAACAAAAAAGCATCCAGAGGAAAAAACGCGCCTTGAATACCAGCTGCATATCCAAGCAACATGCTGTGGCCATCCTATGGAGCGAGTCGAAGATCTAAGACTGCAGCACGTCATGCTGAGAAAGGAATTCACGTTTTCTCATGGACTCCGTTGGGTATATCGTCAACGACCGAAATATTCCCAGTCTCCCGGGCACCGCCCACATGGACAGTAGACAGTGGATGTCACATCTGCCTTCATCACGGCTCCCGACGTTCCGCTCCCAGGCGCGATACATGGCCATGTCCTGGTTGAAAAAAAATGGGCAAGAATGCCCCTTGGCGATAGTTAACGAGTCTGCCGAGTTAGCCTTGATGGCAGCAGTATTCTGTCGACATTTCATCCCTCTGCAAGCGATTCGACGCGTGCGGCGCGCGAAATGAGGCCAGTAAAAAGTGAACGATGGGTTAGTAGTCGGCAGCATGGCACATGCCGGGCACCAGCTCTCACCGAAGATTACTCAGCGGGACCCAGGTATAGCCTCTGTTCAGACTCTTCGGGCTGGAAGACAATTTTATTTCCCCAGAAAGTGTTCTTCAACAGAAACGTGCTAGGGCCCGCAAACTACTACAGCTTTCCATCATGCGACCTCATTCTCCGTTACTCCGGTCACCCGTAGAATTTCTCCAGGCTCCTGAGCAAAAACACCGATACTCTTTGTTCCGCCGTGAAACATTACGGGCATTCCAACTCCGTACTCTGGTCCTACGCGCATCGTTCCTTCTATCACGATCGTCCGACTTTCGCGGAGGAGGTATCGAGGGGTCAACTCAACCAAGAGGAAGGAGTCTGTCCCCTCGCTTTCCTCGTCTGCTACAGCGAATGAACCGCATGCTACCGGGCACTCTGCGTCCGAAAAGTTGTCGACAAGGTATTTGGCCAATTTCTCGATAGACCATCCAGTGAAATTGCCTTCGATAATCGTAAGAGATGCGGTTTCACTCTCATCACCATCATCGGCTTGTTTCATGGCTTTGGCCAGCCATTCTTCTGAAGGATGACCGGTGACGAAGAGGGCAATCTCGGATGCGTACGGTCGTGAAGGGGGTGGGAGGACCATGCTATGATCTGCTCGATGAGCAAGAACGATGATTTTATGAGCGCCCGTACCTTTTCTTTGAGCTTTGGGCGGGAAGATGGGTCTTTGAACGTGAGGTAGTAGCTTCATTCGAGAGCTTTATATGATATCGATAGGATCATTTCTTGATGAACATCAAGGATGCTTTCAATTGGGCGTTATCGTTACCACGCTATCAACGGCTCACCTCAGTTGCAGAGCGCAAACGCCTTGTGAGTGATATCCGTCGTCTGAGAGACGTGGCATTAACGATTGGACTTCAGGCTAGCTGATTCACTTTCAAATCAGCCAAGACCGACGATCTTCCGGGTCCACCTCCAGCAAATCATGCCCCCTGAACCACTCGTCTACTGCTATGTATCCATGTTGGAGATGAATAACAGTGCTTTGGTTATCCGTGCCACCAGTCTTTCTCTAAGACGATAAGTCCGGATGGAAGTCCAGGCCACCTTCCGGATACGCGGGTACAGTCATCATTAATTCGTCCTTATCCGACGTTGATGCCCGTTCTGGGAAGGTTCTATCCAGACCTCGACCACCGAACAAGACTTATAGGATGCCCGGACTTGGCCAGTGGGATCGTCAATGGCCCGACCTCGCAGCATGGAGTCTACCCTAACGCGAACCTCCTCCCTCATTGAAAATGAGGAGAATCCAACGATGTACTCGTCACAATTCACGGATAAATCTGCTTCGATGAAGGCCTCGCGGAGTCTGTACATGAAGGTTGTGGCAGGTGGAACCCTTGCTATGACCATCGTCATGTTTTGTGTGTTTTCAATATATTGGGGCGCCCTGTGGAAGATACCGGCCCACAATTTACCAGGGTGGGTTGTGGTGGGTAGTACCTTGTCCTTAGCTATTCTCCCAGCCCAACTGAGCATTATGGCAGGACTTTGATAGATCGACAGTGGGAAAAGCGGTCGTGCAGGGTCTCATCTCGTCGTCGTCAAAGGTGACTTGGACAGAACGGCCATCGAGCGAGTTCTCTGGTCCTGAAGAGGTAGCAAATCTTGTCGTTGATGAGAAGACTTGGGTCGTCGTTGTTGGTAAGACATAGCTATATATGATTTCACTCTGCTCACTTTATGGATAGTCAATTCCAACGCGACGACGGCTCTACAATATGCTTTGTCCTCGGTAAACTCTTCATACGACGGTTCCGAAGCAATTACAGTTTACGTTGTTGAAGCGCGGAACGAAAATGCGTAGTACGTAATAATCAGTCTTTCAGACACCCTGGCATCTCATATCTCTTCCGTTAAGCCGTTCTCTAATACGACCATCTGTGCAAACAACACTCGCTGCAATCTCTCAGGTCTTTGCTCAATCCTTTCTTCGGCAAGTTGGATCGTCGTCGTCAAACGCCCTGGCTTCAATATCGACCACTGCGCCCCAAATCCTGACGGAGCCTATCAGCTATACTATCGACAATTTGCGCCCTTTCGATATACCCGTGTACGTGGCCTTTATTTCAGGGACATACCTTCTGACAGGACTTGTAGTGCCAGTGCCATCACCTTCGTCGGTCTCATCTATGTGCTGGTTTTGTCATTCTTCATCGTGGTATGTCCTTCCTAATCTTCTGGTTCGTCACCTAAGGGTACTGCTACCTAGAACTTCTGTGCAGCTGCTCGTGAACTATCGGGGCTGGAGAAAGCATTAACGACAGGCTCCCTTATCAGGGTCCGGATAGCCTCGAGTTTCATCGCATATTTTACGCTGTCATTATTTTATTCGCTGCTTAGCCGAGCGTTCCAAGTAAACTTCTCTAGAGTGTGCGTTTCTATCCTCTCTTCATATCGCTGCTCCTAAATTGTTTCATGCAGATTGGGGCCTGCCGGGTTCCTCGTTTTCTGGATGGCAAACTTCGCTGGGATGCTGGCGGTGGGACTGGCACTTGAAGCCATGATGACGCTTATGACTCTGAGATTTGTCGCTTTCTTTATGATATTCTGGATTATTGGTGAGTAACATGTGCTCCTGACATCTGCTTACGCCTTTCTAATATACGAGGGTAGTCAACGTCTCGGTATGTTTCATGCCCATCGATGTCCTGCCACATATATATCGCTATGGATACGCGTTCCCATTTTATAATCTATCGTGTGCTGTTAGAACAATCGTATTTGGAACGAAGAATCAACGTAAGCTGCCTTTCCATGCTACATGGACAGATAACTTATCTGTCTTCTAGTAGGAATGCAATTTGGTATCCTAATAGCTTGGACTGCGGTATCGATGATTACTATACCGTTGTTCCAGTGGTTGATGCGAAGAAAAGCTGTTGCTCAATGGCGAACTCGCGAGACAGGGGTCAAAGCTTGAATTGTCCAGAGCTCGTACCTCTCTTACTATTATATTTTTTTATGCTAGAGGTTTATGATACCTGTAATACGAATCTGCAGGTGTAGCCTGACTGTTATGATCTTGGGCGGTGATTGCCTTTTGTGGCTAGTAGTATTGGTTCCGTGCCGTAAATTACCGAGTCCAACTTAGGCATCGCATAAGACTATATTTACACGAGCTATTCATTTAGACTGTCATGGCAAAATGACTCCGGTCAGTCACAAGAGATTTAGATGGGGATAAAGCAGACGGAATGTCGCTGATGGCGCTTATGGTTCCGATTTCGTAAAAGAGACCCCTTGGTTAAGCGGTGCAGGAAATTCCGGCGTACAAAGGAAGAAACGGCGAATGAAAATCGACCTCCTGGTCTCTGGATGAACAGGGATGGCATATTTATAGGCCGTATCAGGCGCCACGGGAGTTGATGATGAGATATATCAAACGGAAGGAAATGAATACCGCAAACACTCCGCGGGACTATAGTTCAGTGACGTGAAGATGTGAGCCGAATGAGTATCTGATATCTTTGATGGAGTATACAGGCGGAACTTTCTACGAACCGGAATGCTTACAAGATGCAGTATAAACTAGGAGCAATATCCGTAGGATACGAAGATGATTTAACCTCGGCTGATAAAAGACAGACGGAACCGACGTGGTTGCGATGATTCTCTATGAAACCACCAGTGATACGACTTCATTTATCATGAAAACCTTTCCTCGTTAATAAGGTCTAATGCCTTCCTGCTCCTAGCCTGAATCGTGCACTTGAACGGAGTCGGATGGCTGCAGAAAAGTGAAGATAGAGCACATTCAGAGTTGATACTTTGAGACCGGACATAAATTTCATACCTGACAACCCCTGCTGTATACTCCGTGTCCGGCTCGAAAACAACACCGTTTTCAGAATACTTTGAAATGTCGAAGACCGCTAACACCATAGCGCAGGACATGAAAACCGAGGCGTTAGCTAGCAGTCGTCCTGCATCCCGAGTAAGCATTTAATATGGAAACATGTCTAACGAGACGTACCAGGACAAATTCTGTTACAATCATAACTTTCAATCAAGATATGAACTCTCGATCGTATCAACAAAACACCCACCGACGACCAAATCCAAACGCCACCTTATAGGGATCGAGTTCGGCTTCCTTCGTTTCCGTCCGAATAAATCTGTCAGGATTGAACTTAAACGGTTCATTGTATATCGTAGGGTCGTGGAGCATTTTCCTACGAACGACACGAGCAAGAATTAGACAGGGTCTTCAACGTCATCTACATCCCCATACCAGATGTTGGCCATAATCAAGGAACCCTTGGGAATGAAATAACTGGATTCAACAACATCCTCGGTAACGCAGTGAGGAACGCCTAGGCGCAAAATTGTGATGAGCACTCTGATCAGAAAAATTAGATATATACTGACCAGCTGGTCCGACGGTGTGCCATCGGATGACTTCAAGAACTAGAGCATTGGCATACGGGAGGCTCTCTCTGTCGTCAAATCGGGGTAACCTATCATTTCCGATCACGGCGTCGATCTCTGCTTGTGCCTTTGCCTGAACCTCGGGGTACAGAAGCATTGCTTTGAAGAAAGCGTAAACGGAGGCAACAGTCTAATCTACTGTCAGACGAAGCTTTGAAAGAGGAAACCAAAACATACAGTATCGGCACCACCTGTAGGAAATGAATGAGGGGTTGCAAATGGCTTTGATTAAAGAATGGTTCACATACCGGCGTATAGGGATCCCGCAAGCCATTTGATATCAAATTCTTCTTCGGTACTCACTACGCCTTCAAGGTGAGTCGATGTGAGAGAAAGACGAGCCTTGCCAGCAGCCTATTCACCATTAAGAGATAGCTTGGTATGAAATATTTATCCACCTACCATTTCCCGCTTTACATAGTCATGTGGCCGTTCTATGAATTCGTTTAATGTCGAAGCCCATTCCCGTGCGGTCCGTTTGAATCCAGCTCCAGGAAACCATTCCGGAATGTGACGTACTAAAGTGTGGCATCCCTCAGTTGCGAATGGAACGAGAGGGAGAAACAAGACCTACAGATAGGAATAAGATTGACCAAAAAGACACTGGGAACCGTCGCAAGAGAGAATTGATTCATGACTTCCTCGGCTAGATTCACAAATGGATCGTTCTCTTCTTGTATCGTGTATCCATGCGAGATTTGCAATATCACGGCTCCAGCAGTTCTTACGTGTCGATCATCAGTGTCACGACTGACAGAGAGACGAGAAGAAATAACACACTTCCGGATATGTGCCGAGAGTTCTTCGGGTGTAGCAGAGACCCTCTTCAGGAAGCGATGAGTCCCGAGCTCTACCATCGGTAAGAACGGCTTCATGGTAACGTTGCTACCGAACAGCTGATGCGCGAGTCGACGGAAGTTGCGAAATCGAGCACCGTAAGGCATAAGGGCTAGTCCATTCTTCCACCCGATGAGCTCACCACTCGTCGCGAAAAATGGCCTATCCGAGGAAATGAGGCTTTTCTTGTCCAGTAAGGAGGCTGCTATCTGAACCGAGTTTATCACGACCATCCGCTGCCCAAGGATGGAAATCGAAGTAATGTCGCCTTGTAATATACTGTGAGCATACTTAATTGCCATGTTTTCACTAGGTGGCACCGTACCATATTTTTCCCCCCACTTAGCGAAGGTAAGCCATTCTTTCTCAGAGGGCATGTCGAGAAGATTCCCGATCAACGGTAGTCCTCTGGGTCCAGGAGAGAATCGGGCAGTACTACGACGAGTTCGGCGGAAGAGGTGCCAAGCAAGGATCAAACCGACAAAGGCAATGAAAATATCAAGAGTGCGGATAGAGTTAAACATTTTAGTCGGTTGGATGGCTGTTTGATACTGTAAGAGGGGACTGAAACTTCTTATATGGACTGGCAAATCTTAAGCAGCTGCAACGGTGAATAAGTTTTCGCGGGGAGCGTCCGGATCCTAACTTGGCGCTGAACGAGACCATGCGAAAAGGGATTCGCACAGGTGACGGCTCCAAGTCCTGTCACTTTACAAGACCTCGGCTCATGCTTCGTTGACCGCAATGGGAGACCAACTTGCCAAAGTCAGAGCAAGGAGATAGGCGATCTTATGCGATGCCCCCTGGTCGAAACATGGCCTGAGTCAGAGCAAAGTGAGTGCCTGGTTGGTCGGAACGAGACTAGCCGGAACTCTGGCGTGAGACGACAGAGCGGCGAGTGAGAGGCGACGTACAAAAATCTGGTCCTCTTAATTACTATGCAAGTTCAAGTTCAATATTGGCGCTTGCACAGCCACAAATTTGACAGCGAAGTTGATAAGCCGGCCTTTACTCTGTCATCCGAGGCACAAGGAGAGATCACCGGTACAATCGCAACAGATTTACGGACCGTCACCACAGACTCCTGTACTCCTGGCTGCGAAGCCGATTTCTGAGTGGAAAAGGGAGAAGAAGAGGATTTTATATGCTGAGCCATGACCGATGAGAGGAGGGGCTCGGATTCCACAGTCAGTCTGTCGATCTGACTCGATCAAGAGGTAGGGATGTTCACGATGTTTATGGATATCATCTACTCACTTTGTCGAGGCGTTTGGGCGAGACTCTTATCGGCAACATGCTTCTATGGAGCTTTTGAATTCAGGATTCCTGGTAAAGATAAGGTTTGGTCGTACATATTGGACAATCAGTATTAGCGGGGAATCCTCTACATATGGACAAAAAAAAAATACTGGCTGGGAAAATAGGTTCTCCGGTTGGCAGACATTTGTTCCTCAATCCAATCTTTCTTCGATGATGAGTCCTGCAGCCTTCTCGCTCCTGGCCTTGATCGCACACTTGAATGACATCGGATGGCTAGAAGAAACCAAAGACACCGTGAGAAATGCCATTCTAAGACAGAGCCAAGCTAATTTCTTGCCTAATAGCCCCTGCGGTATACTCCGTGTCAGGTTCGAATGCAATACCATTTTCAGAATATTTCGAGATGTTGAAGACCGATAATGTCATAGCACATGAAACAAATATGGAGGCGTCAGCTAGAACTCTCCCTGGATCTGCGTCAACACATATCATTGCCACAAGTCTGAGAAAGTATACCTGGGCAAATCCTGCAGACAGTTATGATGAATCGATAGAACAGTTCCAGTTGCAGGACTCACCGCCGTCCAAATCCAAACGCCAGTTTATGAGGATCAAGTTCTGGCTCCTTGGCTTCCGTTCGGATAAATCTCTCCGGCTTGAATTCGAATGGTTGATCATACACCGCAGGATCGTGAAGCATTTTCCTGTCGATGATATGTCCATGAGGCTGGATTTTAGGTGGGATTGACGCCCCAATTACATACCAGATGTTTGCGTAGACCAAGGATCCTTTGGGAATGAAATATCCAGATTGAACATCGTCCTCGGTAACGCAATGAGGAAGGCCTAAGTGCGAAGCGTCAGTGGAAGTCAGGCGAAATGTAAGTGTATTCAGCACCGACCTGTAGGTACTACGGTGTGCCATCGGGTGACCTCGAGCGCTAGAGCGTTAACATACGGGAGGTGCTCTCGGTCATCGAATCGAGGCAGTCTGTCGCTACCAATCACCGCGTCGATCTCTGCTTGTGCCTTTGCCTGAATGTCAGGATACAGAAGCATCGCTTTGAAAAAAGCATAAATAGATGCAACGGTCTAAAATCGTGATCAGACGAAACATTGAATAAGGAAATAAAAGCCTACGGTTTCGGCACCACCTACAGAATGAGAATGAGCAATTACCGAGAGTTGGAATGAATGAATGATGTACTGACCGGCGTATAGAGCTGATGCGAGCCATTTGACATTATATTCTTCCTCGACAGCCACTTCACCTTCAAGCTGGCTGGAGATCAAGGAATGACGAGCCGTTCCAGCCGCCTAAACAGCTTGAACAGACAGTCTGGCGAAACATGTTATTAAACGAACCATTTCTTGCTTTACATAGTTATATGGCTTTTCCACGAAGTCATTTAATGTTGAAGCCCACTCCAGAGCGGTCCGTTTGAATCCGGCTCCAGGGAACCAGTCTGGGACGCGGGTTACTAGATTATGGAGCTTCTTAGATGTGGAGTGAATTCTAGAGCGAGTAAAGACCTACAGATTGGAATGATATTGACCAAAAAACCTCCCGAGGCTATTGCGAGGGAAGCCTGTTTCATTGTTCGCTCTGCCAGTTCTATGAATGGGTCATTCTCTTCTTGGATTGCGTATCCATGTGAGATTTGTAGAATTATGGCACCGGCGGTCCTTATTACGTATCGGCTGTCAGTGCTGCTACTCATACAGATTAACTAGATTGACTCACTTTCGAATATGTTCGGAAAGTTCTTCAGGTCTGGTTAATATCCTCTTCAAAGAACGACGCGTCTCCAATTCCAACATCGGCAGAAATTGATTCATAGTTACGTTGGTTCCGAAAAGCTGATGCGCTAACCGACGGTGGTTGCGGAAACGCGCCCCGTAAGGCATAAGAGGGAGGGAGTTTTTCCACCCAACGAGTTCGCCACCCATACCGACGACCGGTCTATCAGAGTAGATGGAACTTTTCTTATCGAGTATACTGATGGCCATCTGAGCGGAATTCAGGACGACCAGGCGCTGCCCAAGAATGCCGACTGAGACTATATCGCCTGATAAAAAAAAAGGAAGAACAATAAGTAATACTACTCTCTGTCATGTTGAAAATAATACCGTATTTCTCTCCCCATTTGGCGAAGGTAAGCCATTCCCTCTCAGTGGGCATGTCAAAGAGGTTTCCAATGACTGGGAGTCCTTTAGGACCCGGAGGAAATGGCGCATTGCGACTGTTTCGACGAAAGACGCGCAATATAAAGGCCAGACCAGCAAGTACTATCGCGATGTCCAGAGTAGCAAAAGAGGTCCACATTATGCAAGGAGGTTGGTTGGCAATGTGCGAAGTAGCAGCCCGTGCTTATAAGTGTGCTGCTCAGCCTAAGAACTTCCCAGTGGAGATGTTGAAAGATACAGCATCGCGGTAGTCGTACGGCTCTGAGTCCTGTTGGGCCTATGATATCGTGCGACGTGTCGAATCATATGGTCAAGGTTAACCCCGTGAAGGATAAGAATGAAGAATGGTGCCTATGGTAGATGGCACCGAGATTGACTCGCACTAACTGACTTCAAGTTTCTATATGGACCTTGCGGTTGGCTGAAGAAATTTGGGGTTAAAATGCAGCCTAGATCTCATTTCGTATGAATACTTCACGGAATTTGAAGAGACACTTAGTTCCGTTTCAGTCTGAATGAGAAGAACTTGAGAAGAAAAAAGGGTAAATTGTGCACAGCCACGTTCCGCAAGGTTTAAAATAGCGCACATGACGTACATTTTCGTGTGCCCTCTTTGCCGGAATTTTGCCGCGCCTCCCCTTGCTATTATTAGAGCATGTTGGCTGGGGAGGTCGTTCATTTTGACATTAGGTCTTCAAATTCCACAATACTTTGGCTTGGTTGGACCGGCAACCTCGGCATGGCCGAATTCAAACCGGGCAGCGCGTTTCGATTGCGCTTCGACAGGATATTGCTGCACTTTAACTCTGAGATACCCACCTTCTTCCAAATTTACTATGTGTCCCAAGATCCTGAAAGATAGATTTTTATTCGTTACCGGAATTCCATCAGATTTGTAATACCAAATGAGTTGGAAGATGGATGGCCGGATGGCCCGAAGACTACATACAGTCACTAGCAGGAGTCACTAACACCTCACCCACATCGTCGTCGTGATGGTATAGCGCCTGTCTACGTGAGACTAACTTTGAAACTAGTCGGGTGCCAAGGGCCATCGTATCTGTGTGGCGTCACCAAGTCCTATGGTCAGTCATGCATACATAAGGACATATTGAAAGGTTGCGGGCGAATATCAGGAGGCCTACAAGAGACTAAGTAACTTTGACTTTATGGAATTCGGAGTTCGGATTGTCGAAGTTCAAGTTCAGGCGTGGTATTGTAACATTTTCGGTGGGGAGATGATATCTCAACCGACGCTCTGGGTACAACGCCCGTGGTTTAGTGCTCAACCTATAGGTGCCTTGACATATGCTCCGCAGGGAATCTGCTGTACATGAGATAATACCAGCTTTCTAAACGAACAGACATGAATGTAGGACATATCCCCGGGGATACTTAGTCTCGAGGCACCACGGAAAATGAAGAAGAACTGCGTGAGGTGAGCCTAGTATGTATTTGGCATGCTTTGATGACACAGACAGAGCTTTCTAGTCCTGAATGCTTACAAGAGAGGGAAAAACCAAGCGGCGGTTCGACTTATCGGAGCAAAAGATATGCTGAACCTAATTAGTTGCGAAGAAACTAACGGGACCACAGCTAAACGACGAAAGGATTTATAATGTAAGTTGAATGAAGTCCGTTTTTTTGAAGGCATACGGGCGGAGCTTGCTGACAACGGCCTCAATGGTTCCGAGTCCTGTGTAATATGTCGGTCTTTGCGGGTTTTTGGATCTCGGTGGCGGTGCATTTTGGTTAATTACATGTAACTCGGCCCGCTGGTCCGTATGACGTCATGCGCTGGTCTCGTCATCGTTGATATCTCTTCAGCACCTCATATTGATGCAATTGATGCATTGATGTACATTCAGCATCCTGCTTTGCGCTTTCAATGTCTGTTAACTGCTCTTCTGCTCTCTTCCTCTGCTTACCCTCCACGGTCGCACTGCCGAAAGCTCGGCTATGACCCCCAATGTTGATGTACGTGCAGCTCGAAGGGTAATCCATTGATCGAGAGCGTATGCACCGTATAACATGTTATCCGAGACGCCAAAGGGCTTGACCCTGGGCCTGATTTATGGAGAAAGAACCGACATAAACCAAAGGAGACTCGCCTGAGTGTTCGTCTTGCCATCATCGATCATCGATTCATCTCCAGACTTTTGGCCACCGCGCATCGTTAGGGATCTCGAGGTGGAATTCTGGAAACGCGGATGCGTCTGTAAAGAAAGCTAAAAAGTCAATCGATTCGATGAACGATGAAGGTGAATGTGGTGGAAGTAAGTGCATTCGGCCACGGGAACAAACCAAAGGCACTCTTTCCCTTCAACAACGATGAATGTTTGACACTGTCATCTCCATGGCAAATCTCTGTCATCTTGCGAAGGAATTCCGTACTTGACAAGGCCAACATGGCAGGAAGGCTTTCTAAGTCTCTCTTACGACAAGGCGAGGTTCTGGCTCATTCGACTGATCGTTAGCACACGCGCCGCAAATGTCTGTTACGTTCTAGAAATTCGGGGATAATGGTGTATTAGTGTTTATTGAAGCATACCAGACGGGGTGCTAATATCTGAGCGTTGTCCAGGTAGTACGTTTCTTACACTTTGTTCGCCTTTATTGGATAAACAAATGGGTTTCTTCAGGAGCGCTTCGTTAAATCATATCCAAGACGCCCTGAGCTGGCACTCGTAGCCGCTGCCTCTATCCTTGCATTATTTGTCCTGCACCTCATCTGAAATGCTGTATGGATGGACAGGCTGGCCAGTCCCATTTCGCTCGTCGAAGCTGTATCCACCCCGTCGCTTGTCTATGTATAGAAGACCCCCGAGGCAGGACTTGCAGAGACACACCCGTCTGACTTCAAACATGGAATGGCAGGGGGGTTCCTTCAAGTCGCTTCGGTGGTCTTCCACGTTACGTTCTGATTCAGGTACGTACCTTATGGACTGCCTTGACAATACACACACATCTTGTTTCTAGCTTATCTATGGCCACTGCTGTTCTCAATGCCGGTCTGTTCAATACAGTGGCTTGTAGGTAGCCCACCATGTACGTATGTTTTATAGGCCTTTGCATCGTTCACCACACTGACGCCTTCTCAGGTATTCAATACTATCCGTCGTTTACAATGTACAAATTTCGCAATGAACGGAATCTTAAGGATCATTGCAATACCGACGGCACACATGAATTTATTTCATACACCAGTTCCCTATTCTCGCCCTGCGTTTAATGAATCACGGAAAATATATTTGGGCCCCTCCATCCGGTTTGGCTGCTGCCCCTGACACCGCTACCCCAAGGCATTGACGACGATGGTTTTCCTTGATGCACAAGCTTCGCTTAGAGATCATCTCTTGCTGATTAAATGAATGTTCCTTCTAATGATATATAGATACTTATACCATGTTTCTAGCGATCCTTGAATCTGGTTGGTATTGCGCTT
This sequence comes from Armillaria gallica, assembly GCA_037576215.1. NCBI lineage: Eukaryota > Fungi > Basidiomycota > Agaricomycetes > Agaricales > Physalacriaceae > Armillaria > Armillaria gallica. The sequence goes on along the minus strand of JBANDB010000016.1, from coordinate 990,956 downwards.
GCGGCTTGGTATACCCTTATTTACCTTTTGTTACGCTTATGCTGACTCACTTCTCCAGGACTTCCCAAGACTTCCTGCCACCCTTATCATGCTGACATTGTTGGTTCTCTTACTTTAGGTCCTCACAACTCACAACTCACCCCTGCTATGTGAATGGCAGAAGATATTTGTGCAAATAGAATGTGTCAAGGATGCAGCAATCGCCTTCCCGGGGACAGATGTGCGAACACGCCTTCATCCCGTCGTCGCCATATGCATACCCAGAGAATCACCTACCGATACTGCAACCCGGTCGCCAGTTTCCTATTCAGCAGTACCATGCTACAATCGGAATCCTCGATAGGGACGTTTGATGCTTGCCACGGTACCTCTCCTCTACTGACGTCGAGTCTTGTTGGTTTTGAGAGCGTTATACCGAAGAAGGGGTGTGGCTGCAAGTCAGAAGAACGGCTTCTCAGCTGTCCATATATTGAGCGCTATCACCGCATTTGCTTCGTGATCCAAACCTTCCCCTTCACGTAGGACTCAGACCTGCCACGCCCGCATTGGCCCACCACTTCATAAGACTATATTTACACGAGCTATTCATTTAGATTGTCAAAATGACTCCGGTCAATCACAAGAGATTTAGATGGCGATAAAGCAGACGCAATGTCGCTGATGGCGCGTATGGTTCCGATTTCGCAAAAGAGACCCCCTGGTTGAGAAATTCAGGAAATTCCGACGAAAACAGGAAGAAACGGCGAATGAAAAGCGACCTCCTTGCCTCTGGATGAACAGGAATGGCATATTTATGGGCCGTATCAGGCACCACGGGAGATGATGATGAGATATATCAAACGGAGGGAAATGAATACCGCAGACACTGTGACTATAGTTCAGTGATGTGAAGATGCATGATGTGAGCCGAATGAGTATCTGATATTTTTGATGGAGTATACAGGCGGAACGTGCTATGAACCGGAATGCTTACAAGATGCAGTATAAACTAGGAGCAATATCCATAGGATACGAAGATGATTTAACCTCGGCTGATAAAAGACAGACGGAACCGACGTGGTTGCGATGATTCTCTATGAAACCACCAGTGATACGACTTCATTTATCATGAAAGCCTTTCCTCGTTAATAAGGTCTAATACCTTCCTGCTCCTAGCCTGAATCGTGCACTTGAACGGAGTCGGATGGCTGCAGAAAAGTGAAGATAGAGCACATTCAGAGTTGATACTTTGAGACCGGACATAAATTTCATACCTGACAACCCCTGCTGTATGATCTGTGTCTGGCTCGAAAACAACGCCGTTTTCAGAATACTTTGAAATGTAGAAGACCGCTAACACCATAGTGCAGGACATGAAAACCGAGGCATCAGCTAGCAGTCTTCCTGCATCCCCCGAGTAAGCATTAAATATGGAAACATGTCTAACGAGACGTACCAGGACAAATTCTGTTACAATCATAACTTTCAATCAGGATATGAACTTTCGATTGTACCCATAAAACACCCACCGACGACCAAATCCAAACGCCACCTTATAGGGATCGAGTTCGGCTTCCTTCGTTTCCGTCCGGATAAATCTGTCAGGATTGAACTTGAACGGTTCATTGTATATCGTAGGATCGTGGAGCATTTTCCTACGGATGTCACACGCAAGGATTAGACAGGGTCTTCAACGTCATCCACATCCCCATACCAGATGTTGGCCATAATCAAGGAACCCTTTGGGATGAAATAACCGGATTGAACAACATCTTCGGTAACGCAGTGAGGAATGCCTAGGCGCAAAATTGTGATGAGCACTCTGACCAGAACAGCTAGATATATACTGACCTGTTGGTCCAACGGTGTGCCATCGGATGACTTCAAGAACTAGAGCATTGACATACGGGAGGCGCTCTCGGTCATCAAATCGGGGTAACCTATCATTTCCGATCACGGCGTCGATCTCTGCTTGTGCCTTTGCCTGAACCTCGGGGTACAGAAGCATTGCTTTGAAGAAAGCGTAAACGGATGCAACAGTCTAATATACTGTCAGACGAAGCTTTGAAAGAAGAAACCAAAAACATACAGTGTCGGCACCACCTGTAGGAAATGAATGAGGGGTTGCAAATGGCTTTGATTAAAGAATGGTTCACATACCGGCGTATAGGGATCCCGCAAGCCATTTTATATCACATTCTTCTTCGGCACTCACTACGCTTTCAAGGTGGGTCGATGTGAGAGAAGGACGAGCCTTGCCAGCAGCCTATTCATCTTTAAGAGATAGCCTGGTATGAAATATTTATCCACCTACCATTTCCCGCTTTACATAGTTATGTGGCCGTTCTATGAATTCGTTTAATGTCGAAGCCCATTCCCGTGCGGTCCGTTTGAATCCAGCTCCAGGAAACCATTCCGGAATGTGACGTACTAAAGTGTGGCATTTCTTAGTTGCGAAGGGAACGAAAGGGAGAAGCAAGACCTACAGATAGGAATAAGATTGACCAAAAAGACACTGGGAACCGTCGCAAGAGAGAATTGATTCATGACTTCCTCGGCTAGATTCACAAATGGATCGTTCTCTTCTTGTATCGTGTATCCATGCGAGATTTGCAATATCACGGCTCCAGCAGTTCTTACGTGTCGATCATCAGTGTCACGACTGACAGAGAGACGAGAAAAAATTACAGACTTCCGGATATGCGCTGAGAGTCCTTCGGGTTTAGCAGAGACCCTCTTCAGGAAGCGATGAGTCCCGAGCTCTACCATCGGTAAGAACAGCTTCATGGTCATGTTGCTACCGAACAGCTGATGTGCCAGTCGACGGAAGTTACGAAATCGAGCACCGTAAGGCATCAGAGCTAGTCCATTCTTCCACCCGATGAGCTCACCACTCGTCGCGAAAAATGGTCTATCCGAGGAAATGAGGCTTTTCTTGTCCAGTAGGGAGGCTGCTATCTGAACCGAGTTTATCACGACCATCCGCTGCCCAAGGATGGAAATTGAGGTAATGTCGCCTTGTAATATACTGTGAGCATACTTAATTGCCATGTTTTCACTAGGTGGCACCGTACCATATTTCTCCCCCCACTTAGCGAAGGTAAGCCACTCTTTCTCAGAGGGCATGTCGAGAAGATTCCCGATCAACGGTAGTCCTCTGGGTCCAGGAGGGAATCGGGCAGTACTACGACGAGTTCGGCGGAAGAGGTGCCAAGCAAGAATCAAACCGACAAAGGCAATGGAAATATCAAGAGTGCGGATAGAGTTGAACATTTTGGTGGGTTGGATGGCTGTTTGATACCGTAAGAGAAGACCGAAACTTCTTATATGGACTGGCAAATCTTAAGCAGCTGCAGCGGTGAATAAGTTTGCGCGAGGAGCGTCCGGATCCTAACTTCGCGCTGAACGAGACCATGCGAACCAGGATTCGCACAGGTGACAGCTCCAAGTCCTGTCACTCTACAAGACCTCGGCTCATGCTTCGTTGACCGCAATGGGAGACCAGCTTGCCAAATCAGAGCAAGGAGATAGGGGTACCCGGATTGCGATCTTGTGCGATGCGCCCTGGTCGAAACATGGCCCAATGAGTCGGGGCAAAGTGAATGCCTGGTTGGTCGGAACGAGACTGGTTGGAACTTTGGCGGGAGACGACAGAGCGGCCAGCGAGAGGCGATGTACAAAGATTTGGTCCTCTCACTTACTATGCAAGTTCATTGTTCAAGTTCAATATTGGCGCTTGCACAGCCACAAATTCGACAAGTTGATAAGCCGGCTTTTACTCTGTCGTCCGAGGCACAAGGAGAGATCGCCGGTGCAATCGCAAAAGATTTACGGACCGTCACCGCAGACTCCTGTACTCCTGGCTGCGAGGCCGATTTCTGAGTGGAAAAGGGAGAAGAAGAGGATGTTGTATGCTGAGCCATGACCGATGAGAGGAAGGACTCGGATTCCACAGTCAGTCTGTCGATCAAGAGGTAGAGATGTTCACGATGTTTATGGATATCATCTACTCACTTTGTCGAGGCGTTTGGGCGAGACTCTTATCGGCAACATGCTTCTATGGAGCTTTTGAATTCAGGAATCCTGGTAAAGATAAAGCTTGGTCGTACATATTGGACAATCAGTATCGGTGGGGACTCCTCTACATATGGACAGAAAAAAGAAACTGGCTCGGAAAATAGGTTCTCCGGTTGGCAGACATTTGTTCCTCAATCAAATCTTTCTTCGATGATGAGTCCTACAGCCTTCTCGCTCCTGGCCTTGATCGCACACTTGAATGACGTCGGATGGCTAAAAGAAACCAAAGACACCGTGAGAAATGCCATTCTAAGACAGAGCCAAGCTAATTTCTTGCCTAATAGTCCCTGGGGTATGCTCCGTGTCCGGTTCGAACGCAACGCCATTTTCAGAATATTTCGAGATGTTGAAGACCGACAATATCATAGCACATGAAACAAATATGGAGGCGTCAGCGAGAGCTCTCCCTGGATCTGCGTCAACACATATCATAGGCACAAGTCTGAGAAAGTATACCTGGGCAAATCCTGCAGACAGTTATGATGAGTTGATAGAACAGTTCCAGCTGCAAGACTCACCGCCGTCCAAATCCAAATGCCAGTTTATGAGGATCAAGTTCCGGCTCCTTGACTTCCGTTCGGATAAATCTCTCCGGCTTGAATTCGAATGGTTGATCATACACCGCAGGATCGTGAAGCATTTTCCTGTCGATGATATGTCCATGAGGCTGGATTTTAGGTGGGATTGACGCCCCAATTACATACCAGATGTTTGCGTAGACCAAGGATCCTTTGGGAATGAAATATCCAGATTGAACATCGTCCTCGGTAACGCAATGAGGAAGGCCTAAGTGCGAAGCGTCAGTGAAAATCCGAGGAAATGTGAATGTATTCAATGCTGACCTAGAGGTCCTACGGTGTGCCATCGGGTAACCTCGAGCGCTAGCGCATTAACATACGGGAGGTGCTCTCGGTCGTCGAACTGAGGCAGCCTGTCATTACCGATCACCGCGTCGATCTCCGCTTGTGCCTTTGCCTGAATGTCAGGATACAGAAGCATCGCTTTGATAAAAGCATAAATAGATGCAACTGTCTAAAACCATGGTCAGACGAAACACTAAATGAAGAAATAAAAGCCTACGGTATCGGCACCGCCTGCACAATGAGAGTGAGCAATTACCGAGAGTTGGAATGAATGAAAGATGTACTGACCGGCGTATAGAGCTGATGCGAGCCATTTGACATTATATTCTTCCTCGGCAGTCACTCCACCTTCAAGCTGGCTGGATGCCAGAGAATGACGAGCCGTTCCAGCCGCCTAGACATTTTTAAGAGATAGTTTGGCAAAAGATGTGATTGCACTAACCATTTCCTGCTTTACATAGTCATATGGCTTTTCCACGAAATCATTCAGTGTTGAAGCCCACTCCAGAGCGGTCCGTTTGAATCCGGCTCCAGGGAGCCAGTCTGGGACACGGGTCACTAGATTATGAAGCTTCTTAGAAATGGAGTGAATTCCAGGGCGAGTAAAGACCTACGGATTGGAATAAGATTGGCTAAGAAACCCCCCGAGGCTGTTGAGAGGGAAAACTGGTTCATTGTTCGTTCTGCCAGTTCTATGAATGGGTCATTCTCTTCTTGAATCGTGTATCCATGTGAGATTTGTAGAATTATGGCACCGGCGGTCCTTATTACACATCGGCTGTCAGTGCTGCTACTCGTACAGATTAACTAGATTGACTTACTTTCGGATATGTTCGGAAAGTTCTTCAGGTCTGGTTAAGATCCTCTTCAAAGAACGACGTGTCTCCAACTCCAACATCGGCAGAAATTGATTCATGGTTACGTTGGTTCCAAAAAGCTGATGCGCTAACCGACGGTGGTTGCGGAAACGCGCCCCGTAAGGCATAAGAGGGAGGGAGTTTTTCCACCCAACGAGCTCGCCACCCATCCCGACTACTGGTCTATCAGAGTAGATGGAACTTTTCTTATCGAGTATGCTGATGGCCATCTGAGCGGAATTTAGGACGACCAGGCGCCGCCCAAGGATGGCGATTGAAGCTATATCGCCTGACAAGAAAAGGAAGAACAGTAAGTAATACTACTCTCTGTCATATGTTGAAAACAATACCGTATTTCTCTCCCCATTTGGCGAAGGTAAGCCATTCCCTCTCAGTGGGCATGTCAAAAAGGTTTCCAATGACCGGGAGTCCTTTAGGACCCGGAGGAAATGGCGCATTGCGGTTGTTTCGACGGAAGACGAGCCATACAAAGGCCAGACCAGCAAGTACTATCGCGATGTCAAGAGTAGCAAGAGAGGTCCACATTCTGCAAGGAAGCTGGTTGACAATGTGCGAAGTAACAGTCCATGCTTATAAGTGTGCCGCTCAGTCTAAGAACTTCCCATCGGTAGTATTTCGATCCTGTACTAAGAAGCCAATGGACGACGCAAAACATGAAAGATCTTGCAGCGGAGATGTTGGAAGATACAGCATCGCGGCAGTCGTACGGCTCCGAGTCCTGTTGGGCCTATGATATCGTGCGACGTGTCGTATCATATGGTAAATGTTGTTCTCGTGAAGGATAAGAACATGAAGAATGATGTATATGGTAGACGGCGCCGAGATTGACTCGCACCGAGTGACTTCAAGTTTCGTACGGCCCTTGCGATTGGCTGGAAAAATTTGGGGCTAAAACGCAGCCCACATCTCGGTTCGTATGAACTATTCGCGAAGCTCGAAGGTACCCTGAGTTCCGTTTCATTCGGAATGAGACTGTTAGGACTCAGCGCTCAGCGCTCAGAGCTTGAGAAGAGAGACTGGAAAATTGTGCACAGCCACGGTCCGCGGCCTAGTTTCTAAATTTAAGCTTCGCAAGAACCCGGCCGACATGCTCTAATAATAGTGGCGATGGGGGTCGTTCACTTCGACATTAGGTCTTCAAATTCCACAATACTTTGGCTTGGTTGGACATAACCTTCACCTGTCGCTTGAGGGAAATGAGGGTAAGTAGTGTGTGCAACTTGAAATTACTCTATAATTGTTTAACACCGGGGGGTTTCCTTCCAAGTTCCAAGCGTGGTATGACAAACTTGAAGCCTGGCATAATTTGATTGCCGTGAGTAGGAAGGCACTGTGAGAAATGGATTGGGTTTCGAGCTTAGCGGCGGCAACCTTGGCATGGCCGAATTCAAGCCGGGCAGCGCGTTTCGATTGCGCTTCGACAGATAATATTGCTGCACTTTAACTCTGAGATACACACCTTCTTCCAAATTTACTACGTGTCCCAAGATCCTGGAAGATAGATTTTCTTCGTTACCGGAATTCCATTAGATTTGTAATGCCAAATGAGTTGGAAGATAGAAGGCCCGAAGACTACATACAGTCACTAGTAGGAGTCACTACCACCTCACCCACGCGGTAGTCGTGATGGTATAGCGCCTGTCTATCTTCAACCTTATGGAACTAGTTGGGTACTAAGGGCCATCGTATCTGCGTGGCCACTGGCACAGTGGGGTCCTGCACACATAAGGACATATTGAAAGGTTGGGGGCGAATATCAGGAGACCTACAAGAGACTAAGTAGCTTTACCGTTATGGAACTCGGGGGTCGGATTGTTCAAGTTCAAGTTGAGGCCTGGTATCGTAACATTTTCGGTGGGGAGATGATATCTCAACCGACGCTCTGAGTACAGCGCCCGCGGATTAACACTCAACCGATAGGTACCTTGACATATGCTCCGCAGGGAATCTGCTGTACATGAAATAATATCAGCTTCCTAAACGAACGGACATGAAGGTAGGACATATCCCCGGAAATACTTAGTCTCTCGGAGGAACCACGGAAAATGAAGAAGAACTGTGTGAGGTGAGGCTAGTATGTATTTGGCATGCTTTGATGACACAGACAGAGCTTGCTAGTCCTGAATGCTTACAAGAGAGGGAGAAATCAAGCAGCGGTTTATCGGAGCAAAAGATAAGCTGAACCTAATCAGTCGCAAAGAAACTAACGGGACCACAGCTAAACGACGAAAGGATTTATAATGTAAGTGGAATGACGACCGTTTTTTTGAAGGCAGACGGGCGGAGCTTGCTGACAACCTCAATGGTCAAGACGCAGCAATGAATTCCAGAAGCAATGGCCACCGCACGTTATGAAGATGGTTTCACCTCTGGTGAACAAAGACGCACGGAACCTGACATGGTCGTGATGATTCTCTATGAAACGATCAGTGATTCTACTTTATTTCTCATGAAAACCTTTCCTCATTGATAAGATCCAATGCCTTCCTGCTTCTAGCCTGGATCGTACACTTGAACGGAGTCGGATAGCTGTAGAAGAGTGAAGATAGAGCACATTCAGAGTTGATACTTTGAGACTCGATGAGTTTCATACCTGATAGTCCCCGCTGTATGCTCTGTGTCCGGTTCGAAAACAACACCGTTTTCAGAATACTTTGAAATGTCGAAGACTGCTAACGCCATAGCACAGGACATGAAAACCGAGGCATCAGCTAGCACTCTCCCTGAATCCTGAGTCAGCCCGGATCATGAAAACAGGTCTAACGAGACGTACCAGGGCAAATTCTGTTTTAATCATAATCAATCAAGATATGAACTCCCGATCGTATCAACAAAACACCCACCGACGACCAAATCCGAACACCATTTTGTAGGGATCGAGTTCGGGTTCCTTCGTTTCCGTCCGGATAAATCTGTCAGGATTGAACTTGAACGGTTCATTGTATGCCGTAGGATCGTGGAGCATTTTCCTACGAACGACACAAGCAAGAATTAGACAAGGTCTTCAACGTCGTCCACGTTCCCATACCAGATGTTGGCGAAAATTACGGAACCCTTGGGGATGAAATAACCGGATTGAACAACATCCTCGTTAACGCAATGAGGAAAGCCTAGGTGCCAAAAAGTGGTGAGTATCAGGTGAGTATTCGGGTGAGAAAGTAGATATATATTGAATACTGACCTATTGGTGCTACGGTGTGCCATCGGGTGACTTCAAGAACTAGAGCATTGACGTACGGGAGGCGCTCTCGGTCGTCAAATCGGGGTAACCTATCAGCGCCAATCACGGCGTCGATCTCTGCTTGTGCCTTTACCTGAACTTCGGGGTACAGAAGCATTGCTTTGAAGAAAGCGTAAACGGATGCAACGGTCTGATCCACTGTCAGACCAAGCTTTGAAAGAGGAAACCAAAAACACACAGTATCAGCACCACCTGTAGAAAATGAATGAGAGGTCGCAAACGGCTTTAATTATGTAAATAATGGTTCACGGACCGGAATATAGGGATCCTGCAAGCCATTTAATATCAAATTCTTCTTCAGCACCCGCTCCGCCTTCAAGCTGGCTCGATGTGAGAGAAAGACGAGCCTTTCCATTGGCCTATTCACCTTTGAGAGGCAACTTGGTATAAGGTGTTAATCCACTGACCATTTCCTGTTTTACATAGTTATGTGGCTGTTCCACGAAATCGTTTAGTGTTGAAGCCCATTCTCGAGCGGTCCGTTTGAATCCAGCTCCAGGAAACCATTCCGGAATGTGACGTACTAAAGTATGGCATTTCTCAGTTTCGATAGGAACGAGAGGGTGAATCAAGACCTACAGATCGGAATAAGATTGACCAAAAAGCCACCGGGAGCAGTCGCAAGAGAGAATTGATCCATAGTCTCTTCGGCTAGCTTCACAAATGGATCGTTCTCTTCTTGTATCGCATATCCATATGAGATTTGCAATATAATGGCTCCTGCAGTTCTTACGCGTCGATCATCAGCGTCAGTACTGACGGAGAAAAGAGAAAATAACATACTTTCGGATATGTGCTGAGAGTTCTTCAGGTGTAGCAGAAACCCTCTTCAGGAGACGATGGGCCTCAAGCTCTACCATCGGTAAAAACAGCTTCATGGTCATGTTGCTACCGAAAAACTGATGCGCCAGTCGACGGAAGTTACGAAATCGAGCACCATAAGACGTAAGACCTAGTGAATTCTTCCACCCGATGAGCTCACCACCCATCGCGACAAGTGGCCTATCCGAGGAAATGGAGCTTTTCTTGTCCAGTAGGGACATTGCCATCTGAACTGAGTTTATCACGACCATCCTCTGCCCAAGGATGGAAGCAGATGTAATGTCGCCTTGGGATATACTGTCAGTAGAATGAACAGCTATTGACTAAGTAGACACCGTACCGTATTTCTCCCCCCATTTAGCGAAGGTAAGCCATTCCTTCTGAGAGGGCATGTCGAGAAGATTCCCAAGCAACGGTAGTCCTCTGGGTCCAGGAGGGAATGGGGCAGTACTGCGACGGGTTCGGCGGAAGAGGTGCCAAGCAAAAATCAAACCAACAAGGGTAATAGAAATATCAAGAGTGCGGGTGGAGCTAAACATCATGCTGGGTTGGATGGCTGCTTGAGACCGAGAGGTTCGAGCTTTCTTATACGCACTGGCTAGTCTTAAAAAAAAAATTTCCCGTCGTTTTCCTCCAGCCGAGAATGATGTGTCGACATACAATGGCAGGAACAAGTTCGCATGCGGCATGAGGAGCGTCCGGATCCTAACATAACGTTGAACGAGACCCTGTGGAACAGAATTCACACAGCTCCGAGTCATGCGAGATCCTTCAACATCCTACGAGGCCATGTTTCATTGACCGCGATGGGAGAGGGCCAGCCTGAGCAGGCTGAGCATGCCAAAGTTGGAGCTGCCGAGTTATGCGGCGCGCCGCGCTATTCCAGTCCGACCCTTGTTCCTAGACCTCTATGCCACCATCCAACCACCATCATGACAAACTTGCAATCCTAGTATAAAGTTAGTACTCATTCAGGAGGGACCACAGCGACAGAGCGTGAGACTGGTTCGATCCCGTAACAGGATGACGTCTTTAAATAGTTCCGTGGTTGACATCTTTAGCTTATAGCTATATGTAGTACAAACGTCGTTACGTTTCCGATAAGCAGAGTGCCTATCTCTGTCTTGCGACCAATACATAATACGTGAAACGAAAAACGGCTTCAGTCTACGATAAGCGACGAGAGTATACAAGCACTACTCTCACAAAGACACAGCAAGTACCGAAGGCTACAAAAGTTGGATATTATTTTACCCTCCACTGTGGACTAACCCAAAACTACACAAAATTTGGCTTGACTACGTTTGCATGCATCAATACTTGAAATGGAGAAGGAAAGGAAAGCAATCTATAGGGTTGGAACCTGCGACTAAACTATAAAAAGACAGCAAATGCAAGTAAGGACTGACAAAGTGCGGTAAGACTCCAGCGACCAACGAACAAAATTGGTATAGTTAGGTGCAATGATTAATTCTTGTATCCGCATGGAATAGAGTTGTATAAGAGGAAGGAATGTGCTGGTGACCGGAGTGTCAATGAATAATAGTCCTCTGAAAGACGAGTGCATAGAATAGTGGATAGTCGAGAAAGATGCATACAAATTCGGTTCAGCTTTTGCAGAATAATAGCCCTATGGAAAACGTCGACAAAATAGATTAAAAAAAGAAACGATGAGAACCGCCCGCGGTCTATTGAGGTTGCGGTTGACGAGGAGACGAGAACAACGAGAACACCTTCTCTGCATTCTCCTTGTACTTCTTTAGCTTTTTGTTCTTCTTCTCTGGCCCGTCAGACCGTGTAGCCTCTGACGCACTGGGCGGATCCGGATTACCCGAATCAGCACCATTTACCGACTGATCTGAGAGACTCTGGTTACCGACAGACGTCGCTGACTCCTTCGACTTCAACGAATGCGAGCCAGCCATAGAGCCCGACATTGACGGCGACGGCGTCAGTAACCCGGCGCTCGACGACGCAGACAGCGTAGCAGAAGCAGATTGGCTCAATGACTTGCTAGACTTGCCGGAATACGACGACGGTGGGGACTTGGGTCGCAAAAACTGGCGGGGGTGCTTACGGAACGTCAAACCCTGATTTCGTCCTCTCCGCTGGGTCGGGCTGGGAGATTCGACAGTCGTGTCCGTCGAGGCTTTCGAAACACCGGAGAACGACCTCCCCGTGGACCGGTGCGATGGTGTCGATGCCTTGCGGAACACCGCCAACCTGTATCGATCCACAACACCCCGGGCAAAGTAACTCGTGCCCTTGGTCCCATTCCGGTCCTCGCCATCTCCCGCTTCGACAAAGTCCCAATCATCATCCTCATCGTCATCAAACCTGTCCGTGGCCGTGTCTTCGTCGCCACCATCGGAAAGGTACCGGTCCAGAGCCGGGACACCTGATTTTTCTCTTCGGGGAGCACGCGAGACGCGATTGTTGGGCTTCGGCACCGGCTTTGAAGTAGGTGGGAGCTTGACTCTGACATCCTTTTCGGCATCCAGATCTTTGCTCTTTCGGGGCTTGGCTTCTGGCGGTTGAGGTGTTGGTTCGGGGGTAGGTTCCACGTCCTCTTCTGGACGTGGCGGAGAGGGTGCGACAGGCGATTGGGGTAGAGGAGGGAGCATCGATACGTCATCGGGCGGTAATACCATTGGACGAGCCTCTGGCGTTTTTGGTTCTCCTAGATCCGCTTCCGTCTCATCAATCACCATTTCTACCGCGGGCTTGGGCGTTTCAGGCTCGAGAACTGGCTCAAGAATGGGAGCGACCGTGACTTCCTCGGGCTCTAACTCCTCCGAATCCGTCTCGCTCTCGCTGCTAGACACTTCCACTTCATCACCCTCATCGTCAATGACAACAGAGTGCCGGCCTTTGAACGAGTACCCATCAAAGACGTCGACAGAGTCATCTTCAGGCTGCGATTGGGGAGCTATGGATGAACTGCGTGATTGTGATGGAGTAGTGTTGGTCTCCTCTCCATCTGTTCGATCCGTGTCCGTCTGCTCGTGCTCTTGATCATCATCCGTCTGCTCGTTCTCGTTGAATTCATCAAGAACAGGCTCCATGTCAAGGAAGGTGTCGTCAAAGTTTTGCGTATCACTAGCATTCAAGGGGTCGATGGGAGGGATGTAAGGGGCTGTAAACACGGTTAGCTGAGAACTCAACACCCAAGAAAACGAACTAACGTATATAGCGCTTGTAATACACGTGGGACCAGTCTCTGTCATGATAAATTAAGCGCCTGGCCCATTAATAAAAACAATCAAACCCACATCATCGAGAAGTAAGGATGCCGCTTTATCCGAGGCTCGCAGATGCGAAGTCCAGGATTGCGTTGCAGAAGCTGTATGTTCTCATGAGCATGGAAAGAAGCATGAAACACATATGACTGACACCGCGAATCAAACTCTTCGTGTCTTGATCAATTGCCCGGTCATCAGGGAAATGAAGGTCGTCTTGCAGCACTCGCACATACATGTCGGCATGGTTGTTCGCCCAGAAGGGTGTCTACGCGTCCAAGACTCAGGAACCGTGTGCACGAGAAGACAGACCAAGAGCACTCACAATACCAGTCAACATTTCATACAACATCGTTCCAAAGCTCCACCAGTCGATCTCGTAACTGTAAGACAAGCCCTGGATGACTTCCGGAGCAAGATATTCCGCTGTCCCACAGAATGTGGCGGTACTATCGTTTTGTCCTACGGACGGACCAGGCCATCCAGCAGCTAGCTCGCCACCCTTCTCCGTCTTCATCCATGGGGGGGTAGGCGGTTGTGATGGCCCTGAAGAAGCAGAGTAAAACTCGCCACGAGAGCCGGAAGGTGTAGGAGGCGCGGTGGCAGCAGCGGAGTGCCTCGGAAATTCTTTCGACAGGCCAAAGTCGGTGAGGACGATGTGCCCATCAGAGCCAATAAGGATGTTCTCAGGCTTGAGATCACGGTAGATGACTCCCGCGGCATGCAGACCTTCAACACCCTCAACAATTTCGGCAGCGTAGAACCGAGCACGATCACGACCTAGTCTGCCCCATCGCGCCAATTGGGTAGCCAGATCACCACCAGGGTGGAAGTCCTTAGCGGTAAATTAAGAAGCGATCGAAAACAATAAAAATTCATACTCACCATGACCAAGAAAAGGTTCTCCTTATCATGGAAACTCCACCATAATTTGACCACAAAGGGATCCTTTGCTTCGGCAGCCATTTTCTTCAAGACGGCCTGTTCTGTGAGCGTATGCTGCAGCTCCTGATGGGCCAGCACATGCCGCTTCGTGATCGCTTTCAACGCATATAAGTCCTGCGTCGACTTGTGTCTCACAAGGAGGACCTTCCCAGCACATCCTTTCCCAAGAACCCGCATCATCTCAAAGTCATCAATAATGACCTTCCTCTGCGACTTTTTCTTCTGGGCAGGGTCAACGGACATGGATCGCTTCTTTCGCGTACGTCGACGGTTCTCCTCCTTCGTTGATACGGAAGACTCGTCGTCGCCGGTTTCTGTCTGCGAAGAAGTGCCGTCTGCGTTCGATGTCGATGATGTATACGTTCGAACAAGACGTCTTGTTTTGTCGGGGTCTGCGGAACGTGAACGGGGTATGCGATTCGTGGATCCCTCTAATACAGGCGTTTTCGGAGCATCGTCCTCGGAGGGACGGGTCGTCTCCATTTCTGCGGTCACCTGCTGCTGCTCATGCGGAGTAGCAGGTGTCTCGGCGGGTGGTATTGTCAATGTCGCAGCCTCGCTCTCAACAGGCACATCGACAGCATCGCAAGTGCGTTCCTCCTTCCGCTCCGGATCTTTCTCTTCGGACGTCACACAACCTTCGTCGCCTACAGTCTCGTGGTCAGGACCCTGGATTGGAGGCTTCTCATCGTGTGCGCTTCCATTTTCTATAGGGCCCTCGGAATCACGAATACTTGGCATGGGACTTTCTTTGTCCTTGGTCAATCCCACATGAGCAGCAAGATCAGACCTGACATGCTTGATGGCTCGCTCAACACGCACACTCTCCAAGTCATCCGTGCGAACACGGACAAAACGCTTCCATACGCGTGCCTGGCGCAGCGAGGGGGTGTTTGAGATAGTCGTCAGGTAAGCTGCGACGGCTGTACTGTTGACCGTAGTGGGAAGGGTGGCGTTGATGGCGCTTGGTGTAAACGACAAAAACGGGTCGTTTTTCTCGTTCGACGGAGAGGCGAGGGGAGAAGCAACGATTGAACTGGCATTATTGGAACGCCGGGTTGAGTTATTCCGACTACTTTTGCCGGCGGTGGGGGAAGTAAGGCGGGAAAGGGTATTAAGGAATGTTGATTTACGTTTGGGCGCTGCAGCAGCAACAGCAACAGCGTCAATAGGAAGTACTGGGAGTTTGGCTCCGGGTAAGGATTCGCGGAGCTTGCTGTCGAGTTCAACAATCTCCATGGCCGTTCGGGTGAGAGTGATGTTGTGAGTGGGAGCTGCGAGAGAAGGTCCGTCAGTATGCGTGCAGACTGGTCGTCTTTAAGGGTGAAAATCGTGCAAATGAAGGCAGGCCGTGGAGAAAACGCTGCAGCAGTCGACAATGAAAGGGACTCACTCTTTATGTAAAGGCTGTATGAACGTGCATCGTGCGGCGATTCCGCAACACTGACGCTCCAAGGGCCGTCCTGGGCGTCAATTCGAACTGGAGCCCGTCGATTTGCAGGAAGATCGTTCACGGCCAACATCGTGGTGGTCGAGACGGGATCTGTGCTGGCTTCAGGGGTGGTCGCTGTGGTGGGCGTGTCGAGAGAGTCGGTGGATGTGGCAGAGGGTCGTCCTGCAATATGTGCTCTGCCGGTGCCGCTGCTCCTGATGCTGTCGACGCTCCGTCGTGTGAAGGTATGGTGATGGCCGAGCTCGTCAGCCGAGACGTTGTGGACGTTGGCGTCCCTGTAGAGCTGGCTGAATCCGAGGACGGTACTGAATTTCCTCCTCGACACCGGCTCGTCTGCCTTTGACGGTGCTCTCCGACGATATATCTGCGGCATACAACGACGCTGTCTGGGCTATCCTAGATTCCGACAACTAATGTCGACAGTACGGTCACCGTTATCTGTGAAAGGATGATATCGAGTAGGGAATGCGGGTATTCAGTTCTGTCGGAGGTCGAGAAGTAGGATAAGATGGGGGGCGAACCGCAACAAAGCGTGAACGCCACGAGTTTGGCCTCGAGGCAGCAGAACAATCACTGCGGCGTCAGTCGAACCTGAGTGCCGTGGTCACTGTGTATCACAATGACGGCGACGGCGGCTGGTACTGAGCAAGACAGCAAGAAATAAAAATGAATGTCGGGGCGCGATGATAAATGAGCAGGGATAAAGTTAGGGAAAGGCAGTACTGCTGCCCTGCCTTTTTTGGACATTTTCCTACGCCTCAAGACGTAATTTATGAAAATATTTCAACAACCCAAAAAAAAAATAGGTTTATTCCTGTGCCACGAAGATCATCATGAAGAACATCATCACCACGTCACTATTTTATCATAGTACCATCTCCAGGACATCCAGCTGAACGATAAGAGCACCACCGCCCAAAAGGCATCTAGCGCTGTCCCTTGACCCTCCGAAATAACGGCACACCGTGACTGCGCAATTTTCCGAGCAGTATTTACCATGTGTAAAGACAAACGGGCTGACCAACAACCTCAGCTGATGATCCAGGTATACATAAACCAGAAGACCATCCTGACTTCATAAATGACGCCCCATCTGAAGAGAGCGACCAATGTGGATTCTTGCGGACATTCAGGTAAACCCTGGTTATGTATACGAGAACACTGGAAACCACAGAGAAGCAAAGTCGGATGACGGAGCGGTTGGAGTTGCTAGCCTCGTGAAGCATCCTAGCTTAAAATAGCCGACGTCAACAGCAGAGCTCTCTACCGCCCTACCGAAGAGACAATCGAGAGTTCCAGCGAGAACGAACAGAATGGAGAGTGCATATCGTTTTGGATCAAGTGTCTGTTGACAGCCCTTCCGCTGCAACAAGAGCGGGCCCGACTGTCAACACAGGCATCGAGACCATAACGGTGCCGCTCTTCGCTTTCGCTACGCTTCCGTAGTAAGTTGTCTTGGAAATCAGAAAACGCCCAAAGTTCGGGTACTCGGGGTTCCTGGTCGGCCTTGGTCAAGGTCGTTTCTCCCTTAAAGGTCGATGAAATTCCACCAAAATCCCCCCAAAAAAGTACACAGTTTCATCCCAGCGCGCGCGTCAAATTAGGCATGTCCATATGACAATGCTTACGGCCATGGCATTTCACATGCGCACACGTGCTCTTGTTTAAACCAAAACCACAACAATGGCCGAACAAACGCAAGCAGAGGACGAGCTGATTGGTAAACTGGAGGGCCAGGTCATCCACGCTGACGAGATGGTCTACAAAGATGACGAAGAGAGCGACGAGGCCGAGGAATCTGATTCAAGCGTGAGTTGTGTGAACACGTCGGTATAAATAAGCTCGAACCTGATGACGCGACGTATTTAAGGAGGATGATGGCGAAGATGAAGACCACGACAGCGGGTCGGAGGATGATGAAAAGGGACCATCGGTAAGGGCCTTCTTACTCGACCTTAATGTAACCCAATTGACGTGCCCGAGTAGTCTTTAACGCTACTCCTGTTGAAAAACGTACGTGTGCTTCTTCTCCCCAGCACGTACTGAATGCGATATTTGGACATAGCCTCAAGAGCCTGCCGATCATGATGCAGAAGCAGATGGAGATGAAGAGTACACGGAATCCTCAGCCTCCAATCCTAAGAAGAGAAGGATAGATGAAATCGAGACGGATGAAACAGCCGAAGGGAAAAAACCGAGAGTTATCTCCTAGGACAGCTAATGGCATTGCCGTACAACCCCGGTGTTGGTTTGAATTTGCGAGGTTCGAGGTTAAATTCGCCACACACAATTAAACGCCATCTCCAAAGGGGCCAAAAGTGATGGTTACCAGTTCCTTGAAACTGGTCAGCCGCACAGAAAAGGAAGGCAGGATCCAACGAACAACAGACCTGCGTAACCCGCAAAGTTCCCCACCTCAACAGGACTCACTAGGGAAAATGCCGCCGCCGCCGACCGTACATTCCCAGTACGGCATTGTTCCTTCCGCCAAGCCGATCCGCTCGTATCCGCCCACGTGACTCTTCGCCGTTGAATTCACACCGTGATCCAACTCCCGCGCCGCGCTTGGGAACTAGACCTGAACAGAACCCACCACCACACCCACGATGTCGGAAAAGCCCACGATAGAGCCCACCGAGGAGGAGGAGCCTGAGGCCGTCATTGTTAACGACCCCCAGGTCGAGGAGGAGGAGGAGAGTGACGAGTATGATGTGGAGGTACCGTCACCGGCGCTGTGGTGCCGCGCAGGGCGCTAATGTCCCGTACAGCAGGATGATGACGACGACGATTACGAAGAAGAGGATGAAGAAGAAGAACAGAGCGGTGCTAGGGTATGTCTCTGCCCAAGCCAACGAGCTTTAGCTAGACGCGCGCCTTTTTCTTGCAGAAATCCAGCCTGACAGCACTTTTACTGGGAAACGTGGGTTGTCCTGTTTTGATTGCCGTCCAATCCAACGAGATGTTCACAGCCAAACGGTGAAGCTGCCGTCGAAGAAGAGGAAGTTGATGAGGCAGACGAAGACGAAGAGTACGCCGAGGTCCCTGTACCGGTGGCTGCCGCCAAGAAGAGGGCTATAGATGAAGTCGACGCCCATGAAGGCGAGGATGTCGAGACGAAGAAGGCCAAAGCTTGAGCTAAAGCGGGAAGAAAGGAAGTCAAGAATTGATAGAATGTGCTGATTTATTACTACATACCGTTCTTCTCGTCCGCGTTGTAACATGTATAATGTATTCTTGTTATCGTTCAAAGTATTTTTGGACCCCTAAAGTATATTTTGGCATCATAAAGGCCAAGTGAAGTCATCCTTGACGAAGTGTATTGAGGAATGCCTCGAATTTTCTCTCGCGCCCCCGGGTTGATAGATGAATCCCTACAAAAGGGCCGAATGCTAGGCGCTGAGAATCGAATAGAAATATCAAAAAGATACTGCTAGCCACTTAGTTTGAGAGGCATTTTTGCGTGTAGGCAAGAGGAAGAAGGGAAGAAGGAAGGATAATCGATGGGCTTAGGGTAGGGGCGCTCGTAATCATGCTGACTCATGGATAGATAAGATAAGACAAAGAAATCTCCGCTTTTCCCACGAACCGTCCCTTGCATGTTAATAACCACCACCATCTCTTCTGCCTTTCAGTTTGTTCCAGATAGTGGCACGACGCACCCCGAACCTTGAGCTTACGCAGACATCCCTTCACTTGTGTCACTACCATGTCCGTGCCATCGACTTCTGAAGTCGGCCAACAATTAGGTCAAGACAAAAAGAAAATGCCCATCCGCCAGAGTGGCATACCTTCAGATGATGGCAGTCAATCATTTGACTCAGAGGACGACTCATCCATATCGGACTCGGAGTCATCTGAAGTGAGCCACATCTACTTTACGCACTTGAAAGCCATATAACTCGCGAATTTTCAAGGACAATCTATCTGCAGATGAGGATGAAGTGGGTATCTAAAGGTCGCGACCTTTTGCCACTGACTAAAACCTCTAGGAAAATCTAACTTTGGTGCTGTTAAAGAACGTATGCAATGTCTTCTATACAACTTATGCCTTTCACTGAATGTATCCTAGCCGGATGACTATCCAGACGAGGACGAAGAAGATGAGGAATATGAATTCTCTGATAGGGACACTGTGCCCACCAGCTCCGACGAGGGTTCCTTTTCGTCACTTTCCAGCTCGGATGGTGAGGGAAGCAGCGATGAATCCGACGTGAGCCTTCACTCCCTTTAGCTGTCGCGTTTGACGCGAACGTAGGATTAGAATGACGATGGTGACCGAAAAGAAGGCCCAAGCTTAACAGCGTTGATGATTGCGGTAAGTGGCGCAGCTTCCATATTGATTGCGACTAATACTCATACTTAGGAACCTGGCCCTGCTGAAGAGGAAGATGACGAAGAAGGCAGTGCCTCTCAACACTAGCCGAATGGAGGCTATGTCCGTTCGACTATTCCACTTTCCCCACACTTGAGAGAAGCTACCTTCGCAAACCAATTTTAAAGCGTGATTCATAGCGCGATATCTTACAAAATGCCTGACGTACAAAACCGCCTTGAGGAAACCTGAGCGTAAATTCTTTAGAAAACTCATTCGTTTCGAAGACGTACGGGGTATCATGCAGCAGACTTGAATACAATACAAGAAAGCGGCACTAAGAGACATCAATAAAGACAGCATATGACCTGCAGAAACGTCAATCGCTAAGCAAAAATAATCGGCGTACGATATCCACCTTATCGCAGTTTTATGCCCATAGCAGCGAGACGTATCTCCCTCCTAACTTTCAAAGCAATATCTTCGAGATAAGCATTGATCCAGGGTAGAGCCGCGGCCGCCAGCAGCACGACTGGAATCAAGAAGTAGAGGGTAGGGACGACAGACGC
Source organism: Armillaria gallica (assembly GCA_037576215.1). Classification (NCBI taxonomy): domain Eukaryota; kingdom Fungi; phylum Basidiomycota; class Agaricomycetes; order Agaricales; family Physalacriaceae; genus Armillaria; species Armillaria gallica. The sequence goes on along the minus strand of JBANDB010000016.1, from coordinate 970,578 downwards.
CGGAAGGATACCAAAGTACAGCGGTTCGAGGACCACTGTGAATGGTACAGCAGCGGGTCTGTCCACAGAGATTCCCGGGGTAAGTACACCGGTATCAACGAGGCGTATTCGAGCGTATTTAAGACGCGTCGGGGGGTCGGAAGATTTGGCGCTGGAGATCGATTCTCCATCAAGAATGTCAATGAGAAAGTCGGCTGGATTCTATACATTGCTGTTTAGCAACATGAAGCTGGAGATCTCTAATGCTACGCACATATGCAGCCCAGGATATGCGTAATGTGAATTTCGTGAATTGTTGCCAGTCGTTATTCGATAGGTCCAGTTTGAGCCAGAGTTCGTGTTGGCAGGGTGAGCTCGGACATACGGCCGTTAGAGGCGTTCCTAATGGTGCTGGTGTAATCTCATATTGTCGCTGGTTGTTGCTGGCACTGAGGGCTACCCTGTGTACAGCAAAGTCAGTACCATGCGCCGGCTTTGCAGTAGTATCAGCTCACCACTCTGTTCCAACAGCTATCGGCACTTGGGCGACTGAACTCGCGTAGAAATTGACTATCTCAGTATTGGCAAGGGCGAGAACGGAGAGGCAGAGCAAGAGCAGACATCGGAACATCATGGTGGTCCCTGACCAAGAATGGTAAGGCCTCGCCTTGGCTGTCTATCGGCTGTCATTGCTCCACGCTCCACCACCACTCATGTTTGTAAAAAAGTGTACTATGCTTGTACAGTAACCTCGTCGCGGCCCTTCAAAACAACATTTTCTACTCTATTTCCTTCCATTCTTCACAGTATGACGCAAGGTCCTCGATGGAAGCAGGCCATCGAAACCACCCTGGCAGCACACGATAAATCAGTTGGTGCGACGTCGCCTTTATCATTTTATCTTGGTACTAATTGAACAAAGCAGTTACTCAGCTGGCCTCTATCGACCCTACGACACCGATACCCCACGTCCGTTCCCTCATTTTCCGAGGTTTTATCACCCCCACCACGAACACAGAACATCCTCTCTTGCTCTTCACAACCGACAGCCGCACGCCCAAGACGTCGCAGATAATTTCGAACCCCCACGTCCAGCTTGCATGGTGGATTGAGGGTGCCAAAGAGCAGTACCGTGTCACAGGTCTCGCGACCATTATCCCTGTCCCATCGAATGGCTTGTACAAGCACTTCCTCCACTATACGCAGGCTGGAAAGGATAACGGTGCCATGGGACTGCTTCGCAAGGAGGGCTTTGACTGGGAAGCGAAGCGGCAGGAAGTCTACCGAGGCATGAGCCCGTACATGAAGGCGTCATGGTGCCGACCTATCCCCGGTTCACCGCTTGTAGGTGGAGAGGAAGCGGCAAAGAAATGGCCGGTGAAGCTCGAGGAGCCCAACGCCGATGGAGAGTGGAGCAGTGAAGAAAACAGGCGCCTTTGGCAGACGGCATTGAGCCATTTCGCGTTGGTGGTTATCGACCCTACGGAGGTTGACTATGTTGAACTGGGACCTCTACCGAATCGGAGAACGAGGTTTTGGAAAAATGAGAAGGGTTCTTGGAGCGAAGAGGCTCTTGTACCGTGATTATGTGTTCCATCTTTTGTTCTATTTCACTATCCTTTAGACGCCCTTGATAGCTTACCTTGTACCTCTACAGGCATTACATAACATACACGATACCGTCGACATGTCGAAACATAGATGACTCGGTTGCCATGAGTAACTTTCTACCTTTCTAAATTCGAGACACCAAAAACAAATTCGGAGGTAGGTACTATTACAATCCACCCGTCAAACTTCTAGGACCCCTCAACACTCAACATTGTCAATGAAGTATTGGTTGTCGTCACCAACGATGTTACCAGCAGGGTCGTATTCACAAGTAACATACCTATCAAAAAGGAGCAAAAGGAAGTTAGTTATCCAATTACAATACCAAGCGCATTTCAACTGACCATCCCGGTGTATCGTTGGTTCCATCGCAGTTGACCCGCGCACACCCCACAGTGGTGGTACTCTTCCACACCAACTGCGTGAAATGACCTGTATCGCTCGAGAACCCTGGGTCATCACAGCTATAGGAATCCCCCTCGTCGCCCCAAGCCTTCACGGAAGCCTCTGGCGACTCGTACCCCGCCGCGAGGTTCTCGCCGTATTGCCCTCCCTGAATTAAGCCGTCAAGACGAGCAACGAAACAGAATAAAGAGGAGCACGTACGCTGTGCTCAAACACGCATGACTGGGTATGCTCGAGCGCATACGAAGCGAGGGTGTCGTTCCAGGTTAACGCGTCAGCGCCGTGTGCGCTTCTGTACGAGTTGGTGGTATCAAGGATAGCCGATTGAAAAGTGTCGTCGTCCGTCCAGCTAGAGTCCTAATCACGATGATGAGCATAGACGGCATGTTATTAAAAGCGGAAGCGGGAGCACATCACGGTCAACTAGAGCAATGTTTCGCTAAAACAAGGCGTCAGCCACGAATGAAACGGCCAACGTAGACGAAGTCGCTTACAGCGTGAATAGTCACAGCACAAGCCACGAGGAAAACAGAAAGGCGGGTGAATATCATTTTGGATAATGTGCAGGACCGATTTTCACCTCCTCTTATACCTCTGATCGGAAGGTACAATTGCCAAACGATGGTAGGAGACCTCGCTAATATGGGATGCTCCATGCCTATTCCACGAGCACCGTTACCACTGCGCACAGAGTTTAGGCGAGGCTTCGGATAAACGCCTCGACAACCCCGCCAGTTTCTATGCGGACTGGATAGAATTGATCCTCCGTTCGGTGCCGGAAGGTAGTGCGTTCGTTATGGTAAGTTCGTATCCATGCAGGAATGCTAGAACGAGAATTAGTCTCTGAGGAAAAGAGTTCGCGTGAAGCCCACTGGCAAAATGACTGCCTCTTACTAGGCTATTGGAAATGTCGCCGACCATGCCAGTACACCAGGAGAAGTGCATAGACTCAGCTACTCACCCAGAATCCTGCAGGCTCTTCATGTGAAACAGGATGTCGCGCACGCATGGACACGGTCGGTGTCGTAGTCTTGTCTCCACCTATATATCCGAGGGAATGATATTTTCTGGTAAGAGTTATTGCCGCGCAGCTGGGCAGTCCATCGCAGCCAAGATTCTAGCCTTGTGTCCAGGTAAATTTCCCTTCTGTTCCACGTGGACAGCACCATCGGCGAAATCGAGGCAACGGAATAACCAGGATTCGGTTGCCCAAACATGAATCGTGCCACACCGACCACAAAGTACAGCAAATTGCACAAGAATAAACCGTAACTCTGAAAGAATTAAGCTAGGGTATGTGTATTACATAGTCCGTCCTTCGTGTTCATACTCCGGTGGTAGGTCGTCATTCAATTCATTACGTCCGCCCAGCTGCAGTCGTTCATTGAGCAGCCTCAGTAGCTCTTCCGTAGGCATAACGTCTCTTCCCTCCGTGTGCAGGGGATTTGGCGGACTTGCAACAGCCCCGAGTGAAGCCGTAGACCTAATCCCTACATTCATCCTTCTCCCAATCGGATTTTGTTCCAACTCCAGAGACGAGGAAGACTCCCCCCTACTGGTCACCACGGCGTATTTAGCCTGGTTCATCTTTGCGTGTTGTCTTGATACCTCCGAAGATTCGGGGATTGATGTAGTCATGAACGGTGTGAGTATCCATGGGGAACGCTCGTCCACAACAAGAGGGATGTTATTCCTTCGACGATGCCGTCGACGTAAGAGAAAGACACCTGCAATTATGAAGGCGAGGACTGCCATTCCGCCCACGATACCGCCGACCATCGCTCCAGTCGGGGTCTTCTTTGTCGGCAACGGGGACGTGCTTGGGCTTGGGCTGGGGATCGCACTAGAAGTCGGGTTATCACTCGATCCACCTGCAAGCTGCATTGAACTAAGCAACGCGCTTATAGCTACCGTCTGGCTAGTACTGTTGAACGTGTTGCCTGATAACTCCGTCCAGGGTAACCCGTAAATGTTGCTCCCTGAACTGGCCTGCTTGATGACAGCATTATACTGTGCGTAATCAAAGTGAGCTTCGTAAACCAAGAGAGTTGTTTTGCGAGGGATCACCTGTACACCAATGTATTGTTTGATATATTCACGAAGATCGGACGATGTCGTGTTACGTTCGTATAATGCTGCTAGGGCCCGTACGACGTGATGTCCTCCATTGGTCTTAGCTTCGTTCATGAAAAAGCGATGAGCTCATAAGGTAAATGTATGGGTAAAATACGTACTATGTATGATCCCATTAGATCCTTGCCATTTCAATGCACTAGTCACTGCAACAATCGTACTGCGCAATCTGACAGAAATCATGATTCAGTATGCGGTCGACCCTTAGCTAACACAACATACAAGGATTCGGTTGATGCATTGTGCGTCATATCCGCTAGGAAGACCAACCCTTCGATGAAGATCCCACAATTGTACGGAAACTGGATTTGATTTACGGCGCAAGACGACGATATGTTATTCAGTACGATATCAGACGGATTGAGAAGATGTGACTGTATGAAAGTTGCTGACTCGATAGCGGCATCGAGATACGTCTGGTTGGACGTTGCTTCTGCTAATAGAGCCGAAAGGCTTCGTCGCAGTCAGCCAAGGTTATACCCTATATCAGCGAAGATTACAGCGCTCACATCAGAAAAGAGCTGGTTGTTCAGAGTTAATGATGAATTGAAAATAGAGAAAAGAAATAATAAATAATAAATAAGAAGACGAACCCAGTGGCCCGACTAGTGACGCTTGTGTCGTTGGATTCCTTGCTCTAGTCCATCGATTAATCAGCTTGATGTGAATGTGTAAAGCTTAACTCACAAAAAAGGTGCCACCCGCCATCGTTGCTGTGAACTAGAATCAATGCACGGATCAGCTTTGGTAATTGAAGAGTCTCACCACCCGGGCCTTGATTCGGACACGATGGTGAGAGACTAAATTGCTTAACGCCTGTGGTGCCCGAGGTGGCTTGCTCCTTAGATACTGTATACCGTCTTGCAGAAATCCACGAAGTCACAGCAAGATCGAGGAAGTCTGGGTCTTGATAAGCAGCATAGGCTCGAGCAGCAGCGTATCCGTAACTTCTACGGAAGATGAGCAAATTAACGTCAACAGACAATCTGACTCACAGCCCATTTGATAGCTATCATCGAGAATAACGTTGTCAGTAATTTGGAAAGCGCTAGTAGAAAATAAACTAACACTGTACAAAGGCGATCAGCAGCAGAAATTCTAGCGAGAACGTACTGACATCATGTCCAAAAATCCAGGATTGAGCGACTCTGCCTCCACAAAATACCGCTTCAGTATGTACTTGTAAATTGTTTGGTTCGTCAGTCTGTCGAATTCAGCCATTTGTGCATAAAGCCTGCCAGGGGTTTCATATGTGGAATCTGCGGATACGTAAATTGGGAGCTCGATACTGGAAATAATGTGAAATAAACGCACCGTTGAATTGCCCATTGGACTGAAGCATGCTGACGGCCTTTTCGAGAGCTGACCTGGCAAAGCTAATGCGTTTGTCTTTAGGCGACGTAATGTTAGGTTCCTATTCATGTATGTTAGCATTTGCTGTTGTCGTTAAACCACAGAAGTGGTACTCACTTTCCAGGAACTGGATGGCGTGAGGTTCTGTGCAGAACCCAATGTGATAAAATGCACCACCAGCATCCATACAAGAAGGAGAGGCCGCATTTCTTCGAACTAGATATATCTCTTGAAAGAGATGATGGGAACTAGGAGCAAAGATCAGGAGCAAGCTAGTCAAAAGATAGTATTCAAAGGGCCAAATCACTCCGATATCAACCAAGTGCTGTGTAGAAGAAGCCGGCAGTGATATCAGAACCGTGTTACACGGGACTCAAAGTGGGTACTCAGTAGTAAGAATGCTGTATAGCAACTAACCTACTAGTGGTGGTGTTAGTGGCACCAGGTCCCAATAAGGAATAGCCAGGTCCACAGCCCTAACATTGCAAGCCATATGCATGCGTTGCGGTGTGCAAATAGATTTTGGAAGCACGCGCATAATTCAAAGTTGCAGCAAACCAATGTCACAAGTCTCGAGAAATGGCTGCAATAGCCAACGCTACAGAGAGTGCCAGCAGCATTTATATGAGAAATCTAAATGGCAGGAGGGGTCATATGGCGTGGACTAATGTCTTGGCAGAGAATGCGAATGCCGAGCGAAAGACTAGATGAGCTGACAAGAAGACGGGATCGAATTACGGCACTGACTCACCTAGGGATTAGCACCAGGGGCCATGCAGAATCTGAACAGGACTACTATGATACCAGACACTGGTTACACAAGCTTGAAGCGAAACCAATGTCGCGGCAAGAAGGGCATTGAGTAAAAGGCCAAGAATTAATGCATCGTCGAAACCGTCACATCTGGGTATTCACAAAGTCAGTCGAGATTCATGAAGTGGGTCGCCATCACAGTTAGAAAAACTGCCGAGTAGAAGAACAAGGCCAAGAAGCGAGGTCCAACAGGCTAAAACAGAGATTAGAACAGCTCCGGAAGAAAGCAGAAACATATGTGCATATCACTGAATAGCAATGACGGGATGCCAAGGCTCATTTGGGAGTCACAGTGCCGTTCACACCTCTCCACACACGGAACATATTCGAGTCTTCGCTGACATCTGCATCGTTCGGAGAGTATCAGTAAATTGACTATAAGAATAGGAAGACGTGAACAATGAAACAACGACACCACGAAGGATCGATGTGTGTCCATACTTTCACCTTTTTCAATGATCTTGACAGTGTCCCCCGCCGACGTGGATCTGGCCAACTCAGAGGGCCTGAAAATGTCGAGGGAGGTGGTACTAGGACGATTGGTGTTCTGACCGAAGTTGATTTGATGTGTGCAGATTTTTTTCTGTCTATTTGCGTCGCTGACGAAGGCTATACAGAGACAAGGCCACAAATGTCGTGGACATTCTTCCAGGGCACATAGTTCCGTTACGATTGGGATACGTGCCTGTGGTATAATTACCAAACGATGGTAGGAGACCTCGCAAATATGGGATCCTCCATGCCTATCCCACGAGCACCGTTACCAGACTTTCAGCTGTGCACAAAGCTTATGCGAGACTTCGGACAAACTCGTACATAACCCCGCTAGTTTCTATGCGAACTGGGTAAAAACCTTCTCCGTTCGGTGCCGGAAGGTAGTGAGTACGTTCGTTATGGAAAATCCATATCCATGCAAGAACGTTAGAACGAGAGCTCCAATGAGTTAGTCTTCAAGGAAAAGAGTGCGCGTAAAGCCCACTGGCAGCGCAGTTAAATTGACTGCCTATCAGAAATGTCGCCGACCATGGTACACCGGGATATAGAAGGCAGCATAAGGGTGTAGACTCAGTTACTCGCCAAATCCTGCAGGCCCTTCATGTGCAACAGGATATCGCGCGCGGAGGGACACAGTCAGTGTCGTAACCTCGTTTCCACCTATATATCCGACGTTATGAGATTTTCTAGTAAGAGTTATTGCCGCGCTGCCGGGCAGTCCAGATCATGTCCCGGAAATATCCAACTAAACGACGGAAACACCTTGAAGAGACTGTTCAGACATCGGTACGATGTGCATCAGCAAATTACGTGACAGAAATTTTTTTGAACCAATCAGGTTGTTTCCTCGCGGTCTGGACGAAGTAGTTCTTCCCATCGTGCTGAGTTTATACCATGGCTACCAGCCAGAGTCGGACAGACTGGTAGCACAATGACGCTGAATGCATGAAAAGTCATGCATTCATGACAGACACCCTAGTAGAAGAGAATATATACTGGAGTTCTGTAAAAGCCAGGGATCGTCACCACCAAGAAGCCATGCAGATTGTTCAATTGCACCGGCATAGAAATGAGGCAGGGGAGCAACACGACGCGTAGCCTAGTTACTGAACGTGGAGTGAAACAAACTTGTGCTACTCACGTGGCTGTGCTTCATGGGTTAAAAATAGTTTGTCCTTAAAAGTCAATGAACGCCGTGTCAGTCGCACTCCCATGAGTCCCATCCATTCTTCCCACAGTCCTGGTGCCTACCCACATCTCCAGGCGCTGCATCATCCCACGATCGAGTAGCATGGCATATCAGCATTCAACTCGCCATCTCTCAATCACTTTCTCTCAACTTCGTCGGCATTTTGTCTGATGCCGGATGAGTGCAATCACACAACACATGATGTAGAGAATTATCTCACGACCGGATCTCTCCTATTTTTCCGCAAAGTTCTGGGATGTTCCATCGCAGGCAGCTGACGACTTCTCGGCTATAAAAGCCTTTGCCGATAAAATAGATAAGAGTTCTCTTTGGACTGGTGCCGAAATGAAAGTCTATCTTCTTTCTCGAGCCTGCCAGATAGCCTAAGAATGTTTAGCTCCATGAGCGCTCAGGATCTTCTCGTTGTTATCGTTGCTTTGGTATCCATTTGGGTTCTCTTTCGTCGAAACTGCCATAATGCACCTCTTCCCCCTGGTCCTAGAGGACTACCGCTTATCGGTAACCTGCTAGATATGCCATCCGACAAGGAATGGCTTACATTCGCTCGATGGGGCAATGAATACGGTAAATTATCTTCGCCCTCAAGTCAACAGCTTTGCTGATGCTTGTTCGGCTAGGCGACATTGCATCGGTCTCCGTCCTTGGGCAGCGCATTGTCATAGTAAATTCAGCACAAGTGGCTATTGACATGTTAGACAAGAAAAGCTCTATCTTTTCCGATCGGCCGGCCCTTGTGATGGCAGGTGAACTGGTGGGTTGGAAGAAAGTTTTGGGTCTCACTCCATATGGCGCACGCTTTCGCGACTATCGTCGGAGAGCTCATCAACTCTTCGGAAACAACACGGCAATGAAGCAGTTTCTGCCACTTGAAGAACTCGAGACGCGTCGGTTTTTGAAGAGACTGTTGGCTAAACCGGAAGATCTATCTGCGCATATTCGGAAGTAGGCGACTCTATTCTTTCAGTGCAATATTGACGGCCGATGCTCTCAAGAACTACAGGAGCTATTTCCCTGAGGATCATTTATGGATACGAGATCCAAGAAGAGGAAGATCTGTTCGTGGAGCTGGCAGAGAAGGCGATGTACCAGTTCTCTCTTTCGGTAACTTCTGGACGGTTTTTGGTCAATCTTATTCCATCCTGCAAGTCGCCTGACCTTGATCTGTTCAAATCTATTAAGTGCATTACATGTAGTGCGCTACATTCCAGACTGGTTTCCGGGAGCAGAATTCAAGCGAATCGCTAAGAGTTGGGCATCGACGCGAAGCGACATGGTGGAAAAACCCTATGAATATGTGAAGCAGCAAATGGTGAGAAAGAAACGCTATGGGCACAGCTAATCTCAGCGACTTTCAGTCTACCGGAGAGGCTCGCATTTCCTTTACTTCAAAGCAGCTTGATGCTTGTACGAGTGCTGAGGAAGAGGTCAACATCAAATGGCTCGCAGCATCTCTTTATAGCAGTTAGTAGTCGCCGAATAGTCGCTTGTATGCATGTCTTATCTTCCTTTTTCACAGGCGGAGTTGATACCGTACGGGCTCTGTTTGCTTTACATACCGTCTGACCCAGTTAGCTATCAGACTGCGGCGTCAATTTACGCATTCTTCAAGGCAATGATCTTGTTTCCCGAGGTCCAAGCGAAAGCACAAGCAGAGATTGATGCAGTCGTCGGCAATGATAGGCTACCTGGCTTCGATGACCGAGAGCACCTACCCTATATCAATGCTCTGGTTCTCGAAGTTTCTCGTTGGCATGCCGTCGCACCAACAGGTTTGCACCGAGTAGTTCAACTGCATTACTTAATTCTGCAATTCTAGGTGTCCCTCATCTTGTCACTGAGGATGATGTCCATTCCGGGTACTTTATTCCAAAAGGATCTGTTGTATTTGCTAATATAAGGTGCGAAGATGGGTATCGCGCCCTCGACCTTACTCATGAGCAAGATAGGAATATGCTTCACGATCCCGCGGTCTATGATAAGCCGTCTGAGTTCAAGCCCGAAAGGTTCATTCGAACCGAAAACAAAGAGCCAGAACTTGATCCCTATAATGTGTCGTTTGGATTTGGCCGCCGGTGGGTCTTTCTACCTTGATGAGTGTATTGTCAAGTCTGATCCACTATAACTATGCAGGATTTGCCCCGGTGCGCTTTCTCAGGTCTGCGCTTGTAATGTTGACTAAGTTAATATCCAGGGAGGGTTCTAGCCGACGCCTCGATATTCATATCCTGTGCTATGGTGTTGGCAGTCTTCAATGTTTCGAAGTATTGCGAAGATGGCATTATTTCCGAACCAGACATAGAAACTACTTCTGGGGCTGTCAGGTACGTAAATTTCCTCCGGGTTCAGATAAAAGTAGTCCTGAAAGTGAAGTTCATCATCAGCCATCCGACATCATTCAAATGTACAGTTACGCCTAGGAACGAGAAGGCCTTTGGACTCATCAACGAGGAGAGATTTGCGTGAATGCAGAATAGTGATCCAGTGCGAAGCCCACTGTTGTACTACCACATCTATCCAATACGCTCTGTAGAACCAACTCTACCATACTTCATGCGACATGTTGACTACCGACATTTGCGGGTGGTTGTCTAAGTAGAAAAGTGTTCAAAAAAATAAGCACCAGAAGGCGGCCGATAAAGAAGCTTGTAACGTCTGCGAAAGAGACGGAGAGGTTCGACATAATGGTATTGCCGTGGAGCCATCCTACCGCCGTTTTGACAACTACTCTCGAGATTTGATGGGTTTAGGCAAGGTTTAGGTACAAAGGATGACATTGATTTTGTAGTATAGTTTTCACAGCAAGAATCTGAAAAGACCAAGTCGACTTCCCTCCCCGCTTAACACTGGACATTGTCTTTGAAGTACTGGTTGTTGTTACCAACGATATTGCCAGCGGGGCTGTATTCGCAAGTGAGGTACCTATCGAACAGGAGCAAGTAAGCCTCTGATTTCACAACTCGCGAGAGAGAGAACACTAACCATCCCGGCGTCCCATTAGAGCCGTTACAGTTGACCCTTCCGCACCCAACTTTGGTGGTACTCTTCCACACCAACTGCGTGAAATGACCGGTTGCGCTCGAAAATCCTGGGTTGCTGCAGCTATACTGCTTGCCTTCGTCGCCCCATGCAGCCACGGAAGCTGATGCCGAGGGGTATCCTGCAGCGAGGTTCTCCCCATATGGTCCACCCTAGAGGTGAGATGAGCATGAGATAGAGCGAGGATGAAAGATAAGAACTCACGCTATGTTGAAACACGCAGGACTGGGTATGTTGTAACGCATACGAAGCCAGGGTGTCGTCCCATGTAAGCGCGGCCGCGCCATGTGCGCTTCGGTATGAATTGGTGGTGCTGAGGATAGCCGAGCGGAAGGTGGCATCGTTTGTCCAGCTGGCGTCCTGAATAAATATATGATCAGCACACAAGGAGTATACGGCGAGGGCGAGAGTAATACATCACGAGCGACAATAGTTCCGTCCTGTTGAAAAGTCGATATAAGCTCAGTCAAAGAGTATAGAAACAGTGACATACAGCAGGGAAGGCGAGGGCCGTGACGGCGCAGGCGAAAAGGAAAGCAGTGAGGCGGGCAAACGACATATTAGATATAAGACAAGAGACGCGCTCAAGTTGGAGTCCCAACAGAGATTTCCGTCCTCCTCTTATACCCTCGACACAAAATCACCTGAAGGGTATATTTACCAAGCGGTGGTAGGCATCTTCACCCATATGGTGCCCTTCAAGCATCATTCACGAGAAAAGGGAACTAGAAGCCTCTCGCAGAGCTTAGGCGCGGCTTCGGATCAACGCTTCAAATGCTACCCATAACAACGACTCTATGCTCCATACAAAATTTGCAGGAAATTCTCCGGGACCGGGAGGGTGTACTCGTGGTGGCGCGGCTGTATCCACGCCAAGCTATGAGAAAAATTTGGATATATCACTGCCCACGTACCAACAGTGAAACATCATTTGAGTATTAAAAAAACCGCGCTTGTTGAAGTTCTAGCGTCGCTCCTTGCTATCCAGCTTGTGATTTCACGTGTCAATACGGGGATAAGAGAATGGGAGAATTTAATTACCTGGATCATTCTGCGGTTGATCCACAGTAAAGAATCCCGACACTGGCGGCATTGTAGTCCGGTCTCCACCTGGACATCCAGCATAATCATATCGCGAACCCTGACGAGGGTCATCATCCACGCTACTGGCTCATTTCACGCCCAGATGTACAAGCCGAAGAGCATTTGTCACAGCGACAAATTTCCGGAGGCCTCCAACCAAAGATAAAACCCGCTTTTGTGCCACGAAGCGGACAAGACTGCAGTGCCGCAGAGACAGAGGGGGTTGACGTGACCAAAGTTTAGACAAACATGTATAGGCTATTTCTATTTGAAGGTCTCGACGATGCTCGATGGTCGGAAGATGGTCACAAGACACGAGCCAGTTCCGAGGTGCTAGGGGCACAAGGAGCACACGCCGGGAAGAAGAGCCCCAGCTAATACAAACGCGAACCTATCGAAATCGCATTAGAGACAACAAGCCTCTTCGCAGTGAGAAACGATTTCATGGTATATCAGAGGCCAAGAACTCTCTCCGGTTTGGAATATGAACGTCCTCCGCCATATTGTTCAGATGCATCGCCGGTCGCTCACAGCAAACTTTGTTATAAAATGAGTCCATCATCCGTCATGGTCCGCCTACGTCGAACACGCACGATTACGAGTTCATTGTTGGCTAACGTCTCATGTTTGAGGCCTTGCTATACCCTTTCGTTTCAGACCAGAGCGTAAAAAGAGCGGTCCCGATGGTTGATAATGCATCGGTAGTGGTGATCGTTGCATGGTTTACTCCTGGCTTGCCGGAAAAAAATGTAATGTAGATGCCGCTGCCGGCTCGTCGGCTAAATTCATAATCTTCATACTCCGCTGAGTCCCATGATCCCGGCCCTTACTTAGCCGCAGCTCCGTCAAGCCCTTCAAACCCTCCAAAAGTTCCCTGCCACACCTTTCAGGTCTTTGTGTGGTCACTCGCTTTCAGCAACGTATATGATGCGGATGCAGATCCATGCTTTTTAGTGCTCTCATTTTATCCAAACGGGAAGTTGGATCCGAGAACAGCTCTTGACTCACTGCGTGAGATGCACCGCGGCCGGTCACTGATATTAATTAAACTTGGACATCGTTCAGCAGCACGTATTATAATAGTCGTCGTCTTTTTCCCTCTATTGAAGGCAAGACATCTTCACAATGTTGATCTCCGTCCCTCTCCTCGCTATCACATCCCACCGGTCTACCTGCCGCTTGGTTTCTTTTCTATCGAACCTGTCGTAAGGCGCCGTTTCTTCTCGGTCCCAGAGGAATTAGAGCAAAGGAGAGACGGAGCGGCATTGTTGGTGAGTCTGAAAGTAAATTCTAAGTTTGGACAGGTGCTCTCGCAATGCCGGATACTGGCCATCCTAGTTTTCATATAGTACCATGGCTTGCCATGTTAGGGCTGTGGACCCGACCGTTCCTGATTGGAATCTTGTGCCGGTATACACACACACCACACACCACCTCGAACTTCAACATTTCGACTTGCTTGAGCGTCGCGATCCAACGCCGGTCGTGATCGGACTCCGAATGAGTTATCGTCATACAGGTTGCCGAGTCTTGTTTATAAGGCTAGTTCAATACGAGGGTACACTTGTGAGATATATTTAACGATCGTGCACTAATGCAGGCAGCATGGTAGGCCCAGTGACGGGAACCCGGAAGTCACTGACACTCGAGTTCTATCGAACTTCAGTCTTAGTGTTTGCCTCCAATGGATTGTACCCACACACAGTAAGCTACTGTCGTTCTTTTCCGACAGACTGGTCAATGTATAGCCCCTGGTCATGGGCTTGTTGTCTCCGCGCTCCCAGGAAATTCTTCAGCCGTATAAGTAGAAGTCATGCAACGGCGCACACATGGTCAGGACATCCGACTCACCAGGCACACCCCAATCCTCCAAAAAAACTGACATGACTGTTATTCTCACGTCTCTTGTCAAGAGCCTGACACCTCAAAGTATACCGAGGGGGGACTGGATGAGCCACTACGCCCTGATATCAAAGGTCCGAAAATACCGCACGCGTAGGTGGTGCTTCGAGCTCGGCGAGGATACTTGCATTCATAATTCAAGTGGACCTTAGTCGAGTATTCCAGAAAACTCTCACATTATTTCCTTTCTATTTTATCTTCTGTGTTCATGAGCTCGGTAGCTTTACTAAAAGTCGTCGCAAACGAAGTTTGAGACCTCTTGGGTCAACGGGTCACAAGCTCATAGTGTTCTCGGGCATGACTCAGTAAAATCCTTCACAAGAATAGAAATACATGATTCGAAGCTGCTGCAAATGATTGGCACATGACAAACACACGACTGGATAATTATAAGTAGATGAAAGGCACATGTCAACGACAGAATATTAGCAGAAGTGATCGAGATAGGCACGCATCCTAGTCTAAGCAGAGAGACATTTACGACCAAAATTGGCACCTATGCAGATTACGCGTAGAATTTCGAGACGTTCAATACACATATATGCGCTGTGAGTATAATTACTAATGTACTCACTGTTTGTTACTTCTCCAAATTAAAATCATAGAACGTGAGTGCCCTAGAACTCAAAATAGACACCTCGGCTCAAAGTAGTAAGCTATTTTCAGCAGCCATAAACCACGGAACTTCCATCGACTTCAAGGTCCGCACATATGTCAAGGACCACAATCCCACTCGAACTTACAGACAGGTAGATCAGCAAAATGACCAGCACTTGCTTCCATTAACTTGCTTTAGTCTTGCTTTCCCATACTCTGAAGGTCAGCGAACAGACCCATGACTAGATCCGAGTCGCGACTCACCAGGAATGTTCAAGTCTCAAAAATAAATCATTGTCCGCTCTATTCGACCTTCCAATAAGCTCCCCTGATGACACGACTGCCAGTGTTGTAGAATCCTGAGCACAATAGCAACAAATGCCGCTACAACCCAACACTTTGGGATGCCTGTATTTAAGCAGGTTCTAACGCGGTGGTACAGCATCGTCCTTTGACCTTCCATCTACTTGTGCGATGATGTTCAAGCAAGCTCTCGCCTTACTTCCCCTCTGCGCCATCTTCTGCTCGGCCTTACCTGGTCCCAAAGCTGACGCTCGAGAGACCGCAGCGACATGCGCGTTTCCTGCGGAAATCTTTTGCTGTGCCGAGGTTGATTTCGTACGTCGCATCAACGCTCCACGTCAATCGTCAACACCCATAACCCTCTTACAGGTGTTTAATAGCTTGGTCGGGACTGGCTGCGAGCCATTCGGCGGCTGCACAGCCCCACTTTGCTGCACTGGAATGTTTGAGCCTGTGGGTTTTTCTTTCCACACCCGCTTCTCCTAGTGCTTACGATTGAAATATTTGTAGGAGGGAGCCTCGGTTGGCGGCTGCGAATTTGTATGAAATAGCATGACGAAATATTCATGGAAGGAGTTCCGTACTTTATGCTACCCGCTAGGAAATCCCAAAGTCAAGGTTGCATCAGCGTGTCGTTTCATGATAAAAAAAAAGACAAGGCCCAAATGATCTGAATCTCTTGTTATATGCCACTCATTTAGTTTTCGCCGCCTCCTCGTGAGGGAAAGCACAAATCCTGCATCCGTCTCTTCGTCTTGCCGCTCAGATTAGCATGTGGCAAATCCCTGCCCAAAGACACTTGATGAAGAGACGCGCAGGTCATCCGCATCTCTACCATATCCACCACCATCTCTTCGTCAACCTCCTGACACCACACGAGCTCAAGCGACGTTAGCTGTGCTAGCTTTATTTGACGCGTCTCCGCAAGGTACCGGATAATCGCTTCTATCGAAGCCCGGGAAGTCTTGGGCCAATGTATAACAAGCTTGTGAAGCCGAGGAACTTTCTCGAGTACAAGGATTAACTCCTTCGCTTCAATAGGAAGGTCCAGGAAATGAATACTACGCAACGAATCGGCACAGGACTGGAGAAGATGCTCTAGGTGTGCAAATTTGAAAAAGCACCCAGTAGAACGACTTTTCTCGTGAACCAAGGATAGCGACGATAAATTCGGTAGTGATAGAGGTTTGATGATGGCTTGAAGGTTATTGTAGGAGTAATCATGCATGAGAAGAGTCAACGATGTGAGGTGGGATAGCACTTCGAGGGGGCGATCTCCGGCATGGCGGGACGTAAAGCACCCAACAGTGACGTGGGTCAGCTCAGGCATAGAAGCGATGGTCGAGACAAAGCGCCCAATATCACTGAGGACCATGTCTGCTTTGAACGTGCGGATCCTGTTCGAAGGCATGGGCGCCCCGTCGCCATTCGACAAGAGATGCCCTTTGAGGGAAAGCGTTCGGAGATTGGGAGCGAGGAGGATAACAGACGTCATGGTGTCAAGGACGTTCGATCCCCCGAAATACGTGACGTCGAGTAATTCTAGTCGAGGGAATGTGGTTTCTTTGATGAACTCTCCAAGGAAAAAGAAGGATCGGCAATGCATAAATGAGATGTGGACCTCTCTCCATCGCTGTGCCTCCGCGAAAAGTGCAGATACGACTGCTTGCGACGGCCAAGTATTCAGATCGGCATCATAATGCCGACTATCCTGGAGGTCGATTCGGAGAGGTTCATTTCCAGAACGGCGGAGATAGAGAGGAATCCAGGCCCCATAACTATCATGAGGCACCGGCAGACACCGAAAGTCAAGGGATATCATGGACCATAATGAATGGGTGGAGAGCGCGAGGCGACGCCAGGAGGAGCATACCAGTGCGACACGCAGCGAAGATATCGGATCTTCCGCTCTTGTCGCCTCCTTGAAAATGGCACAAAGCAATTCTGGCGGGAGACGACGAATAGGCGCTAGGAGCGACTTCTTTTGCTTGATGTACTCCTCAACTTCGGCACGATCACGCCTCAGCCTCTCGACTGTATCTAGATGACATTGAATCTCCCGATCATATCGAAAGAGGTCAAACTCTGCCTGCATGATGAACTCCGGGAAGAGTGCTGCCTCAGCGGATAACAATGCGTTTCCAGATCGTAGAAGCTCGAGGTTCTGGTCTAGCGACTTTGTGTAGGACGCATCAACGTCGAAGCCGCCGCCGCAGTTAGAGCAGATGAGTATGGGATTCTTCATCATCAGATCAGAGCTGGGGTATGATTCCATCAGCATCATGACTGTGGGGGACAGCCGATAATGGATACGTACACGGATTTCGCGCTAAAAAGCCGTTGTATCAAAAGGCTTAAGATAATAATAGCCCTTTTTACTTGAGCTCAAAACGACCAACAAGCTCGTCTTATCCTGCAAGCTATCACAGATCTACAGCGTCTGACTGTCAACAACTGATTGTACGTTAACAGAGGAGAGCGTACCCACCGTTCCAAAGGCTGGGAATAAAGAACACGAGCAATGATGGTTCGAAAGGAACATAGGAAAACGAGAACAGCGAATAAAAAGAAGAAAAATGCTTGGTATGATCCCGTCCGGCCCAGAAAGTTCCGGTTGTGCAGAAGCCTGGACTCTCGTTTCTTTCGACATGTGATATCAGTTCACGATGCGTTTTGGGTAACGTCATTGTACTTTGGTGGAATTGTACATGTGAGACACAAGGGCTGGGCACAGAGTCTGTACACCGAGGCGAGATCAGTACAAGCAAAGCGAACTCGGTGCCGTTGGACTCACGCAGAGCGAATATATGCCCCAATGTACAGGGCGTGGGGTTCGACTCCTGCGCAACCGGAGGTTTCCTCACTTCCGACCTCATCGACGGCTTAGTATCCTTCAGTTATGCCAGTTTGATGACAGCAGAATTGTTGTCGAAGGCGCTACTCTTGTGATGGAAAGAGAGGTACAGATAAATATAAGATTCATGGAAAAGCTTGAGCGAAAAAATGAGCCTCGACTTCGTGAAGATTACTATGTGCATGGTGGGGAGTAAAAATCGGGGTGATTCCTGTTTGAGATTCCCGAACAAAATTCTCTTACATAATAGGAATTATGTAACCCTAAACCTAACCAAAGAACTTATTTTGAAGACGTTAAGCCATTCGTTAGTCCGACAGTCAGCCGCAAGCTGTGGTCATCAAGCCTTGCATCACCTTGTAAGCCTTGTTTGCCGGATTGAACAAAATATAGTTTCCTCGAAACATTTTAGCAGAAGCCTTCGATTTGAAAATGCTTTTCTTACCCTCGCCGTTTATAAGGTTGCGACAGGCCCCGGGAAGCTCCCGCCAAGCTGTGTCCGGAAAATTTGCCGATTTTGGGCCTCAAATATGCAAAGATTCGGGGGTAAAATATGCAAACTCGGACAAAGCTTTTGACGGTCCGGTCGGTCCGCAGGTCCCGGTAGGCTAAAAATTTTCCCGGAGGTCCGCGGAGGAAGGTTCTGGCCAGATATCATCCGAAAAAGTCCTAAATTATGCAAACTGCGGACAACGGGGGCAAATTTTGGCTGTCAAATATGCAAACTATGGACAAGGATTTGGCCGTTTTAGGGCCTCAAATATGCAAAATTCCGGACACAGCTTGGCGGGAGCTTCCCGGGGCCTGTTGCGACAGTATTTCCAGAAGGTATTATTTGTCTATTCGCAGATCTTTAATTCCTGACTAAAAGGAGGTACAGGTACAACGTGCTATCGGTTTTGATAAAAGTACATCATGCATGGGGAAAGAAGAACTATGCATTCACGAATCCCAGGCTAATTATGCCTTCGACTCAATGGGTGCATCACCTAATTCGATAACACATGAGGCCAGTCTCTTTTATGAATGCAGGAAACTTACCCTCTACTGAGGCTTCTTCGGATTTAGGTGAAGCAGCTGCAGCAGCTTTATTGATGAGTTCCTACGTGAATCGGGATCAGTATCCAGAATGCGAGGCATATACGACGCTCTCACCAAGAGGTTCTTCGGTATAGCGCCTATCGACGTTCCTATCTTGTTTCCATCTTTAAAAGCGAGGAACGTAGGCATCTAGGTGAGGCGTAAGACGAAAAGTGCGAAGAAACAGCATCAACTACGCACAGAGGAAACCTGGACCTCGTCCATAATATCAGGTTGCTCGTCGGCATCGACGGTATAGAATTCGACGCCAGCAAACTCAGGCCTTTCGGCAAGTTTCTTGAAGACAGGTCCAATCATCTTGCAGGGTCCACACCATGTCGCCCAAAAGTCAACGACTACGGGTTTCGGGCCGTCGATCTGCGGTCGCAGGTAAGCCTCTGCAGCAAAGATAAGCATTCGTATATACTCACGATTTTCCTGAAGTCGGCTAGGGAGTCGATTGCTTTGGTCGCCATTGGATGTGTTGGTGGTGGTAATGATGTCAGTTTATCCTGGTGCGGGTTTTTATACTCCCCGCCGGCTTGGTGAGCGATCACGCGATCTGACTAATCGTTCGTAAGCGATCATGCGTCGGAACCCGCGTCGGGATTCGGGATCATCTCTACCTTCAGTCAGCCTCGGGAAGGCGTTCGTGTTGATCTTTCACGATTATAAATTCGTCTTACATCATTCGAGTTGGCAAGACAGCGCGACGCCGACGTTTATCTATTTTTATTAATTCCAAATCCCGATTTATCGACAAGGCGGGTTTCGCGGCCGAATCCCTATACTTACCATGGAAGCTCGCCCCGCGTCACCATCTCAAATGTGTCATGTTACTGAATGATTGAATCAACGAATGCTTCAACCGTGTTGCGCTGTGACGGCTGGCATCAAGAGAGTCGGAATTATGGCACATCCTGACACCATACTCGATTAACCTGATGAGAACAATCAAGTACGCTTCAAGTGTTGCGGAGGAATGTTCAGCGCTTTACCGGTTCTACAAATTCCTTACGCAAATAGGTGCGCCAGACTCAGCCCATAAAGCGGATTCCGAAATGGGGAGCTACACTCAATTCTGTACGCTGTAGTCCCTTCTCCTGTCAACAATTAGTAGCCGTATTGTTACGCGCTTGACTGGACCCGTAATCTGTTTTCTAGATGAGGGCATGAAGGGTACCGCACTACATGGCGTGAAGGCAAGAGAGCCTCTGATTCGCTAGAAGCGAATCGAGAATACTTCACCAGACGCCATTGCATTAAAAAATCTATTATAAAGAGTATAAGAATTATCAAACGTGCCGGACTTACATACCAAGCTAACATGTTTTTATTTTTACTCATCACCTCGCTCTAAAATTGTATAACTCCCCTCCTACAAAGGACCGGGAAAGCGACCTCGACCCTCGGCTGCACCGCCAACCCACCAATAGTGGCATTGTTCCGGTATTTTATGGGCTCCAGATGCACTGTGTGAAGGCGAGTAAATCTCTGATCCGCTAGGATCGAGTCGAGAGTATTCCACCATGACGCCTCTTCCGAACCAGACGCCAAAGGAAACCGCATCGGGAACGACAAGGTTACGGTCTCGATGGTATTGCCAGCCTGAACGTTACGAAAGGCGTATCCCCACCACAACACTATTTGATGCACCTGGACCCAATGATCATGCCGAGCACTGATTGTGAGATGGACATGACGAAATCGCCCAATGTCCGGGACAGAGGGAGTACCGGGGACACTGCTAACTAGAAGTAGACTGTAAGGACAACACAGCAGGATGCAATTGGTGCGGGGTTAACTCACAGGAAAAATAGGCGCCTTCCCAATGGCATTGAAATGTATCAATACGAGGAAAGCCCCGGTCGATGGCACGGCAATATGCCACTAGCTCATCCCAATGTTCGACGGCTACCCGGAAAGTTTCTAGGTGAGGAAATTCGACGATATAATTTTTGAGATCCCATGCATTAGCCGCCGCATAGTTGAGAGAGAGCGAAAGATATGTAATCGACGGCAGGAGGACGCTCGGAGGGATCGGTCCTTCAGCCACACCATCGGACTCCTCCCAGTCGCGGATGTACAGCTTCCTAACAGACGAACCCTCTAACAAGGACAATACCGTCCGAGGATGGAGAAGGTCGCTGATACAGGCAAAATTGACCTCTGTGAGGTTTGGAGCGCGAACTGCGGTGTGAAGCATATTCTCCATGTCATGACTGGGTTCCCATGGTGAGAAATTGAAGTCGATGGAGAGGGTGGTTAGGTTCACCAGCGCCGGAAGGAGGGCAGTGAGACTGTGTATAGAATACAGCGCGCCGGGGTAGTCAGCCCGTCCCAAGGACGTCTCCTCGCTGATCGACAAGTGTTGCAAACACTGGGCAACGTGAGGCGCTGAAATAAGGGATTGGCAAAACGTCGGGACAATGTCGCTTGAGGGCTGGAGATCGATACTGATGTGACAGAATATATGGCGCTGGCTTGACTGGGTCCAGGTGCGGCATACTGTAGAGCATGCGCGAAGTGTTTGGGTGTCGTCGTGGAGATAGTCAATTATCTGGTCTATAAGTTCTTGTGGAAGCATCTGCATTGCTGAGGGGCGCAAGGCAGCGCGCACCTGGGTCGGGAGTCTAGCTCAAACATTGTTGAGCGTATGGAACGTTTGATGGGTATCAGCTTACTGTATTAGGTGGCAATTGAAGTAGACGTCGAGTCAAGGTCTCGAACTAGAGTAGGCCGTTGGGAAAGGCTAGTAGTCGATCCGTTGCTAGGATTTTATAGGGCGGACCGTGCTGTGGAGCAAATGTAGAAGGAAGACAACGTTGCCGCTGAAAGCGCTGAAATCACTGATGGCGAAGATGATGAGGCCGCCTGATTATATCAACACGATGATTGAAAATCTTTGCACATAGGGGCTGAATAGGCACAGCCATCGCAGCTCTCGCGCCGAAGATTAAAAAACATTACCATAGGAAGATGAAGCCAGCGTGCCAATCCGGGTCCGAGTTCCAGCCTGGCCTTTTTCTTCACGGCAGTCCGTTTACATGTAAAACTAGCCTTGGTCAATGTCCAAGCATCGCGGAGACGAACATAATGGCGAGAAGGCGGCGGCATCAAGTTGAACCCACCGTGACGAGTAATATTCCAGAAGGCATTGATGATCCTGTCAGTACGCTCCTGGTATGTTACGAAAGCGTCGTTCGGGTCCGGCAGAAAAGGCCGCGGCTTTTTGGGCCTTGGCTAATCCCAGGGTTGTGAATACGGCAACAACGAAAGGTGGAGAAGAGTACCAGTAAGCCGACTAGAAAGGCGCGATAAAGGACTTTGAAAGACCGATCACCAAGGGGTGTGAATAGAAAAGGTTGTCGGTCGCCCTAGTAGTACGACCGCGACATCCCCACATACGGATACCGTATCAATCAAAAAAACCGGACAACAGACACGACATGATTGCAACAAGTTCTGCGCATGTTCTTTAACAAATCATCAATAATGTACACGTCGAATACAGAAATTCTTGCCCTGAACATGCACTGCACAGAATGAGCCCATCTCACCGTACCAAGATTCAGTCCATATGACTCCTCAGACTCACACAGGAATAGTTATGTCTAACCAGAGGAAAATCCACTTTTCGGGGACTCAGGCCATCGTGGGGGAAGATTGTTGTTGTACACGCGTCCAATGAGTATTGACCTAAATTTTTGCGAGAGAGCTATTTCAGAACATTTGTTAAGAACATTTTCTGACGTACTTGGTTTCACGGATCTGGGATAATTTGTAAGTTGTGGGCGGTGAAGACTTACAGCTGGAAAAAATACGCGATGAAAATTGTAACATCATCGTCACCATCATCATTACACGGCATGGTATCACTTGGCAAGATCGGTCCGTGACATCCGGCGGCATGACGGCGGTCTTTGGAATCGTGGGAACCCTTTCCATGTTGACCAACCGTATCAAACGGTATCACCTATCGTTCACTTTCTACCGACCTCGTTTCGCGTACCCGTACGCGTCGAATCACTTAAAGAAGGACACCATGTCAACAGAACCCCAGCTGCATCAAGGCGAATCCCGCTGAATCGACAACTGTCGCCAAGGAGCACCTACTCGTCCCAGTTCTTCAAGAGGCCAAGAATTGTGTCGTGTCCGGCGGTGGCGAAGATGGGCGGTGACCGATGATTCTCGCCGCCACTGTTTGCCATCGATGTAGCGGCGCTCGGGAGACTCGGAATTCTCGATCGTGGTCGGTATATCGGAGGAAGTAGAGGAAGAAAAAAGTACTTTCTCGGCATGGCGTGCTGCAATCTTGGATCTTCGGTTTGCCGAATAGGACGGCTACAGCGTGTTATTTGGATATCCACAAGGTGTTCAAGGCGCGTTTCGTCATTCATTGGATTCATTTTCTAATTCTTTCTTCTGTTGCAGGCCTGGGTGAATCCGAGAAACAACGACATCAACGCGTTCTTCCTAGCAAACCCCGACGGATACGATCTTTCCTGAATGGCTCCCTGAAGGGGAGGCTGACCAGAGGAGGGGCAAACGTCACGCAAAAATTTCCGGCATCACAGAAAGGCCAAAGACTAATACTCTCTATCTCTGTTGACAAAGAAACATAGGGTATGTCATCTCTCTTTTGTCGGCTATACGAGTCTGTAATTTTCTGGATTATCTAGATCGCCATGCTGAAGTTACCGTCGTCTGAACTCACGCAGCAGTTCTCCAACATGTGGGTGTCCAGGGCCCTTGAGTTAGGTGTCGGGGTGTCGGTGGAACCTCTCCCATCGGCGATTCACCGGGGCCTTGTCACGGCTATAGCAGGGCTCCCTTTACGCTCAACTTATGTGGTCGCCAAGTGGATCTTACTCGCTCAAACTATTACCTCTATTCCTTCGAGTGAAATAGCACCATCACCCCAGAGTCGAAGTGCGTTCTTTTCCCTTAATTTTTATGTGGATGTACGCTGATGACAGATAACATATAGAGATCAATTCCCTTCCTCCATTGGTGAATTACGTGTTTCGTAGCGGAAAGACCAGTCTACCCCTCGTTGCGTTCACATAACGAGTCGCATTCGTAAAAAATCATCTATGTCATCACTTATCCATTTTCCCCCGCCAATACCGTTATCAGTTCGTATTGCCTATGTTCGTGTTCTCGACGAGTCCATTTGGAGGCGGCGCTGACAATGGCACAGGGCCGATCCTTCAGAGATAATACACGTCGGGTCATTTAGTTGTTTCGCTATGCGAGCACGGACACGTCCGAAGCTAGCTTTGCAAAAAAAAAAAAAAAAAGAATAACCGGTCGTCTGATACAGCCAATTGTCAGAAAACAACGGCTATCACTGACAGGGTGGATATGCAAATCAAAAGAAGAAGCGTAACAGCTGGAGATCCGAACATGGCTTCGATACTTCTCAAGTATTGACAAGGGAGTACCTGTTATTCGATTGCACTGGAGGTACTGTTGGGTAATAATCATGCTCTTGTACTAGTGCCTTTAATCTCAAACACTCCACCTTTGACAGAGCGGCCAAGGGACTACCGGATCCTGCGATGTACGATGACCTGTCACTCAAGTCTCTGGATCCCCAGTCCGTTCTAATCGTCTTCTTCGCAAGATCAGGTCGCGATTTGGCGTGTATTGCGCCAGTGGTGGCTTGGTGCAATCGTCAGTCGACGTGTTAGACTGCCACTTGACAGTGATGCCGATAGTATACGCTCAGTTCGGATGGGCGAGCAGGTAGTTCAAAAAGACGTAACATCTCTCCCGAGTTCCAAGAACTTCTCGAAATGAACGGCTCTTTGACGACCCTTGCTATTGCCATCACAGTCGTCAGTCTGATCTTAGCTTACCGGCTCTTATACCGGACCTGTCGCAATACGCCGTTTCCTCCCGGCCCCAAGGGACTTCCTTCTATCGGGAACATCCTTGACATGCCTTCTGAGAAGGAATGGCTCACCTTCGCTAGATGGGGCGAAAAATATGGTAGTTATCACCAGTTCATTACTGAACTATAGCCATACTCATGTTTTTTCTTTTTCACAGGTGACATTGTGTCAGTTTCTGTCCTTGGGCGGCGCATGGTAGTGATAAACTCTGTCCAGACAGCTATCGATATACTGGACAAGAAAGGCGCTATTTACTCTGATAGACCGATGGTGGCCATGGGTGGTGAACTCGTCGGCTGGAAGAATGGATTTGTCCTGATGCCATACGGTTCACGTTTCCGCGACTCACGTCGGCGGGTGCATCAGATCCTCGGAACAAACGCATCTTTCAAACAGTTCCTGCCTATCGTAGAGTTGGAGGTGCGTCGATTTCTGAAAAGAGTCTCTGGTAAATCCGAAGATCTCTTTCGAGAAATCCAGAAGTAAGCAGTCTTCGTTTCACATCACTGCAAAATAATTGTTTTGAACGCTCTCAAGGATGAATGTAGCGAATATCATGCAAATAGCATACGGGTATGAAAGTCAAGAGGAAAACGATCCCTTCGTCAAGCTCGCGGACGAAGCAATGGACCATTTTATTCAGTCCACCACTCCGGGTCTTTTAGTCAATATTATTCCCATATGTAAGCCAAATAATTCATCGTTTTCACAACTGACCGCAACTTCCTTTCAGTGTGACACATTCCGGATTGGTTCCCTGGAGCAGAGTTCAAGCGAACAACTAAAGAATGGCGGTCGGCGCTACACGAGGCGATGGATCAGCCATACAACTACGTCAAACAGCGAATAGTGAGTGTCTTTATGCTCCGTACTAGGCCTGCGTCTATAACATGCCCGTGAAGGCTGCTGGGGATGCTCCTCATTCCTTCACTTCAAGCCAGCTCGAAGATGGGATGATTAGCGACAATATCAAGTGGACTGCCGCGACTGTTTACATTGGTCAGTTCAACAACAAGTATTGGCATACACGCTGTGCTGATTGCATGTTATGCAACAAGTGGAAGCGATACCGCAAGTTTCTCTCTCCTCACTCAAGATTCTGGTCTGAAACTTGATTAGACCGTTGCATCCATTTCCGCGTTCTTTAAAGCTATGCTTCTGTACCCCGACATTCAAGCGAAAGCACAAACAGAGATCGACGCGATTGTCGGGAATGGTAGACTGCCTCGATTTGATGACCGAGAGCACCTTCCGTATATAAATGCCCTAGCACTCGAGGTTAGTCGTTGGCATGCCGTCGGCCCATTAGGTGAGTCCGAGGTCTGCGTCACTTTTTACGCCGATACTTATGATATTTAACTATCCAGGGCTACCCCACTCTGTCAGCGAGGACGACTTCCAGTCTGGCTATTTTATTCCAAAGGGATCTGTTGTATTAGCGAACATCTGGTGCGAAGATCTGCGCCCCTTGATAACCCCATCTCACATTTATTATCTGCAGGAACATGCCCCATGATCCCGCGGTCTATGATAAGCCATTCGAGTTCAGGCCTGAAAGGTTCATCCGGATGGAAGGAAAAGAACCTGAAATGAATCCCCATAAAATGGTGTTCGGATTCGGTCGTCGGTGAGCGGGCATCTCTCGGCAATACGATTAGGAAAGTCTAACATAACAACTCGCAATGTTTGCAGCAATTGCCCTGGTATTCTCTCTCGAGCCTGTGGGAAAGATACGTACTAACATTGAATGCAGGAAAACTGCTTGCTGACGCCTCGTTGTTCATCTCATGTGCCATGGTCTTGGCTGTTTTTAAGATATCGAAATACTCTGAAAATGGGGTGGTATCTGAGACTAACACGGAACACACTGCTGGGACTGTTAGGCAAGAGAGCTTTCTGACATCTAAGTATTATTACTGATATCGCACTTTTTGCCTTCAGTCATCTGTCGCCATTCAAATGCCCAATCAAACCTCGAAGCGAGAAGGTGCTCGAACTTATCCACGCGGGTTTCGAATGAAGGGTGAGGCGCCGATTCGTATTCTTAGCGTTTTCACACACGAGTATTTACTAGAGTTATGACTTCCTGTTCAAATGTCTAATATCCATATCCCGTTCATACAGTATTCGAGAACGTCGGTGGCTACCGAGTCATCTTGATGACGAGGACGACACAAACCTTGTACGGTCACGTTTACCACTGTTAGCCGATCAAAACATGTCACAATACTCAGCTAGATTCAGAGAATAGGAAAGAGCACCGTTCCCCGATGTGGATATAGAGGTAAGAACACTGCGAGTGGGTTAAGCTGGTACGAACGTTATTGGTCCTAGAGATGACCGCAGGAGACTAATCAACAGCCTGAGACCTGATCGTCAACATAGTTTAACCAAATAACACACTCCATACACAGCCTGGCGTTCGCGTTGCGCAACCGTGAGCCATTGACAGTATGTTACGTTAATGCCCTATCATAGACGCCTTTGATGCCCGCGTTCATCAAGGAGTGATCCTGTCGATATGATATAAGGTCCTCGGAGCTATCGTAGCACCACAGTTGAAGACCCCATATTTACGCAACACTATCGAAGCAAGGTACAGACTTGCAAATCTCTGACCCTACTCATCGAAGTACCCCATAACACGGTTTTCCCATCCGGTCGACGGTATGCACCGCAGATCGCTCTCTTTGTTACCGGCCAAAGCCAAGAAACAAGCCGACGATTAAGATGAGAGTGACACTGCAACTCTTACGAGTATCGCAGGCGATTTCACTGGATATCTATCGAGAAGTTGGAAAATGCATCGTCGATAATTTTGCCGACCCAGGGTGCCCAAGCGAGGACACAGACTCCTTCCTGTTGGTTGAGTCCCCAGTACCTCTTTGGCGACTGTAAAATCGTGATAGAAGGAACGATGAGATTAGGACCAGAGTACGGAGTTGGAATGCCTGTTAATTGCACGGCGGGCCGCGGAATCAAGAGATTTTGCTGAGCGTGGATGCATTCCACGGGGATGACATTGTGGGAATGTGATTCTATTTGCCGCGGTTCTTGCAAGATTGAGGTGAATAGCGGCACTCACCGCAAACCCGTCATTGTCATTCCCATTGATATTTCCTTCTCATAGCATAACTTCGGAACAGGGGGTATACCTGGGTCCGACCTTCGGCATACATCGGCATGCCATGCCAGTATATGACTAAAATATCTCGTTTTTGATTCGTGCTTTCTCAGGTTTTATTCGGCTGGGTCCTTCAAAGCAGCGAAGAAGAGCCTACTATGTCAAGACACATCTGTGCCCAGCAATCAACACAGCTACCGGTTTTTATGTTGAACCTTGACGGAAGATTTTAACTTGAACCAGTAAGTAAATCGCCTATATACTTCTGCCCACCATGATATTCATCCCTAGCTCTGACCCTAAAAGATTACGAAGTGACCTACGATAGACCCTGCAACATGACTCCGGGCCCTCTGGATGCAGTTCTATGGCGTTTCTTCACCTTCCGCGGAAAGGACTCTTGCGCTTTGCGTCATCTGCTCCAAGTTCACGATGATGTCAATACTACCGATGGGAATCTCTTAGACTGCACTGCCCACTTATAAGCCTGGGTTCTCACCTCGCAGAAGCACTACAGATGTTCAGCTCTCTTGTTATTCTTGATATTGCTGTAGCGCTTGCCGGTCTGGTCTTTGTATGGCGCCTCTGCCGCATAAGTCGCGATCCCCCATTTCCTCCGGGTCCGAGAGGAATACCATTCCTTGGAAACCTTCTTGACATGCCCTCAGAGAAGGAATGGCTTACCTTTGCTGAGTGGGGAGAGAAATACGGTATGCTGTTCAATCGTTCAACCACGAATATTGCTTACTCAGCCCTTGCCAGGCGATATAGTGTCGGCTTCCTTTCTCGGGCGACGCCTGGTCGTCATAAATTCCACTCAGATGGCTGTCAGCATGCTCGACAAGAAAAGTTCAATCTACTCCGATCGACCAGTCGTCGGCATGGTCGGCGAGCTCGTTGGGTGGAAAAATTCCACCATTTTTATGTCGTATGGAACCCGCTTTCGCAACGACCGTCGGTTAACGCATCAGCTTTTCGGCAACAGCGTGAACATAAAGCAGTTTCTACCAATGTTAGAGAAAGAGACGCGTCGTTCTTTGAAGAGGATTTTTAGTGAACCAGAAGGACTTTCCGAACACATTCGAAAGTGAGTCACTATAGTTGATCTGCCAATAGCGGTACTGATAATTGAGGCGTAATAAGGACTGCCGGAGCCATAATTTTGCGTATATCATATGGATACGTGACCCAAGAAAAGAACGACCCTTTCGTGGAGTTGGCAGAAAGAACCATGAACCAGTTTGCTCTTGCAGCGTCCTCGGGCGGTTTCTTAGCCAATCTCATTCCAATATGCAAGTATTTAATACCAAGCAATTCTCTTCGCAGCTAAGAGACACCGTGCTCCAGTAATTCACATCCCAGACTGGTTCCCTGGAGCTGGATTCAAACAGGTCGCCCGAGAGTGGGCTTCAACACTAAATGATTTCGTGGAAAAGCCACATAACTATGTAAAGCAGGAAATGGTCAGTGTAATATCATGTTCTGCCATATCGTGATTTGTCTCAAACATGCATAGGCTGCGGGAACGGCTCGCTATTCACTGACCTCCAGCCAGCTTGAAGGTGCAGTGACTGCCGAAGAAGAGCACAATATCAAATGGCTTGCAGCGACTCTGTACGCTGGTCAGTATTATAATTGCTCATCAATGATAACATTCGGCAGCTTCTCATTCGCTCTTTATAGGTGGGGCCGATACGGTAGGATTCACTTTCTTCATTCAACGTTTGGTCTGATCGTGGATTTAGACCGTTGCATCTATTTATGCATTTTTTAAAGCGATGCTTTTGTACCCTGATATTCAGGCAAAGGCACAAGCAGAGATTGACGCAGTAATCGGCGATGATAGACTACCTCGATTCGATGACCGAGAACGCCTCCCATATGTCAATGCCCTAGCGCTTGAAGTCTCCCGATGGCACACCATAGGGCCTGTAGGTCAGCGTTAAATACATTCGCATCTTCCCGGATTTTAATTGACGTTTCTCAACTAGGCCTTCCTCATTGTGTCAAAGAGGATGATGTTCAATCAGGCTATTTCATTCCCAAAGGATCCTTGGTTTATGCAAACATCTGGTACGTGAATGTCAATACTGTCTAAACATTAGTTTCATGGACGTACCATCGACAGGAAAATGCTACACGATCCTGCGGTATACGATCAACCATTTGAATTCAAGCCGGAGAGATTTATCCGAACGGCAACCAAGGAACCAGAACCCGACCCATACAAATCGGTGTTCGGATTCGGTCGTCGGTAAGTCTCTTGCAATCGACAATTCGTGCTCATTGATCACTGCTTCCAGGATTTGCCCAGGTATAGTTTCTCAGGCTCCGGCTTAAGACACGTATTAACGCATGATCCAGGCAGGGTTCTAGCCGACGTGTCCATATTCATTTCATGTGCTATGGTGTTATCGGTCTTCAAAATTACGAAATATTCTGAAAATGGTGTTACTTTCGAACCGGACACGGGACATACCGCGGGAACCATCAGGTAAGAAAAAAACTTCGTCGTGTCTTGGAATGGCATTTCTCAAAAGTACATTTCGTTTTTATTTAGCCATCCGACGCCTTTCAAGTGCACTATCAAGGTTAGGAGTGAGAAGGCTTTAGAACTGATCAATGAAGAAAGATTTGATTGAGGATGAATGGATGGATTTTCCGAACCACCATTTTTTCTGTATTATAACGACATGCTCGGAAAAAACACCTAGCTGTGGTATGTCACAATTTTAGCTATCGGGCCACCTGCACCAGACACTGATGGTCTTGTAATTCTATGTTACGAAGCCTTGAGAGTCCAGAAGGGTCCCGTACTTGGAGGGATTAAGATTATAGCAAGTCATCTTGGTATCTCAATATTCGGACGCTACAATGTCTGCCGGCCATCCATAACAACCACAACAAAAGCGGCCCTCAAAGACTTTCAAAATTCAAGCTTTGGAGCAACTTTGGAGTCCCCGTTGCATACAACCATAAATTATTGTCAGAGCACATCAAAGTTCGCTCTCTTTAACATCCTCCCAAAATACTCATCTGGCGTCCCAGTCAGTCCAATGCTCTCCAATAGGGTTCCGTTCATCCACCCGAACGTACAAGCGACGGTTACGCCGAACGTTAACCGGCTCGCAACGCGTAAGTTCAAGAAGGGAAGCTGTAAAAGATTACCTGCACTTCGACATACTTGCCCATGGAAAACTGAAGGAAAAGAAGGCGTTGGGTTGTACGAGCCTTTCAAAAAATTTCAGGGAGCCTGAGCGATGACTAATTTTATTTACAAGGGTCGTCCTCTTCTTCTACCCCATATACGCACCTAAACAATTTATTATGCCCACGTTGAGGCTGATGACGATGACTTCACCTTTGTCTGTCCGACCGAAATTGGCCTTCAATGATGCCCTAGCCGAGTTCAAAAATAAGGTTCTTAGGACATGCATTTCTTTCATCAAGAGGCTCCACTTTTCTCATTTGCGCGCCGCTGACCCTTAGCACTCCCATTTCGCCTGGGCTAACCAGCCCCGCAAAGAGGGTGGTCTTGGTCGCGACCTCAAGCTTCCCCTCATACTAGTAGCTCAATTCTCATGCCCCTTGATCTCGTGACGTGAGTCGAAGATGTACTGGTCCTGGTTGGAAACTGGTTGTCTACCCAGGACCCTTTTATACCCAGCCATCAACACAACTGCCGGCCATACAATCGCCAAGGGATCCCAGGGAAAGATTCGGGAGCCGGCAATTCCCGCTACTGAATAATTTTTATCGAAGATTCGAAGTTGGGCCAGTAAGTACTTGATATCGACTGCTTCTTCCGCCCACCATGAATCACAATATTCTTCCCTACCTCTGGCCCTAAAAAACGCGAAGTGACACGTTATAGACCCTGCAACGTGACTCCGGGCCGTCATGATACGGTTGTATGGTGTTAATTCACCTTCTGCGGAAAGGTCTCTCGTGTTGCAGATTTCCCAGTCCAAGATCTCAATGCTACCGATGGGAATTCCTTAGACTGAGCGGCCCACTTATAAGCATGGGTTTTTGCCTCGCACGTTATCAAGAACCCTCCTTCGCAGATGTTCAGCTCTCTTGTTACTCTTGATATTGCTATAGCGCTTGCCGGTCTGGTTCTTGTATGGCGCCTCTTCCGCCTTAGCAACCGCGATCCTCCACTTCCTCCGGGTCCTAGAGGAATACCGCTCATTGGGAACCTTCTTGACCTGCCCTCGGAGAAGGAATGGCTTACCTTTGCTCAGTGGGGAGAGAAATACGGTATACTGATCTATCATTCAACCTAGCATATTGCTTACTAATTCTTTGCCAGGCGATATAGTGTCGGTTTCAATTCTTGGGCGACGCCTGGTCATCATAAATTCCGCTCAGATGGCCATCAGCATGCTCGACAAGAAAAGTTCAATCTACTCCGATCGACCGGTCATCGGGATGGGTGGCGAGCTCGTCGGGTGGAAAAACTCTATGATCTTTATGTCATATGGATCGCGCTTTCGCAACGGCCGTCGGTTAGCGCATCAGCTTTTCGGCAACAGCGTGAACATAAAGCAATTTCTGCCAATGTTAGAGAAGGAGACACGTCGTTCTTTGAAGAGGATTTTCACTGGACCTGAAGGACTCTCCGAACATATTCGAAAGTGAGTCACTTTAGTTGATCTGCCAGTAGCGGTACTGATAATTGAGGCGTAATAAGGACTGCCGGAGCCATAATTCTACAAATCTCACACGGTTACAAAATCCAAGAAGAAAGTGACCCACTCATAGAACTCGCAGAACGAACAATGAACCAGTTTTCCCTCGCAACAGCCTCGGGAGGTTTCTCAGCCAATATTATTCCAATATGTAGGTCTTCACTCGCTCCAGAACTTACTCCAGATCTAAGAAACTACATAATTTAGTGGCCCGCGTCCCAGACTGGTTCCCCGGAGCTGGATTTAAACAGATCGCTCGAGAGTGGGCTTCAACGCTGAACGATTTCGTAGAAAAGCCACATGGCTATGTCAAGCAGGAGATGGTTAGTGGAATAACGTGTTCTGCCAAATTGTGAATTGTCTCAAAGATGCATAGGCAGCTGGAACGGCTCGCTATTCACTGACCTCCAGCCAGCTTGAAGGTGCAGTGACTGCCGAAGAAGAGTACAATATCAAATGGCTTGCAGCATCTCTGTACGCTGGTCAGTATTATAATTGCTCATCAATGATAACATTCGGCAGCTTCTCATTCGCTCTTTATAGGTGGGGCCGATACGGTAGGATTCACTTTCTTCATTCAACGTTTGGTCTGATCGTGGATTTAGACCGTTGCATCTATTTATGCATTTTTTAAAGCGATGCTTTTGTACCCTGATATTCAGGCAAAGGCACAAGCAGAGATTGACGCAGTAATCGGCGATGATAGACTACCTCGATTCGATGACCGAGAACGCCTCCCATATGTCAATGCCCTAGCGCTTGAAGTCTCCCGATGGCACACCATAGGTCCTCTAGGTCAGCATTGAATACATTCACATTTCCCCGGATTTTTACTGACGCTTCGCGCTTAGGCCTTCCTCATTGTGTTACGGAGGATGATGTTCAATTCGGTTATTTCATTCCCAAAGGATCCTTGGTTTATGCAAACATCTGGTACGTGAATATCAATACTGTCTAAACATTAGTTTCATGGACGTACCATCGACAGGAAAATGCTACACAATCCTGCGGTATACGATCAACCATTTGAATTCAAGCCGGAGAGATTTATCCGAACGGAAACTAAGGAACCAGAACCCGACCCATACAAATCGGTGTTCGGATTCGGTCGTCGGTAAGTCTCTCTTGCAATCGACAATTCCCATTCCCATTGACCGCGGCTTCCAGGATTTGCCCAGGTATACTTTCTCAGTCTCCGGCTTAAGATCCATGTTATTGACGCAGGATCCAGGTAGGGTTCTAGCCGATGCCTCCGTATTTATTTCATGTGCTATGGTGTTATCGGTCTTCAAAATTTCGAAATATTCCGAAAATGGTGTTACTTTCGAACCGGACACGGGACATACTGCGGGAACCATCAGGTAAGAAACGAGCTTCGTCGCGTCTTGGAATGGCATTTCTCAAAGTACATCTCATTTTCATTTAGCCATCCGACGCCTTTCAAGTGCACTATCAAGGCTAGGAGTGAGAAGGCTTTAGAACTGATCAATGAAGAAAGATTTGATTGAATGGAAGGATTTTCCGGATCGTTCTTTCTGCGTTATAATGACGTGGTCGGAACAAACTTGTAGCTTAGACTGTTGTATGTCACAGTTTTACCTATCGGGCCGGCTACAACAGACGCTCATGCTCTTGGAATTCTATCCTCGAGAATTCAGAAGCAAGGGGGCGGCGGAAATAAAATCGCAGACATGACGTACATTTTCGTGTATAAGGCTGGGTGGACCCCTCCCCCCCTCCCCCTCCTACCATATAGGGTAGTAATATATCCATATATGGATGGCTTAGTAATGCATTTCAATCAATATAATGACCCGAAGTCAACCCGAAGTTGCCGTCACTCATCATACTATGGGTGGTCGGGAAATGCAAATTTTTGATAGATGATTTTCTGTAGCTCTCACCTGTGCTCCGTTTCCTTGAAAGATTCACAGGTATCTTCTTAAATGTGTTCCAATGCTAAAGTAAAAATCCTTGGGGATTTAATTGAGTAGAGCAAGCGTCGGACAGTGGCTGAGGTGCAAGTGTCAAAAAATCACGATGTGCAAAATTCCATCATGGCAAACATCACGGTCAAATGGTAAGTCTGACAATGCCGGCTGCGGCTTTCTCAAGAAGGAACATGGTTGCACTGCATTGTCGCCGCAAAACGGCATACTGGACATTGAAATTGTCATGTTCTGTAATGCTGAATCCAATGTATCTCTCATTTTTTGTGCATCCCTCAAGCAATAGGTTCAGATTTGTTTGTTTGAACTCTTACAATGAGCCTGAATCATGCACCCAAGTCATTCCAAGGCTGTTCATTGCTACAAGTGTAAAACCGGAGGCAGCTGGTCTTTACAAAGGCCGATTTCAGCCAGTTTTTGCTGTCTCGAAACGCTTCCTCTACACCTACAAATAAAATTACCGCACAGTATTAGTTATATACATTCATTGAAGTATCAAAAAAAAACCCTGAAGCCAACAACCTGCTAAAATGTGCTAAAAACCAAAATTTGCACATCGCGATCCATTTGCAGATCGTGATCACCTGTAGTAACATGTGAAAAGGGATTGAAAAGGGATATAAAGCATATTAGATGCTTTAACACCCTCACAATATATCCCATTAATATAAAACTATCACTTTATGCCTTGTTAGGGCCTCTCACAGTGCTATATAAGGTAAGTCGGTATCGTGTTTAAGGTCAGGACCCCTCCCCCCCTCCCCCCCTACCCTCTTTGCCGGAATTTAGCCGTGCCTCCCCCTTGTTCAGAAGGGTTCCGTTCTCGGAGGAATCAATCTAGGAAATTATCTTGGTATCTCAATGTTCGGACGTCACAGAATATTTCCCTCGGATATTCATAACACTACAACAAAAGTGGCCCCGAACATACAAGCTACGGTTAAGTATGCCGAACGTCAAGCTGGTCACAACGCATACGTAAAAGGCAATTTCCACAGGAATTTCGGCACTTCGGCATGCCCACGGAAAACTCAAATATCCTGGAAAAGAAGGTGTTACATTGTCAAATATTATCACTGTCACACACGCGACTGTGACGACGCGATCCCCCCCAACCCGACTCTCCCCGTTACCACCACTACACTTGCACATCATGGTCGCTCTCATTCAACGCCCTGCTCCTACCTTCAAGGCTGCTGCCGTCGTCGACGGTCTCTTTGAAGATGTCTCTTTGACAGACTACCTCGGCCAATGGTACGAACCTTTCAAAAAATTTCAGGGAGCCTGAGCGATAACTTTTTTTTACAAGGGTCGTCCTCTTCTTCTACCCCATGTACGCACTTGAACAGCATGTATTCTGCCTACGTCGAGGCTAACGACGATGATCAGGGACTTCACCTTTGTCTGCCCAACCGAAATTCTGGCCTTCAACGACGCCCTAGCAGAGTTCGAGGCGCTGGATACTAAGGTTCTCGGTACGTGCATTTCTTTCGTCAACAGGCTCCGATTTTCTCATTTGCACGTCGTATAGGTGTCTCTACTGACTCCCAGCACTCCCATTTCGCCTGGGCTAACCAGCCCCGCAAGGAGGGTGGTCTTGGACCCGACCTCAAGCTTCCCCTCATTGCCGACCGAAACATGTCCATCTCACGCGATTACGGTGTCCTTCTCGAGGAGGAGGGCATCGCTCTCCGTGGTCTTTTCATCATCGACCCTAAGGGTATCCTCAGGTATAGCGCCACCCTTACCTAAACTTTTTTTTTTCTTGACAACCCGTCGCCAGGCAAATCACTGTCAACGACCTGCCCGTCGGACGCTCTGTCGATGAGACTATTCGCCTCATCAAGGCCTTCCAGTTCACCGTGCGTCATTGAGACATTTTACTGTCTTGATCTACCCCGGGCTCACGTCATTTACAGGACAAGCACGGAGAAGTTTGCCCCGCCAATTGGCACGAAGGTGACAAGACCATGAAGGCTGATCCCAAGGGTTCCAAGGAGTACTTTTCGGCGGTGGGTGATGATGGTCCCAACAAGCGTGCCCGTCAGGCTTAATTGCAGTTAGACACATGGAGGCGGCAACAAGAGGAAAGCAAATCTGATAGAACCTTAGAAGATAGAACTAGACCAATTCTTATCTCAACTCGCCATTTTTCTTGATCCACACGTGCGTATGTTTCTATTCCTTTGAGGTTTTGGTGTGCCGGTTGTATGGTTATTCTTCTATTGTATATCTTCACGGCTCTGCCGCAAAATATCGCAGCTATGTTCCTGCTATCAATGACACTGCTCTTGTTTAGTCTTTACTGTTGCCCATGTAAGCTGTTGAATTACCCGACATGTACATTGAAGGGATGGGATTATCTTGGCATGTCCTCGCTCGCAACCGGTTCCTGCGATCTGCTGCGATTCTTTCTTATATCACTCCCATAGCCCAAGCCTTGTGAAAATTACTCCAAGTCCCTCTTCAATAATCAATTAGCTGTCGCGCGATTTCATGCTACATCAAATTGATCATCAGTCTTAAGGCCATTATACGATATACTTCGGGGCTTGTCACTGATCGTACTACTTCCCTCAACGCCGCTTCTAATAGAATCCAGCTGATCTGGACCTGAAGAGTCCGTCCTCGTCTGCACGCCTATCCTCAAAGTATTAAGTGGATACGAAGCCGCCGTGAGGATATCATCAGGACCTCGGACCGTGCCGGGCCTTACCGCCCATTCATGTGTCGTCTGCTGGAACGTCTCGATAGCCACGTCCAGCGTGGATCGCAAGCACACAAGAGTGATGATCAGAGTGGGGTAGATGGCCTGCCAACAAATGTGGTTAGGCACGAGATCGAGGGGAGAGATCGGCATCATACCGTTAGCTGCGAGAGGATATCTATGACAGGGTAGATTCCATTGGTCCCGCACGCATAAGTGATAATAGCCACAAACTGTTTGCTTGGCTTGAACTGGCTCCCGAATTTCGAACAAAATCAAACACACATACCCACGTACAAGCGTAGAAGACACCAGACTCGATCAGAATAGCGAGAATGCCATTTTGCCTTCGGAATCTCGTCATGAGCGTCTCCCCCGTAATAGAACGGATGAACTTGTTATGAGACCTTGACACAGACGTGAACTCGGAGAAGAATTTGAGCAGGCAAGAAACATACCATGTGCGGTAAGCAACGAGTGATGTCGCCCAGATGTTTGTTGTTAGTGTCGAGCTGATGAACGCGATGGCCCAGGTGCTCAGGGTGGGATTATCGAAGACGGTGATCCCCGGAGGAGCCATCGTGTATGCTCGGATTATCCCAACAGCAGCAGCTTTGAGTGGGTTCATCATCAGGGCGACATGTGAGCGAACAGCGAAGCTTGTGCTCACCAAGTGTTCCCATGAGAAGGGTACCAGAAGTAAAGATAACCCACCATTTCCGACCCCACAATATCCAGGCCCTCCATATGACGATTCCATCCCCGATAATTATCTACGGACGTTTTTAACGATTTCTGATAAGATAGCAGAGCGAGGCGTACATTGACTGCTTCCAGCGAGATCTGAGAATATATGTTCGGCGACGCATTATCTTCCCAGACTGTGGGATCATCTGCCGCATGCCGATAGAGAAACGCATGAAAGTTTTGTTCGAAGCTGATCGCCATATGTGAGGTCGCCACTACCCACATTACGATGTTCAGCACGGTCATCACGATGATAACTGTGGTTCTCTTTCTTTTGAACCTACCAACGAAATTGTCAACATAAACACGAAATAACTGTACGGAACCCACAGTAGCAGATACATCGACACTAGCCAGAGGGCGGTGTACATTCCTGCCCGGTGTTATTTTATGAAGGTTTCTCGTGTGAATACAATTGGCAAAAACCTACCATGCAAAAAGACTTCGCACCCAAGAGCGATGAAGTACGCTTCTGCAAGCGATATTGACATCTGGACAAGCTACTGGTGGACGACGCGGAGGTAGGGGCCACTTGTAATGGAAGCCTCTCGTACAAGCATGTTTTAAAGCACCGAGCGGATCCCTTCTTCGTGACAGAGTCACTGGCAGGTGTGGCAGGCTGAATTGAAGCGAACGTTAATTGGACGCCGGATCCGGTAATAGGAAGACTGGACTGCACACCGTAATTCATAATGAATGACCGACGCAAATGATGTGTCCTACATGCCTCGGCATCCTAAGTTGATGTACTTTGAGGTTTGCATACCTTTTCAAATTTTGCGCTCGAGGACATGCCATCTCAAAGACGAATCTGGAGGATGGAGTCAGAGGCGCCGACTATTGAAACATTGTGATCGCGAACTTTGAACGGGGGTGAAGAATGCCCGTGATATTGTCCATGATTCGCGAAATTCTGATCTTCTGATCTTCCATGCATATATCATAGCCTAATCCCTTGTTTGTCTACAAGCTCTGACATGGATATCGGCAGCAGACCAGAACTCGGGGGAAAGGTTGTCCTCCAACATTTTTTTCGGTCGAGATGAGCACGCAGAGATGGTTTCGTTGACTTTCGTTTATCGGATAAGCGTTATGCATTCTGTATCTGATATTTACTTTGAATGAACGCACCGCAACAAGAGAGGAGACGCCAACAATGATTGACTAGTAGCCAAACAGGAAAGTCTTCAGCCTACCGAAGTTGTCACGAAGCGATTAAGGAATGGAGACAGTAAAGGACCGATGAATCTACCGGTACCTCTTTCACGCTAAAAAGGTCTTATATGACCGGCTGCTGCCTGTGCAACATTGACGACGTGTAGTTCAGCGGAATGACCTGAAATCAAGTTTTCGCTGAATGGAAACTTTCAACGAGGTTGATATTGGAACTCCGCCCTACCCGACTTGCTGAGCCGAAATTCGGCAGGTGCGGGACTGGGTAACAAATGATGCTCAAAGCATGTTACCGGTTTGCCTCCGTACCACCATCTGTCGTTCATTCTCCACTATCACTACCCTCGAATCTGCATCTGTCTACCGCACTATACGCATAAGCAATGTTCCAGAGGGATACAATGTCAACATTGTCGTCAATACCCTCAAGGCCAACCCAGTGCAGGCGATAATACCTTTCAAGGACCATATGCTTGTTCAATTTTTGGACGAAGGCATGGCCAGGCGGTCTATCTACCACAGTAATGATATTTACAAGCTATCCATCGATATGCCTTCGCCAGCTGTGACATCCCGTGATGTTGCTCTACTCGGGATGTACAATCTGTCTCGTACTCTCGTCCTGAAGAACTTGCCATCGGACTTGGACGAGACAAAACTGGCGGAAATTCTCTCCCAGCAAGAGGGTATTGAGGCTTGGAGCTTTTACCCCTCAGAAAATAGTGCCCTGGCTCATTTCTTGGATATACATAGCGCGTTCGAGGTACGTCTACTATTTTCTGTTTACCACGTGGGTCCTAATTCCCCATGAGTAGGCACGCACAGAATGCCACAAGGCAGGGATGTCTACCATATTTCCCCATACGAGAGGCGACTATCTCTTTCCTGAATGGTTTCCTGAGGAAGAGGACGGTCGGGCCTTTGTGGAGACCCGCGTGGAGATCTCCGGTATTCAAGCCTTCCCTACTCTCCTTGTTGTGCGGGATTGGATATCCAAGTTTGAGCAATCCAGCCCTGCTTGTTTTTGATTTTTACCAGTTTTTACAA
The DNA here is from genome assembly GCA_037576215.1 of Armillaria gallica. NCBI lineage: Eukaryota > Fungi > Basidiomycota > Agaricomycetes > Agaricales > Physalacriaceae > Armillaria > Armillaria gallica. Next base: position 930,383 of record JBANDB010000016.1, on the reverse strand, counting down.
GCAACGAAAAGTGAGCCCCGCGGTAATCTCTCTGTATCACGTTTTTCATTTCCGTACTAGATACTCACGATACAGTTCACCACGACGGAATTAGCACACAAATTTGTCGAGGACTTTAGCACGGATGCGCAAGGTCAAGGTATGCAGCTGTCACTGGCGAAGATTCGGGATCCACTCTCTCGCGGCATGATCACTGCTGTCGGCCTCGGCGCGCAGCGAACAGTGTGCCTGAAACTTTCCAATAAAGGACCGAACTCGAGGAGAAAAGAAGAGTACTTTTACTTCTTTTGTCAGTTTGGTGCCGTCTCTGGGTCGTTCAGGTCCGCTTTCCGTTTCTTCGTTGAATTGTGTTCCCTACTTAAACAGCGACCAGGGATGAGCGTTTTCACGAATGTAGTCAACCACTGTTCATCCCATTCGACAGTTTACAGGGCGCCCTCCGTTGTGTGCTGAGCATGTCGCAGTTCAAAGCGGACATGCTCGACCATTTTCCCGAGCTGAGGGGTGCTGCTATCACCTTTGCGGGTACTAGCCACTTGACACCGACTCCAGTGCCAGATTAGAAATTCACGCGGATGGCACAGCTCGTTGTATCGCGCAGTTCGCTATCCTCTCACTTCGATTTCTCCGGATGCGCCGACAGCTGAATCGTCCTCAATGTACTCGTGGGAAATGGCAGAGTCCTTCCATCGTTGTTATAGTATCCACATCGGCTATACTCAGCAGCAGGATCAATTTGATCAAGTGCTTTAGCTGGCGGTAAATCATAGGTATTCCAGTCTGGATCAATACCTACACCAATTGAAAAATTCCTATTGTTTTCGAAAGCTGTCTGTGGATGAAAGTTTCTTGACTCTCAACCATGAAGACGTTTATGATGGTTCTCACGTATCAATATGGCGACGGTTATGGCCGACCGCACACGGGATCCACATCTTTTCCCATGCCTTACATCCTCCCGTGATCTCAATACGTACACAAAACCCGTCTCAGTTCGCTTGCTTCTAAGCCCATCTAGCTCAACAGGTTAGAGCATCAGAGACATAATATAAGTTCCTGCCGTGTGGGAGACTCGATTTAACATCCATCGAAGGTCGAGTATCTCACAAGACAGGAATTTAACATTTCTGCAGATGCGAGTTCGAAACTCGCGATGAGCGGTAATTCTAGTTTCGTAATTTATTTATTTATTTATCAGCAGCCGACTAGGGTTGCGCACGAAACCTCCAGGGGAGGTAACATACGGTTTTGAACCGACCCTTCCCTGAGGGGGGTGTTTTGATACGGTAATTTACCGTTAGTTACCTATCACGTGCGAATATCACATGATTGACGCGCAGCAATTACAGATTTTTATCCAGAAACTTCATCTTCGCGCTTTTTGCGTATTTTCCTCTCCTATGAGCTATAATTTAGTGCAGAACGTTACAGGATGGAGCTTTGTTTTGTGGGCGTAAATTATGTTAGTAGAGTTGAATACGACGGTGATTTTGCTGCTCCTGCATCATCACATGACAGGTAAGTTACCTCGATGAAAACCCCTCCAACGGGGGGAGGTAAGTTACCAGTAACTAACCGGAAACTTACCGGTCCGAAACCCTAGTGTATCAAAACCTAGGGTTTCGTGCGCAACCCTACAGCCAACTCTTTTCAAGATTCTTGTTTATTCTTCGGTTGATGTGCTAATTTACTCCCAAACCTCAAACACAACTTTTGACCAACAATTAAATTAATACCCCCTTCCAACGGACATTATACACAAATGGAGACTTCCTTCCATCAAGACGACTTGCCCCTCCGGGATCACTGCGTACGGTGTAGTAGATTCTAGAACCATGTTTGGATGTTTATCTACATGCTCTTCGGCATGATTGATGGTTCATCGCCCGCATGTGGCAAGGTAAGGAAATGTTATTCGGAACTCTGCTGTCAGTATGTCTCTGATCCTGCAACCATCCAGTTTGGTAGACAGATACATTGTCACAAGGGGGTAGTAAAAGTTAAGAAAATCATATCGGGTTGATATTATTTTTAAGCCCTCGCCTGGCCGACCGACCGGCTGCGTGGGAATGACATACCCAGAAAGGATAGGTCATGTGACTGAACGACGCACAACATTCCCTGTTCGTTGTCTTCCATGGTCCATTTGTTGTCCATGCAGACTATAATACTAACGGTGAGTCCACTTCCCTACTGTGCATGATACTGCTAGTTTAATACTCATCTTTCTAGACCAACACACCTCAGAGGATACTAAGTCTAAGCAAGATAAGGGACTGAATTCTACTTATTCAGTTGAAAATTCACATTTCTTTGCTTTGGAATGCCAGTCTCTGGCTCTGAATGTATTCTGAGTCATTTATGCATGTATTCTGGCATTTGCAACTGAGTATGAGGTCCTCAAATCATAATTTACTTGGACCAGCAAAATTATTTTTAGTGACCTCTTCAACTGACCAACCGACCAACAGGATGTGCCAGGATGATGGCCTGCAACCCCCTTGCATTGTCATGCTTGGCAAGTCCTGACCAGCCCTTGTCAGAATTCATTAATAAGTACCTTCAAATAGCCTAGGTCCTTCACGGTTAAAAATTGCTACTAATGTCCCACACCTTTCAATGTTACTGCCAACTTGAATGTTGAATGTTAATCAACATTTGCTCTAAGGACGATCATAACTCCAGAGTATGACTATATGCATATGGCTCAGAAGGAAGACATATTAATTGATATCAAATGCATGCTTGACACAAACAGAGTAAAGATGTTTAAACGAATCACAGTAATGCGACCATCCAACCATCCATGGTGCGACACCAGCACAAGGTCTAAACAAAATTAACTTATGTCAATACTATCAGCGCAGTATCAGTTTATAACATACCATTACTGAAGCTATCGCTAAATACATCACTAATTGCCTGAAACATGGCAGCCTGCACCAATGCACCAGCTAGCAGGGCCAGGCTTGGGATCGGCAGGAGTCTCGGAGCCTGCAGCCACTGGGGTGCCATCGTATTCAACAGGCATTGCGGCAGCATGAATGACAGTCATGCTGAGCATGAGAACGACAGGCAAGAGCACCTTTGAAGAAAAGAGCATTTCTTTGATGGGAGTGTTTGAAAGTTGTTTAGAGTAGAATGAAGCTGAAGCTTGATCATTTTCTTAGAGCCTTTTATACAAACAATGTTGAAGATGTCAGCCGACAAGAAGTCACAGTCTGGATGAACACTGATTCTGAGTTGACTTAACCACGAGCCTCATTTGGGGTCAGCTTTGTTAACTGAGAGATGCTGCAAGCTGACTGCCACTGTCTGCCAGTGGCAGGGCTTGGCAACAATGCATGGATGAAGACGGCCCGATCTACGGTATCTCTATCCAATCGTGACTGCATTTTGATGGTTCGAACCCCGTACGCATAGATGGGTGGCATGTGAGGATGATGAAGACTCTCTCCAAGAAACTTGCCGAAAATCTTGAATTTATAAGTATCAAATTATACAGCTTTGCATGTAAAGACAGAAACATCCGTGACTAGCTGGAATGAACGACTCCAGGCTGAGACCAGTCTTGCTCTCTCTGCAGCTGTCAGTAACCATACATATTATGTTAGTAATTCAGTTGAAAGTCAAAGGTTGACAATTGTCATACCGACCATGATGTGCCAAGACACTCTTTATCTTCAATGACAGAAACACCACAAAGATGGGTATGATGCTTCTGGCTCATACTGCAGCGGCAGTGGCTACGGACTTCGTGCAAGTGACCACTCTCCTGCGGTCGGCGCTTCAATGGCATGGCGTTATTTTGTCATGTGGGTTCCACATCTTTTCCCATGCCATCTTGCTTCTTCCATACATAAAACCCGTGTCTGTTAATATTTTTCAATGCCCATCTAGCTCAATGGGATAGAGCATTAGAGATAGAGATGGATAATATATCATGTGAAGGATAGTTCACTATCCTTCACATGACATGCTGTCTGCTTCTTCTTCTGATGTGAGTTCGAGTCTCACGACAGGCATGTAATATGGAAAATACTAAATTGTGATGGTTGACCTTTTTGACATTCATATTTAGAAAAAATCTATTTGACTCCCCTGGGTAGTAGTCGCATAAGCCACTCCCCTTCAGGCACAAGTATGGTTGCAGAGGCACTATTTCAATCCTGCTCCCCCAGTCATCTTAGATACTATCATAACATCATGTTCTTGTAATGGCCCTTGTCACTCTCCGTACTGATGATGACTTTGAATACTCTCTCAGAGTATTTCTTCTCTATTGAATGTCTTGGCAAATTCTTTGCCTATCATTATTTACAGAAATGCTGTGGTACTAACGTCATGAAATCATTAGCTCACCCTTCATTTTTGATCACTTTGCCATGCTGCAACCTTCCTTTCGTTCTAAATAAATAGCCATCTCACATATGAACAAAGAGGTCTTTATATTGGAATATGTAAGTAGCTTCACTAATCTATTGACTCCAGTCTCCTACCATGTGAAATTCCCTCATGTTATGTGCATTGTGCATCAAAACTTGAAGCCCAAGGAATTGCGCCAAGTCTTCTAGGGCACACCCAGAGCTTCGATAGTTTGATTTGTTAACAAACACAGAATGCTATCGTTTTGACATTGATTTCTAACTGGTTTGTAAAATTTTGGTGACAAATCAGCAATTTGACTATTTTGCCATATTGTTGATGGACATGGATAACGATTTGTTGCAAATCTGAAGCCATTAACGCAATAGCAGTTGACGACATCAGCATCCTCAGCAATCAGTCTGAATGTGTTCTCATCTTTGTCAGCGCTGAGTCAGGTTGGACTTTGGAACTTTGCGATTTCTTTCATGTTGACCACCACCCTCCACCCTTCTCAGATCTCCTCGCCCTAAACCCTCCCCCCCTTGCTCCTTGCACTATTCCATGAATCTTGGCCTCTTTGATCTTCTGTGAGCTTAGTCTGTGATCTCTAGGTTGTGCTGCACATGAACTTCTGAGTCCTTGGTGTGCTATGAATTCCTGGCTGGACTGTGCTCCCATTCTTTCCTTGCAGTGTCAGTGTTGCTCACAATTTCAGTAAGTTATCTGTTTTCTATTAGATCGTGTCTGCTTTTCACACATGCCTTTGCTATAGCTGCAAACATACATGATCCCAGTCCCTGGGGCTGATGTACAATGGATCAGTGTGGTTCGGTTTCTAGGACATACAATGCCTCAATAGATATATACAGATTTGTATCTACGATATGTACACCTTAATTTATCTATCTGAATGTATCTTTCATGTTATAACTGAGCACACAAGGAAGGGAGCTAGGAGCAGGGGATATGGGCACAAAACGAGGCTGGGTGGGCAATGCATGTGCCCTGTCAGTTTCAACAATCTGTTGAAAAATAGCTGCCATGCTATTCCGGTGCTGCCTCAGATTTTAGCAAACCAGCAAGTTTTTGTTAACAATCGGACAAATTCAAATCCATCAACATATCATTAACAAAAGTCACTGGGTGTGGTAAGATTGCATCTTGACAGTAGTCTTGAGAGATTTAGCGAAACCGCGAGGGTGTACTTGCTGTCCTGAACTTCCTGGCAGGGCAGGCAATTCCTGGTGGTACTCCCGGGGGAGCCAAATAGACATAGCCTTATATTTAGTATGAACCTACGCAAACAGGCCGGTTGGTATATTTTTTATCATCCTCAGACTGTCTTTTATCCACTGTTGAAACTTAGAACACCATCCTGTCCACCAGACATCTAGTAGGTTATGAAGTGGTAGGCCATCGCAGAGCATGGCAGGTCCGAGTCCTGTGTGACTAGGGGAAGGTACATACTAAAAGAACACCCCTAGTATAGTCTCCCAACTCCACCGCCAAGTTGTGCAATGACAAGGTGGCAAGCGCCCAGGGGTGGAGTACCGGCAACTTGCTTGAATCAGAAGCAGCTCGTTACTCACCTACAGAGCAATCATGAAGTTTATTGATGTGAGGTACAATTGGTAAAGAGCTGACCAGGTTGAAAGACAGTCGTTAAGGACACTGCTGCAGCATGAATCCGGGCCTGGGAGATAGCCTTCAGTCAGAGTTGGTCTCTTGATATGCGGAATAAACCAGCTGACTAGTGATGAAGTGCCATGGACCAACAATTTGGTGGCCACTGCATGAGACGTCAAACTTGAATTAGTAGCTGGTCACTGCTGAAATTCCCGTACAGATATACCTTCCTCTTCATTTCTGAGAGCCTTTGGGGTGAATCTCATGTTCTGGCCAGACAAGCCTGCAGCCTTACAACGACGGCCTATGGTCAGGGTGTACTTGAAGAGCACAGAATGTACAGGGAGCAATTCCACGATGAAATTATAGTACCGTGTGAAGTACAGCACATATATAGGATTATTGTACGAAAGACAGACATGGAGATACACTGAAATGAATTTGGTGAGACCTTGAGTATATGCCATAATCAGATGAGACATACCAATAGTTGAATGAGAAGAGAACCCATTTTCCTTTCTTCCTTCCAAAGTGGACTGCAGAAAACATGATCAGAGATTATATGCCAGAAATATGAACAAGATATGAGACAAAAGTGAGCACCAAGCAGGAGACTGTTGGGGATGATGGCACAGTGAAAACATGAAGTCAAGAGAGGCTAGTGAGCAGCGAATGATAACTTTCTTCATGCTGGAGACACCTCTTAAACGCATCTGAAGCACCATTTGGTGCTGCTTTGTCTCCTGCACCAAAGAACGGTCCCCCAGCTGTTGTCACCAAATTCTGTGATCCCCTATACTTCCACAATGAATACGAGTTTGTTGAGCCTCTCCATCTCGCCGCTCGGTTCATTGTGAGTGAAGTAAAAGTATACGAGATGCTCCAATCGCTTCAGTGGATTTGCATTCCTCGACGCCTAGATCTTTATGCAACAGTAATTCCTGAGCAGGATGGAAGGGCAGTTCATGTCCTTCCATTGGAGCTTGTTGCTGGGAAAAACCTGCTGTACCTCTGTGGGGATGGAGACAGAGAGGATATCCTTGCTGACTATCTGTGCAAGAAGAACCATGATGCTATCTTTGTGACCGTATTCTGGATGGCTATGTATGTTATCAGCCGCAGTGTTCGAAAGCATACAGGAGAGAGAACGAACATTACACAATGAGAAAGTGAAGGAAAGGGAACAGCTAAACGAGCAAGAAACTCCAGCAATTAAGCCACTGAAGTGCAAAGTTGAGTGATCACAATGTTTTAGCTATATTCTAGTCAAAAATTTGAATACAATAGTGTTGCATTCAGAGCTTAGAATAAACAAGAAAGACAGTCAAATAAGCAGAAAAAAAGGAGGCCGCACAAAAGGCATCAATGCTCAAAAAAGAAGGACAATGCCGGAGCATGCCGAGAAGACTGGCCAAAACAAGCTGAGCAAAGATGACATGTACATGGGGAAACTTCAGAAATAATGAAAATGCACTGCCACCGAAACTCTTAGGACAGCATGAGACTGAGACCTGTATACACAGGACTCGGAATCTACCATTTAAGGACAGCTTCCCGAAGGCAGAGACTTTGCCAAAGCATGCTATTACTTACCATGTCTTTAACGACATTATTTATCTGGGAACACTGGGGAGAGATAAGCACACCATCAGCACCATGTTCAGGATCCACATACATTTCGCATGAGCATTCGAATGAGTCAGGAATGGTGACTGGTACTTGATTGACTGCTTGCATTCCTAACAAGCTCAAATATTATACACATATAACTCACTTATAATCATCCAGATTTCATGGAACGTATGATGATCACCATGGCTTCCAAGTTTCACAAGCCACATTCTATACGTGATGACCATGCGATACGAGTGGCCCAGAGGTAGGGCCAGACCATCAAACCAACATTCACCAGTTTCTTAGTTTCGAGTTGTTTCCACTACCTGTTTGTCAGTTTCCCTGATTTGATTGCTCTACCATCTCCTGCATGTTATACGAAGATCTCTTTGCCAGACCACAGTCGCTGTTTCTGTGCCCAGGGTCTGCCATGCTGTACAGTGTAGGGGCTGTTCCTTCAGCTGGTGCATTGTATTACTACCCACTAGAAGTCTGCAGTCTAGTAGTGAATACCCCACAGAAGCATCGCCAGGAAGCATGCAAGCATGTCTGGCCCAAAGGCCCATGCTCCAAAAATAGTATGCAGTTGGATACGATGCGTATTCTCAGCCAAGTGCAATCCAGAATGGGACCTACATTGGCAGTTCCTACTAGCCAATACACCTTTAAAATGAATAGGAAAACAGAAAGAATCTGCCCACCTTACAGCTGAATATCAGGTATTATGTAGTCAACATGCAGCTGCACTTCATGTCTCCAGTTGCAAAGGGAACATAAACATAGCATCCCCGGGCTGGCCCAGTATGCCATTTGTTTCCACTGTATCCTCTGGGAACAGAGTTGGCATTACAGGCTTGACATCAGCCTATTACCTTAATTCAACGTTGTCCAGGAATACTGTGTATTACCTTCAGCATGCTCTTCTTGCAGCATGAGAACTGGCATGTTTGGATACTTATCCATGTGTCCTTCAGATTGATCCATTACCCAAGAGTGCAGTGATAACGAAATGTCAGGATCTTAACCAGCTAGATACAAACAGGACCAAGTCTGGTCCTTTCCCATGCGGGCCTCTGACTATTCTTACTATCTGTGTTGTGCTTGAGACACGTCCGACTGATGTATGCAAGTCCATGTAATATATGACCCTACAGTCATATTACAGTTGTTTGCACACAGCTTGACAGTAGCAGGCGTTTTGCGCGAGAGAAGAGAGTGATCTGGACTTTGTCATAAGCCGCGGTTTAAGGGCTTGATGACTCATTTGTGGGTGGTTTATGGCCATTTTGGCCATCTTGGAGGCCATCTCGTGCACTTCAAGTCCCCAAAACACAGTTTATGACAAAATCTGACCTTCTTTTCATCATCCACGAAAACCCCCTGACTCTCAAGCTGTATGCAAACAGCCGTAACTGTTGCTGTGTGCAAGTGCAATTATTCGCTGTTTTTTTTGGACATTTCTGCCAAGGTCATTTTCTTGGAGGAAACACACAACAAATTCCAGTAGAGTACTCAAGGGGGTCCAAATATGAAAAAAAAAAAAAAAAAAAAAAAAAAAAAGTGGGTCGATTAATTATTTTTGTGCATCAGTGCTGGACCTACCTACCTCCACGTGACCTATATGATGTCATTTAGCCTAATATAGGTTTATTTTCGCACTTTTTAACTTATTTTCCATGCAAAAGTATCTGCATAATGGATATTCCAATGTATTGAGCACAATTTGCATCCTATCGGACTCGTACTTCAAATTAGTTCAATAAGTTGTCAATAAGGCATATGACATCATCACAGTGCAGTAAGCATCAATGCCAAAGAGTGTTGGTGAAAATGTTTGTAACACCAGCTATCATATCCTCAGTAGTAAGTAGAATGTATTGTGGTATATATTGCATCATGATTCATTCAAAATATCCCTCAAAAACTCATTTTTAGACCCTAACAGGAGAGGTCAACTTTTTTTTTTTTGGGCCTGCTGGCCCAACCTACCTACCTACCCGGTGTGCCAGGCCGACATCCCAGTACCCCCTTGAGAGTACTACAAACTGGAATGTCCGAGTTCAAGCCTGAGGGCATCATAAAAGGCCAGGGTACATATCTAGCTGACTATCATCCAAGTCACCATAAGAGCAGCGGCAACTGATCTGGACACCGTCTTTCTCATTCAATGCCATAAACTGCCTCCTGATGATCTGCATCATCCCGTCATCCATAAGCCCACGGTAAGAAAGAATCAGCTCAATCTCCAGATGACAGAATTGAGGAAACCGGGGACCAGAAAGTAATGTGTCCAAAACCTTCCATAGGCTATGGGCAGCACAGTTATCGTTTGGATAGACGCACAAGGTGAACTCTTCAAGTGCGAGTTGCTCGTTGCAAACACGTCTCCTGATCCCCTGTTCAAATTCATCCATGTCTGTATAATGAAAGTTTGGCAGTAGGAAAGTTGTAATGGAAAGGTGTGGGAGATTGAAGAGTTTGAAATCAAGGATATCAAGGATATCACAGAAGTTTACTGTACATACTTGTATTGTAAATTAGGTGGAGGCTACCGAGTGTTTCGAGGGAGCCATTCAAGATCGTCTTTGCTCTCACAATGTCCTCTCTGTCCCATAATGTAAGACCCGAACTCCAATCAAGGGTAAATAGTTGGCTGTATCGCGTTCGTACAGTCACCAACCAGTCCTGTGATGATTGGCGATCAAGACTAACTGAATAGTGCTTAGCGAGAAGGAGTGTGTTTCGGTATGAATAAATGTTAGCTCAAAGCTAGGGAATATACAGCTTTGAGTACACTACTTATATGCTAAAGTGAGGGTCTGTAATGAGTACTAAGATGAGGGTACCGTGTTAGAAAGTGAATAAGCCAAATACATGGTAGCCGAGAATAATACGTGTCGGTTACATGTTGAGCGAGTGTGACGTGTTAGCGATGTGAAGATTTATGAAGACTCTGTGGAGTCGTGGGTCTGAAGATAAGATAATGAGTAAGCATCATTGATAAGATAAGATAAGATGCAAAGAAATGAATAAATTGTAACATTACCCCCCTGTTAAGGCAGGTGTCCCAACTGCTGTTAGCTTCAATCCCGTCAATACTTTCTCACAATGCCGAGGCCCAATGTTAGTGCCTATGCCACAATGGCTGCCATCCTCCTTTCTTTGTTCCCTATATGCAAGGGCCCGAACGAGGAGGAGGAATTTCATTATCTGGTGGAAGTGGAAGCGGTAATTCTGGTAAACTTTTTCATGTCGTCATGGTATTTCTGTTGGTGAGAATGGCGATTTCGTGTCTGTTGAAGGGTCGTCATTGCCACCAAGCCAATCCCAGTCTAGCTGTTGGTCATACCAAACTTGGCGCCCAGAGAATGGGTCCGTATAGGATTGCCAATCTCCTGTGTCATACTTGGTACGATTCACTTTTTCTGCGAGGTACTCGTCGACAAGTTCTTCTGCATCCATGTCATCTTCCTTTACCCAGCTATTCAACTCTGGTCCATAACCCTTCCATTTGACAAAGTAGTCTGTGACCCAGTGCCATGGCTCCCTGGCCTTTCCTCTGACTTTGTATTCCCTGCTGTCGAGAACCTTTTCTACTTCATAGTGTTCCTCGCCATCCACGAGGTCTGGTGGTGGCAGAGGTGGTTGCTCTTGGTTTGGGAATGCAGGTGGAGTATAAGGAGTGAGGAGTGATTCATTGAATACTGGATGGATGCGCCAGCTGGTTGGGAGTTTTAATTTGTATGCTGATGCTCCAATTTTTGTGATGATGGGAAATGGGCCTGTTCGTTTGTCTGCGAGTTTTTTCTTGGGGCATGGGAGGTTGAGGTTGGTCGTGTTGAGCCATACCTTGTCTCCTACTTGGTATTCGACTGTAGGTCGTTTCTTTTTGTTGTACTGGGCTTTCATCTGGTCGGCGGCTTTCTCGAGCGCTTGCTTTGCTTCAGCGTGGATTTTCTGTATCTGTGAAATGAATGTGTTTGAGGCCAGTGTTCTGAAGGGTGCTCGGGGTTTTGCACCAGGGAGAAGGTCAGCATTATAGCCGTAGTTAATCTCAAAGGGACTCTTGCCTGTAGCAGAATGGGTGTGGTTGTTGTGAGTGAAAGCCGCAAGGGAGAGCCATTCAGCCCAGTCATTCTGGCGGTGATTGACGAAGATTTGGAGGTATTTTTCAACCTCCTGATTGACTCGTTCAGTCTGGCCATCAGTTTGTGGGTGATAGGTGGTAGATACGTTTGCCTTGATTTGAAGCAAGTCATAAAGGTCTTTCATGAACTTGGATATGAACACGGTGCCTCAGTCTGAGATGACAACCTGGGGCATTCCATGTCTAGCGTATACTTCGTCTCGTAGGATTTTGGCCCACCCTTCTGATGACATCTCTGTTGTACATGTGACAGGTATGATCTCCTTGGAGAATCGGTCAACAATCATTAAGATCGCGTCGAAACCGTTGCTCTTTGGTAAACCAGTTACCATGTTGACAGAGATATGAGTCCATGGTCAGGATGGTATGGCGTTTGGATGAAGGGGCACCGCCTTTGGTTACGTGCTTGACTTGGTTCATTGACACGTTTCGCAGGCACGGACATAATCTTCTATGTCTCTTTTCATCTTGGGCCACCAATATTCTCGTAACACGAGTTCTTTAGTCTTTTCGATGCCAGGGTGTCCCGCTGTGATGTGGTCATGAAATTGCATGATGATTTCTCCTTGTAACGCATGGTCGGAAGGAACGTAAATGTGGGAGTCATAATAGATCAACCCGTCATCCATTTTCATTCCTCGGTCGTGGTTAAGGGAAGTCGCGACATTCTTGTCCCATCGGTGGTGGTCGAGCATGGCTTGCTTTATCTTGGTGTGGGTTTCCTCGATAGTGGGCATGACTAGTGCCCAGAAGTGCTCAGGTTTGAGGACGATAACCTCATCGTTGTCCTCCTTTCCTTGTTCGTGATCTGCTCTGCGACTGAGTAAGTCGGCTTTTTTGTTTGCTGTTCCCGGTTTATGATGGAGCGTGAAATGGTATTCGGCAAGCTCAGTTACCCAACGTGCTTGGCGTCGGTTGAGCTTTTGGGGCTTTCGGAAATATTGTAGATTTTGGTGATCTGTCCATATCTCGAAGTCCTGAGCTGCACCCATTAGGTAGTGCCTCCACTCGTCAAGCGTGAGCATTATTGTGAGTAGTTCCTTGTCGTAAATTTCATAATTTCGTTCCGTAACTGTGAGGGATTTGGACAGGAACATGACTGGGCGCCATTTCCCATCCTGCTCTTGCGACAATACAGTGCTGATCACTCCCTCGCTTGCATCCGCCTCTACGCGGAACTTGCCTTCCTCTGTGGGTATTGCCAGTATCACTTCTTCGGCCAGCAGTCCCTTCAACTCCTCAAATGTGTCCTGTTGTGCTTTTCCCCACTTCCACGGATCGTTTCCTGTCAGCTGTGTCATCGGTTTGACGACCTTGCTGTACCCTTTGATGAAACATCTGTAGAAGTTGGTAAAGCCTAAGAACGATTGGAGCTGTACTTTCTTGACTGGTACAGGCCATTCCGCTATTCCTGCGATCTTGACTGGGTCCATCCGGATGCTCCCTTCACTGATGATGACTCTGAGGTATTCCGTTTCCAAGGTTTCGAACTCGCATTTCTCCGCTTTAAGAAATAGCTTGTTCTTTCAGAGGAGTCTTAGAACCTCGTGCGTGATGCGACAATGCTCCTCCTTGGTCTTGGACATGATTAGGATATCATCGAGATAGATGGTGACGGCTCCTGATGCAATGAGGTTTTTGAAGATGTCATTCATCATCCACTGAAAGGTGGCGGGTGAATTGGTGAGCCCGAAGAACATAACTGTGGGTTCAAACAACCCTCAGTTAGTTCTGAATGCCGCTTTCCACTTGTCACCACTCTTGATGTGTACATTGTTGTAGCCCCATCAAACATCGAGTTTGGAGAAATACTTGGCACCCCGTAACTTGTCCATTAGTTCTGAGATTAGAGGAAGCAGATAACAGTTTTTAATTGTCATCTCATTGAGCTTCCGGTAATCCTGGACTGGTCATAGCTTGCCGTCCTTCTTTTTGACGAAGAAGAATGGCGAAGCCATGGGTGACTTGGATGGTCGTATTCGTCCACTCGAGAGATTCTCATCTAAGAACTTGTCGAGCTCAGCTTGTTTGTTTCGATTAAGAGGATAGACCTTGCAATTGAGATTGGCACTTGCATTTGGAGTAAGTTCAATGGCATGGTCCCACATCTTTGGCTCGGGAAGTTCATCGAAATTGTCTTTGGCGAATAAATCGTTGAAGTCCTGACACCACTCTGGGACCATCTCTTCGAATGTCTTGGTCTCCTTGTCTGCGTTGGCCACGGCAGCTAAGTCATTGGCATGATGCACATGTATGAGGATGGCTCGTGTGAAGTCTACTGTGAGAATGGTATCTCCCTCTTCCAGCTCTTCATCCCACTTGTCATTGGGATCTGCATCGGGTAGTACGAATGGGTTCTTGCGGCATTCGCACTGTGCAAACGTTAATCCTCCTGTCTTCCAATTGATGATCGGATTATGCCGGGCTAACCAGTCATGACCAAGGAAGATCTGTTTATCACCGAGATCTGTTATGGCTAGATTGATTCGTTCTGAATGATCTCTGATTTTGAGTTTGATCTCGGCATATTTGGTAATTGATCCTCCCTGGTTCCTGGTTCTGTCGGCATTATAGACCAGGATTGGTGCGGCGGTTGCTCGGGTTGGAATGTTGTGCTGTTCAACGAACTTTTGGTTGATGGCGCTACTGGTGCATCCGCTGTCTACCAACACAGCCATGGAGATGGAGGGAATGGTTCCTGGTGCCCCGAGTATGACGGGGATAACCAGGTCTTTCCCTTTCTCACTGAGCGTGCTGATATATCACTTTGGCTCTCGCAGCTCTTCAAGCCACCAGAGCACGTTGATTCGCTTCATCCCCCTCATTGCTTCGATCATTGAGTTGACTACTTCTTCAACACATGCCTTGTGAATCCAATTCTTTAGGATTGCTTTGGCCTCCGACTCCATATGCGCTTCTACTACTCCACGTAGAGTCCACTCAGCTCCGAATGGTTTAAGCCACCCATTATAGGTCTGTCTGCTTGTATAAGTGTGCGACAGTTGCGGGGCCTCTTCAACCTTCGCATCGACCCGTATGGGCTCGACTACCATCAGTGAGGTCACCGCCTTTTCTAAAGGGGGTATTAATTTAGCGTTCTTGTTCATCATGAAGCTTGTAATGTCCTTGTCGTCAGGTACTTCTTCAATAAAGCTACCTGATGCCCTCTTTTCACTGCCTGGGCGCTAGCAGCTTCCAATCCTGCGGCTTTCTGGTCGGTTGTGGAACGGGAGGTGCTTTCTGCGAAGGCACCATCTCGTAAAGAGACAGCAGGTTGGACTGGCACTGCTGCACAACAATTGCCTACACTTCTCACCGTTGAGTAGCAGTCGCCTTCACCTGATTCCTTCGAGCCCGTCTCTGTGATGACCGGGACCCTCGTTTCATTCGGCATTCCCCCTTTGTCGAGTCGCCCTTCACCACGATAGGCATTGGCAACTAATCGGGGGCCCTTACTCGACTCCAGTTTGTCCTTCATCGTCTTCAGGACCGAGGGCAAATAGTCCCTCACCATGTCCATCTTCTGTGGTCCAGCGTTGCGATTGCTGTCGTCCGTGGCCGTCGCTAAAGCCCCTTGGTGTATAAGGGATTTAGACTTTGGTAGCCGTATGGTATTCTCTTTTACCAGAGGAGGTTTCACCAAAGCTATTCCCTTGAAACTCCCTGCGCAGCAGGGACTCCATAGAGCTGCTTGGTCAGGTGGAGTGCTATGTGCTTGTTCCCCTGCCCCATCCAGTTGGTCCTGTCTTGCAGTACACACCCCACTGTCCTTGGAATCACCTTGAGTTGTGGAGTCACGTACCCAAGGCACCACTGTTAAGATGGGTGTCACTATGGTGGGTGACTTGTCGTTCGCTTTCGCCTGTGATAGGTTACTTGTCAAATGTCAAGCCGCAGGCAGCTTGACTGCCATTGTGCTCGTTCCTGGGTTGTAATTGGATTGATTCTTGCTTGGTTCCTGGTCTGATTGCAAAGTCACAGGTATATTCAAATGCGTGGTAGATACTACAGGCGATATATAAGTACAGTTATGAAGTGCAATAGGCGTACCAGCCAAAACCAAGTCCTTGGTCGCTGAATAGATTGAATTGTTATTTATGCGGCGGTTTCTTTTACCTCCTCAATCGTTGAGAGGTTTTCACACTTATCCCAATAAGTGTTGAGGTGTCGTAATGCCTTGTCCCGGGTTTTGGCCGCGGTAGGACAGTCGCGCTTGAAGTGGCCTTTCTTGCCACATCTAAAGCATACCGATGCTGCCCTTGCTTCGTCAATATTCATTGGCTGCCCGTGTCCTCCATAAGTTGTCCCTGTTGCCGTTGTCATTGTTGGCACAGGACCCATGGTTTGACTACCCCTAGTGGGTGTAGTCGTCTTCTGTGGTTGCAGTTGAGATGGTACTATTGTTGTTCCTTCTGCCTGTTTGAGGTGCCAGTTGTAATTGATCCAGAGTAGGTGAGCCTTCCAGTCTTCGTAGCCGACCGGTACGTCTCCGTCAGCCGAGTATATAGTATTTTTACTCGTCTGGCAGGTGGCTTTCTTGACCTGGTGGAGCATGACTTGGTCATTGTTGCGTACTCCAGCGTGGTAGGCTAGCTCTTCAAAGAGCTGGAAGAATTTATCGCTGTCCTTGTGGTCCGCTTGCCTAAGCTTTTCCCACTGTGCATACTTTAATTGCGCATTGGCATCCTTCCAGAATCTTTTCTTGAGTTCCTCCACAAAGACTTCATAAGTCGGATACTGCTGCTCTCCATCTGGTGTCTTTCCTATGATCTGTGCAGCTAGCTGCCACCACTTTTCAGCATCTTCTGCGGGTCGGGAGACACAAAAGATGACCTTATGAGGGTGGTGTCGGAAGTGTCGGTTGAACATGTCAAAGTGCAGTTCGCACTTTAGGAAGAAGCGGGTGATGTCAGTAGAATCCCCCTTGAAATCATCGACTTCTTTCAAGATTTTTGGCTTGAAGTCGTCGTAGGGGGCGATGGCTCCGGCTTGTAGGTTCCAGGGTACAGGTGGGTCTGGCATCGCTGGAGGGGCTGGGAAGCATGGGAGTACTACCTGTACTAGTGCGGCGGAAGGTTGTGAAGGTTGTGCAGGTTGTCCACCACCTCTGCCTGCCCCTGCTCCACCTCCATTGGCACTGGCAAAAGGTAGGTACCCGCGTTGGTACGTTCCTGGTGCTGCCTGCCTGGTGACGTAGGCAACGGTATTCGTGACCTGGGGAGGTGGTACTGGTGGTTCATCCGGCATTGGTTCCTGTACCTCGATTTCTGGCGCAGCTTCTTCGTAAGGGGAAATTCCTCGATTATGGCATCTGGGTGTATGCTGTTCCATAGGAGGCGAGCGTTCCACTCCGCCTCATACTGTAAGATCTCATCTGCTGGGATTCCTCTCTGTATCCTCATAAAATAATTGTTTCCGGCTTGGGAAGCTCCCCAAGCCAGAGAAAAAGGTAATTCGTAGCAAGGGGGTCCGAATATGAAAAAAAAAGACAGTGGGTCGATTAATTATTTTCGTGCATCAGTGCTGGATCTACCTACCTCCACATGACCTATATGATGTCATTTAGCCTAATATAGGTTTATTTTCACACTTTTTAACCTATTTTCCATGCAAAAGTACCTGCATAATGGATATTCCAATGTATTGAGCACAATTTGCATCCTATCAGACTTGTACTTCAAATTAGTTCAATAAGTTGTCAATAAGGCATATGACATCATCACAGTGCAGTAAGCATCAATGCCAAAGAGTGTTGGTGAAAATGTTTGTAACACCAGCTATCATATCCCCAGTAGTAAGTAGAATGTATTGTGGTATATATTGCATCATGATTCATTCAAAATATCCCTCAAAAACTCATTTTTAGACCCTAACAGGAGGGGTCAACTTTTTTTTTTTTGGGCCTGCTGGCCCAACCTACCTACCTACCCGGTGTGCTGGGCCGACATCCTGGTACCTCCTTGATTCGTAGGCAAAGTAATTATACATATCCTGATAATTTGCTTGCCTTAATAAACTGGGAATGGGAATTGTTGGGTCATCATCTGTTTTGTTATAAAAATTGATGGCATCAGCTAGTGTCATCACGACTGGGGTTGGTGGCCTAGATTGATGGCTCGGGGGATGGCCCAGCGGAGAATGAGAGTGGGTCGGGAGACTGTCCGTGGATCCCATTGATGTACTCCTGCTCGGGGAGTCCCTCGGTAGCGGTGTCACTGCCCTCAAGCTCAATTGTTTCCCCATGCTCGTTGATCGTATATCTGGCGGCATCTTGGTCGATGCTCTCAATGGATCAGAGTGGGATGTCAGGACGCGGGGGTGGTGCGAGATGCTGGATATCAACATTCTGCCAATATTCATGGCCAAAGGGACCTCTGGTATGCCTGAGGCAGGAGGGACCAGTGATGGGTTCCTCGATGGTTGGTACAGGCTCGAGTGCTTGCTCAAGGGTTGGTTCGGACTGGTCCCAAAACTAGACGTGCCTGTATCCTGCCAGGGGAGGGGTTCAGTGATCAGGGGATCCATCACGCGCGGAAGGGAAGTAGGCACTGTATAGAATGGTGACATTATCCCAGAACTCCTGATCGGGAGTCCAAGGGGTCGGGGGTGGTGGAGTGTAGTTGATGTCACCCCAAGGATCGTTACTGTCAGTTGGGGTGTTGGGTCTGATGTCGTGGCCCACCTCGAGTCCCCTGGGGACATCGTCTGTTCCTGGTCACTCTCTGAGGCGGGCATAGTTGCTGGATGTGGGAGGCCGAGGGGTAGGTGAGTCAGAGGTGGGAGAGCTGGTGGGGGAGACAATGATAATTGGCGTGTGTCTTCTGGGAGGGGTAGGAGGCCTTCTCTCTGGGATAACGGGAGAAAACAACTCAGAAATGTCCTTCATCTCCTCGTTGATTCCTGACCGAGAGAGCTCGTGGATTGGGATTGGTTGCCGTGGTATGGGTGCATAGAGTCGGGGTGGCTGCTGCTCGAGCGGGATGCCATTGGAATTATTTGTAATGACTGAGGGAGTGGTACGGGGTGCTCTTCTTTGACGACGTGGTCCATACTGAAACCTAATGGCAAGAATAAGCACAATGGAAAGAAAGGTGGCGCTAGGTATTCCTAGTGAGATGGCTATAATACGAGCGTCGTCTCCTTCCATGGGGGTTTCTAAGAGAAGGGTAAGAAAAGCTTTGAGCTAATTGTAAGACCCAAACTCCAATCAAGGGTAAATAGTCGGCTGTATCATGTTCGTACAGTCACCAACCAGTCCTGTGATGATTGGCGATCAAGACTAACTGAATAGCGCTTAGCGAGAAGGAGTGTGTTTTGGTATGAATAAACGTTAGCTCAAAGCTAGGGAATATACAGCTTTGAGTACACTACTTATATGCTAAAGTGAGGGTCTGTAATGAGTACTAAGATGAGGGTACCATGTTAGAAAGTGAATAAGCCAAATACATGGTAGCCAAGAATAATACGTGTCGGTTACATGTTGAGCAAGTGTGACATGTTAGCGATGTGAAGATTTATGAAGACTCCATGGAGTCAC
This sequence comes from Armillaria gallica, assembly GCA_037576215.1. Lineage (NCBI taxonomy): Eukaryota > Fungi > Basidiomycota > Agaricomycetes > Agaricales > Physalacriaceae > Armillaria > Armillaria gallica. The sequence continues at coordinate 911,091 of JBANDB010000016.1, read as the reverse complement.
GGATCTGAAGATAAGATAATGAGTAAGCATTGTTGATAAGATAAGATAAGATGCGAAGAAATGAATAAATTGTAACACATAAACTAAGGGTGCACTGTCGCAAACAGAGGGAAGACACAATATCTTCCTCATGTGCAGCGAACAGTGTGCCTGAAACTTTCCAATAAAGGTCCAAACTCGAGGAGAAAAGAAGAGTACTTTTACTTCTTTTGTCAGTTTGGTGCCGTCTCTGGGTCGTTCAGGTCCGCTTTCCATTTCTTCGTTTAATTGTGTTCCCTACTTAAACAGCGACCAAGGATGAGCGATTTCACCAATGTAGTCAACCACTGTTCATCCCATTTGACAGCTTACAGGACACCCTCCGTTGTGTGCTGAGCATGTCACAATTCAAAGCGGACATGCTCGACCATTTTCCCGAGCTGAAGGGTGCTGCTATCACCTTTGTGGGTACTATCCTATTTCAATCAATTTGAATGGCCTGTGATGCATGACCTTCTGGGACCAGTTCAAATAACCAAATACCTCTTCTGGGACAGTGACATTCAGACAAAATCTGAATAGGTGGCAGTGCTGTTGCATGATTTTGTCCTTATCCCACTGATCTAGGCCATGAAAATTCACCTAAAATGTGCACGGATGAGAAATTTTTGTAATTCAAACACCATTTGAGCCAAGATTTACCAAGAATGGGTCATTTTTGAATTTTCTTTGTATCGGTGACCCCTGAACCTTCTCGGATGGTACATGTGTGACCAGTGACTAGTGATGAGGGGTCAATTTCCGAATACGAATGACCCCTCTGAGACATGTGACATTTGAATTGAATCAAATAGGACAGTACTCAAGGGGGTACCAGGATGTCGGCCCAGCACACCGGGTAGGTAGGTAGGTTGGGCCAGCAGGCCCAAAAAAAAAAAGTTGACCCCTCCTGTTAGGGTCTAAAAATGAGTTTTTGAGGGATATTTTGAATGAATCATGATGCAATATATACCACAATACATTCTACTTACTACTGGGGATATGATAGCTGGTGTTACAAACATTTTCACCAACACTCTTTGGCATTGATGCAAGAGGGGCACGCGGTGCGCGGCTAAAATCCGGCAAAGGAGGTAGGGGGGGAGGGGGGGAGGGGTGCCGACCTTAAACACGAAACTGACTTACCTTATATAGCAGTTTGATATGTCCTCATGAGGCATTGAGTCAAGAAATTGATCAAAATGTAACCCTTTAAACATTCTGATACACATTCTAGCCTTTTTGCGTTACTGGAACGGTGCTGGAATCAGTTGCCATGAGGTCTGGCATGTACCCGGCAACTAGCCAGAAGTTGCCACCAACAAATACTATGACAAAGCATCCCAAATATAGCTATATTACTACCCTATATGGAAGGAGGGGAGGGGTGGGGGGGTGGAGTGTTACGATTTATTCATTTTTTCCTTACATCTTATCTTATCTCGGACAGATAAGATAAGATGACTCACCATCTTTAGATCCGCGACTCCCGGGGAGTCTTCATAAATCTTCACATCGCTAACACGTCACACTCGGTCGACATGTACGAAACACGTACTCCACACGTCACACTCGGCCAACGCGTACGCGACACGTACTCATTACGACTTAGCACGTCTTAAGCACGTCTTATTTCTCGGCTATCGTGTACTTGGCTTATTCACTTTCTAACACGATAGCCTCATCCTAGTACCTTTTACAGACCTTGACTTTAGTATATAAGTAGTTTACTCAAAGCCTGTATTTCCCTAGCTTTGAGCTAAAGTTTATTCATACCGAATACTCTCCCACTTCCCCACTACGCTGGAAAGCTCCTAAAGTGAGTCTTGGGCATCAACTATCCACAAGGGCTAGACGGTGACTGTACGAACGCGATACAGCCGATCTAATTCACCTTTTAGTTGGAGTTCGGGTCTTACAATTAGCTCAAAGCTACTTTACTGATTCTGCATCAGAACCTTTATGGAAAACGACGACGCTCGGATTATAGCAATCGCGCTAGGAATACCAAGCGCCACTCTCGTTTCCATCGCCCTCATTCTTGCAGTCAGGTTCCGCTATAGGACAAGACAACTACAGCTCCGACGACAAGAAGAGGCGCACCGTACCACCCCCTCAGTCATTACTAATAATACCAATGGCATCCCGCTCGAGCAGCAGCCACCCCGACTCTTCGCACCCATACCACACCGACCGATCCCAATCCACCAGTTCCCTGGGCAGCGAGTCAGCGAAGAAGAGGACAACATTTCTGAGTCGACTCCTACCGCGCTCACGGAGGGAGGCCCTATTACCACTGCCAGAAGGAGCCCGGCTGAGGTCAACATCACCTCCGAGTATCCCGCTTCCTACTATGCCTCGTTTGTCCCTCGAACTCCCTCACCCGGCGGAAACTCCCGAGCCAACCACGGAAGGAGACACGGCATGGGCCGCAACACTCGACCCGTCGCAACCACCGATACTCCAGCACCCGCAGCCAGTGTCACTACCAGTGAGCTCTGGGACAACCTTGACATTCCCTATAGTGCCTACTTCCCCGCCGCCGCACAGACCAGCGAGCCGGCACTCGAGCCTGTACAGATCAGTGAACCCGTCGCCGGCCCCTCAAACCCCAGGCGCAGTGGTTGGCGAGCACAGCCTCGAAGGTCCGCGCTTCGGCCCCCTCGAGCAAGTGCTTGGGAGCGACTCCAGCAACGACTCAGGGAGCGACCACAGCCACCACCCGAGCTTACAAACCCACCAGGGGAGGGCAGTGAGTCGACCACCGTCGGTCGCCCACCGACCCCTTTCCCAAGGCTCACGATCGATGGAATCCCTGAGTCGTCCTCCGAGCAGGCGCGCGAGCAGTCACCCTACTACCCCAGCGATGATGACACTAACTGATGCCATCAATTTTTATAATCAAACAGACGATGATCCCACAGTCCCTACTCCCACTATATTACGGCAAGCAACCTTTTTTAACATCTATAACTATTTCGCCTTTGAATTGCCGTTTTCCCGAATCTGGGGAGAGACCCCAGCCGGGAACGATTATTTTATGAAGAAAAACCGAGGATTACCAGCGGACGAAATCCTACAGTATGAGGCGGAGCGGAATGCTCGCGCCTTGTGGAACAGTGTGCACCCAGATGCCATGATCGAGGAGTGGCCCGATTATGAAGAAGCCGCACTAGAGATCGAAATCCAGGAACCCATGCCAGATGAGCCCCCAGTAGCACCTCCCCGAGTCACTAACACCTTTTCCTATGTGACAAGAATGGCGGCTCCAGGAACGTACACACCCGGGTACCTACCATTCGCCGGAGCTAACGGAGGCGGTGGAGGCGGTGGGCAACCTGCACAACCACCTCCCGCACCACCGGTACGGGTAATGCTCCCACGATTCCCAGCACCGCCAGCAATGCCAGATCCACCCATACCCTGGGAATTACAAGCTGGAGCGATAGCCCCCTATGACGACTTCAAGCCAAAGATATTGAAAGAAGTCGACGATTTCTCAGGGGACTCAGACGACATCGCTCGCTTTTTCCTAAAGTGCGAACTCCACTTCGAGGTCTTTAATCGGCATTTCCGCCAACATCCACACCGAGTCGTCTTCTGTGTCTCACGACTCGCGGGGGAAGCCGAAAGATGGTGGCAGTTATGCGCCAAAGTCATAGGAAAGACAGCGGACGGCGAGCAAAAGTATCCAACCTACGATGAGTTCCAGACGGAACTCAACGACAGGTTTTGGAAGGACGCTGACGCACAGCTCAAGTACGCGCAGTGGGAAAGGCTGAAGCAATCAGAGCACAAGGACGGCGACAGGTTCTTCCAGCTATTCGAAGAACTAGCCTACTTTGCCGGGGTACGAAATAACGATCAGGTAATGCTCCACCAGATCAAGAAGGCCGCCCGTCAAACGAGCAAGAACACGATCTACTCATCAGACGGTGATGTGCCGGTCGACTACCCCGCATGGAAGGCTCGCCTCCTCCGGATAGATCTTAATTGGCGCCTCAAGCAGGCAGAAGGAACGACAGGACCGCCACGACCACAGAAGACGACCGCGCCTGTACAGGGCGGTCAAACTAGAGGCCCCGCACCAACAACCAGACCGGTGACGGGGACAACTTACGGAGGACGCGGACAGCCGATGAACATCGACGTCGCCACGGCAGATACGATATGCTTCGGATGTGGCAAGAAGGGCCACTTCAAGCGAGACTGCCGAGCACCTCAAACCCGAGCAGAGTCTTTGCGACGCGCAAATACCTACTGGGACAGGAAAGAAGGCCTCTCAACGATTGAGGAGGTAAAAGAGAACGCCGTCTAGATAACGATTCGATCTATTCGGCGACCCAGGACTTGGTTTCGGCTGGTACGCCATTTTTACTTCGCTCATGTACTTATATATCACCTGTAGTAACAACCGCGCATTCGAATATACCCGCGACTTCGCAACCAGACCAGAAACCAATCAAGAATCAATCTACGCCTAACGAAGCGACCATCGTGATGGTTGGACCATCGACGATCCTAGGAACGAGCGCGGTAGTCACAGAGCTATCGGTTCGACGCCCGGCGAGTAATCTATTACAGACGAAAGCTCGAGGCGATAAGTCACCCACCATAGTGACACCCATCATAACGGCGAAGCACCAGTCGAGGCCTCCCCTGGGGGAGTTTCAAGCCGCAGCGACGAATGTTCGACCGGATGGGGCAGGAGAGCAGACAGCTACGCTCCCGCGTAAACGTCCTCTGCCTGAAATTGCAGCTCTACGGAGTCCCTGCCGCGCAGGGAGTTTCGAGGGAATAGCTACGGCGAAACCTCCTCTGGTAAAAGAGACTTGCACACGGGCTGCAGAGTATAAATCCCACGACGGGGCTCTGACGACAGCATTCCCGGATGAGGCCACGAACGCCAAGACTCCGACGGAGACCAGCTCCCGCAACACTGGACAAGCTGAGGACGACCACAAAGGCGACTCAGGACTATCGCCTAACGAAGCGAACAAAGCTAAGTACAGCACAGCTGACTTAGGACCCCCGGATGAGGCCTCGAACGACAGAGATCGCGACGCCAAGACTCCGACGGAGACCAGCTCCCGCAACACTGGACAAGCTGGGGACGACCACAAAGGCGACTCAGGACTATCGCCTAACGAAGCGAACAAAGCTAAGTACAGCACAGCTGACTTAGGACCCCCGGATGAGGCCTCGAACGACAGAGATCGCGACGCCAAGACTCCGACGGAGACCAGCTCCCGCAACACTGGACTATTGGCCCTAACGAAGGCCGCCCTAGAAGATACGAGGGACGCGAGGGTCTATTTGCTCTCCGCCCTGAAGACGACGACGGACACGACGGGGGTATTGCCCTCGGTCCCGAAGATGGACGACCCGGAGTCGGGTAAGTGCCCCCGATCAGTTGCCAACGCCTATCGAGACGTAGGGCGACCCGACGAAGGGGGAATGCCGAATGAAACGAGGATCCCGGTCATCACAGAGACGGGCCCGAAGGGACCAGGTGAAGGCGACTGTTACTCAACGGTGAGAAGCGCAGGCAATCGTTGCGCAACAGTGACAGCCCACCTTGCCACTCCTCCCAGGAGCGGCGCCTTCGCGGAAAGCTACTCCCATTCCACGACCGACCAGAAAGCCGCAGGATCGGAAGCTGCTAGCGCCCAGGCAGTACAAAGGGGGCATCAGGTAGCTTTTATTGAAGTACCTGACGACGAGGACATTACCAGTTTCATGATGAACAAGGACGCTAATTTAACCCCTTTAGACTTAGAAAATGCGGTGACCTCACCGACGGTAGTCGCGCCCGTATGGGGCGACGCGAAGGTTGAAGAGGTCCCGCAACTGTCCCGAACCTATACAAAGGGACAGACCTATAGAGAATGGCTCAAACCATTCGGAGCAGAGTGGACTCTACGCGGCGTAGTGCAAGCGCGGACGGGGTCGGAAGCAAAGGCAATTCTAAAAAACTGGATTCACAAGGCGCGCACAGAAGAAGTCGTTGACTCAATGATCAGAGCGATGAGGGGGATGAAGCGAATTGACGCGCTCTGGTGGCTTCATGAGCTACAAGAACCAAAGCGACTTATCAGCGCGCTGAGCGATAAAGGAAAAGACCTGGTGATCCCCGTCATGCTCGGGGCTCCAGGAACAATTTCCAATATCTTCACAACCGCGTTGGTAGACAGCGGATGCACCAGCAGCGCCATCAATCAAAAATTCGTCAGACAACATAACATCCCGACTCGACCAACGGCCGCCCCAATCCCAGTCTATAATGCCGACGGAACCAAGAACTCAGGAGGATCAATCACTGAATATGCCGAGATCGAACTCAAAATCGGGGATCATTCTGAACGAATAGATCTAGCCGTAACAGATCTCGGTGATAAAGAGATCTTCCTCGGTCACGATTGGTTAGCCCGACATAATCCGATCATCAATTGGAAGACTGGAGGATTAACGTTTGCACGATGCGAATGCCGTAAAAACTTATTCACGCTACCTGATGCGGATCCCGACGATAACTGGGACGAGGAACTGGAAGAGGGTGACACCATCCTCGCAGTCGATTTCACGTGGACTATTCTCATTTGAGCGCATCATGCCAATGACTTAGCCGCCGCGGCCAATGCAGACAAGGAGGCCAAAACGTTTGAAGAAATGGTCCCGGAATGGTGTCGGGATTTTAACGATCTGTTCGACAAAGACAGCTTCGATGAACTCCCTGACCCAAAGACGTGGGACCACGCCATCGAACTTACTCCCAATGCGAGCGCCAATCTGGACTGCAAGGTATACCCTTTGAATCGGAACGAACAGGCAGAACTCGATAAGTTCTTAGACGAGAACCTCTCGAGTGGACGAATACGACCATCCAAGTCACCCATGGCTTCGCCATTCTTCTTCGTTAAAAAGAAGGATGGCAAGCTGCGACCAGTCCAAGATTATAGGAAGCTCAATGAGATGACGATTAAAAACCGTTACCCGCTTCCTTTAATCTCAGAACTAATGGACAAGTTGCGGGGGGCCAAGTATTTTTCCAAGCTCGACGTCCGATGGGGTTACAACAATGTGCGCATCAAAAGTGGCGACGAGTGGAAAGCCGCGTTCAGAACTAACCGCAGGTTGTTCGAACCCACGGTTATGTTCTTCGGGCTCACCAACTCGCCTGCCACCTTCCAATGGATGATGAATGATATTTTCAAAAATCTCATTGCATCAGGCGCCGTCACTGTTTACCTCGACGACATCCTAATCATGTCCAAAACCAAGGAGGAACATCGCCGCATCACGCGCGAGGTCCTAAGACTCCTCCGGAAGAACAAGCTATTCCTTAAAGCGGAAAAATGCGAGTTCGAAACCTTGGAAACGGAGTACCTTGGAGTCATCATCAGTGAAGGAAGCATCCGCATGGACCCAGTCAAAATCGCAGGGATCGCAGAATGGCCTGTACCAACCAAGAAAGTACAGCTCCAGTCGTTCTTAGGCTTTACCAATTTCTACAGACGTTTCATCAAAGGATACAGCAAGGTCGTTAAGCCAATGACCCAGCTGACAGGAAACGATCCATGGAAATGGGGAAAAGCGCAACAGGATGCGTTTGAAGAATTGAAACGCCTACTAGCCGAAGAGGTGGTATTGGCAATACCCACCGACGGCGGAAAATTCCGCATAGAGGCAGATGCAAGTGAGGGAGCGATAGGTGCGGTATTGACGCAGGAGCAGGATGGAAAATGGCGCCCGGTCGCATTTTTATCCAAATCCCTCACCACGACAGAACGAAATTACAAAATTTACGACAAAGAGCTGCTCGCGATAATGATCGCGCTCGACGAGTGGAGGCACTATCTGATGGGCGCAGTTCAGGACTTCGAAATATGGACGGACCACCAAAACCTCCAGTATTTCCGAAAACCTCAGAAACTCAACCGGCGACAAGCGCGGTGGGTAACTGAACTGGCCGAATATCATTTCACGCTTCACCACAAATCAGGAACCGCAAACAAGAAAGCCGACTTACTTAGTCGCAGAGCAGATCACAAGCAAGGAAAGGAGGACAACAACGAAGTTATCGTCCTCAAACCCGAGCACTTCCGGGCACTAGTCATGCCCACTATCGAGGAAACTCATTCCAAGATAAAGCAAGCCACGCTCGACCACCACCGATGGGACAAGAACATTGCGACCTCCCTAAACCACGACCGAGGACTGAAGATGAATGATGGGTTAATCTATTACGATTCCCGCATTTATGTTCCTTCTGACCACGCGTTACGAGGCGAGATTGTCTCGCAAGTTCACGACCACATCACGGCGGGACACCCCGGCATAGAGAAGACTAAAGAACTCGTCTTACGGGAATATTGGTGGCCCAGGATGAAAAAAGACATAGAGGACTATGTCCGCGGTTGCGAAACGTGCCAACGAACGAAATCGAGCACTCAAGCAAAAGCAGCACCGCTACATCCCAACACGATACCCTCCCGACCCTGGACCCATATCTCCGTAGACATGGTGACTGGTTTACCAAAGAGCAAGGGCTTCGACGCGATCCTAATGATCGTCGATCGCTTCTCTAAAGAAATCATACCAGTCGCATGCACTACAGAGATGTCATCAGAAGGGTGGGCCAAAATCCTACGAGACGAAGTCTACGCCAAACATGGAATGCCGCAGGTCGTTATCAGCGACCGAGGCTCCGTGTTTGTATCCAAGTTCATGAAAGACCTTTATGACTTGCTTCAAATCAAGGCAAACGTATCCACTGCCTACCACCCACAAACTGACGGGCAAACTGAGCGAGTGAATCAGGAGGTTGAAAAATACCTCCGGATCTTCGTCAATCACCGCCAGAATGACTGGGTAGAATGGCTCTCTCTCGCGGCCTTCGCTCACAATAACCGCACCCACTCCGTGACGGGTAAAAGTCCCTTCGAGGTTACCCATGGCTATATCGTCGAGGTCCTCCCTGGTGCCGTACGACCCCAAGCACCTTTCAGAACACCGGCCTCAAAAACTTTCGTTTCAGATATGCAGAAAATCCACGCCGAGGCGAAGCAAGCACTCGAGAAAGCCGCCGACCAGATGAAAGCCCAGTATGACAAAAAGAAAAGACCTGCGGTTGATTACTCGGTGGGAGACGAAGTGTGGCTCGATACGAGCAATCTGGCACTCCCACGTCCGAAGAAAAAACTTGCAGATAAAAAAACGGGCCCCTTCCGAATCATCGCCAAGATCGGAGCTTCGGCGTACAAATTAAAACTCCCCATAGGCTGGCGTATCCATCCAGTATTCAACGAATCACTCCTAACACCCTATGTGCCACCCGCATTCCCTAACCAGGAACAGCCGCCTCCGCCACCACCCGATCTTATTGACGGGGAGGAGCACTATGAAATCGAGCAAGTTCTCGAGCATAGAGACCGGAAGGTCCGAGGAAGGGCTGGCGAACCGTGGCGCTGGACTACAGACTACTTCGTTAAATGGAAAGGATATGGACCCGAATCCAACAGCTGGGTGAAGGAAAACGACATGGATGCCGACGAACTAGTCGACAAATACCTCGCAGAAAAAGTGAACCGCACCAGACAAGAGACAGGAGATTGGCAGTCCTATACGGATCCATTCACTGGTCAAAAAATCTGGTACGACCAAGCACTCGACTGGGATTGGTTTGGTGGCAACGACGACCCCTCAACAGGCTCGAAATCGCCGTACGAAGCAACAGAAATCCCATAAACAAACAAGCAGTCGAAACGTGCCCTATAACGGGGGATAGCAACGGACCCTCACTCACGAACTTTTTACGACAAGGATGCATCCTACTCATGACCTTCACGAATACTAACGCGCCACCACAAGAAATCCGCCTACCGCGCATATGGATCCCGTTTTGATCCCTCTCATTGCTGTCTTACGAAAAATCCCCCATGCCCGGAAGGCGAACAAGGCCCCCGGGACAAGCTGCAGCACGTATGGCATCGCTCGTTAAACCCTGGAGGTTTAACGAGACAGACAATGATAAAATCAAAACGAAATGCCGATCCACTGGCAGATGCGCATAATCAGGCCTGCTCAACGAGGCATACGGGTCTAGTCCACCACTCGCGTCACCATCATATGGAAAATCCCCTCCTCCTCTGGGCGAACAAGGCCTTTGGAGCAAGCTGCAGCCCATATGACATTTCTTCGAAAACTCTGCTCAAGGGCATGAGATCTCTAGGGACGGCATGACGATGACGCAGACGGAACGCCGATGTACTGGCAGTTGGGACACCTGCCCTAAGGGGGGGGTAATGTTACGATTTATTCATTTTTTCCTTACATCTTATCTTATCTCGGACAGATAAGATAAGATGACTCACCATCTTTAGATCCGCGACTCCCGGGGAGTCTTCATAAATCTTCACATCGCTAACACGTCACACTCGGTCGACATGTACGAAACACGTACTCCACACGTCACACTCGGCCAACGCGTACGCGACACGTACTCATTACGACTTAGCACGTCTTAAGCACGTCTTATTTCTCGGCTATCGTGTACTTGGCTTATTCACTTTCTAACACGATAGCCTCATCCTAGTACCTTTTACGGACCTTGACTTTAGTATATAAGTAGTTTACTCAAAGCCTGTATTTCCCTAGCTTTGAGCTAAAGTTTATTCATACCGAATACTCTCCCACTTCCCCACTACGCTGGAAAGCTCCTAAAGTGAGTCTTGGGCATCAACTATCCACAAGGGCTAGACGGTGACTGTACGAACGCGATACAGCCGATCTAATTCACCTTTTAGTTGGAGTTCGGGTCTTACATGGGGCCAGTCCTTAAACGCGAAAATGTAGGTCACGTCGGCTATTTTACATCCGCGCCCCTCTTGCATTGATGCTTACTGCACTGTGATGATGTCATATGCCTTATTGACAACTTATTGAACTAATTTGAAGTACGAGTCCGATAGGATGCAAATTGTGCTCAATACATTGGAATATCCATTATGCATGGGCACCGGCAACCCCCGCCAAAATTTGCGCTCCGAGCGATCTCAATCAGGGCCCAATATATGTGATTTCCATGGATGTACCTTCTGCAGCTCGAAGGAAGAAGATTCATGAGTACTTTTGCAGGAACATTTTGCTCAGGACATAATTTTACATGTTTTCTTCAGGGCAATTTATTTTTTAGACCCCGGTTTACCATAGTTTCATTGCATTTATAGCATTTAAAATGCTTTTTAAAAAAAAGTGCTCTGAAGAAAACATGTAGTTTATTTTTAAATGATATTCTGTAATTTTTTCGAAGTGATACAAGGTCTGTGGAAGCCTGTATCAGGTCCGTTTGGATGAGCAGTCCAAAGGCTTTGCAAATATAACCTTATAGCATTTAAAATGCTTTTTTTTAAAAGTGCTCCAAAGAAAGCATGTAGTTTATTTTTAAATGATATTCTGTAATTTTTTCGAAGTGATACAAGGTCTGTGGAAGCCTGTACCAGGTCCAGTCCGAAGGCTTTGCAAATATAACCAAACAAACATTTACACAGCTTTTTGCACTTTTGCACACCTTTCAAGCACACAGAACCTTCATGAGACGCCATCCTAACTTTCAAAGATACTCTGGTACCACCAAATGTCAGTCCACACAGCAAAAAGGCCAATTAACAAGGGTCCGTGCTGCTCATCACACTTCAATGAGATTAACATTGATTTGCCATCAGAATAGCCAAAAATGAGCTTAGTCAGCTCACGTTCCAGAACCGGGCGTTGCCGGTGCCCATTATGCAGGTACTTTTGCATGGAAAATAGGTTAAAAAGTGTGAAAATAAACCTATATTAGGCTAAATGACATCATATAGGTCACGTGGAGGTAGGTAGGTCCAGCGCTGATGCACGAAAATAATTAATCGACCCACTGTCTTTTTTTTTTCATATTCGGACCCCCTTGACAGTACTAGCCACTTGACACCGGCTCCAGTGCCAGATTAGAAATTCACGCGGATGACACGGCTCATCGTATCGCACAGTTCGCTCCCCTGCCAATTTGATCTCTTCGGACACGCCGACACCTGGGGAAATGGCGAAGCCCTTCCGTCGTTGTTATAGTCCCACAACGGTTATGCTCGGCGGCAGGTTCACTCTGATCAGGAGCTTTAGCTGGTGGTAAATCATACGTACTCCAGTCTGGATCAATATCTTCACCAATTGAACATTTCCTTTTATCTTTGAAAGCTGTCTTGGGATAAAAGTTTCTCGACTCTCAACCATGAAGACATTTATGACGGTTCTCACGTCGTAACGCTATCAATATGACGACGGTTATGGCCGACCGCACACCGGATCCACATCTTTTCGGGCCATGCCTTACATCCTTCCGTGATCTCAATACATACGCAAAACCCGTGTCAGTTCGTCTGCTTCTAAGCCCATCTAGCTCAACATGTTAGAGCGTCAGAGACATAATATGAGTTCCTGCCGCGTGGGGTGCTCGGTTTAATGTCTATCGAAGGTCGAGTTAGTCTATTGTTTAACGCGGGGGGGTTGCCGTCCAAGGGCGTTATGACAAAGCCTTATATAATTTGATGGCCTTGCGTCGGCACCGCGCCAAATCGATTAGGTTTTGAGCTTACCGGCGGCAAGTTTGGCATGCCGAATTCAAGCCGGCTAGCGCGTTTCGACAGAAATAATGCTTGCTTTGCGTTCCCTCCATAATTGTTTTATTTGACACCACCATACACTTTGACCATCATATATCCTGCTTCTCCCTAGTTTACTACGCGTCCCAGGACCCTGTAATACAAGATTTCTTCATTGCCGGAATCCCATCAGATTTGTAATAACCGAGTTGAACGGTAGATAGCCTATTTAAGCAACAGACTCCATACACTGACTACAACCTCACCCCCACCGTAGTCGTGTATGTTGCGTCTGTCTACGAGAGACTAAGGTCGAGTGTCTCACGCGGCAGGGATTTAACATTTCTGAAGATGCGAGTTCGAAACTCGCGATGAGCGGTAATGTTGTTTTTATCAGCAGCTCAAGAATCTTGTTTATTCTTCGGTCAACGTACTAATTTACCCCAAAGCTCAAACACAACTTTCGACTAATGATTAAATCAATACCCCCCTAACGGGCATACACGTCTCTTTCGGGTTTCAAGCTTCAAGGGATAAACAATGGCTTCCTTCCGTCAAGACGACTTGCCCCTCCGGGATCGCTGCATATTACATATGGTGTGCACTTCTCGCCGCGGGAGAACCACGTTCGAATGTTTATCTACATGCTCTTTGGTGCGATTGATGTCGATGATTCATCTCCCGCGCGCGCCAAGGTGAAGAACGTCTTGTTCTCTCTTCGACTGTCTGTAGCCATACGTATTACGAATTCATCCTTTTGAAAGTTAAAGATTGACAATCGTTATATGGACGATGCGCCAAGATGCTCCTTATCTTCGACGACAGAAATTCCATGAGGATGCGTATGATGCTTCTCGCTCTTACTGCAGCGACGGCGGCGGCTACGGACCTCGTGCAAGTGACCACTTTCCTGCGGTCGGCGCTTCGACGGCACGGTGTCGTTTCGTCATGCGGGTTCCACATCTTTTCCCATGCCATCTTGCTTCTTCCATACATAATACCCGTGTCTGTTGATATCTTTCAATGCCCATCTAGCTCAACGGGATAGAGCATCAGAGATATAGATGGATAATATGTCATGTGAAGGATAGTTAACTATCCTTCACATGACGTGCTGTCTGCTTCTTCTGACGATGTGAGTTCGAGTCTCACGACGGGCGTGGAAGACGGAAAACACTGAATTGTGACCTTTTTGACATTTATATTTATGAACAGGCCGGTTGGTATATTTTTTATCATCCTCAGACTATCTTTTATCCACCGTTGAAACTTAGAACGCCATCCTGTCCACCAGACATCTAGTAGGTCATATACCATTCAGGGACAGCTTCCCGAGGGCAGAGACTTCACCAAAGCATGTTATTAGCATGCCATTAACGACATTATTTCTCCGGGAGCACTGGGGAGAGATGAGCACACTGTATGCGCCGTGTTCAGGATCCGCATATATTTCGCATGAGCATTCAAATATTCATGAACCACGACTCGTACTTGATTGACTGCTTGCATTCCTATCAAGCTCAAATGTTATACGCATATAACTCGCTTATAATCGTCCACTATTTATCAGATTTCACGGAACGTATAATGTTCGCCATGGTTTCAGCTACCGAGTTTCACAATCCGCGTTCTACACGTGATAACCGTGCGATACGGGCGGCCCGGAAGTAGGGACCATCAAACCAACATTCACCAGTTTCTTACTAGTGTCGAGTTGTTTCCGCTACCTGTTCGTCAGTTTCCCTGATTTCGTTGCTCTACCATCTCCCGCATGTCGTACGAAGATCTCTTTGCCAGACCACAGTCGCTGCTTCTGTGCCTGTTGTAGATGAGACTAGAATACGTAGTACGAAGTACCGTTAGATGAATACCTTTGTACGTAGGTAGTCTAGTAACGAGAAGGGTTCTTTACTTTACCTCGGAAGGAAAGTTAGTAGTGTTGATGAGCTGATTAACCGCGCAGGTTCAGCAAATGCTTAAAATCACTCAGATATTGTGATGCGTAAAGCAAGGTAAATTGTAAGGTAAGTCTGATACATTGGCGAGGCAGTACTTAAATACTTAACTAGCTACTGCGGAAGATACTTCCTTCATTTTCTAGTAAGTACGGTGCGACTCATGATGAGTCGCATGGCTGCGGATTAGGGTAAACGAAAATAGAACTATTGATTGGCATACTATCGTCGTAATCGTCGTAAGAAGGGAAGGAAGTTATATATTTGAAAATAGAAATAGAACTTAGAACTTGAAGAGCGACAGTAGGGAGACAGAAGAGAATACTATAACAGTGCCCAGGGTCTGCCATGCTGTACAGTGTAGGGGCTGTTCCTTCGGCTGGTGCATTATATTACTACCCACTAGAAGTCCGCAGTCTGGTAGCGAATGCCCCACAGAAGCGTCGCCAGGAAGCACGCAAGTATGTCTGACCCAAAGGCCCATGCTACAAAAATAGTACGCAGTTGGATGCGATACGTATCCTCAGCCCAGTGAGACCCGGAACGGGACTTACATTGACAGTTCCTACTAGCTAATACGCCTTCAAAAGAAATGGGAAAACAGAGAGAATCTGCCCACCTTACAGCTGAATATCAGGTATTATGTAGTCAACATGCAGCTGCACTTTGGCATGTCTCCGGTTGCAAAGGGAACATAAACATAGCATCCCCGGGCTGGCCTAGTATGCCATTTGTTTCCACCGTATCCGCCGGGAACAGAGTTGGCGTTACAGCCTTGACATCAGCTTATTACCTTGAGGACAACGTTGTCCAGGAATACTGTGTATTACCTTCGGCGCGCTCTTCTCGCAGCGCGAGAACTGGCATGTTTGGATACTTGTCCACGCGTCCTTCGGATTGATCCATTACCCGAAAGTGCAGTGATAACGAAACGTCGGGATCTTAACCAGCTAGATACAAACGGGACCGAGTCTGGTCTTTTCTCTTGCGGATCTCTGACTATTCTTGCTATCTGTGCTGTACTCGAGACGCGCCCGACTGATGTACGCAAGTCCATGTAATGTATGACCCTACAGTCATATTACAGTTGTTTGCACACAGCTTGACAGTAGCGGGCGTTTTGCGCGAGAGAAGAGAGTGATCTGGACTTCGTCATAAGCCGCTGTTTAAGGGCTTGATGACTCGTTTGTGGGTGGTTTATGGCCATTTCGGCCATCTCAGAGGCCATCTCGCGCACTTGAAGTCCCCAAAACACGGTTTATGACGAAGTCCGACCTTCTTTTCATCGTCCACGAAAACCCCCTGACTCTCAAGCTGTATGCAAACAGCCGTAACTGTTGCTGCGCGCAAGTGCAATTATTCGCTGTTTTTTTGGACATTTCTGCCAAGGTCATTTTCTCGGGGGAAACGCGCGACAAATTCTAGTAGAGTACTACAAACTGGGACGTCCGAGTTCGAGCCTGAAGGCGTCATAAAAGGCCAGGGTACATATCCAGCTGACTATCATCCAAGTCACCGTAAGAGCAGTGGCAACTGATCTGGACACCGTCTTTCTCATTCAATGCCATAAACTGCCTCCTGATGATCTGCGTCATCCCGTCATCCATAAGCCCGCGGTATGAATGGATTAGCTCGATCTCCAGATGACGGAATCGGGGAAAGCGGGGACCGGAAAGCAACGTGTCCAAAACCTTCCATAGGCTATGGGCGGCGCAGTTATCGTTTGGATAGACGCGCAAGGTGAACTCTTCAAGTGCGAGCTGCTCGTCGCGAACACATGTCCTGATCCCCTGTTCAAATTCATCCATGTCTGTATAACGAAAGTTCGGCGGTAGGAAAGTTGTAATGGAAAGGTGCGGGAGATTGAAGAGGTTGAAATCGAGGATATCAAGGATATCACAGAAGTTTACTGTACATACTTGCTTGTCAGCGCATCGCAAAGAGAACAGAATTGAGGGACATACTCTGTGTATTGTAAATTAGGTGGAGGCTATCGAGTGTTTCGAGGGAGCCATTCAAGATCGTCTTCGCTCTCACGATGTCCTCTCTGTCCCATAAACTAAGGGCGCAGTGTCGCAAGCAGAGGGAAGACACAATATCTTCCTCCTCAACCAGCTCCCGAAACGCGGCCATTCCCATATAGTTGGTCGCGTGGAAATAAAATCCCTCCAGCCGTCTGGGGCTCTTGCCTCGACGTCCCAGAGCCATTTCCGGAGTTCTTGTTTTAAAGCCCAAATTTTTTATCGCGAGCACGCGGAGGTTGGGAACCGTAGCGAGGAGGTCGAAAAATGTTGCAGAGTCCTGCAGTGTGACATTTGTGAGCTGGAGCGACATGATCATCGTGTTGTCTGCATGAGATCTCAGCGCGCCAGTGAGAGCACCGTTTCCTGGAAACCCGGAAGACAGCTTGACGTGTCGCAGATTGCGCATGGCTGCGAGAAGAGTATATATAATATGGTCTTCCTCGACACCATGCCCATCTCCCGAACTCAATGCAACGGAGAGGATCATCGGCATGATTTCGGGAGACGGTTTGAAGATGCAATCGTGGAATGTAGTCCATGAGTGACGTCCGTTGGAGGTCAAGGCGATCGAGGAAAAGATATGTTTTCTGCTCCGTGGTAGGAAAGAATGGCAAACGAGGGAGCAGCGAGATAGATTGTTATAGAGGTAGGCGGAGGGCGAACTATTTTGTACTTCATCGATGACGGCGTCGATGATTTCCTGAGGAAAATGTGCCATTAGGCAAGTCCTGAGATGCCTAGCGCCGGAATGTGAAAAATTTGGGATGGCGCACTTAGTGAGGACTTGAAGTAGAGTTCTCTTGAATGTCGAAAGACCTCGCTGATTAGAGGGGATTCTGAATCAGTGACTAGCGTAAGGCTTATAAACGGTGAGCCAAGCATATGTGAACAAGGATGCCTAACACTGGCCCTCAGCGCGCCCATCTGAACCCCGGCACCACAGGGGATGTGAAACGTAGAAAAGGTATATATCGGTACTAACACGAATGGAAAGGTTTGAGGTACTATGGATTAAGTACTTACCAATCAACGTAAATGTCGGAATTAGCTTGCTTTGTAGACGGGAACCAATGGCAAGTAGTATCACTCTATGCATAGCATATAAATAAGACAGGTATTATCAATGGTGACCCTAGTAATCGGCTGATTGATACCAATCTGATTAGTACCCGTCCCCCCGCTTCAGGCTAAGCAGAGGTTGGACATCGATCCAAAAATGACAGTTCCAATTCAC
Source organism: Armillaria gallica (assembly GCA_037576215.1). Classification (NCBI taxonomy): domain Eukaryota; kingdom Fungi; phylum Basidiomycota; class Agaricomycetes; order Agaricales; family Physalacriaceae; genus Armillaria; species Armillaria gallica. The sequence goes on along the minus strand of JBANDB010000016.1, from coordinate 893,222 downwards.
AGTGGACCCCTCGCCGGATAAGAGCGCCCTTCAGCCCGTGCCGGAACTTCAATCCTGCAAGACCACCCTTCATACGGATTAGAGGAAGACCTTGGGTGTCGAGATTGTCGCAAGTGAAAGTGACATCTGTCAACGGCCGGTCCTCCATCTCAGTACAACGTGACTCCAGCATGTCGAACAAAGCAGTGAGGTCCGTGTCGTTATAAACGTCCATCGAGAAGGTGGCCAATGAAGGGAGGAGGAGAGGACGACCCTTTTTAACAGTGAGTTTCTCAAGAATGATATGGCTATCAACGCCTGAGGATCCAGCAGTACACTCGTGCGTCCAGGACAAGAGGAGTTCCTTCAAAGTAGGGACGGCCTCGAGAACCTGAACCAAACGTGCGTCCAAAGGGACGCCGGGATCGCGAATAGATAATGTTTCCAGGGGACATTGCGACCGACGAAGAAACTCGGCGGTTAATCGAAAGCTGATCGTCGTGATAACAAGAGTGCGAAGCAGGGGCAACGTCAAATACTTGAGCAAGTTGTAGCTCCTGTAATAAAGTTCCAAACGCTGGATATTGGCGAGCACCATCGTTTTGTCGGGGAGGAAACGGCTCCGGATCCTGATGTTCAAAGATAAAGCTTCGAGGTTGGGCGCGGATCGTAAAAGGCGGAAAGTATCGCTATCAATGCCGGAACCCCCCAGGTAGTACATCCGGAGGTTAGGTCGCTGAATGTCCTGGTCCGCAGGGCCATCCCAAACTTCTGTTGCGAGGGCCACTTGTAGACAATAAGCTTCTGTGGGAGTGCATTTACGTCTGACCAGCCCTACGTTCCACAAGAAGATATCCCATCGGTGACTCTCAGCAACAAGCATCCTCATCATATCGTCATATTCCGGTATGATAGCTTCACCCTCGATATTGCCTACAATCCGAAGGCTCTTGTTCCCCGAACGCTCCAGCCAAAGCTTCAACACTTGAAGCCGGGCACGGCACTTGGTCGAAGTCACTTCATCGATGGTGAGGTCGGACCAAATTTGAGGCAGAGACAGCGATATGGTGCGCCACATGTAGGAGACACGACTGTGACTCCAAGGACCCCGGCGTGTATCGTGAACAATGGGGTAGTCTTCAAGTTGATCCCATGCCGGGCGAGTGTGAAGGAGAATTTCGGCAATGATCTCTGCAGGAAGGCGGCGAATGACCGACGTGATGGGTCGGTGGCACTTGATGAACTCCAGTAGTTCGCGAATTTCGAAGTAATCTTCTTCTTCGTCGGGTGTGACCTCCTCATGGGCACTCCCTTGCCTCACGAGCATCTCCAGGTCCTCATCGTCCACTTCTAATTCTTGCTTATATGCATCCAAAGATTCCAGGGCCTCCGCTAAAATCTGACGGATTTCGATGAGTTGGCATTCGAGAGGAGCATCGTTCGACGATGCGAGATGCCTATATGTCTTTGAGAAATTGCGACGTTGAACGGCAGATGACATGATGGTGAAAGTGTAAGAATCAGAGGTGACACGAATGTCTTTATTCAAGGTCTGGACAATGGGGCTAAAGTCCGTTCTCTGCCACAATTGCAACGACGAACCGGCCCAAAAGTGGCCGCCTTTTAGTTGAACAAATTGAATGCCTCCCATTCTGGTATAATCCGGCCCTTTTGGTCAACATCGACCCAACCCATCAATTGCCTGTCGATAAAGCCATATTTATCAGGGGGTCCAAACGCTTTCTCCCAGCCAAGTGCCACAGCAGATAACTTGCACACGACAGAACTACATAAACATTTATCAGTGATGAGCTACTTCAATAAAGTGTGATAACTGTCACACCTTACTGTACAAACAATAGCATCAGGACCTCCTTGAAGCCAGGCCCCACTGAGGAGCGCAAAGTCCACAATCATGCCTCGCGTAGCCTTAACTCTTGTCTCCAGATCATATTTGTCAAAGTCCCCTTGGAAATACTCCCCGGGGCTGGCGAGGCTTTTCAGTTCTGCGTTTGTACTTCGCGAGAGCGAATAGACGGAAGGTAGCAAGCTAGATAACTCTTCCAATGCCGTCGGCGAATCCGACGCGAGATACACAAGGGACGGGTGGTCACTACGCTGCAATCTGCTAGCGGTATCGTCCAGCGCGTCGAAGAAGTCTTTGGTTGGGACATAGCTCCCATGATATTCGTATGAAGAGGGCTTGCGATCTCCACGCCGAAGGTGCGCAGAGAGATAGGTAGATGAATAAACAGCTACCTCTTCTTGCGCAGAGTTGATAAGCCGAGTGTTTTCAGTATTGGGAATTATTGTATTACGCAGAGATCCAGCAGCGAAGTCATAGATAGGTTTAAGACGGTTGGTGCTATGTGCATATCTGATAATGCGAAATATTAGCTGCCCATCAAGAAGAAGACGCAGCACCGCTTACCCATCTTCATAATTTTCGTAATACATATGTCCGAAATGGAACTTCGCAGTCCGGGACGTTATGACCCAGTGTCTAGGGTCACAGATCAGATACTGCGAGCAAGGAGAGAAATCGACACACCTCGCATGTCTAGGGCAAGCAACATATTCTAGAGATCCTTTGTAAGTCGAAGAGTCTGCCTGTGGTAGTCACTCGAACAAACCTTGTGGTGGCGGCGGCTTACAGCCGGGCTCTGGACCAGGTTGCGTCTCGCTGACGTCTTGGAAATGGTCAATCCATCTACAAGAAACTTTGAGAGACCGAGCGCGGCAGAGCTACACAAAACGAACCTTCCTCTATTCCAGTAGGTATCGTCGATGAGAAAAGTCCTATTCCGCTGGTCGCAGGTGAGTATACGCGTCCACAAGAATACGAGCAAGACATACCTCCCGCGCCAATCCAGCTGCCTGTGCTACTAACGCCAAATCCGCCAGTAGTCCCATCCTCCCGTCCAGCATATACGTGATGGTACTTGAGCATACATCCTTGTCGTCGCCGTGCACAACATCCATCACCCCCGCCACATTCGGCTCCCAAAACTTTGTAGGCGGCATAAATCCACCAGGATGCATCTTGTAACATTCGACAAGGTAATCATGAGTGCTGAGCGGAAAACTGGTGTAGTTTTCGTAGGAGATGATGAGCGAAGAATTGAGGTCGTTGTGGTTCACAGACGAGGCCGGCCCCTGCTTGAAGAACGGTACTGGAACGCCCAAATACCATTCCAGCGTCCCAGGACGCCAATATGCGACGACCGTGAGGAAGAAAAGAAATCCTGCAGTGACCGAGAGGAACACAAATGGTAGTTTTGAGACTGCCGCCGCCGCCGTTGTTCGTCCAGCCTTTGGCTCATCCGTAATCGGACTACCTGATGACAGCAGAGGCGCGGTCGACGACTGTGTATCATCCTCAGCGTCTTCACCACGCATTTCTTGCAGCTCGACCTGGGTATACCCGTCTCCAGCTCGTCCAGATCGAGATTGGGGCGTCCTTGGTGTCAGTGACATCACCGCGTCTGTGAAAGAGCTCGCGGATGAAATAGAAATATTTTTCAATGACTGGGACCGTGGCATTGTAGCGTCGGCGTCGTTGGCCAGCAACAACAAGAAGGAAGAAGGAAGGTAACCCTAACCTAACCCTACTTAGCCGAGCAGCACCAGGCAGCTCGCCGCCATCACATTCGAGTCCCCATCATAACCGATTTTTTGTCTCTTCTGGTTTTCAAAATCACAATTTCTCTTTGCTGTCTTTATTATAAGTATTACAATGGAAGACTTCTGTACTGTAATAATGCTGATGGCAGTCGCCTGAAAAGGTCTAAAGAGTGGTTCCGGTAGTTATTTGATTGCAGGTGCGCACTGTACCACCAGGGAAAGCTAATATAATCTTTGCTGATTCCATGGCCGATGACCTCCCTTTGATCGCTTCTTTCTTGGGCAGTATCAATATCACGTCTCCCACTACAGCCAAAAGTCAGGCAAACATCTACTGCTGATCCATGGGACATACCTTCGTCATCACCCATTCAGAGAAACCCGTGGCTTCAGCACCTTTGGCAGACAGTCCATGGCGATCTATTTGACCTTTCCCATACAAGTGTTCGTCGTTAACCTATTACAAAATATCTCGTATCACCGGCAGAAAACAAACTTTGCTCTTACTTCAAAGCCAAAATGAGCATATATGTCGCGACTTTTGGGGCTTGACGCCTCTAGATGGATGGGTTTATGTTTGGCGCGAGCAAAACAGTCCTTCATGAGGACTGAAGATACACCTATCAATTGCGCTAAGATTTAGCAAAGGAAATTTATCAAACATCCGGAAATCATAGTACCTTTTCCTTGCCAATCGGGATCTACCACGAATAAGAGCAGGCGCCAAGAATCGTGCCTGTCCATATTTCGCGCCTCGAAGGCCTTCGAGAGTGTCTTTTCAACAGGTGGGGTGAAGTCGAGAAAAATGCGCTAGAAACGGGACGAAATGAAGGTTGGTCTCCATTGACGGTACACCGCCGACATACCTTGAGCCCCCGGATTCCCCAGCCCTTCAGCACTGACCATACACCAGCTTTCAGCAGCTTGCCCAACGGTATGTCAGATGTCTGCCCGGGCTGAAGCCATACCGCTACCCCGACAACTTCTTCTTCCTTTCCGTCACCTTGCGATGGTACTACGGCGAGGGTAACGACCCCACCTACCAGCATCGTTACTGTCACCATAAACCTCTGAAAGCGCCGGAGGTTCTTTATCGTCTGCTGCACTCCAGGAACCGGGGAATTAATGTCGGTGGCCGCGTTCTGCTTCTTAACGCAGCCAAACCAGTTCAAGGAGGGATCGTTCAGGAAAGCTCGTGTCAGGACGGTTGCCGCTGCTTCCACGTCTTCTTTGGTGGCGACGCGTACCACAGCTGAAGGTGCCACTTGCACCACGGACATTGCTTGAACGTTTGAGGGTACTTAACAAACTGCGAGGGTATTAATATTGTTGGATGTGCTTAGTTTGGTAAACACAAACGCTGCGGCTCTGACTCGATGACATTTGCTGATCACATCATTCCGAGGCCCGTGGGCCGTGGGCCATCGCGCGCTCACCGGGGCCATCTCTCTTGGAGTAGCTTAGAGACTTGGCGGGTCGCCTTCATAACAAATTGCATATGGTCAATCTTTGAAACCAACAATGTATTCATCGACAGGGCGAAGTTGCATCCTTTCGTCGCGCAGTTAGATGCCGAAAGCCGGCTAATCTTTCACGGTCCTGTTGGTGTAGATCGACGGAACTCCAGGGTAAGAAGAGATAATGCGGATCATGTCGGCGCGGTTACCACCCTTCAAGCCTTGAAATCTCGAGATTCCGAGAACCCCTGCAAAGATTGCCGAATCGTATCAGCGAACACTGTGGAAGGCTATAAGAGGCTATTCTCACTATGAAGTACATGCTCTCAGCTTCGAGGGAATCTAACCTTCACAACTTGTAGTAACGCTGTCCGTGTTCGGTATTCCGGAAATATTTAGTCCTGAAGACGCGGTTCGCCTTCGATTTTGGAACTGGAACTAGAAAAGACTGCATATTCAGCTAGAGGGAAAAGAGCCAGGATGTGAAGCCGCGCACCAGTCTATATTACCGACCGAGATTATAACGGTTTCCTCGTGTGTATACACAGGCGTCTTTGTGAACAAGATGTATCGGATGGTCAGCCATACGTCAGGCATGAGCGACTCCTGGATGATACGCCAAGCAACGCACTCGTGCATTCCAAAGTCATGCTCGATGTGCAGTTGCCTGTACGAACGTGATACATGGTCCAATCATCATGATGTTGCTGGGTAGCGGGCTCTGTATCAGTAGCCTCCATCTCCGCGTGTCGAGTAGTCTAGAGACGCAGTTCAGATGTCCATGTTCGAGCACAACAGAAAATAGCGCGAATACATTACTTGGTTCCATTCTCCGATTCCTAGCTCTAACGAGGATAGCTCCGTCGCGGAGGAAACACAACCAATGGGTACATCGTCAGCGTATATCTGAGCCTGAAATCCATTGGTTGCATCGTTTATGTGCGCAAGGAAACCAGACAGCATCGTCGTAGCTTCCTTCAACGACGAGTTATTGATATCTTTTCAATGATCTGATATTAAGTGCTGAGAATCGAGATTGAGGCATTTCGAGCTCGCATATGTTCGTTCATTACAGCGCGAGGCCAAAATTTGCCGCGTTCAAATTTTTTTTTTGCAGGCACGACGCCGAAGGACCAGGAAAGACGCGTAGTGACCGTAATCGTGAATGGTTCGGAGGAAAAGGCTACGGCAAATCCCGGACCTTGATCGAACTTTGACGGCCCGAGTCCAAGCCCCTGCCCAACCCCTGCCAACCTCTTCGTCAGCCTTCCTTGCTTACTAGGGACCTTGTGAACCTGGTCAAGTGTACATCACCAATTTATATCTAGGAATTTATCTCCACCTATATATCACTTTTTCGAGATTTTCACTTCTCAGGGTTTCCTTCGTACAAAATCTTTCAGGATCATACAGAAGGCTGCGCGACCGTTATTTCTTCTGCCGCTATTGCCGTGACACGGAGTCATGCTGGCTGACTTCGAGGGACCGGGTGATAAAGAACGTCCGAACCATATTTCGCGCATCCTTGGCGCGGGCATTCTGTGTGATATTTCGGCCCGGATCATAGCAAGCGCCCACACTCGCCAGACTCACCGTCGGGATTGGTAAGTATTACTCAGCTATATTTCTTTTCTCTGCACGAAATTTCTAGTAGTTTCTTTCAAAAGTAGTATATAAAGCTGTATGTAGAGTGGGACCCCTTGTGCGTTTGCCTTCCAAGGGTTCCCTGTCGCTTGATAATTCACCCCTTAATCCAACATTCTGAGCATTCTCACCTCCGTGTATTCATAAAGGCAGTACATGCGCAATCAATATTGCCAGAAATACCATCTTTCTCCATAATAATCAGTTGAGACAAGCGGCATCAACTTGCAGTCGCATTATCGTCTACTAACGTTAACTCACTTTAGGTTCGCTATTACACCGATAAATGTAGATGATATTTTGAGTTGCGCGCTAGGCAAGTGCTGGCATATGGCAACATACCTTCTATAGTATGTTATGCATCACAGCAGTCTCGTCCTACAGCTACCCCGAATCACCCGTTCTCGTTTCATCCATTCTATCTGCCAGTTTAACTTACAGTATTCAAGAGTACTCACTGTGCACATGTTAAATCGTTGTCACGGCGAAGAGTTCCGCATGCCTGGCGCTGTCTTGTAACCGTATTTAAACACGCGGCGAACCCACAATGCACCTCGCTTAGCTGTTACCTCCTAGACATGCCGTTGTTGATTGCAGAAGCGTACTTCATCGCTATCGGGCAAGAGATCTTACTCCACGGTATTATTATTTCTTTTCAAACCATAGTCGGCTGAGTTATGTTTACAAAAGGATTTTCAGGGATGTATACTGCTCTTTGGCTAGTGTCGATGTATCTCTTGCTGTGAGTTTCCTTGCATCATGGTTGTTGTGAACCTGCAATGAAGCTCCTTTCCAGGTTCAAAAGGAAGAAAACCAAAGTCATCGTCGTCATGACCGTGTTAAACTCCATAATGTGGGCAGTAGCGACGTCACATATGTCGATCAACTTCCAACAAATTCTCCATGCCTTTCTCCCTCAACATGCAGCAGACAATCCCACAGCTTTCAAAGACAATTCTGCGCCAAATATATATTGGCAGATATTGCTGGAATCTACCAGAGCCTGGATATTATGGAATCGAAAAATGGTGGGTAATCATCACCACAGCTACCCTTCTTGCCAGCACTCTAAGTAAGTATAGAAACGTTCATTATTTTTATCTCTCTTACGCTTTCATAAACTCACTGTCGCTACCGGACTAATTCGGGTATAGACTATGGCTCCTCCAGCGATCACCCTCTTCGAGATTCCTTTTTTTGAGTGCCTGGGCGACCGAATATTTTTCAACGACCGGGACCGTGGCATTATGGCGCCGACGTCGTTGGTCAACAACGACAAGAAGAAGGAAGAAGGAAGATGACCCTAACCTAACCCTACGTAGACCAGCTCACATTCGAGTCCCCATCATAACCGATTTTTTGTCTCTTCTGGTTTTCAAAATCACAATTTCCCTTTGCTGTCTATATTATAATTATTACAATGGAAGACGTCTGTGCTGTAATAATACTGATGGCAGCCGCCTGAAAAGGTCTAAAGGGTGGTTCCGGTAGTTATTTGATTGCAGTTGTGCGCCGTACCACCAGGCAAAGCGAGTATAATCTTTGCTGATCCCATGACCGATGACCTCCCTTCAACCGCTTCTTTCTTGGGAAGTATCAATATCACGTCTCCCACTACAGCCAAAAGTCAGGTAAACACCTACTCTTGATCCATGGGACATACCTTCGTCATTACCCATTCAGAGAGACCCGTGGCTTCAACACCTTTGGCAGGCAGTCCATGGCGATCTACTTGACCTTTTCCAAACAAGTGTTCGTCGTTGACCTATGACAAAATATCTCATATCACCGGCAAGGAAGCCAGAAAACAAACTTTGCTCTTACTTCAAAGCCAAAATGGGTATATATATCGCGACTTTTGGAGCTTGACGCCTCTAGATGGATGGGTTTAGGTTTGGCGCGAGCAAAACAGTCCCTCATGAGGACTGAAGATACTCCTATTAATTGCGCTACGATTAAGCAAAGGCAAAACATCCACCACCCGGAAATCATACCCTTTCCTTGCCAATCGGGGTCTACTACGATTGCCAGAAGATGCCAAGAATCGAGTCTGTCCATATTTCGCGCTTTGAAGGCCTTCGAGAGTGCTTTTTCAACAGGTGGTGTGAAGTCGAGAAAAATGCGCTAGAAATGGGACGAAATAATGAAAATTAGTCTCCGTTGACGGTACACCACCGACATACCTTGAGCCCCCGGATTCCCCAGCCCTTCAGCACTGACCATGCACCAGCCTTCAGCAGCTTTCCCAACGGCATGTCAAATGTCTGCCCGGGCTGAAGCCACACCGCTACTCCGACGACTTTCTCTCCCGTTCCGTCACCTTGCGATGGTACTACGGCGAGGGTAACGACCCCACCTACCAGCATCGTCACTGTCACCAAACACCTCTGAAAGCGCTGGAGGTTCTTTATCGTTCGCTGCACTCCAGGGACGGGGGAATCAATATCGGTGACCGCGTTCTGCTTCTTAACGCAGCCAAACCAGTTAAGGGCGGCATCGTTCAGGTAGGCTCGTGTTAGGACAGTTGTCGCTGCTTCCACGTCTTCTTTGGTGGCGACGCGTACCACAGCGGAAGATGTCGCTCGCACCACGGACATTGCTTGAACGTTTGAAGGCAACAAACTGCGAGGGCATCGTTAAATGTGCTTATATTGGTAAACGCATTGCGCTCTGGACTGATGACATTTGCTGATCACATCATTCCAAGGCCCGTGGGCCGTGGGTCATCGCGTGCTCGCCAGGGACCATCTCTCTTTGAATATCTTAGAGACTTCGTGGGAGTTTGTGGGTCGCCTTCATAACAAATTCATTTGTTCAATCTTTGGAACCAAAAATGTGTTTACTCACAGGTCGCAGCTGCATCCTTTGTCGCGCAGTAGATACTGAAAGTCGGCTAATCTTTCACGGTCTTGTTGGTGTAGATCGACAGAACTCCGAGCTAAGAAAAGATACGGTGGATAATGTTGACGTGGTTATCCGCCTTCAAGGCTTGAAATTTTAAGATCTCAAGACCCTGACGTCTGAGAAGATTGCCGACTCGGAATCGTATCTGCGAACCTTTGGAAAGCTAAAAGGATATTCTCACTATGAAGCACATGCTCACTTCGAGGATCTAGCTTTCACAACTTGTAGTAAGGCCATCCTTCACGCGTCACGTTCGGAGATATTTAATCTTGAAGACACGAGTTGCCTTTGATTTTGGAGCTGGAGCCGGAAAAGACTACATATTCAGCTAGAGGGAAAAGACAGGATGTCACTGCAGCCACGCACCAGTCTAGATCACCGACCGATATTATAACGATTTCTTCGTGTATATACGCGAGCGTCTTTGTATACAAGCTGTTTCGGACGGTCAACCCTATGCCACAGATGGGCGATTCCTGGGTGATACGCCAAGCAACGCACTCGGAGTGCATTCCAAATCCCTCCTCGATGTACAGTTGCCTGTACAAACGTGATACATGGTCCAATCATCACGATAGCGGGCTCCGTGTCAGCAGCCTCCATCTCCGCGTGTCAAGTAGTCTAGAGACGCGGTTTAAATGATCGTGTTTCAGCACAACATTAGACAGCACGGACACATTACTTAGTTCATTTCCCCGATTCCTAGCTCTGACAAAGATAACTCCGTCGCGGAGGAAACACAGCCAATGGGTACATCGCCAGCATTTATTTGAACCCAAAATCCATTGGTTGCATCGTCTATGTGTGCAAGGAAATTATAGCACGCCATCGTCGGAGCCTCCTTCAACGACGACGTATGAATCTTTTTTCAAGGATCTGGTGATAGGTGCTGAGAATCGATATCTGGGCAATTCAAGTCCGCATATATTTGTCCATTACAGTGCGAGACCAAAATTTGTCGCATCGTTTCAAAGATTTTTTTTTGTTCGCAAGCACGGCGCCGAAGGATCAGGAAAGACGCGTAGTGACTGTAATCATGAATGTTTGGGAGAAAAAGGTTACGGCAAGTCCCGGACCTTGATCGGACTGTCACGGCCCGAGTCCAAACCTCACTGCCTTGAACCTCAACTTCGTCAATCTTCGTGCTTACTAGGGACCCTGTGAACCGGATCAAGTGTATGAGAAATTTATGTCTACAAATTTACCTCCGCTTATATGTTGCTTTTTCAGGTGCAAGCAATTTTAACTTCTCAGGGTTTCCTTCGTAGTACGTACTTCTTCATACTATGCCAGTGTACAAGTCATTCAGGATCATGCAGAAGGCTGCGCAAACGTCATTTCCTGTGCCGCTACTGCTGTGACACGGAGTCATGCTCGCCGACTTCGAGGGATCGGGTGATTAATAGCATCCGAACCATATTTCGCGAATCGCTGGCGCGGGCATTCTCACCTCCGTGTATTCATGAAGGCACTGTATGTGCAATCAATCCCGCAGTTGCCGTCTTTCTCCAGCATAGTCAGTTGAGATAAATGGCATCAAGCCAAGGTTGCGTTATCGTCCACTAACGTTAACTCACTTTAGGTCCGCTATTACACCGATATATGTTGGTGATATTTTGAGTTGCGCGCTAGGCAAGTGCTGGCTTATGGTAACATGCCTTCTATGATATGATATGCATCACAACGGTCCCGCCCTACAGCTACCCCGAATCATTTGTTCTCGTTTCAACCATTCCATCTGCCAGTTTAATTTACAGTACTCAAAAATACTCACTGTACACATGTTAAATTCTTCGTCACGGCGAAGTATTCCGCACGAGCTAGTCCCTGGCGCTGTCTTGTAACTGCATTTAAACATACTGCGAACCCACAATGCTCTCTATCCTCGCCTCGCTTAGCCGATACCTCCTAGACATGCCGTTTTTGATTGCAGAAGCGCACTTCATCGCTATCGGGATTGAGGTCCTACTCCACGGTATGGTTTCTTTTCAAACCATAGTCAGCTAAGTTGTATTTATAAAAGGATTCTCAGGGATGTATACTGCTCTTTGGCTAGTGTCAATGTATCTCTTGCTGTGAGTTTCCTTGCATCATGGTTGTTGTGAACTTGCAATGAAGCTCCTTTCCAGGTTCAAAAGGAAGAAAACCAAAGTCATCGTCGTCATGACCGTGTTAAACTCCATAATGTGGGCAGTAGCGACGTCACATATGTCGATCAACTTCCAACAAATTCTCCATGCCTTTCTCCCTCAACATGCAGCAGACAATCCCACAGCTTTCAAAGACAATTCTGCGCCAAATATATATTGGCAGATATTGCTGGAATCTACCAACGTACAACCACACTCTCTGTTCCTTGCCAAAAGCGTACTGACGTTCCTTAGATCGTAATCGGGGATGGAATCGTTATATGGAGAGCCTGGATATTATGGAACCGAAAATGGCGGGTAGTCATCACTACAGCTACCCTACTTAGCAGCACCCTAAGTAAGTATAAAGATGTTCATCAATTTTATCTCTCTCACGCTTTCATAAACCCAGCTACTGCCACCGGACTAATTCGAATATATACTATGGCTCCTCCAGTGATCACCCTCTTCGAGAATCCTTCTTTAAGTGCCTGGGCGACCGCTTTCATAGGTTCGACGCTAATAACGAATATCTGGGCTACGTTCCTCGTCGCGTATCGTACATGGTATGTTGTGGGCCCCGTTCTCTATTGAGCTCATGTTCAATTTTGTCGTTTTTGCCAAGGTCGCATAATAAATACATCCGTGCTATTACGGGTGAGACGTTCATGACTAGAGTCCGTAGGCAAAATGGTATTCTCGCCATTCTAATCGAGTCCGGCATCTTCTACTGCTGCACATGGGTTCGTAACATTCTTCCTTCCTATAGAAAACCAACTCAATTATACGATAGTTTGTAGCTATCGTGGCTCTCGTATGCGGCGATAACCTCATCTACATCGTGATAGATATTCTTTCACAGCTGACGGTTCGTATAAGATATAATTCTCTTCTCATTCCTCGTGTTTAACCATATTCATCTATAGGCCATATATCCTACGCTGATTATCACTCTTGTATGCCTGCGATCAACGCTCGACGTGGCTATCGAGACGTTTCAGCAGACAACGCAGGAATGGGCTGTAAGAACGGGCAACATAGGCAACCCTAACCATATCGCCACTACGACATCGTATCCACTCAGTGATCTGAGGATAGGCGTGCCGACGACAGCGCACTCCTCTGGTCTGGATCAGGCAGACTCTATGAGCGGCGTTGGGGGGAGTACTATGCATACTGACAAGATTCCCCGCGCACCTTGTGACGATGGCCTTGCAAGCGCGCACAACGCTGATAACAAAGTGGGTATAGAATGAAATTACTAGGTGGCTCGACTCATGGTCTACATATTGTCTATTTTTCACTTCCGGGTTCAAACATCTCGGCGTCGCAGTGTTTGTATTATCAGATTTCTTTTTTATCGTAGACTCGTAACACACACCTCATCTTAAATATCATACAACAATAGAAGGACGATACTATAGACTGGAAGGTAAGGACGTCACATTACGGGCCAGTTACACCTACCACAACTTACACAAAGCCAAGAAAAGAGAAAGATGCAGTTAAATAGCTCGACAAGTGGCCACGAAAAAACAGTGCTGACGTAGAACTCGAAGTCGGAGAAGTAGTCGATTCTGGACTTTGCACCTCTGTCTGAGATAAGGAGGGGTCGCCCGAGAGCAGAAAACGAAGCTGTGTGGCTTGTATCAGCCATAAAATCCAAAGCTCTGTTCTGCACTTACCATAACCGCTGTGAATGCGATGACGACTGGTATTACCTCCGTACCCGACCATAGCCCGTCATAGTAAGTTGTTGCCGTCTGAAACTTTTTCGTTCTAAGGGCGCTTGTTTCCCAAAGAATACAGATTAGAATCTTGGGAGCCTGTCGGCGCGGCTTGTGTTCAAGGAAGATTGCAACATACCTTCAAAAGCGCGGGACTTCTGAATGAGCTATCCCCTTCGGATTTTTACTGGGCACAAGCGGGCCATGTTCTTTGCTCAGCTGGTAACCAACAAGTTGCCGACATGGCGGAGGCATACCCCCAAAGTAGTCGGGAGAAACTATGCCTTCACAGATCTCTGCAGCGTTCACTTTGATACGAAGCTTGGACCAATGTCCGTCGCGCTTATCTGTAATTTAAATTAGCATCAGATGGAGATACACAAAATAGTCGTTATCCTGGCTACTTTTTCAGTCTTATAACAAGATCCTGGAATGATTCCACCCATAAAGACATGATGGTAGCTTGCAAGAGAGGCGTAGAAGCCTCATCTTGACAATCATTTGTTGTTTACTGGACTGTCAGGAAGGAGCGCGAGAGCAGCATCAAGCTCTCGTCGTGCCAAAGTCTGCTCAATACCGAATGCATCCTTTTCTCCCACCGGATATGGCCAGAAATGACCAATCTCCTCGCCACCGCTTGAAGTTTGTCTTTCGTCCAAAGGCGGTGCCTGATGCAGATTTTGTGTTACTAGCTGCACCTTGGGAGGATTATGAGCCAGAGGAGGTTGGATGGACCACTGTCGCCGGGACAAGTTGCCATCTTCAGAGTACGGATTTCGTTCTGCAGGATCAAAAGAGATCTTCGGACTGAGTATCCATTATCGCTACGGAAAATTTGTCTCCTCGAAGTCGGAGAACATGTCAATGCTGGCTGAGTTTAAATTGTAACAGTTTTATTTGGATTCGCAGAATAGTATAGTGTATATGTCTTAAGTACGACGAGTTCAGGACTGCGTCGTACTTTGAGGCAGAGCACCGAGGCAATGAGTGATTTAGCAGGCCTAGATAGCAAGTTGAGAACGAGAAACGAAGAAACAGTAAGACGATGGGCAGACCTTGTCCAAAATCACCTCGGTTTAAAAGTAACACCTAAAGGAAACAGCATAGCCTGCCAAGATCATAGCGAAACCATGATGTTGTGACACGACTTGGTCGAGAATTCAACCTCAGTAGACGTCTTTCGGATTTCGTGTGGAATGATCCTTGAACAAGAAATTGGGTATCGGCCTGTAAAGACGAGATCTGGTCATTATTCGGGCAATATTTCTGTCTTGAGGATGCGGTTCGCCTTCGATTTTGGAACTGGCGCTAAATGGAAATCAGCGAAGGGGGTAAAGTGCAGGACATACAGCTACGCACCATTCGTGTTCTCCGTTATATAGAACCGTCGAAGAATCATAATAGCTTCCTCGCGCAGGTATCCGCCAATAGCTTTATAGACCGGATGCACCGGATGATAGATCCTACGGCAAAAATCAGCCAAACTCGGGTGATGCAATTGACAGCATACTCGTTCGTCCCCAAGACGCTCCCACATCCTCCAAATCTGTCGTTGGCACAACCGAAGAAGACCTCCTTGATACCCAATTGCCGTAGGGCAGACCCACACATGATACATGGTTCGACCGTCACGTAGAGTGTCGTGCTTGATAGCGGGTACTGTGACAACTCAGGCGTCTCAGCCAGGATTTGGTCAATTGCCTCTAGCTCCGCATGTCGGGTAGCCTATTAAAAAATGTAGTCCTGATAACTGTGATTGAGTACAAGAAATGCGCATACATTCCTGAGCTCGTTCGTCCGATTCCTGGCTTTGGCGATGATGACTCCACCACGAACAAAAACGCAGCCAACGGGCACCTCGCTGGCATCGAGAGCTTCTTGAGCCTAAAGAAAGAGGGTTATATCGTCCTCAACCGCAAAGGAACCCGGTCGTACCATCGCAAGTGCCTCCTTCATGAAAATCTCATGGACAGCATCCATCGCGGCGATGCCAGGTATGTTTCTGCCAGAGCTGACAGCAGAAAATGTTAACGCCGAGATTCAACTGCGAGCAACAGGCAAATGAGCCGTGGTCGTGGTCGTAGTTCGAGAGCAAGAGACGAAGCGGCCCGGAATGCTCCGTCCGATCTTTCCTTCCTATTCACCCTCTACTCCGCGAGACGTACGCAACCGTGCGATCAAAACGGTACGAGCCTTTGTGGCCACGGCGCTATTGTCATGTTAGGGCTGTGGACCCGGCCGTTTCTGATTGGGACCTGGCACCGGTACCACCACCACCACCACCTTAGCTGTATCAGCGGAGATGGCCAATCAATCCAGTTTTCCAGTCTTCCTCTAATTTGGCTAATTGTGGCGACAAAAATTTTCCGCTCTCGTTTCCCTGATAATCTCTAGGTGGACTTCGGTATCTTTTGACCTTGTTTCTTGGCTGAAATTTTCCAATATCAGGTCTATCATATATTGCTGCTTCTGGTCCTTCCGTTGGTTATTGCGGATCCTACGCTGCCGCTCAGTGAACCGACGTTTACTGTGTGGACACTGTCGTGTAACGCTGCATATCTATCTCCCTGCCTGCTACATCTTGGTATCGACAGATGTTACCTTCGACTGTGAGGGTACTATCAGATCGAATTGCCAAGGAAATAGTAATTTTCTGGCCGCGTGGAATACCATGAAAAGTAAGGATCTCAACCTATCAGTGGGTTAGTATCATAGTTAATATGAGGCACATTGTCTATGTAGGTATCCCCGAGGCATAGAATTTTTCTCGTCCTATAAATTTTAAGCATAAGAAGCCTTTCCTCGCTTGTGGACTGATGATGCACGACGTAACATTCCACACGAAGCCCGTGTGTGCATTGCTTTTTGTCCATCCAAGCCGAACGTGCCAGAATCAACGGTCAGATTCGCCGAAAACTTTTGTCGATGGATGGTGCGTCCGTCGATCTTAAATTATTCATATTCTCTGCCTATCCCATCCTCTGTCAGTGGTATAATCTCGTTTGCCAAGCCCATGGTACGCAGCTGAGGGGGAATACTTGTCGACTCCTCTACAGACCCATGAATCTTGCGAATAAATAATGCTTATCCACATCAATCTCATGAGAGCTCTGCTCTCGCTTTTGTCCTCGCCCGTGACTGCTGAAACAGACTGTAGGCCCCAGATTGTGCCACTATCACCACCATCAGCCTGAATGTATTCACAGCGGCTACTCCGACACTTCCTCCATACCTTCCTAGTCCGATCTGTCAATCAATCATCATGCATTCTTATCAAGATGATAACGAAGCTATAGTTTTGTCTCTCGTGGTCTCTTTCCAGGCTTCGTGGGACACAGCATTGTCTGTTTGCAGCTCTGACTCGGCATATCAGGTGGACGTGAACTTTTTTCTCGACTTCCTTTGGACTGCGCAGTATGGTATCTACCCCGCGGCTGCTTTCTGGTCAGCGGATAGTCAGCGAAGAGCCTGATGATATAGTCGAATCTATTCATGAGAAGGACCTTTTGATTCTTTACCCACAAGCACCGAGCTGCATGATGTCATCGCTACGTCTTGGTGTTGCGCGTGTGGATCAAATTTCCTAACGCGAAAAAAAAAGGCAGGCGATTGAATGGCTAGAGCACTGTGACGCGCTTCCAGCTATTCGTGATTATATAACTTTTGCTTCTGATGTATTATGATAATTTGTAGATAATTTGTCTACATCAAAGTTGGGAGCTGTATTCCCTGCTGCAGTGTATACTGTATCGCGTCGATTGACCTGCCATACTCCACGGACAGAAAGTCCGGCAACAGAGTCATGGAAGACTATAAATACATCCCTCCTTGGCTCTCGTACAATCCAAAGGGTTATTTCCGATCAGTCATCTAGAATTGGACTGGATTTCACGCATCTACCTCAAAAAGATTTTCATCGGCGGCCACTGATCTTCGTTACGAATCGCGAACCTCCGAGCCCAGGCTCACAAAACGCGGGCCTCTCTCTCGATGAGTTCTAGCGGTAAGTTGTAACCTGCGGGTCGACCTCGGATAGTGACTCCGATAATAGATCTACCTCTTCGTTCTGAGGATTACCCCGTGCATGCATTTGCAGAATACATGACGAAAATCTCGCGGTGTCTAGTATACAGCCACAGACGGACCGTTCCTCCTACCTGAAGCCCCATCAAACAGCCCCAGGGATGAGTAGCATCGTCGCTACCGAAGCTGATGCTCAATAATACCGATGTCAAGAGGCGCCGGTCAGGGATGATCAGCATGGGAGCCGGTCGACGTGGGGCAATAATGATCAATAAATCATCCTTCAATTAAATCAATTTTCATCATGCTGAGCACTTTGCGTCCCTCACTTTGACTCACTGTGAGAAGGAGCGGTATACTTTGGGGTAGCAATCATGGACGGTATAGAGCGGTCTTCGACCCTTTATCAATCCTGAACGACACCCTTTTGCTTGATGAGTGAATGGCGAACCCCATGGGGCATCTCAGTTATGTCAATATGAGACGATGACTCCACCAACTGCAAGAACGACGAAATGGATTACCACTTCAAAGGCCGACGGGAAGAACGTACGTCAGGATTCTAACGGTATCGCGAACCAATGAGCAGACTTGGATGGAGTCCCAAAACTCTTGCAGCTTCTTCATGTGCCTTATCTTGACGGAGACTTACGGTATTTATGATGGACGGACGTATCATAGTGGCGCCGTCTCCCATGGTCGGCTGCGAGATGGAATTAGAAAGAAGCACGATGTCGATGTCTTTCCCATGGTTTGAATTGTAAACACTAATTCCTCACGTATTGCGGAAGACAGACGGAACGACTGTGAGCCGTCTAATCTGTGAAGCTGAATAATCATATTAATAGAGTCGAACGGAGCTAAGTTGATAGATATCAAGGTATCGTAAATATTCCCCCGGTTAGAGCTAACAGCCACCAGCTGCGCCTAAGACAATCCGTCAAGCGGAGATTCGATCGTAGTATGCTGCAGTGTACCGCGTTATCAAACCGACGAACAAGTAGAGAATGTGACAGTGCTTACTGGTTATGTTTCGTGTCATCAATGATCATCGGACCGACGTCCAGGTTTCTTGATAAACCATTCGGTCCGGTATTAGAATTACAAGTAGCCTGGGAGTGCGCGATGATGGTACAACAACAACATGAATGAACGAATGAATGAATGCGCGATTTATCAAATAAGACCTAATAGGAAAGAACCTAAGGCGCGCCGTCAGTCATGGATATTGCAGAGACACTGAGCGTCACTGACCTAACCCCTCCCGGTATTCACGACCTTCCGGAGGTTTCACCGTAAATTCCGCAATACCCCAATAACCTCCTGCAAATTATCCCTGTTCCATTCGCCGCTCCAGCCCTGTTTACGTTCCCTCCAGCCTGAAACCTCGACGTAACCCCTAGAGCCTTCGAGGTAATGGAGGAATGGTGTATCAGGGCGTGGCGCAATGAACAAGGCTGGATCCCTTGAAACAAATGCATGTGGTGCTGTCCTGGGACGCTTAAGCTTTGGAGGTGTTGCAACAGCCTGAGACGGGTTGATCTTATCAAGACTCGTCTGTTTGGTGATGGGCGCTGGTTTGGGTGACTTCAAACTGAATTCAATTAGAGGAGGGTTGGACTCAGGTACATGAGTCTTCGATGAGATTTCGGAAACAGTGCGGAGCCTTCCTGGCGCTAATGAAGGGGGATGCAGGCGAGACGAAGATTGCATAGCATCAGGTCGTAAGATGGAGGAGTGGTAAGTGCGGAGATGTCTGTCGGATAGAGCGCTTTCCTGAGAATAGCAGGAAGACTCTGAAGATGTACGCGACCGAGTCGCAATGGACCGGTCATTAAAGGAGGACTGCGATTGGTTCATCTGATATCGTGTGGGATGAAGGTATTTGTCGGAAGGCGGGGTATGGGATGACCACGGTTCCGGGGCAAAATTACGTGGGACATAGCCGGATGGCGCAGTTTTGGGCCGTCTGGGTGTCTTGGGGGAATTCGAAGTCTTCGGCTGCAGAAGAGTAGTGTCATAAGGAAACGCTGACGACGCAGGCGATGCCCTAGCAGCACGATATGCATTCGCCCTCCCTTCTGGCGTATATGGGGGCTGACTTTCACCAGGACGCTGATGTTGAGGGACCGGCAGAACAACATCTGGTACTGGCGGCACTGTTGACACACTGGATTTCTTGCGGCCAATACCGATACGCCTCAGAAGAGGAGAAAGAGAAAAGGAGGGACGCGAGGTGCGACTCGGAGTTGTGCGGAGAGATGAGCCTAGGCTCGACGTCGGGGAAAGGGTTGGAAAGGTGGTCTGAGAAGATAGGTCGGGTGAAGAGAAAACGGAAGATAGCTTTGATTTCTTCGCTTTCTTCTCTATCTTGACCAGAGGCTTTGGTGGCTTCGGAGTACCACAGTTAGGTAGTGCATACATGGAGACAGGTGAAGGGGGACGGCGACGAGGGTGTGGGATGCTGCTGCGACTGGAGGAGGGCATGGAGAAAATCACCGGTGGCGGTCTCCAGATAGAGTATATATGTAGGCTAACAACGTAAGTGATGCCTTCCGGGGTATTATTGTAATACGCTCATCCAGGGAGAGCGATGTGATCTTGTGTGATGCAATCAGGCACATAGTCGAGATTCAACAAGGTCCGAACGCCGTAGGCGCTAAATGTTTTCCTGCGACGGTGCTGGAATAGAATGGAACAAATAGGTTGACACGTTCCGTCGCTATACGTTTGTCAAGTTTAGAGTTTTGAGTGGTCAGTGTGGAGCGGTGAGCATGAGAAACGGAGGCAGCTGACGAACTAAGCACGAATAAGAAGTTTGTGATTCGCGGCAAGTGAGAAGAGAAAATACCTCCGATCGTAAGATAAAAGGTACCGTACCAACGGATAACGCCGTTAGTTATCCAATTAACGACGCGTGTTTTCCTCGACGACCATCACTAATGCTTTTGCGATCTCCTTTGATGAAGCCAAAGAGACGCGGAGAAGATTGAAATCATCGTTGATTACATGTTCACTTAGTGCCTCAAGAGGTACATGTCGGATATGGAATGGCTGGGATACCTGTCTCATGAGGTCTGAAAAACTGTTGGCGTGCCCCTAGAAGATGGAAACAAATGGGTATAAGTCAAATTGAAACCGCATAAAAAGGTAAGGGCCATCAAACCATGAAGCTTCCAAATACTCTGGCACACAGGGTTGTTTTCCCGGCTTGACGATATTAAGGTCTGTCCAGAACCTGGCCGAAAAAAATAGACGTGCGCCATGCTTTGCGCCGGCAACAGAGGCAGTTATGGAGATGCCCCCTCATACAGGATAGAAGTCAACTTGATGACCGGTATCATGGAAGTTCGATATTCGCTCACCCCCTTACCGCTGTTCCATTGACCCTGCGTAGAAAGGGAGACATGATGTGAATTGGCGTCGATTTGAAAAGGCTCTTGTGATTCTTCGAGAGTCGGAAAGTCACATAAGTTGCTGTAAAGTCTGCTTCTACGAGAACCGGGTAAACTATAAGCCGAAAGCATTGATTCTGGATTCACTCGGTATGCGTATATTGAATGGCGTATACCACACTGGGTGGTGGGTGCAAGAAACGTAGAGATATCAGAGCGACGGACATAGGTGGCACTTTTTCTGGATGCTGTGCGGGTGCAAAATCGGGATATCGACCCTCTGGTAAAAATCCGTAGACACTGAAACGTGGTGTTTTCCGAGAAAGCGGAAGAAGCGGGAAAGTGGAAGCATGCAGGCGGATAGAAACCAAAAGAATTCCTTTCCGGGCTGCGGGAAAGGTGGTGGATGGTCGGAATGGTTGACTGATTGAATGGCGATTGAGTGCCACTTCGCCTACAAAGCAAGTCGAAGGAGCCAGGGACGGCTATGAAGTAGCCGGGTTACACAGGAATTCACAATGTACATCGAGACCTGACGGCAAATTAAGAGATCCGTTCCTCGCTGCACCAGAAGGATGTAGGACGCACTACGATGGTATGCCGTCAGCCGTGCGCGAGCACTTCCGTCGTTAAATTAAAGCGTAAGCGCTCACGTCCACCGTATTGCCTCTACCGCAGTATTCATGATCAGACTAAGGGTGCACAAGGTGAACGGTAGCATTCACCTGCGCTAGGACTGATACCGTCGCATACGGGTGGGGCTTGTGTATTAGAACACCATGTTTGAACTGCTTTTGAGGAACAATGTCAGTCATGTCCCAAGCTCTAAGGGTATAAGTTTCGGGACCGAAGTCCAGCGTGGTATACACCGAATAAAATTTCTGGGAGGCCGGACCTGCGCACATGGTAGTGCTTAATGTATTATCAAGGTGAAGGAGCCCAACCTCACACGAGAGAAATTTAAATCCCTTTTGATATTGGATGAGCTGGGCCTCGAAAACCCCGACTGCATAGAAA
Organism: Armillaria gallica; assembly: GCA_037576215.1. NCBI lineage: Eukaryota > Fungi > Basidiomycota > Agaricomycetes > Agaricales > Physalacriaceae > Armillaria > Armillaria gallica. The sequence goes on along the minus strand of JBANDB010000016.1, from coordinate 871,323 downwards.
ACGCTCCCACCGCCGTAAAAGATCAAAAAGAGCGAGCAGGCACTGAATTCTTCCTGTTCAAGGGATCTAGCTTCGGTGTGTTCTGAGGTCCCGACACCGTCCGGAAACGAGCAGCGTCGTTTGGAGCATTGCTACTGTCGCTACTACGCTGGTTCCTAATTTTGGTTTCGCAGTGGCTCTGTCTTGCCTTGGAAGGAATGCGAGGCATGGTGCAATAAGTTTCACTTTCGCTTGTGCACCGCCTCACAGCGCGAAATGGCCGGAAAATCTACGTCTCTGATGAAGTGTAGCTCCGGTGGTGGTATAGCGTACCGACGTGCGGCTATTGGTGATGATAGGATTGATATGGGGTAAAATCTACAAAATCGATGACATGTCCATAAGGTCCTTGGTAAACAGGATTCACGTACATAGTTTGAGTGCGCGCAGCGGGACTTAAAAAATCCTCGATAAAATGTGCCAATTGTTTTCCATACATATCCGCAGAGAATATCGGTATAACTTACTCGTTTGACGAAGTCGTCCGTCTGCACTAAAAGACAGTGTCGGGCACCTGCTCCTTACTAGTACGTCAAGACTTCAGGGAACGAACGCAAGGGCTGGGTTCAGACGATAGCCCGTAGCCGAGGCCTATCCTCCGCCCCGTAATGGTATCGCCGAGAGGGTCCTTTTCGATGGCGAGGCCCGCTAGCTTTCACTGAGACTAATGGTCGGAGGTTAAGCGTTTCAGACGGGCGCGCGCCACACCAGGAACGTATGACCTGAGTGCGAGCCGTCAAAGCCGCAGTGTCACCGTCGTTGAGAAGATGGGTTGTGCAAGCCTAAGGAAAATTCTGCCCAAATCTTCAACAGATAGCGAGGCTAATCAGAAGAATTAGAAACGAGCCCTTCAGACAGAATCTTCCCTGCATTGATTTCGCGTAGAACTACGAAGTTATGTTAGTCCACATTGTGTATGATAAGGGTGGTAAATGCATTCACAGTTGGAGTTGGTATGCCTTAGAATTGGATATTTCCCCGAAGTGCATCTATCCTCGGCAGAGTAGCCGCATTAGTGACACGGCGGGGTCGAAAGTAATGCACCCGCTTGGAAAGATACTGCTATCTGAGAACAGATAAGTTCTATTTGGGTAATCAGTTGTATATGGCGAACCTGGCGAGCTTTGGTAGTGACACTGAGTTCCAATGTTCTGTCTCTTTCGCGAAATAATCGTTTCTCGTCGATAGATGGACGACATATACCTACGGAAGGTGAGAAAGACTGTGATTTGGCGAGACAAAAATGAAACATTCACACACCTGCCAAGAACTGGCACGGATATGTAGCACTAGGGTTCAAGTATGCGCGTCTAAATGGTAACATGCTCATCAACTACGCGAAGGATAGCATGCCCATCATCGGACCCAAGAGTATTTTCCCGTATTTTTCCCGCAAAGCTTAGAAAGGCATTCGGATCAATTGGTCAGCACTTGCCGCCACCGGCTTGCTCGGCTCTTCACGAGCACTGCAAGTTCAACAGTCGAGTACCAGTGCTCTACCGATTGTTTGTGGAAATCGAAGAGCTATTGGAGTCGGTCGTCTGGAGCATCTTTTCAAAACAAGTAAACACAATTTAGTTCAATCTTCCAGATTCTTCTATTGACAGCTCACAAGATGGCCCACCGCCGACCGGTGACCGCTTTCAGTGCGCGTGCTGCTCACGTCTGCAGGCGGCTCCTGACTCCTGCCAGCGAGGCCCAGGGCTGCCTGTAATATTCTTACATTGTTCCTTCACCTGCCTACTGCCACGATGTTCCACTTACCCTATCTCCTCTCTAAGTAATCTCTGCATCACTTCCTGGCTGTAGAGAACTTGAACCGTCGAGGGACATGGGGCTTCCTTATCACATATATAGTTGCAGATCGGAGCTTTGTATGCACCATTACTCCTGCTGTCCGTAAGCTGATAGGTATTGCACAGTTAGCATCGGGACTAGCTGCAATCCCGTTAACAAGTCCAGTCTTTTGCACTGGCGTATTTGATTGCACGTTTCCGCCCATTTGTCAAGTACTAGCAAGGCTTATATACGATCTTTCTAATCTCAGAACAATACGTATGGCTGTGATCATGCGTGAAAAGGGAGTGCGACAGATCGTTCATAAAACGTATTCCAGGTATTTTACAGTGGGTACTTGGCGTCTTTCGTATCATATGGAAAATCGCCCACTCCAGGTTGCATCCCCAAAGTTGATTATCGAAATCTCAAGACCAGGAGAATCCTATGGGCCTCTACTGAACGGTCTAGCGTCGCACTTACGGGGTTCGTTGCGATCTTCAGGCTGATTTCCATTCTTTTTTCTTTACATAATTCTGCGCGCGTGACTGGTCTCATGCATTCAACACTAGCCCCTCGGGAGACCGTAGCGGTACCTCTTCTGCCGGCCCGATAGTCCAAATTCATCGCCAAAAGCTACTCTTACTCATTCGGTTCGCTGGTTTGGAGAAAGGGTTAGCCTCGACAGTTGAGGGCTCTACTATGTCACGGACGCGCCAAGGCACTCGACTAAGCTTTGAAATCTTTTCAGGTCTTGCAGGCATTGTCCTACCCTTTTAGTCGGCGCTCACCGGTTGCTTTCGTAGACATACGGACGATCCACTGGAGGCCCAGGAACGGCGGCGTAGCAAATGAGACTTGCGCTCCCACGCCTACCACGCCTACCTCTCTGGACGGCATGTAAACGGTTTCTATCAGGTCAAAAAACAAAGCACTTTCTGCGAATTGCCAACCGTTGATTGATCGGCACGACACATTGGCGGCTTGCTTTCCCCGTCCAGTGAAGTTTAGCTTGTCAAGGTCGTCGAATAGCTCTACTTCGAGCCACCTGGAACGCGCTATCTATCAGAACAGGTGGTTTTCCACTTGATTTTACCTTCCATTCCTTGATGTTGACAGTTCCGAAGATACGCCTGTAATCCAATGCGTGTGGTAGTAGTACTTGGCACGCCTAGACGGCTCTTTGAATTCTGAGATGCCAGTATTTAAGCAGATCCTTAGCTCAATATTTCCGCATCGTTCTTTGAACTGCATATTATCATGATGTTCAAGCAAGGTCTCGCTTTACTCCCTCTCTATCTGATGCTCTGCGCGGCTGCGCCTGGTCCCAAAGCTGCAGAGACCTTGGACGCTCGAGCTTCATGCAACGTCTATTGCTGCACCACGGTGACCTTCGTATGTTGCATGAATAGAATACGCTATTCGTGAAACTGACCTTATCATAGGTATATAACAGCTACGTAGGGGTGCACTGCAATCCCATTAGCAACTGTGCGCGTCCAGTCTGTTGCACTGGTACTTTTGACTATGTGTGTTCTGTTCATGGCCTTTATTCGTACGAGCTTGTGTCTGAAAAGTGATCTTTCTAGTCTCAAAACAGTATTGGTGGCTGCGAGTACGTGTGAAAAGAGGAGCGGGTTGGATAGCACAAGCTGAGAAGGACGCGGTTGTTCTCGTCTGTGGAATCTCAAACTCTCAGTATTACACGATCATAATGTAACATTTTCGAAGCGAAGAAACTGTGATTGAGTCCATTGAGAAACATAGAACCTTCAGCAATGCCAAGCAATGGATGTGTTTAGTGCTCACCCGTGTTATCGGAGACGCAGTTGACCCAAGGGTAAGGCTCCCCCGAAGCTTCAGCGTTACCCAACGAAAGCGCTAGAGATCTTATGTAGCGACCCGTGGTCGGGGTATAATCTCAGCTACTAATTATCGGAGCCTGCAGATTAAGTACCGTATTATATTGACATGCGTTGGCATGGTGCGACAACAAAGTCCTGCCATCCGAAGTTGTGGTGCGTTGTTGGAGCGCACCGATGACAAAGTGCCTATTAGGGAAGCCGCGAGACCCCGACCCGAGCATGCCTAGGCGGTATGATAGTGAAGTAATCAAGAAGCTATTGAGCAGAGAACCAATGGACCGGGTGGTGACAAAACCTTCTTTCAACCCATCAAGAATCGTATGCATATAGAACGGCGACGTAGTGATCAGTGCGCACCTTTCGTTCTTGTTTTTCCTCCAAACTGAACTTCAGCCGGACTGACATCGGCGGCTTGGCAAGTCGGAAACCATACGTCGCACCCGGCTTGATGGGTACAAAAGTGAACTGTATGAGATAGTTTCAACCGTCGTATGTGCAGTGGACGTATTGACGTTGTGTCCGGCATGTTGGTCAGCAGCGAGCACAATGATGCATGTGCCTCTCGGCCACGAGTTACTTTCCCCGCACTTTGAAGTTCTTCAAGTGGGTCACAGCCATTGAGAACATCCGACCGCGCAAAAAGAAGTGATCCGCCCCTTCATGTGACAATCCCATGACTGTGTTCCACATCGTTTAAGTGTCAGGACTCGGGGAGCATGAGATGTATGCGTCTACCTAGGTGAGACTGGACTGTTGTAGGATCAGACATGCAATGACAGCAGAGTTCCGAATAGATGCCGCTGGAGACCAACGCTTCAGGCGGCGCTTTGAGCCCTGTATTTAAAAGGCCAAGAATCCCTACCTGAATATTAGAGCGTCGTTCTTTGACCTGCTCATTAGTACGATGTTCAAGCAAGCTCTCGCTCTACTCCCTCTCTATTTCATCTTCTGCGCAGCAGCGCCTAGTCCAGACGTCGATGCTCGAGAGACCGCAGTGACATGCGCCCTGCCCGCGCACATCTGGTGCTGCAGCAAGCTCAGCTTCGTACGTCTCGAAAATATTTCATGTTGGTTGTGAAGCCAACGGTTCTTGTTATAGGTATATAACAGTTATGTCGGGACCGGCTGCGAGCCCTTCAGCAGTTGCGCCACTCCAGTCTGTTGCACAGGAACGTTCTACAGCGTGAGTCTCTCGCCAGTTTGAAGTTTGTGTGCGTCTACTAACCCCGGAACAAATCATTGTAGAGTGGTGCTACTGTCGGTGGCTGCGAATACGCGTGACCGTTGGGAATGGGATATTTATTGATACGAGCAACACACCTTCGTGTCAATTGTATTTCCCAAACACAGGATTCAATGTATCATTCAAGGTTTTGCTGTCATTAACGCGATATTATTGAGTCATCATCAAAAATTTAGAGGAATAACAAAGGAATCAGTCACCGTCTTCTTGAGGGTCCAGCCCAAGAAGGTGCATCCTCCTCCTCGCCTTGTCCCCCAGATTAGCCTGGGGCATATCCCTCCCCAAAGTCACCCGCCGAAGACGCGTACAAGCCATCCGTACTTCCACCATATCAACTATTATCTCCTCGTCAACACCCTGACACCACACGAGCTCAAGTGACGTGAGTTGTGCCAGGTGCATTGTCCGCGTATCAGCTAGATATTGGATGGTTGTCTCAATTGAGGCATAGGATGCCTTGGGCCAATGTATAACAAGCTCACAGAGCCGCGAAATTGTCTCGAGTATAAGAATCAAATCCTTCTCGTCGATAGGAAGATATAAGATATGGAGTAGCCGCAACGAGCTGGCACAGGATCGGAGAAGATGCTCCAGATGCGCGAATTTGAATAGGTTCCCCGCGGAAGTACCATCTTTCTCGTGTACTAAAGACAGCGAGGCTAAATTCGGCAGGTGTAGAGGCGTGATGATAGCTTGAAGATTGTTGTAAGAGTAATCGTGCATGAGAAGGGTTAATGATGTTAGATGGGAGAGTACCTCGATCGGATGATTTGCGGCGTGGCTGCATGTAAAGCACCCAACGGTAACGTGGGTCAGCTCGGGCATAGAAGCAATGGTTGAGACAAAACGTCCGATATCACTAAGGATCATGTCTGCCTTGAACGTTCGGATACTTTTCGCAGGCATGGGGGCCCCGTCATCATTGGACAAGAGATGTCCTTTGAAAGACAGAGTTCGAAGATTGGGAGCGAGGAGAATAACAGAGGTCATGGCGTCGATGACATTCGATCCCCCAAAATACGTGACATCGACTAATTCTAGTCGAGGGAAAATGGCGTCTTTGACGAACTCTCCAAGGAAAAAGAAAGATCGGGAATACATGAATGAGATGTGTACCTCCTTCCAGCGTCGTGCCTCTGCGAAAAGAGTAGATAGAAATCCGCGCGACGGCCAGGTAACCAAGTCAGCATCATTATATCGACTATCCCGGAAGTCGATTTGGAGAGGCTCGTCTTTAGAGCGATGGAGGTAGAGAGGAATCCAAACCCCGTAATGATCACGAGATGACCTGGAAAATGGGCATTGCAAGTCTAGAGTTATCGTGGACCACAACGAATGGGTGGAGAGGGCGAGACGGCGCCAACAGGTGCATACCAGAGCGATTCGCAATAAAGATGTTGGGTCTTCCGTCTTTATCGCCTCCTTGAAAACGGCACAAAGCAATTCTGGCGGTAGACGACGGATAGGTGCTAAGAGGGACTTCTTTTGTTTGATGTACTCCTCCACTTCGGTGCGATCACACCTGAGCCTCTCGACCGTGTCTAGATGGCACTGAATCTCCCGATCATATCGAAAGAGGTCAAACTCTGCGCGCATGATATACTCAGGGAAGAGTACTGCATCAGCAGACAACAGTGCATTTCCAGATCTTAGTAACTCGAGATTCTGCTCCAGCGACTCTGTGTGGGACGCATCGACGTCGAAGCCGGCACCGCAATTAGAGCAGAGAAGGATAGGACCCTTCATGATCTGATCAGAGCTGGGGTATGATTCCATCAGCGTCGTCACTGCGACTGCGGGGCAAAACTATGGATACGTACTCGAACTTTGATTGCTGAGGATGTGGTGCCAATCTTAGAGTGACCAACAGCTTCTTCGTGTTAAGATATTACAATCTACATCACGTTTGAGTATCAAATAAACGATGTCAAGGGAGAGAATACTCACAACGAGTTGTTAACAAAGAACGCGTGCAATGATGGTTCGAATGGAGTACTAGAGAATGGGACGCATATATTATAGTATGATCGCGCTCGGCCCAGAAAGTCCCGAAGCCTCTGGGGCGATGACATCATTTTGGGCGGGACAGTGCAAGGGCTGGCACAGTCTGTGCGCGAGTTTGGTACCAAGCGGAACGAACTGGGCCTTCGGACAGGGACTCGCCCAAAATAAGTATATTGTTTACTGAGCTATTCCGACGACCTTGGGTAATCCTTCAAAAGAATCAACCTTGGCAAGCGGTGCTACTGTCGAAGTGGGTTAAACGGGGAGGCAAATCAGAGTCATGATATTGGTGAGGAATGAGGGTCGACATGACGGAACAAGAACTTCGTGAATTCTGCGATGTGAGGGTAGGAGTCAAGACGTTCTCGTCCTGTTTTGGGATTCCCGACCGGGCCGACCCAATTTGCTTACTTAATAGGATGAACCCTCAACGTCGATCATCAAGGGCCATAATGAGCAGGTGCGGTGTGGGCAGGGTGGAAGGCACCGAAGCAGAAATGCTACTGGACTGGCGAGGAACTGAAAAATGGGTACATAAATACTAGTACATGCTGCAGCTCCGTCTTCTCCCTCGTAAGATACTGTCAAGAAGGGCGGGCGACGGGACGGAGCTTGAGGTATTGAATGCCAAGTTCTCTAACACAATCTACTCATAATTCTTTGATTATCATAGATTCCTCACTATAAAGTAGTATGGGTGCAATGCGCTGTTCCTTTGATAAAAGTACATCATGCATAGAGAAAAGGGAACTATGCGTTCATGGAAGCTAATTATGCCTTGGCCTCAATGGGTGCATCACCTGTTTGGATTACACGTGAGGCGACTCACTAATTCGTATTCGAGAAACTCACCCTTTTCTGACGTTTCTTCAGGTGTAGGTGAAGCAGTTGCTACGGCTTTATTGATGAGTGCCTACATAAACCAGGATTAGCCTCAGTACCTCGGAAAATATAATGCGATCTCACCACAAGATTCGTGGGTACAGCACCTATCGACGTCGCTATCTTGTTTCCGTCTTTAAACGCGAGGAACGTGGGCATCTACCTGAGGCGTCACAACTCTGAAAAATGCGAATAAACAGCGGCACTACGCACCGAGGAGATCTGGACCTCGTCCATGATGCTCGGTTGCTCGTCAACGTCAACTGTATAAAATTCGACGCCGGCAAATTCAGGCTTTTCGGCAAGTTTCTTGAAGACAGGTCCAATCATCTTGCAGGGTCCACACCACGTCGCCCAAAAGTCTATGACTACGGGTTTCGGACCGTCGATCTGCGGTCACGGAGTTAGGTACCAAAGGCGAAGAGGAGCATTCGATACTCACGATTTTCCTAAAGTCGGCAAGGGAGTTGATTGCTTGGGTCGCCATTAGTTGTGCTAGTGGTATTGGATGGGTGGGTGGGTGGTGGTGGTGGTGGTAATGATATCAGCTTGTCTCAGTGCGGATTTTTATACTTCCTTTCCGTGGCTTGGTGAGCGATCACGCGATTCTGACTAATCGTTTATAAGCGACAAGTGATCATGCGTCGGATTCCGCGTCGGGATTCGGGAAGGGCATACCCTTTGTCCTCCTGTCAGCCTCGGGCAGGGGTTCATATTTAATTTGTTGGTCTTTCGCAATTATACAGCCTTGCAATATGTTTTGATTTGAAAGGCGGCGCGACACCAAAGAAGTTTTTTTCTCCCCAAAACTCCAAAATTCAAGTTAGAGTTAAGGATTCTATAAATCAGTATGTCATTGGTATGCCAGCGGCGGGGTACGCGACTATCCGCTTCCGCTTTGCATGAAAATTCAGCGGCACAAGTGCCTCACCCGCCACTATGGGAATTTTGAACCGAATACCATATTGCATCGTGACAGACTCGGGGTGATGGCACATCCTGGCACCATATTTGATTGATTTGACGACAAGGAATCCTCAAGACTCCCCGTTTTCAGTCCTTGCCCAAAACTAGACATTCCCCGTACAAGTAGATGCTCAACACACAGTCCATTCAAGCGGATCTCGAAACGGAGAGTTACGCTCATCAGACAGTGAGCTTATAGTATTTGCCACAATGATCATAGCACGAAGCGTACAAACAAGAGAACTGGATGATTGCTTTACATACTTATATATTAATTTGTTACAAGTACTATCATCAAACAATGTGTACCTGTATCAAGCTATCGTGTCCCCCTTTTACTGGTTAGTTCACTCTGAAATCACATAATACCCCTCCTGCAAAGTCTTGGGAAAGCGACCTCAACCCTCGACTTCACCGCCAAGCGATCAAAGGAGGCTTTGTTCTGGTATGTTATTGCCTCGAGATGTGCGTTGTGAAGGCAAGTAAATCTCTGATCCGTTAGGGACGAATCAAGCGTATTCCACCAAGACATCTCTTGCGAACCGGAGACAAGAGGAAATGGTATAGGGAAGGAAAAGGTTACCGTCTTGATAGAAGTACCAACTTGGACGTTGCGGAAGACGTGCCCCAACCACACTAATTCATAAATTAAACAAGCTCAAATGGAACTACATCAGCACACAGTCAGTAAGCAGATGAACTGACAACTTACACGGTTTCTGGAATTATGCCAATCGGGCTGGCAGAGACTTCATGAAGCTTGCTACGGATGCTCTAGCGCTCATTGTCAATAGAATACAGAACGTCTACCATTCCCTTTACCAGAACTGGGTTCCCGACCATCGTTTCCACCCATGCCGGATCCACAAAGCAATCCCGAAACCTAAAAATACGCAGTTCAAAGGTGTCAACACCGTCAACGAGATCGTGCGCAGAGCTTTTCAACACTGAAAACGCTGCAGGGAGGTCATCGATGAGGGCCGTATGAGTACCCAGTCCACTCGGTAGGACGCGAGAAATGTAACGGAACCCAACAGCTTTGAGCTCCACTGCCAGAGCAGCCTGGCCCCTACCAAAGGCGGCATCAGTGCCGGGGAGAGAATTCCCAAGAAGCTTGCAGCGATCTCTGAAGGATTTGAATCGATCGAGTATTGAAACATGAAGAGTCAGATATGGAACTCCCTCGGGTCCGAGCTGTACAGAGTCCGCTGCAGAGTGCAGGAGCCATAACACTCCATCCAGGAGATGGTATAGGATGGCAAGGAAGCTGTAGGCAGTGGTCTGTACGTATTTAATGAAACGAGCTAGAGGGACTAGACTGACGAAAGTGAGACTAACTGCACGTTACATGAACGCCACCAGTGTTTGTGCAAGAGAAGATTCAGCCAGATTCAGCCGCGTAAGTATAATCGCCACAGGCCTCCAATAATCGAGCGAGCCTGTCTGTGCTCTACAAAACGGTCAATACTCAAGAACATTCTGCGAAACAAGAGACTTGCGTTCAGCGGCGCCATCTGACGCCCGTGGCAGCCCCTCAAAGTAAGAAGATCGTCTTTCGAAATCGCACGTCGAGAGCATGAACAAGTCGGCTTTCGCCGGGCGCTTAAGATCGACGGCAGGACCCGGCGGCATGATCGCTTTGGAATACTTTCCTTTTTCTCCATGTTCCGTCTTTTCCACCGTTTGCCGGCCAACCGTATCACCCATCGTTCACTTTCTACCGGCCTCATTTCGCGCACCGTGCGCGTCGAATCACTTGCGGAAGGATACAATGTCAACAGAGTCCTGGCTGCCATCAAGGCGAACCCGGCAGAATCGATAATTGTCGCCAAGGATTACCTACTCGTACGGTTCTTCAATGAGGACATGGCCAAGAATTGTGTCGCGTCTGGGAGCGGAACGTCAGGAGCAGTGATGAAAATGGACGATTCTCTGTCACCCCCAATGTCTGCTGTCGATGTGGCAGCCCTTGGAAGACTGGGAACGTCTCGGTCGCTGGCGATGACGGATATACCCAACAAGGTCCAAGAAAAAGACATCCTGGAAATTATTTCTCAGCATGGCGGTCTGGAGTCTTGGATCTTCGACTCGCCCAAAAGGGCAGCTACAGCGCGTTACTTGGATATGCACGATGCGTTCCAGGCGCGTTTTACCGTTTCTTATCAAGTTTTTGTACTAATTTTGTCTGCCACAGGCCTTGGTGGACTTGAGAAGCAGCGGTATTAACACCCTCCCCTTAACGAACCCTGACGGATATATATTTCCTGAGTGGTTCCCGGCGGAGGAAGCTGACCAGGGGATGGTCAATTGTCGCGTCAAATTTTCCGGCATCACAGACCCTAAAATGATCTTGCATCTTCGCTCATGGGTAGTAGAATTTGAGAAGGATCACATTCCTGTACTGTCTATCTCGTTGTCGAGAGAACAAGGAGTATGTTGTTTCTCTTTCGCTATCTCTATGCAAATCCCTAATGTTGTGAATGATCTAGACTGCAATGCTGCAATTCGCATCGTCTGATCTAGCACAGAGATTCTGCAACATGTGCGCGTCCCGGGCCCTGGAGTTGGGTGTTGAGATATCTGTAGCACGTCGTCACTCGGCAATTCAGCGGGGTCTCGTCACGGCGATAGCACTCGGCGCGTGTCGAACAGTTACTCTCAACTTGGCCGATGAAAAGGATCTGACCCGTCCGAACGATTATCTCCACTTCTTCAAGCGAATTGGTGTTATTACTCCAGAGTCGAAGTACGTTTACCCCTTTCTTCCTCTGTGCGTCCAGATTGATGATATATACCACGTAGAGATCAGTTCGCCTCCCCAGTTCGTGAATTGCGCGTTTCGTACGAAAAATTGTCTTCTGCTTTGCGATGCATTCTCGTCCTGTCCGGTCTTGAGGTCGCGGGGAGCAAACATTCGAGCCTGCCTGACTTTGAGGGAGCCAGCATCAATTTTTTGGGTGCTCATCTGAACCCGTCTCCTGTATCCCCCAGTTTATGGCAGTAATGCTGGAACTATTTGCTTCCTCAAGGACATGTGTATTCAAGCGCGCATCCATGTATTCGTAGGTGTCATGCACTTTCATTCTTTCATAGATCAGACCTCCTCTGGATGGTTATCCCAGGTAGACCGAGTCTCTAGTCCGTCATTTCAAAGAAGGACGGGTCTCGTCCAGCAAAGCCTTATGACAAATCCCCGGGACACGCTTGGTAACTGCTTCTCAGTTGGAAAATATATCCTTCAATGAGAGATCTGAGACGATATCCAGAGGACGATAATGGCGAGTCTTCGTTACGTCGTAGTGCCAAGTCGCAAGATTGCATGTAATCAAAATTCGACTTTCTTCCTACAATATATCAAGTACTGGTGATGTATACGTTTCTGAACCATGAAAGTGAACGCAAGTTCTGAAGGATGTGGTGATGATCCTTCAATCATTCATCGCTGGCGAATCCGCCCTTTGTCTTCGTCCGTAATAATTCCTCGTCCCTCGAACAAACCGAGTACACGAATACCAGCTTCGATCATGGCTTTGTCCCCGTGGGCACTCCAACATTGACGAAGAACTGAAAGCAACCCTACCGTCTCATCTTGCGGGCGTATGGTCGCCTTCGCTGTCTTCGTTCAATTAGGTGACATCGGTTGTGATCTGTTCGCGTCTGTTCCGAACTTCTGCAACGGCATCCACGCGTTGCGGTCCTCAATACCGGTCCTCTACCATTGGCTGGAAAATTTCCGAGAGAGCAGAAAGCAGCGTCATGCCCATTGACATCCAATTCCATACAAGACTGCCAGTACTTGCTACTGTGTCCAAATTACGACCACTTTGGGTATTGTCCCGTTCTCTACCGCGTGACTCTGGAATAGCCATGAAACTCTACGGTCAAACCTTCCCGCTGCAGCTCTGCAAGTTTCTCCAACGTTTCCGTCGGCCTCGGGGAATACGGTGCGCATAAGGACAAAGACTTCAATCGAGCGCCATCGTCACGACCTCGCGACAGGTCGCATCTCGACTGCACCATTCTGAAGAAGGGATCTCCGTGGAAAGAAGCATGAAACGACCAATCAATATCACCCGTCTTACTGAAGAGCGAACTATCATCTCGCAATGATAAATCTTCGACGTTCGGAGCAAGGCATGTCACGCCGTCAAAAGTCAAAGCACCATATATATCCCTGGCTCCAACCAGGTCAACTCGAAGGGACAGCGTAGACAGCGTGGTCGCACACGCTTCTAGTATCAATGACAGAGGTGAGAGTTGGAAAGGTGGGATCTCAAGTAGGAGAGTTTCCAGCGGACACTCTGACTCTTGGAGAAAAACATGGATGTCCGCGCCCACGTCGTAAGTGAAGGTTTCGTCCTTCGTGTCCCTCGTCTCTTCAATCCTAAGATATTGCAAAGCCGGAAGACGAATGAACTTCAGACCCGGTATGTCTGCGTACAATGACAGTCGAGTGAGCCGAGTATGCCATAACGGTCCGCTGTTCGGAATCTCCCAGCGAGCAATCCCTTCTGGATACCACACTCGAAGATCCGCTTCGGCAAGCTCCAAAGCGTCTTTGAAGAGTAAGAGATATTCGTTGAGGCCAATCATGTCTCCCGCAAACCTCGTGAGTTGCCTCAGTGGCATTTTGAAATGACAAAAAACCATTCCGTAGAGATGCACGTCACGCAAGGCGTCTGCATGACGAAATGCTTCGACAGGGCGATCAAGGGCGTGGTAGAGGCTGACTAGGACTGCCTGCTCAAGTCCATCTGAGCCTCCCATAAGCCCTGATATGTCTATGCCCTCAACCGACAAATGGAGTGAAGTCAGCTTGGGAAGACTGGATACTACCAGTCCGGAGAGGGCCTTCAATCCTGGAGGGCAGACGTTCAACTCTAGTGAGTACAGCCGAGGGTGATGGGGAGCGAGGCACTCGAGGATGACATCGATATTGTTGGAAGAATTGATACTAACAAATAACAAAGTCTCCTTTGAACGAGCGAGATATGTTTGGAGGAGGTGCGTGGCGAAAGGATGGTCTTGACCTCTCATCGTATCGTCGATGTATATCCGCGACCAAGTCGCTGGCATAGACAAAACAATGTTTCGCCAAAGGCGGCACGAATGGCTCAAAACCCAAGGCACACCATGATAGATATCACCATTGTCATCATCTGCTGCAAAAGCGATAATTTCAACCATTATCTCTACGGGCAGAGACCATATTGATGACCTGCTTGACTTTCGGACGCGCTGCAGCTGTGAATTCTTCCTCTTCCGCACTCGACGGAGGTCCGAGAGAGATGCGCGCAAACGACGAATTTGGTGGTCGAGGATGGTGATATCGTTCTCCAGATCGACGATGTCCGTTTGCAACCGTTGATGATCGGTAGACGACAGTGGGACAGGGCGATGGGGCACAATACCAGCGGTATCGTGTTCACGATCACTCTCCTGGTCAGAGAGGCTGAGAAAGCCGCATGTTGGGCACGAAGATAGCATATGAAGCTGATCTGAAGCTTGAACCAAACGATTATTAACTGTCAAATAATGCATTGAGATCGTGCAAAAAAAATCTGATAGAACCAATGGAATCCTTACTGGAGAGCCCGATGTTCAGGTTGATGTTCAGAGACGTTGACCTACTGGTACTGGGGGTCGAGGTATGAAACAAACGGTGAACGGCAATAGTTACGAACAAAACATGCGTGGCAGTGTTGGATATCCGGGAGCACCGGGTTACTACACACCTAACGTTGTCCAATGTTGGGTCAATACTTACGCGTACGGTTGGTTTTCATTGCGCTGGCCGTGGGAACCCAGCGCACTAACTTAGACCATGCAGCCAATGACCGAGTCTGCATTGGTTCGCCGATAATTTACCATGCCGTAGATGCCGTTACCGTCATTGATCGCTTGGGGTACTGTGGGAATGTTTTCCTCCACGACCAACCGTATCACCCATCGTTCACTTTCTACTGGCCATTCGCGCAACGTACGCGTCGGATCGCTTGCAGGACCATACAATGTCAACAGAGTCCTGGCTGCCATCAAGGCGAACCCAACAGACTCGATGGCTAGAGCCAAGGATCACCTACACGTTCGGTTTTTCTATGAGGACATGGCCAAGGATTGCGTCATGTCCAGGAGTGGAACGTCGGGATCAGTCCCGAAGGTGAATGACGCCCTGTCACCCCCACTGTCTGCTGTCGGGAATGTCTCGGTCGTTGACGGTGACGGACATACCCAACGGTATTCAGGAAAAAGATGTCCTGGAAATCCTTTCTCAGCATGGCGTGCCGCAGTCTTAGATTTTTGACTCACCCAGGAGGATGGCTACAGCGTGTTATCTGGATATGCACCAGGCGCGTTTCACCGTCTCTAATCAATCTTTTGTACTAATTTTGTCCGCTGCAGGTCTTGGTGGACTTGAGAAGCAACGGTGTCAGCGCCCTTCCCCTAACGAACCCCGACGGATATGTACTTCCTGAGCGGTTCCCAGCCGAGGAGGCTGTCCAGGAGATGGTCAATAGTCGCATCCAGAGCCCTAGAGTTAGGTGTCAAGGTATCTGTGGCACGCCGTCAATCGACAATCCATGGGGTCTAGCACTGGCATATGCTTGGTGACGGCGCTCCAGCTGGAGAGCGTATTCTCCAATGAGATGATATCAAAACGACGAGTCTTGGTACATAGTAGTACTAAGTCGTAACATGGTATGACTACGGCGCGACAACTTTGCTATCTACATGCAAAATGCCCTCATTACGACACTTCTCCAATTTCCGCCAGAACAGACGTACACTGGCATCCCCATACCGATCCCTCTGCTCAGGCTGCAAAAATTCGATACAAATGCTAACGCGCCTCTTGAACCGCACCATCACGCTGTCAGCATCCTTCCACAGGGCATCATCTGACGCATCTAATGGTTTGGAATCAGATACTCGCAAAATGAGGTCCGCTTCTTCCGACGCAGCGGATGACGTCCCCCCAAAAATGCTGACCACACAGGCCAGGATAGGCCGCGCGTACACCGAGCATCGGACGATGCACTTTACACGTGGGATACCACCGACATCCAGTTCGCCCTGCCTTGGCGTAGCTGCTTATCATCATCATCCATCTGTAAAGAATCGGAGCGAAACATCATACCGAGCGCAAGCAGATGCAGGTGCAATTCTTCCAAGGTACCCTTTGTTGCCACGAGCAGCTTTTGAAGCGCCGGGAGATACGCGGCTGTCGTCATCCAAAATTGAAGTCGCTTGAGACAGCCGAAATCAATTGTAGATGAAACCCTTAGCATCTCGCCGACGAATTCGTTTGTTTCCCGCTCTCCTGTCCGCAGGGATAGATCTCGGATGGTGCATCGTCGAGATGGCACCATGCTGGACGGCAGGACCGTTTCAACACGGCTATCTGTGAAACTCAAGCTATGGATCTCCCTACGAAGAGCAAACAGTTCGAAGAACTCTTCCGAGGTCTCGAAGGTCATCCCGTCAAACGAGACGTCTTGAAGCTGAGGCCGGGAAAGCGCATGCTTCAACGCGCTGCCTATGGAACTCGGGGGCGTCCGTATAATGGAGAGGGATTCAATGTTGGGTAGCTGCTCGAGGATTTGGGGGATGATCTCTTTGTCCGAGTCATGGATGCGGAGACCCTTCACGTAGGATGCTATCTGGGACGAGCTAGAGAAGAGGCGAAGCAAAAACGGGTACGGAGTTGTATAGCAGTGGGAACCAGAGAGGGTAATAGTGGCGAAAAGACGTTTCTGGGATGACCATCGCAGCACTCGGTTAACGAGACTACATGACATGAGAGTCTCCCTGTCGTCGCGGCATTCTTCTATGATTATGTCGAGCAATTCGTTTGGCAACATGAGGAACGGTTGAGAGGAAGGGAATGTCTCGGGTATTGGTGAGTGAGGGCTATAGTTGGAGATTGTACGGCTTTGAACCTGACGCTCGTGTTCTCACAGATTCAGCCATTTTGGCGCCATGTTCTACTACTTTGGTGACTGTGGGCATGTTCCATACAGGATGTCAGACACAGGAGACATCTTCTCTACTCGGGAGCTAGAACTCGAAGGAGTGCGTAAATGACCACCACCGTGCGTGGATTCAAGCTGCCATCCGCTTATGGAGTAGAATTACCCGTATTACGGATTCTACCCTCTCAACTGTTGATGATGAGAGCAGACGTACATGACGTTGAACCACCTGATATCTGTCGATGCGTACAAAGATGTACACCCCCCTACGCCGGACTTTCGGAGGATCTGGGTATGAGTTGTGCAATCACTTGTGATGTTACTATGGGAGAGTACCCTCACGGGCAGAGGAAGCAGGGGACTGTGACTACTGTATCGAGAAGGATTGGGATGTTAAGGCCTGTATGGGTCACGCTACGGTCAGCTGTGCCTTCACATTGGAAGCAGCCGGAAAGTCGCCAGTCTTCGATGAATAAGTATTCCATCAACTACCTGGGGCTTGGGATGTCGGAAGGTCACCATGATCATTGACCTGCTCTTGCGCAGTGCACACCGGGCGTTTTTGTCTGGCCTGTGACTCCTGTGTTTCTGGGCTGCTTCGCACCATCATCCAAAAGCCTCCCCCTTCAGGGAGTCTTTCCTGTACATCTCAGCACATCGGTCTGCTCCCTGTTCAATCAGTGGGCCTTAACTATAGTGCAGCCAACATTCATCAAGAAACCGATGCAGCGCTTCCCGGCGTTGGATACAATAAGCATCGGCACCTACACTCATGTTCCTATCTCGACACAATATTTCACAATTCCACAGCTTTTTGCTGCTGTTCCATCGCCCTCTTGCACCGTAAACATTGTTATTGAGCTATTATCTTGCACCAGTCACACGTTCCTCAGCTATCACGTCCGTATCCCCTTCCTGCACGGCGGTCAATTCCTAAATGTCCGTTTTTATTCTCGGGGCAGTGGACAGGACACTCGGCTACTATCCCGACAGCGATACGACGCTACGGCATGGAATTAGGTCGCCGTATGACGGAAGGCTACACTGTGAGTGGCGCTGTCTTTGTTACCCCCCTTAGCTTATGTTTAATTATTAGCAAATTGCTGTGTCTAGGTAGGTTCGGCCACTTCTGGACCATGAATGCCGCAATTATCAAGCGGCGTAGTAGTACTAGCTTACTGTCCTTATGAGGACATGTGGTTAGGAAACCGCGGACGTGTAGAGTATGTACCTATTACGTTCACGAAAATATGACTCAATGTTTTATCAGAGCTTATGACTAACGGCAAACGGAATAATGGCTGTATCATCAGCACAGCTTTCCTCTCCATACCTATAGTCACCGGAAGCAGACGCCCTGCCTTCACGGTGGCTATCCAAATTCAGCGGCTGTCCATTTGAAGATGTGTATACTCATTGACTCGCTCTACCCATTGCGTATATATGTACGCCACCGGACCAGCGATTACCTTAACTTGGGCTCTTTAAGTGACTCGGAGGTCTAGGTTTCTTGGACTCACTCAGCGGCGTTGCAAATCCGGGCGCAGCATATTGAGACGAAACGCTGGTACCCAGCCAGCTCTGATACAGTCGGAAATTTTTCCAGGCCTTGAGGGCTCCATGAAGGTCGGAGATGGAATCTCAAGCACTGCACTGCACTGTGATTCTCAGCTTTAGAAAGTTGCCGAGCTGGTTGTGCTGCACAATCAAGACGGTTCGCTGACGAGTTGTACCTCGATTTCGCTGGTGGCGTACCAAGCCACAGGCAACAAGACACGAAAGCGACGATGATCCGCAAGTGAGTTATTTATATATGTTAAGGATGGACAAAGTGCTGTAACGGCGCCCCATTTATTGCCAGTAAATCCGCTTGGTGCCCTGGATTTAGCATCAAACAAGTGTCGCAAACACTGATAGAGGACTGATAGCGTACAGCTGCCTGCTGTACAGTGCAAGATCGCCTGCCGGCGCGACCTTTTGAATCAATTCGGTCTTCGAGGGTCCTCGTACATGTAAGATCTCGATCATTGTTTTGTATGAATTTCATTGATATGGACCGCAGCTAAACAGGGTAGTATGCTGATGATGATGCATGATGCGCGGGCGATTTACATATATATATATATTCACACATCCCATTAATTTTGAAACCCAACGCGTGGATTCAGTATCCAACTACCTCTATCTCCTTCAATATGGATCCGGCGAACCTATTCGATTCTTGCCTTCGATCCATACACCGTTTTATGCTGGCTTTGTTGGGCCGATACTTTCTTGCAGCATCACGACAGTGGTCAAAACGCCCCGTGAAGGCCCATGACGAGATTCCTGAAAAGTCAAACTCCCCTCCATCCTCGCAGCCTTTAATCTCCTGCCGTAGTTTTGGTCCACATGTAGAGGTCCGGTTCGAGAGCATCCACAGTGCCTTTGAACTCTCGGCGCGCATCAATCCCGCTCAAGAAGCTGTTGTGGATCACTTTGGAAACTCCCTTTCGTACAGAGAATTGGATAGGCTGTCCTTGCGCCTCGCTTCATATCTGAGGTCACGAGGCGTCGATCGTGGATCTCTTGTTGGTCTCGTCGTTCAGCGGTCAATTCCTCAAGTGGTTGCTATTCTTGGCGTTCTTCGCGCTGGCGCCGCGTACATACCCTTAGACGGAAACGTCGTAACCGACGAGACCCTGACGGGTATCATGGACAATGCTGATCCCTCCTACATTTTGATATCAAAAGGGTGTATCGCTCGCGCGGGTATTCTGAGGCATCCACATGGGTGCTTAGAAGACGTGCTTGATATGATCGATCAGTCCCAAGAGGAATATGCCGACGTTAGCACCCCTACGTCCCGAAGATCCGACACAGCATACATCATATTCACTTCAGGTGTGTGCCCTTTTGAACTCTTCCATCCTATGTTCATTTTATGATCCAAGGCACCACAGGAAAACCTAAGGGAGTTATGGTGAGTCACTCTAATGTCGTCAATCGTGCGTCATGTTATCTTTTGTCAAACACGTCGCCCTGATCAAAGTTTAGTGCTTTCCCTGGCTCCAGGAAACCTGGGTATCAAGCCGGGAGTCAAGGTTGCGCAACTCATGAACGTTGCCTTCGACATGTGCGCATGGGAGACCCTTGGCTGTTTGATGAACGGGGGAACTCTGTATCTGCGAGGACCACACCGGTGCGACTGGATCAAGGTCATGAAGACGGTCGACGTTCTTATTGCCACACCATCTATACTAGCTCCCCATGAGCCGAAGGATTTTCCGAATGTACGCGTCGTCGCTACTGCTGGGGAGCCTTGTCCTCAATCTTTGGCGGACAAATGGGCCGCACAGGCAACATTTTATAACTCTTGTGGACCTACTGAGGTGCGCTCAAGCGACATGATGATATCAATGCCTTACGTTTCTTTCCAGATCACTATTGTCAATACTATGCACCGTCACGTCCCCAATACCTCTCTCTCTATAGGGAAGCCGACACCTAACAACAGTATCTATATCCTGGACGACTACCTCCGACCCGTACCTGTTGGAGCCACTGGTATCATGTGGGCGGGTGGGGATGGTGTTTCGAAAGGGTACCTTGGATTGGACGATCTAACATCTAAGAGGTTCTTGGCAGATCCCTTCAGAGGCGGGTATGTGATGGCCTTTCTTACCAACGCCAAATATTCTAATTTTAACAGGAAAATGTATAACACCGGCGACATCGGCAGATGGAGGGACGACGGCTCCATTGACCATCTAGGTCGCGTTGATGATCAAGTCAAAATTAAAGTGAGTCCGTTGTGCACTATGGTCACTTCTTGGTATACCTATTACGACTAGGGATTTCGAGTTGAGTTGGATGGCGTCAGTGCCGCAATGCTGTCTTGTCCCGAAGTGACTAGTGCTTGTGCTGTTCTCGTCGGTGACGACCTCTTTGGTTTCTACACTCCTCCCTCAGTCGAGGTTGCTCTGGTCCGGGATGCTGTATGCCGGATGCTGTCGCGATACTCTGTACCATCTAAATTTATACCATTACCATCCCTTCCGCTGACAAAGTACGTCTTTTCATCAGCGTTTAACTGCCAGTGTAGCTGACTGCTCAAAAGGAACGGGAAAATAAACAAGGCTGAACTTAGAGTGATTGCTTCGCAAAGAGTCCCAACGCAAATGCCCCAAACACGATAACAGCACCCTGCAAATATACGATACAATCGGTCATCTCTAGCCGGCTAGGAGCCGATAACCTTCGAAGCTTACTGCGGTCATCATGACGATATCTACCCTGCGCTCCGCACCGTGTATTTTTGACCAGCACACTAACCTCAGTGTATAGACGCGGACATCTACTAGTATTTATTTTTGTATAACATCATATATACCACCGTCATCTTTGGAGGATTTATTATTAGGATATTATTTTGCGATCTTGTATTTTTGTGTGTCACACATACATACTCTTGTAAATATCTATTTGTACTTTCATCTATCTACTATATTCCGATAGAGGTCCACCGTAACATTTTGGATGTTACATCCATTCAGACCGTCAGCATCGTTTGGGGTATCGTACGATGGCTGAGCCTACGGGCTGCATCTCGTTAGAATCGTGAGAGGAAATCATTACAGTGGTTCACTTATTGAATGCTGATAACATCTCGACGATGTTTTCGACCGCAGTCGTATCGAGCTGTTGATATTCCGTGCCTTTTCGTCGGAACGGGCGCCCTCATCACGTGACGAAAAATATGTCATGAAGAAACAAATGGACAACAATTTATGGAGCGAATGGAAGCAAGCAACAGCAACCATGCAAAACCAGGTGGCAGACCCGGGAATAGTGGGCCGGCGCCGTTTTAGCCAGGCCCGGGCCCTTGCTGGTTGGGCCCTTGCGGCACCCACATCCAACTCACATTTCGACCAATAAATCCAGTCTTCCTCGCTATCCGGTATCCAATTTCGCTATAATGTATCCAGGCGTAAAAATGATGAGCGCGGTCAAGGGGTTCCCGGGATTTTATTCCGTGATACAGGGTACCCCCGTGGGAAATATCATGTGATCGCCCAATATGGTGCGTGACGCACCCTTTATAGTATTTTCGTCACACGGTCGGTCGGATTTGTCAAAAATGTTTTTCAAGAAGTGCTCAAAATGCGGTAAAACACCTGGTACAATAGTAAAAAATCGGGCGAATTTTTTGTGATAAAACAGTCCATACTTCTGTAACGGGTGAGAGTTATGCATTAAATTTTGTACTCCTAGACTTCTCTTACACGTATCTTTCATTTTAGGACAGGATATACTTCCACAAAAATTTCAAGACCCCTTGAGCGCGGTGACATCACAAATTCACAATGACATGACAAGAAGCTATCCTCACGTGGATTGACGCGTATATATAAAGGCACCCTTTTCCGAATTCATGCAATTTCATTCTTTCCTTCTAACTTCCAACACATTTATCCCAGTTTTCTCGCCGTTGAAAAATGTGGATCAATAACCCTTCAGCCTTGTTTCTTATCATTGACAGATGAGTGGTACTCTTCGTTCGACGTTTACCCACCCTGTACGTGTCACGGTATCATGACACTCACCGCTGCCCGCCTCGACCCATCCATGGGTGTTCACAGGTAGAGAATACCCCCTGTGGAGCCCGTACTAGCATCAGCCTCGAACGACCTGGCGCTTCGAAGCAACAGCACGTTTCAGAAAAGTTCAATTAATTCTGTACATATACACAGAGGTTCTACCTCGGTGAGGTATCAAAACCCTCCATATATGCGCATATATTTGCTTCTGGATTCCTCGCGATTCAGTCGGATCTGAAAGGTTTCTTGGTCTTGATGTCGACAATAATGCAATCACATGCTACAAGGCCCACGATAATGGATATGGCGTTTACATCCAGTGATTTCCGAAAGCCCTACTTAGTCCTGTGAATGAAGCTCTTGAAAGCTTGGCCCGAGACTTGGTCCTTACCAGACCTGGCTTCCGGTTCATGATTTTACTGGCGAAACGGATGTCAATCCTATGAAATGGACTTTCCCTCTGGCATCAGATTCGCACTTGCTTCCTCTCTCTGGTCTTTATTCGCGTTCGTATAGGACCCTCTTTTCGAACCGCAAACGGTGGTGACATTGCGCCCCAAGTAGTCTCGACCTTCGATGGAGGCTTCAATACTTCTAAATGCGAACGGCGAGCGTACATCGGATTGAAAGATCAAATTCGCCTTGCATGAATTCTTCGTCTAGGAGTTGCCATTGTAATTCGCTTGTATGGTTACTAGCCCTGCATGTGAATTGCTATTACTTCGACCATAATCAGATCCTCATCCTTCCATTGATAGAGTTCACCCTTTATATTGTGCCAAGCAGCGAGGCTCCGTCTCATAGATCGTCGTCTGTTGCAACAGCCCGTTACATGTATTTTTGGAAACCCTAGAACCGCAATTCTGAAACGGAGTCATGGCCAAAGCTGTGACGACGGAAGGACAGCCGTGTTAATTTAAACAAGGCTCTCGATTCTTCCCGAGGTGCCCTCTGCCAGGCTCAAGGATGATGATCTCGGACCTAGCCTTCTACTTCTCCTTCGTCGCTCAAAGATCAGGTTTCATGACATCGCCGGTTCCGGAGGCGGAAATGAATAGTGCTCCTGATCGTTTCTCGGGTTGAAACAAATGAAGTTTCTTTGAATTATGCATTAAGCTGGGACCACCTAGCCCACTACAATTACAGTAAGAGTACACTGGACACTAGGGATATCTACAATAAAAGGTTCGTTGGAAAGGTTAACAAAACGTAACCGAAAAAAAAGAGAAAAAAAAACGAATGCATGCATGGTTATCGAAAGCAAATGATGGTGATGTGGTGCTGATGATACAGTGGACACCCGTTTGTATACCCGTCCGTTTGTTTGTTATTTATACTGATAAATACCGCAAGTCCGTTCATTGAAAAGTCGTCGCATTCGAATATCGATGGAATTCCTCAGCCGAGACCCAAGGTGCAGCCCCAAAACTCTGGAAAGAGTCTGGACTTTGGAAGGATCCTGGGCTTGGGAAAGTGGCGGTAGGGAAAGATGGGGAAGGGAGGTTCTGGAAAGAGGCCGCAGGGGAGAGATACGGGCTGTTGTATAACGATGCAGTGGGAAGGGACGTAACGTAGGGAGGGGGTGGCGGAGAGAAGGCCAGATTCGCCGTGGATGCTGCGTAGGGGCTGTTGTACGAAGATGGAGGACCGTAGATATACCCTGTCTGAGCCATAGTACGCGGAGGTGTACGGGGCGGGCTGAGGACATATCGAAGAGGTGCAATGGGCGGCTCTTCCTCTCCTTCCTCTTCAGAGGACTCATCCGAATTATCGAAGCGGCCCGAGCGACGCTGCGCCGGTCCGTAATGCTTGACTTCCCCATTCGTGCTTGCCAATGGCCCATCCCAAGGTGACCTTCGGACGCTCGGCGCCCGAGCAGGCTGCGGTGACGATCTTGCATTAGTTTCGAGACTGGCGAATTATAAGTTTTTTGTTAAATATAGAAGCTGGTACGTGCGCACCCATGCCAGGTCGGGAGATCTTTGTTGTTTTCATCCACAACAACTATTAAGATCTCGGGGGAATCGGAATCGTATCCCTGGCTTTCGTCAGACGTGTGGATGCTTGAGCCGCTGTCAGAAGCCGTTCTGGAGCCCTTGGAGTGCCTAGAATCGGCCGAAGCCGTCCTAACAAACGCCGATAATTCAGAAGGGTGACAATTTAGAGGAATATTTTGCTTTACCTGTGCTTGCTTCTGCGGTGCTTGCCTGGAATCATGAGGAATCAATGAGGATGAGAACAAGAAAGTGAGCTGTTAGTTACCTGAAGAAAAAAGTAGTGGTTAGTACAACAGCAAGACCAAACTTATTCAAACTTACCTGTATGACCTGTATGGTGTGCTTGATCCGGGAGTAAAAATGATGAATCTGGTTAAAGGTTATTTCCAAAACAGACGGCCGGGGAAGGACATTGGCATACCAGACGGTGATCTCCTGTGGTGTATACACGGATTACAATCAATGCCGACTCCAAATAGTAGAGTACGTACAGATCAGGGTTCACGAGTCTTAGTGGCACTATTCAGTTCTTCAGCGGGAGAAGCAATGGTGACGATGGTTGGTGGAGGCTTACGGGAGTCATGGACGGTCAAGCCATTAATTGGACCAAGGAGAGGTAGGGACACGACACTATCAGACACTGTCACAGGAATATCTAATAAGAAGTCAGGGCTGGAAGGAAGCGATCGACAATGCGCATGGACTTACTCGGTCTCGCGGTCAGAGGGCCACCAGAAGGTGGGGGTTCATCTACTAGTTTGAGTACTGGCGGTTTTGGCAATGGTTTCACTGCGGACGGTGTTGGTGATTGGGGGGCTTGTTTGACATTGGCAGATATTGATGATTGGCGCGTTAGAGGAGAGTGCGGGAGAGGTTTATTGACCCCAATTTGCGGGGAAGAAGAGGGAGAAATAGTACTGTACGGCACACGACCCATCTGTGAGAATAAGAATCATGATGCTTGGAAAGGAGTTACTCACGACAGACGCTTGTACTCCTTGTCAAGGTTCTTGACAACCCTTCGGAACTCGTCGTCCAAAAAGTCGGTCTTCCGTTGGCCTGATGATATTTGATGATCAGGATCCGGCCCTTGAAAATCAGAGATGTGCATACCTTTCTTACGATGGGCCTTGGGCTAAAAGTAAATCAGCCTCAACACGTAAGATGAAGACGCGACCACTCACGATTCCTTTCCACGTCTTATAATAGTCAACAACTTTACGACCACCAGCTGTATAGGTAGAGAACGCGAATACGACCGGGTTGAGATTGGGCAGCTGAGCAGCTCGTACATCGATTGTGCTCCTGCGGAGCGTGATCTCATTAGGTAACGAGAACCAGCAGGGTGCATGGACTTACCCAGCATAACTTCGTACTATACTCGCCGCTTCGTCTCCGGCAACGACCTTGAAGTGACCGCTGCCCCCATCAAGTCCGTTTTCGCTCCCGTTCTCGGCCAACCCCCTCAGGAAATCATGATCATGGTACTTTGAGAATTTGTGTCGATGTTTGTCGTACTGGACGCCCTCCTCCGATGAGTGTCCGCTCGAGGACGACCCGTCGACGTCGCCATCGGGAGAACCAGCCTCGACGATGATATCAGGATGTGGCGGCGGTGAGTGGTGCTCTTCCCGTGGAAGAGGTGGTGAAGACATGACTAGCGCAGTGAATAGACAGAGACTCCACTAAATACCCTGCTCATAGCCAGCCAGCCAGCCGATACCCCAAGGCCACCCGATATGTCGAATCCAAGTCGTATTTGTGCTTTCTGCTAGGGCGGTCCGAGCAGGTTGGTGGAGGTGACGATCGTAGTCGTGGTATGAGTGAAAGAATGTGGGAGCGCAATAAATATGAACGACGGAATCCGTAATCTAATATCGCTGGATGAAGAAGAAGAAAAGGAACAAGCGGAGTTTGAGCAAATGTATCACAATTTCGCTCAATCATCATTCGTGCCGTCATCACATCAGCCCGGGGTTACCATTTTTGTATTCTGTCGCGTTGCCTCCGTGAAGTACAAGCATGTCTACTGATCTACACAGGTAATCGATAGAGAGAAAAATGATATCAGATGTAGCAGAAACAGTCGTTGCTAGGCCCACAAGTGCCCCAGACGATCGTTGTCTGCGGAAAGATAGTAACTCCCCGGCGTTCAGGAACTAAAAAGGACAAAAGGTGCCGATTTCACAGGACCTCGCGCTCGTAAGCTCGGTGGAGAGGAAATGACGCAGTGGCCCCCGGCTCATGGATATAGATGGGCGCAATTTTGTGATGCGCAGTGTATGAGCTCAAGCCGGCACAAAAATCTACTAAAGAGGTCCTACAGCATCGGCCCAAGGAAGCACGAATTAGGCGCAATGAGACCACGGGAACGGAATGGGCGCGTTCACGCTCTCAAAATAAGACCATTCAGGTTTAAAGATAGTTTCCCAAACCTGGATATTTGGGTGAGTAGAACTGGTGACTCCCATGCATTGTCGGTGAGTTTTTGCGACCGAGCGCCAAGTTGAACTGCCACGAAGTTAGCGTGTAGGACATGCAGTCGAGGATAAATACGGTACTTGAAAGCGCCGGGCTTGTCTTCTTAAAGGTCGATATTACAGGAAAGGCGGTCCTGAGCGGAAACTAATACTTATGGATCCGAGAAACCTATGGTCCGAGGGTCCTGTTACAAAAGTGACGATAGGAGGCGCGTCTCGACTGTCAAGGTCTAGTACCGAAATAACCGCTAAAAGAGTCAAATGAAAAGGCTGTCGGGGCTGATGATGCGACAAACACGCACCGCAAGTGAGAGTGCAATATTGCTTAAAGAGGTTGATGACAGTTTGCAAGACATGCGGAAGGATTGGAAGTTCAAGTAGAGAACATAAAAGTTCTCGCGGACAATCCGGATAAGGAGATACATCGGTCCGACTTATAGATGTCTTGGACTCGACTTCCATTGACTTCCAGTATTTCTGCGTTCAACACCGAAAGAAAGATCTATCTAAAAATAGGGTGGAGCGGGTTCGGCAGATGAAGCCGCCATGAGTCATACATCATGATTCGCGTGCATGTGCTGGCTCTTGGTTTTTCTTCTCGCTTCGTGTTACGCCTTGACTTGATATCGATTAGAAGACGGAAAATCTCAGAAAGCTATGGCTGTGAAAAAAACGTTAGTATGAGACGGAAATGAAAGCCGACACAACGGTCCTGACAGTTTGGCCTCGGGATCCTTGAACTCAGAAGTAGTCCAAAAAAAAACAGTTAGGTTCGAGCCTCGATACGAAAACATCTGAAAACGAGTAGCCCTGCCTAGGATGACAACGTACGGCCTTACCTAAAGTTCTTTGCGCATGAATTTCATGTCCTGATCGTGCCTCCTGCCTCCACGCGTCCAGCAAGAAAAAAACGACCGGATTCTCAACTCGCCGAGCGCCTTACCCTGACCCAAATGATACGCGTATTAAGGAGAACAGACTTGGGGTTGGCAGTAGCCCTGAGGACAACTCGGCCAAACAAAGTTGTTGAGTAAATCATCCGGGAGGGACAGAAGCCTATAAAGAAACGGCAGTCACTGGAACCAGAAGACATCCACAATATCTGCGACAACAAACATACATTCCGTAAAGATTCGCCTTCACAGATTTATCACCTAGAGCCGAAATCTCAGCGCCAATCGATACCGTATGTCAATGTGTCTTTCATTTCCCGACGCCACCTGGTGTGGTCATTACAATGCGCGGTATGCGATAGCGTTGTCCATGCTAGATACAAAGAGCTCCGAGAAAAGGGTATATGGTTATATCTATCCGGCATCAGCGCCAGAAAATAACATATATCAGCGATCACTCACCAAACTAAGCTCCAACGTCCAGACGCGACGAGCCCACAGCTTTATATTGCTCTCTGCTTCGCCCAGTGACGGCAACTCTACATCAATTCCGTCCCACCAGCACTTACGCTACGCGAACGTTAGCTTACGGACCCAATACACTTTAAAAGAAGACACACAGCAGGTTTTCTCCAAAAAAGCAACAGCTTCTGCGCTGTCGCCATTTGATGGTAATCTATATCGACTGGCGTCTCGCCATTCGGATGGTGCTGGATGCCCGTTTTGAGGAGGACCAAGGCTATGGAGGATATACAACACCGCGACGGCTCAAGCGCCCGGAACCCCCACTCGTCTTCTCTATCAAAGCCACTGCAATCCGGTTCAGCCACCTCACCTCCATCAAAGCAACGCAAAGTACACGCACCTCATACACAGCATATCAATAAGGTGCTGCTCCGCGACATTATTTTCCTTGTTCACATTCCGCTGCAGGGCTGTGAAGATATTACGTTTGTCCATCAAATACTGCCCACACTGGAACTTCAAGTCAACCATAGGCTGGTTGGCAATACCGTTCGCGTCTGTAGCTGCTGCACCGTTCTTTGGCGGTATGGCGAAATACTCGAGCTCTTCCCGTAGGACTATGATGGCCTGCTTGGAGATGAGCGGGTTCTGCGACGGTGGTGGGCCAAAGTCGGGCGAAGCTGGCATGTCCTGGAGGTGCTGCTGGGCAGCGAAGAGCCCAGGGGAGTTGGACGTCCCGTAGAACGTTTCCGAGGCATTCCTGAAGAAGGATAGCACGTATTGGAAGCAGTCGGGGTCGAACTGGAGTGTCGTCAGCTACTGAGCAATCCTTGGCGCGTGCGACGTACGTCTACTGCATATACTTCCTCCTCTTCCTCTCCGTCACCACCATCTACAGCGACGCTCTGCCGGCTCAATACCAGACCGTTTGGAAACAGGCATAGCAACACGGATTCCGGTAGGTTCATGATGGTTTCCCGGTCGACCTCGAACCGTCGCCCCCGTAGATCCAGTAAGAGTCGTGTTAGCAACTGCGGCTGAAGCGTATGCGCAGCAACGGGCGTCTGCGACACTTGCGTTATTGGCGACGAAGATAGAGATACAGCCGCCATTGTGGAACGTTGAGACGGCAGAGAGAGTGAATTCCTGGTGGAGACGGAAACAACGTGCCTTTGTTTGCATTTGATTCTTTTGGAAGCCAATCTACGGCCCGATGTTCCGATAGGACGGTCGAGCGGTTACAGTAAGGCGTCAAGCTTCCAAAGCTTCAAGACTTAAGATACGGCCTACAGTCTAAGCGGTAATTTGCAGGGAAGAATTGAGCTCGGAAACGGAAACGGGATGACGACTTACGTCGAAAAAATGGTACCCCAAGTTTTTCCCACAAGAAATTAGTAAGGATGTGTACAATATTTTCAAGTCTTTTGAAGGGGATTTTGTAGTCTCACCTACACAGACGACAGTATACCTTGTCGGTGGGAGGATTCTGAAGCTCACGATGGTGACTGTCGATCAGATCTTTCATAAAATGCACCTATGTTACGTTCAATGTCGATCTCGGTGGACGATCACAATGTACAAATGAATTAATATTTTTCTGACCGCGTCGTTTTTTTCTGCCAGCTTAATGAACATATATCACTACCAGTACGCTGTAATTTCATTAATTGATTCACTGATCTTGCGAGAAATAAAAACGGTTCATGTCTACCTCCGGTTTTGCTACTGGTCGCCGGGGTCTAGACGGAGGGAGTTCAAACAAATCGGACGCGTGGCCTAAGGCATGATGAACAACGAGAAATACAATGTACACTGATCTCAGAGCTTCCGGCGGTGAAATGATTGTCTCCGGAGCTGTTCTAATTTGACGAGATTTCGCCCTTGCATCTCGGCCACCTTTCGAAGACTGCTCTGCCAGTGCAATGCATTATTCTCTCTGACCATTTCACGACATTTGGAAGGTAGTGGCTAATCTTCCAAGGATAAGTACGGACCACATGTCCACAGTACTTACGAACTACAAAACGAATTTGCCATGCCTGATCTGAAAAATGAAACTAGTCTTCAAGTCCAACAATCTTACATAAATAACGAGAACCTTTTATCAAATCTGGCCTTCAGGATTGATGTTGAGAAGGCGAGCAACTGAATTGAAGGAAGACACAAAAAAGCATACCCTCGACCCATCACCCCAACCCTGACCGCCATCCCGTAATCTTAAGCTCGCTGCCATTAAATTGCGGAGTTCTACAATGTTTCTTAAGAAAGAAAGTCATTCAGTTATTACATGTACGCTATGGAGAGGGAACGATGATGATGGAAAGACGTCAGGTATCATAAGCATGCAAGAATCGCGTCCACAAGAGAGAAAAAAGTCGTCACTTAAAACAAAAGAAACATCCTGAAAACGATAGGAAAAAAGTACGTCCGTATGAAAGAAGCCAAGGATATAGGTGCGTTAATTGTTCCCATAATTGTGCTGAGGAGCCGCAGCCCCAGGTGGGAGACTGAACACCGTGGAGTTTCGTGAATACCGGTTCTGAGGCGCTTGAGAGGAGGGCCGTCGGCCAACGGGTCTTGCCACACGACGAACACCTTCTGGGCCAGGGACAGGCCCGCTGTCAGTCAGTCGCACTCCGCCACGACCTGCGTTCCGGTCTGACTCCACTGGTGAATAGTGATCATCATAGGATATAGGAGACGTCGTCTGGGTATAAAATGGATTGGCGCTACTTCCTTCCGCTGATGAGGTATTGCTCCGGTTATTCATACCCTGCATTGCTTGTCGAGGAACAGGAGATTCATAACGTGACTCGGGCGGAGGTGGTGGTGGTGTGGTATAGCGCTTAGTGTTGATTCCTGCGGAAGTATTATTGCTTGACTCGTATGAATCACTGTATTGGTC
The DNA here is from genome assembly GCA_037576215.1 of Armillaria gallica. Classification (NCBI taxonomy): domain Eukaryota; kingdom Fungi; phylum Basidiomycota; class Agaricomycetes; order Agaricales; family Physalacriaceae; genus Armillaria; species Armillaria gallica. The sequence continues at coordinate 840,256 of JBANDB010000016.1, read as the reverse complement.
GACAGATTGGGGACTGGGAACAAGCCGAAGATTGGATCCTGAACCTCCCGTGTCTGAGTAGATGTCTTCACTAGATCGTGACATTCCGACTGACGATGCAGATGACATTGGCGCGCGATTTACAGCGAGGGGAGCAGGAAGCATGAGGAGGGCATTACTATCATGACGTTGCCGTGGGGAGAGAGCGGCAGATTCCACAGTGCTCGTGTCATATGCCGCAGAGGGAGGATGGAAGGTGTCCGAATTCGAAGCAAGAGAGTATCGATTGCTCTCCGTTCTGCAAAAAGAATCAGCAAACACCCTGGCGGAAGAAAACATTAAGCATACCTCTTCTCATACGTAGAGTCCCTCGATTGTGTACCACTCTTCCATCGACGCTCCCGCTCAAATTCGGCCCATCTCTTCATCACGATGTGCGTCGAATCAAACTCTCCTTCTTTATCTCCATGAGCACCCGTTTTATCACCCGCGACTTTTCGGGTCTGACCCCAAGAGAAGTCGTCGAAATGCCAAAAAGCATACGCGGGGAGAATTCCGTTCCAGACGGGCAAAGATAGGAGGTATACTAACATCCAACCGATGTACGCGACCTTGCGGGATGTGACGACGATCAGAAGACCAGGAAGACCGAGCACGATGGCGAGTAGAATAAGGGGAATGGTTGTATTCGTGCCTCCTGGGATGATGGACACAATGATGAGATAGAGCGTGAATGCGATGGCAGCGGGGAGCACAAGGGTACCGGCTAGCTCCATACCAACGACAAACTGCATCGAGAAACAGAATGTACCGCACAAATCTCGGACCAAAACCAACTCAAACAAGTTGTGAATTGTCGAGTTGATCCATCGACGACGCTGTGAGAGCAGAATGCGGAAGGTATCGGGGACCACGGTCTTGCAGACCGCCTGGGGACAGAACATGTTTTTACGCTTGGGGAAAGTCTTGAGCATAAGCGTCGTAAGATACCGATCCTCTCCCAAAAGTAGGAGATTCTTCTTGTGCAGCGTGTCGACAACGTTCTCCGAGTAATGCTCCACGATATCCGGATTAGCCAGGATCGGCACCCAATAGCCTGAATCGCCTTTGGGAGCCTTGATCCTGTACATACTGAAACAACCCGGAAGACAAGTGACACCACCAAACATAGACTCGAAAGCCTTTGTCAAATGGTGAGAAATGTAGTACTCGAACACTAAAACAAAAAGGCAATCAGCCATCATAATGGAATAAAAGATGAGAACTAAGATATACCTTGCATCATAGTCACAAAGGTCTCGGCCTTGTTCGCAATCTTGGTCTCGCCGCACAAGCCCATAATCTCCTCGTCGCAAACCATACAAGATACCATACGCGTCAACGAATCCGGGAAGACCTTCGTATCTGCGTCGACACACAGCACAAGCTCATATCGATCAGGACTGACACCCGTTACCCTCCAAATTGAGTTGAAGAACTCATACTCAAAGGTGGTCATCCGTTCATCAAACATAACCTTCTGCATGAACGCCATCAACACGATCTGACTGTCCCGCTTTCCACGATTACCAGGTTTGGCTTCGTTGGCCTCCAAAGGATTACCGCATTTGGCGACCAGAACCATTGGGACCCGCTGCTGCTTCGACCTCTCGATCGTCGCATTATCATAATCGTAGAACCCAGCATACACCTTGGCCATGTTATGCTTCTTGTGTCCATCAGCGATAGCGACATAGGAATGCGGCTCGACATCTTCCGCTGGGATGACAAGTTCCTTCATCATAGACAAACAAATTTCCGGAGTTGTTTTATCATTCCCATCACCCTTGACCATCCCATCAGCGATGACCAAAATGAGCTTATGACTATTCGGATAGTCCGTCGTCGCCAAAGAATCCAGGGTTGTCCGTAGACCCTCTACGGACTCCGAGTAAGCCGTAACCAGACATATGGTATGCGCTAGAGGGAAATTGAACGGTTCGTAATCATGTGGGGGCTGTGGAACGACGTTATGCAGTGGGAATGGACACGGGCTCTCGACGAACGTGCCACGGTCACCCAAAGAGACCACGCTCTTCGATTGCCGATAGCTCGGGGGATCCGGCTGAGATTTGCCGAAGCCTTTCACAGATGGCGCATACACCGACCTCTTGTAATTCGACGCCGACGAGGAATCCAGCATACCATACGCCGTCGTAGGTCGGCCACCACCCTTGAGCGTATTCTCGGCAGGTGTGAACCGCGAGGTATTGGGCAAGAAGCCCTTCTTGTTGCCCCGAAGACCATGCTTGCTGACGTTAGGTCTATACTCGCTGGGTGCAGCCCGATAGATATCATTAGTCCAGTTTTCGATTTCCTGTGATCGTTGCATGCGCTGTTCATATGTTTCCCGCGGGAAGTTACCCAACCTCCACGAGAAGAACCACTGGAACAACACAGCCATGCCGAAACGAATGGCGACGACTCCCACGATGAAAATGAGCGAAAGGTAGAGAACGACGTCGGATGCAACACAACCGATGGTGTTGGTATCAATAAAGCCAACGGTTACTAGATCTTGTAAGCAGTGACCGATATCCTCTTGCTTGGTGCGCATGAACATCATGGTGAGATCCCGGCCGTTATATGTACCGTTGGGAGTCTTCATTTCGTTGAAAAGCGACGGGTATTGTACTTGAGCCCCGCTAAGCCAGTTGAGAAGGTTGAGATCAAGGACACTCCTAGTTGACTATTCAGTAACGGCATCATGCCGTACGTAAAGGTAGCTCACTGTTCGTATACCGCAAGATTTCGGCTGCCACTGCGAACATCAGCCCACGTGAAATAGACTTCGCCCTGGGGAGACAATGACTTGAACTGCGAACGAGCAGTCGAATTCACATGACAACTTGTCGATGTCTCGTACGCAGTGAGATTGACACCCGAGGAGCCGTCCTGGTTGAAAATGTTGCAAGGGAAATACCAGTCAAGGTTGTTGCCGCTCCCGGTGATGCTAGATGAGGATGCCTTGGTGATGATCCCGAGACACTTCTCGTTTGTGACCTGGAACAAGAACGACGCATCGTTACCCGCTAGGCCTGGAGTGTCGTCAAGGATGTTTGTCTGGCCGTTGAAGGTGCCCACTGCGGGATGCTTGAACCTGGAAACATCGTAATCATAGCCGTGGATGGTGATGGAGCCCTTGCCGATAAACGAGTCTCCGATGGCACCACCGTGGTATCGATTTGCCGGTGTCCCGCAGACGGATTCGGTAAACCCGAACGTCAGGTAACCAACACCTGCCATGAGGATCATGATAATACTGATCAATCCCATCTTTTCCCGCCATGCGCGTTGTTGTTCAGGACTCCGCAGACCTAATTACTGAGTGAGAACATAATCATATGTAGATGGAGAGAGACGGACCGCAGCCTCGCATCAGAGGAGTAGGGATGTAGCAAGTCAACAAGTAGCAGTACACCATCCATGGACCCTTGGGCCCCGGTGCAAAGTCGCCTAGGCATCCTGATTTTTTCTTTTCTTGAGGGAGCATCGGCGACTGTGAAGGCGAGGTGACCTGTCGTTTCCGACGCAGCGTCGTGCCGCGTTTGAACAGGGAAAGTCCCGACTCGTGCACATCCTCGTCGCGACCAAGAATCGACTTGCCTCTGCGCAGATTTGCCTGAGGGTAATTTCCCGTTGCTGATCCAAGAATGTTGAGACATAGGAAGGACTTGAGAATTTTTACACTCACTTGAGGGTATAACACCCACCCTGCCGGTCCCCTCTTCTTCTAGCTGGGCGACATGGCTTCGGTAATGCCACTGTCGGTGACCAGGCTCTATCTTTTCACGGTCAGGTCTCACCAGGCTCTTTTTCCTTCCCACCCTCGCCGGGTCCATACCGTAGTCCAATGATTCTGCGTCCGGCGAAAGCTGGTTGTTCTGGTATGCCGATGGGATCGTACGCTGGCGCTGCTGGTCAAGTGGGCCATGGCGATCACCTTGCTCTACATTTTGAAAGGACACATTGCCTCTAGAGCCTTCCGAGGGCAAGAACTGTGGTCGCTGTGGTTGATCCTGGGAGTTGTGTTGGCCAGGACGAGCTGAGCGTGGCGGTCGTCGTTGAGTGGGGAATTCCATGCTCGAGGGTTAATTCTAGCCTCGAGCAGGCTGTGTGAGACAATGAGCGGGGTGCGTTGAGCGAGTGTGCCACAGCAGGGCGGTGAAGGTCTGACACAGGGACAAATGACGGAGACGACGAGGACTCTGGAGTGTCTCAATGTGGCAATGTTTGTATAAAATTTACTCGTAGTTTTTTGGCCGGTAAAATTGTACCAAAAAGGAATCTTCCCATCACGACAGCCGAGTGAGTACACCCCGGGCCGAACTTTCGAACTTGGAAGCATCGGTATGATCGGCTTCCCCATCTTTGGGCCAAATCAAAGACAGCTGAACCCTACAGCTTACCACCACCCACCAACCACCACTACTAAGTTATGTTTAGGAGCGGCTCCTATCTCACCAATGACTGGCCATTGATCCCTCGTAAGAGTTGAATTTTACGGGTTCGAGTTAAAAATATTCGTATTTGTACAGGTCTTCCTGAGAAAGCTGATGAAACCAAACGATATATTGCTCAAAATATCCAACACGTTACGGAGGAAAACGTACGGTACGTCAGGAGTTATCATCCTGCCTTCGAAGACGCAGACTTGGTTTTCGTCTACTGCAATCCATCGAGTCTCAGGGAGTCTGTTTGGATCGTTCACCCTACATTTGCTCGAAGAAACGCATTCTTGCTGGAAAATCTCTTCGTCGCAGGCCAAGAGGTCCATCCTTTCGAACACGTCCCGCCGGAGACGGGCCAGCTAGCCTTACTCTCAGGTCATTATCGTCCCATAGACGATCCACTAGTACGAATTACTCTGAATCCTCGTGTCCCGCTATCAGACGACGACATATCTGTCATCAGAAAACAGTGGCCCAGCATAATCGGAGTGCGAATGTACGTGTGCGGCGCCATCGGTCTCCTCTTACACCAGTGGGAGGACATTGGTAAGGTCAAAATAACATCTGGATGGTCGACGGAGATAGGAGGATTGCGCGCCCAAATCGAATGCGTCCAGAATTATGAACCTTTCGTTGACAGGACGCCTTCTGCGTTGAAGAATGGAACTCGGAACAGTGGTACAAACCAAATTGGGTCGACTGGGCTTCGCATTCGAGGCCGATTTGGGGAAGACAAGAACATTGTATCGGATGCGATAACAACTAATACTCATTCCTTCGTTTACACCCCACGCGGAATGTCTATGCACTCTTCACTTAAAGGTGTCCCAGTGCAACAGATACTATTCGACTTAACACGCGACATACTTTTGATGATCAAGTTTCACGTCGCGTCAACACAGACTTGCCGTGCAGTATGTAGTTGGCCATCCGTATCTTGGGCACTCACTCGATTAGTCGGAAGTACATCTCCACTAGGAAAGGAGGTGTACGCAGGAGGTCAAAAGGCAAGCTTCATATCGCGTACTTTTCCCTAAGCATGCTCTCAACAGTTCAAAACCACAGGTCGGGAAAATAACCAAATGCTACGACTCACCTTCCCTAGCGTTTCTCTATCCTTTTGGATATCGACACGACCTGTCGCTGATCACAGATGACGCACTACCTGCACCCACTCTTCCCCCAGGGTTGCCCGTCATCACTGGCTTTGAGCCCACTTTCGACGCGGTGCTTCGGCCTGGCTGCCCACTCTTCGTGGCAAGTTATCGTTTAGAAGACATGATTCCGGTACAGGTGTTAGGCACGCAGTACACTTGGGAGCCCAACTCTGACGCCAGCGACATTTCTCGCTCCCTTCTGTGGAGATCAAGCAACGAAAACGATGTCACGGGCTCTGTACTTTGCTTGGGCTCTCCAGGAGCCCACGAGACGCGGGTAGTGGCGTTTCAAAATTTCGAGGTAGATATGCTACACGAGCAGGGTGCCGTACCTTTGGCGAAAGATCAGAGACGTTTTTTAAGATACAAAGGCGGGTTTGCGTTGCCAAAGGAGGTTCTTGAGTCTCAAGTTGTGATGCCGCAGCCTGAAGTATAACGAAAGAACCATCTCATGGACTCGGTCATGTTTTCGCGATTATGGACATCACCATGCCATGGACCTGTAGTATCTCACTTTTATTGTTCCTCTGAACCCGACGGCAACGAGCTCAAGGGTCGTATATTTTGTTTGTATATACTTACAACGCTAAGATCGAATATATCCCAGGGCACAGGCTAGCTATAAGTGGGTCCGATGTAAGCGTAAAAAAAGGTGCCAGTAAGAGAAAGGCAACGCCTGCGCCTCAATTTTAGAATTGTCGGTCATATGCATGCATCATCAAACGTCTCGTTGATGAGCTCGCTCGTCATCCTTCTTGTCATGTGGCTATGCAATCCTTAAATGGCAATAGAGCTACTATTTTTGGCATACTATTCCCACGCCAGTGGGTCGTATAATAATTCGAGCCGCTCTACTCGAGCTTCTTCTAACCAGTTCCATCCAATTTCCTTTAGGCTGACATTATCGGACACCCGGAATGATTTGACGCAGGAATAGCCTACAACATGTTCATTGAGAAGTTTTGACAATGATCCCTCAATGTTGTAGTTCCTCGTTCCACGACGTTCCCCGACGTTCATCTTTTACGTTGGTATGTCGGAAGTAAAAAAGCGGAAGCTCTATTACACCGGTACCGCCCCCACAACATGAAACCTGTCAAGATACTCTCAGGAGTTCACTAACTTCCGATGGTTGTACCCGGTATCCACGTATCTTCGTATGACAGAATCTGCAACTTCTCCGGATCCAACTAACACAGATCCTGAAAGTCAAGCCAAGAGAGCCACAGTAGATTTGCACGTCGTAATGCCGCTAGAACGGAGATTGTCGATAGAAGGCCCCCTTTTCGATTCGCGGTGAGCACGGTGCGTCTGACGCTCCAGGAGGTACATGCGATGCAGACTCCGCTGACAGAAAGAGTACCCTCCCGGATTCAAGCTGTACGTGTTTCATTACCACGCAAGGGAAAGACAACGCTTGCGGCGGTGGATTATGTCTCTTTTACAATGAACGATCGACATTGGCCACCGGCTAAACAAATACGGGGCAGGGCACCCAGATCTGGAGAAGGGTCCCCGCTGAGAAGTCCGGCGATCACAGCATAGGAGTGATACGAGGCTCGGTTATGTGCTGCATTGAGAGAAGAAGCCAGACGGGTCTGCATCATCGGGGGGTATTCGAGCAATCGAAAATAGCATAGCCTCTTGTATTCGAGGGTAGTCAAGAACGAGGGCGACCGTAAAAACGACGGAGAGTCATCGGAGAAGACAGAGAATCGCCAAGGACGCCTCCCACAGATTGCCGCATTATTGTGTTAATTTTGTGTACCTAGCTGCGGAAGGTGACGGGTAGAGAACAAACAAGGATCGCTGAGCTGTCGACGTCTCCAATATTAATTCTTCATTCTCTCCGTTTAGTGGCGTGCGTTCTCTAAACATGGCGTCACAGCAACGATCCGAAAAGTCCGAGCAACCATCACCGAAGAAAGATTATCACGATCGTGATCAAGCAGGACACCACCAGATAGAGGGCGCATAGTCCCAGAGCTTGGCCACACAATCGTCGAAATCAGTCGTCATGTATGATGTCGTGATGCAAAATTCGAAGACGAGAGGAATGCAACGGGCTGCCCCACATTCCTGCTGGAACGTGTTTACGAAACTGATGCATATGACTAGAGGGGAGGCACCGAGCTTGGGAATGGGACGAAGGGGGGGGAGGGAAGGGGGCCAGGGAAATATACAGGCAATAGGAAGATCTTCAGTTAAATAATAAATCAGTATACTTACCGCTTTTCACGGCGGTGTCAAGGGAAACGAGTGCGGAAGACCTGAAACCGGAAAAAGAGTGATCTCCTTTTGGGGAAATAAAGTGCCGCCTGATACCACGTGCCGTGCTAGACGTCTCGACCCTTGGGCCTTCTTTCGTTCACCAACGTTTTTGTGCGCTGTCTATTACTCTGCAGGCAGGAGAGCCGGTTTCCATCGTGGCCAGCGACGACGAGCGTGTTGGGACAACGGATTTCGGTACTCTCGCCTTGCTTCCTTATTGTCTCCGCCTACTGACTTTTTTCCCATTCTCGGCGGCACAGAAGTCGTCAGATACCCGCTATGCCTCTGCTTGGAATTTTTTCGCGGAAAAACAAGGCGTTGAGGAAGGGCGACGTGACGAAGGGCTCTCCCAGCATCAACAGCGTGAATTCGGAGCTCGAATCTGCCTTGTCATCGCCCACATCCGAGTACATACACACGGACAGGTCGTTGCCCTCAAGTCCGAATGGGCGAGACCACCTTCACCCTCGCGATGCAGCAAGGAATATGTATCCATCGCCAGGAGCGTCCTCGAGCAAGCTTCGTCTACCCTTTGGCCGGAAAAAGTTGGTGGCGGCATCGTCCTCGACGGTCGACAACTTGACGGACTATGCGGTACGGCCAGGCTACCTAGGAAGGCTCAGCGGTGGCGCGATGTCGGATGCAGAGGCTGATCCTCGCCACCTCGAACTGCCACCGAATAAGAGATCCGTATTCGCTGCCTACGGTGATCCACACAGCGCCCTCTCCACGCGCTCTTTACCAGACACCCCTCATTCAGGCTCTTCATCGCCAAAACGTCCTTTCTTTAATTGGCCAAAATCTCAGAACTCAACGCCTGCGAAATCAGTTTTGCAAAAGGCGAGACCTGCCGCTTCTTCCCCACTCTCTCCCCAACTCGACGCGGAATCTTCTTTTAATCTCAAGTCCTTCCGCCATGTCCGTCCGCCATCACCTGCACGTTCCACGGCTTCCGCAGCCTCGTTGCAGCCACCGACCGTACCGGTAGCACGTCCGAGGAATGTTAGTACTGCCTCTGATTCTTCACAACGTATATCTGTTGCTGCCTTTCGAGAAGCTCAGGCCCGTAGAAGTGCTGCTGGATCACCTGTGCCTTCCTTTAGGTCAATCAGTCCAGGGCCACAGCTCGATCAAGGAAGAGGGCGGCCAAAGGTTCCACCTAGTCCTCGGCAGCAACCTCCACACGCTAGAATCGCGTCAAGATCAGTCAGCCGTAATCCTCTCGATGGTCGAAGACTCTCCTCTCTCGTTTATGATTCAGATTCAGATGAATCAGCCTCTTCGTCTGAAGCTGACTCTGACGACGACCAAGCTGCCAAGAATAACCTCGGTCGTAGACGTACACTTACCCAACAGAAGAAAGCAGCCGCTCCCGGAGGTGGGAAACCCAGAGCTACAAAGTCCGAAATTGGACACGGATCCGCTTCTACGTCTCAACTTCATTCTCGTCCTCCGAGACTACCTCCTCCCCGGATATCGACCATGCCGGTGTCCAGTCCAGATGTTCGCAAGCGTGCCAGCTTGTCAACAAGCGCAGTCTCCCCCAGTGCCCCAGCGCAACGAGCTAGTCTAATTGCCAATTCGAGTCCTGGCCCAGGTATGGTTTCAGACATTGATTCATGCTTGTGTCTCTAATGCGACTACCTGCCAGACTCCTCACGACAGCCGCGTCACATACGTGAAGCTTCTTCTGTATCTAATCCCCCGGCTACAGTTTGTCGTAGCATCGTTGTCTCTCAAGATTCTGATTCGTCTGATTCAGAGGACGACGCGCCGCTCGCTTCCCTTATTCCACCACGACGGCCAGGTAGCTCCTTGTCGCACCAGTCCAATCGTTCGCAATCTTCTACTCGCGCAGCCAAACCTTTGATTGACATTAGCACCCTTACGGGTCCCAATCGCCGGCCCCTTGAGTCTGGGCCCAATTCATCTGCTCCCTCCCCTGCATTTACCCCTGGGAAAACCCTGGTCTCGTCGCCCGTGTCTATGACGCCACCAACACCACCCATCACATCAACTTCCCCTCCTACGCGTTTTGTCTCTCCCCCAGGATCCCCAGTGAAAGCTGCTAGGACTTTGAGCGCGGAGCCCTCACCTGTTGTACCGCAGAGACAGATTCCCGTTCGCAAAGGGACAGCCGAATCCGCCGCTAGAGAGGGTCTGAACGAACGTCTCGGTAAGGTAATGATGAGTTCAGCGAGCAGTGCTACGTCCTCGAGTTCTGCCACGTCGTCCTCTGTTACCCGCAGTACGGCATCTTCAAGCCGCGTCCAGACGACACCCACGCTACGTGCAGATCCTCCCACGCCGTCAGCGAACCTGCAAAGCACAGTCCGCCAAATTGGACACCGCCGGACGTCGAGCGATAATCCCTCGATGCGGACGAGATCCACGGAGGACAACATGGATGAACTAGTACGCATGCTTGGAGGTGGAATCCGACTGATTAGTAAGAACGGCGAGGAACAGGAACAGGGTGAGAGTGAAGACGAGGAAGACGAGAAGCTTACCAAGAAGGTTTTTCCTGGGAAGAAGAAGAGCTTTCCTGGGAAGAAGGCGGACGATGGGGAGACGACCGAGGATGAGTCGGAGGAAGAAGATTCCGATGATGAAACAGAGGGTAGGGGGAAGAGGAAGGGGTCGGCTTCGCCTACCGAGTCTATCTCACCACCGATTCCTATCCTTCGTCGCACGCCAGTGCCATCTTTCAGCGTCACATCCCGTCCGCAGCAACACAAGGGTACTCTCAGTGTTAGCGGTCTCGATGTATCTCAACCTCGACAGCGTAGCAGCGTTCTCATTACGCCCAGCCCTACGACGTCTTCTTCAGATCTTCCTGCGAAGAGTACTCCTCCCGTCAAGGCTTCTCCTCCTGTAAAGGCTTCTCTTCCCGCAAAGGCTACTCCTTCCCCTCGTGCGGTCCCTTCGAAGGTCACGACAACCGCGAGCGTGCCCGTGCCTAATGCACCGAAGTCGGCGACCCTTAATCCTACGTCTGCTACTACTAGTAATAATTCGCGGCAGCGGAGCAGTTCGATGAAGCCGTTGATGACGATCCCTGCGTCTCCGAAAGTTGCCATGTTCCCCGTACCTAGGAAGCCTTTTGCTACGCCGCGAGAGAGTCCGGCGAGTTCTACGGGTGATTCGAGCAGTGGTCGTGCGCCGTTGACTCCGAGGGATGGAAGCGATATTGCGAGTGGGAGTACGAGCAATAGTGGACGCGAGCCCAAGGGAGAGCAGTGGAGCGGAGGTGCTAGCGGGCTGGGTTTGGGTCCTAAAGGACATGCCAAGCGTCGGAGTGTCAGCTTCGAGGAGGACCCTGCTGTTCCTATTATTAAAGGCAAGAATAAGCCAGAGAACGACGAGACGCGGAGACGGGATCGACGGAGAGATGAGGCGAAGGCTGCTATTGAGGTATGTTTCTGTTTCGATGCTTGTGGGGTAACTGATATATCTCTGTTTTAGTTGGGCAATGTTATCAATGGGCGTGGACCTATCGTTGACGATGACGAAGATGATACGCCTATCAACCAGATAACTTCTACGCGGATGAATACCATGGGACCGATGATGGGTGGTCCGATGCCTATGCAGATGGGCTTCGGTGGTCCTGCGCCTGGCTGGAACGGATGGCCGCAAATGCCGATGAACCCTCAGATGCTAAGCCCTGCGCAGTTCATGGGACCGATGCCTCCTCCGGGCGATCCCGCCTTTTTCGCTGCGCATCAGCAAGCTATGATGTACGCCAAGCAAGCTTACCAGATGGCTGTAGCGCAGCAGGCTATGGCTGCCGCTGGCGACGAGTGGGAGCGCACGTCTGCTATCGGGGGGAGCGTGTACGGTGGTGGTGCCCCGTCGATGTATGGTATGGGCGGTGGGTGGTCGTCTGCTGGTTCGATGATATTCCCTTCGTCGCAGTCTATGTACGGGGGTGGAGCGCGGAGCGAGTACGGAGGTAGAGGTGGGGGCGGGGGCGGGGGTCGATGGAGCTCGTCCCAGAGTGTGTATGGGGAGTCGTTTGGGGATCGGCGTAAGCGGGGGACGGGCGGGAGGGACTCTGCATATGCGCCTCCGGTTCCGCCTGTTCCGCAGAGGTCGTCTGTGGTTGCTGGTGGTGGTGGTGGTGGTGGAAGGGGTGTGGCGAACCCTAGGACGCGGACAGTCAGTCAGCCTGCGAACCCCGTTAGACCCAGCAGCGGTAGTAATAGCCCCCGAAGGGCCCCACCGTCAAGTTGGAAAGCCGGAGTATGAATTGTTTTACCTTCACTTCCTTCCTTTAGGGTCTTCCTGGATTTATAAGTTTTTCTTCTTATATGTGTTGGACTTTTTTTTATATGAGCAGAGAGAAAGGGGGACTCGCCCTGCTGGAAGCGCACCATCATTATTAATAGCATAGGACAGTCTAAGTACATCAATTGTATTCTTTACTCACACATCGAACATAATACCCAGCACTTTCCTTTTTTTATCTTTTTATGCTTGGCGACTACGGAGAGCTTCCCGCGTTTGACATCTGAATGCGACGGCGCTGAGCTGCTTGCCTATCAAGCTTCAAGTTTGTGGTATTATTGCTATCATTTGAATGTGAACACGACTTCGATACTCAAAAGTCCGAGACCATTATCTCTACTTCGCAGCTTACGGCTTAGCTTCATACTTGACGCGACTGCGATTCAGCTTGAAGATGAATACTTTGTTATTATTGCTATCATTTGAATGTAGGCGCGACCTCGATACCCGGAGTCCTTTATCTCTGACTTGTAGCAAAACTTACGGCTTCACGTACGCGATAAGTACTTTGTTACATATTATTGTTATCGAAACGCGACCTTGATACGCAAAGTCCACTCTCTTGCGCGCTAGCGGCTTTATGCACATACGCGACTCGAGATAAGTGCTTCAAGTTTCCATATTAATAGACGAAGCGTCTCAGTGGAATGATAACAGTAAACGGAGATGGTTCAGATCTTAGAGAAAGTCCGGGTTCTCGAAGGAAGGAAGGAAGGAAGCTGCGGTATTTATTCGACTCCTCGAGATCGCAGCCTTCGTTAGGCCTTAGATCCAAAGAATCTGAGAAGTTCAGCGGTCCTGAGTCCCGGTCTGTACAAACGATAAGGAAACCTGAAAGATCAGGAAGAATAGCTGCTGGCCGGGCCAAAGCCGTGGACGGACATTATCAGGACTTTGTACACGCTAGCGCAGCCTGGCCACTACCAAAGGCGGTATCAATGTCGGAGAGAGAATGACTGACAAGCTCGCAGCGGTCTCGGAAAGACCTGAATAGATCGAATAATGAAGGAAGGAAGGAAGTTTTATTAGTGAAACATGAATCGCTCGAAACAGGACTCCCCTCTGGTCCGGGCTGTACAGAGTCCACCGTGGAGCGCAGGAGTCATGTTGCTTCGTCCTCCAGGAGGCGATGGTAAAGATTGACAAGGAAGTCGCAGACAGCGACCTGGACGCAATGAAGGACACGAGCCAAGAGAATTCGCATAACGAAAGCGAGGCTGGCTACACCTTCCATGAACGCCACCAGTGTTTGCGCGAGAAAAGATTCCGCCAGACTTATCCCCGCCATCAGCTCTGGAATATTGGCGCTGCAGGGTGATTTTTTCTTCCTCACGACGCCAATATGAGCGTCGATTCAACCGTACGATGTCAACACACACGAACATTCTTTGGTCCACCAGTATGATCGCCACCGGCCTCCAATAATCTAGCGAGCCTGCCTGTGTGGCAAGCGGATTGTTCTTGAGAATTTGTTTGCAGCATCTCAAAAACCGGATAGGACGAAAATGCATCGCATAGCAGAAGACGGTTTTTCGTACAAAACGCACAGCGATTCGACACGTACGGCGCGCGAAATGGGCCCAGCAGGAAGTGAACGATGGGTAATACAGTACAATTGGTCGGCAACTTGTGAAACGCCGACGGTGGACAAGACGCAATGGAGAGAAGGGAAAACATTCCCACCGTACCCCAAACGATCAATGACGGCAACGGCATTTACGGCACGGTGAATTATCGGAGAATCAATGTCGACTCGGTCATTGGCTGGTTTGTGACTGGTCTACCGATCTATCCGCTGGGTTCCCACGGCCAGTTGCGGGGGAGTAACCCAGCGCGATGAACACGACCGTAAGTATTGACCCAACATTGAACAACGTTACACGTGTGTAGTAAGTTGTAACCCGGTGCTCCGGGATATCCAGCACTGCCACGCTTGCTCTGTACGTAACTATGCGGTTCACTGTTTGTTTCATACCTCGGCCCCCAGTACCAGTGGGTCAACGCCTCTGAACATCAACCTGAACGTCGAGCTCTCCACTGTCCAGTAGGGACTCCATTGGCTCTATCAGAATTCTTTACACGATGTGAATGCATTATTTGACAGCTAATAATCACTTGGGTCAACCTTCGAATCAGCTTCGTCGTATGCTGTCTACGTGCCCAACATGTGGCTTTCTCAGCCTCTCTGATCAGGAGAGTGGTCGTGATCACGATCCTGCTAGTGTTGTGTCCCATCGCCCCGTCCCATTGTCGTCTACCGATCATCAACGATTGCAAACGGACATCGTCGACCTGGAGAACGATATCACCATCCTCGACCACCAAATTCGTCGTATGCGCGCATCTCTCGACACACCTCCGGCCAGAGTGAGGAAGAGAAAGAAATCCCAGCTGGAGCACGTCTGAAGGTCAAGCAGGTCATCGATATGGTCTCTGCCCGTAGAGATAATCGTCGAAATCATCACTCTCGCAGCAGAGGATGACAATGGTGATATCTATCATGGCGTGCCTTGGGTTTTGAGCCATTCGTGTCGTCTTTGGCGAAACATTGTTTTGTCTACGCCGGCAACTTGGTCGCGGATATATATCGACGATACGATGAGAGATCAAGACCATCCTTTCGCCACGCACCTCCTCCAAACATATCTCGCTCGTTCAAAGGAGACTTTGTTATTTGTTAGTATCAATTCTTCCAACAATATCGATGTCATCCTCGAGTGCCTCGCACCCCATCACTCTCGGCTGTACTCGCTAGAGTTGAACGTCTGCCCTCCAGGATCGAAGGCCCTCTCCGGACTGGTAGTATCCAGTCTTCCCAAGCTGACTTCACTCCATTTGTCGGTTGAGGGCATAGACATATCAGGGCTTATGGGAGGCTCGGATGGACTTGAGCATGCAGTCCTAGTCAGCCTCTACCACGCCCTTGATCGCCCTGTCGAAGCATTCCGTCATGCAGACGCCTTGCGTGACGTGCATCTCTACGGAGTGGTTTTTTCTTATTTCAAAATGCCACTGTGGCAACTCACGAGGTTTTCGGGAGACATTATTGGCCTCAATGAGTATCTCCTGCTCTTCTATAACGCTTTGGAGCTTGCCGAAGCGGATCTTCGACTGTGGCATCCGGAAGAGTTCGGTCGTTGAGATATTCCAAACAGCGGACCGTTATGGCATACTCAGCTCACTCGACTGTCGTTGTACGCAGACATACCGGGTCTGAAGTTCATTCGTCTTCCGGCTTTGCAATATCTTAGGATTGAAGAGACGAGGGACACTAAGGATGAAACCTTCACTTATGACGTGGGCTCGGACATCCATGTTTTTCTCCAA
Source organism: Armillaria gallica (assembly GCA_037576215.1). Classification (NCBI taxonomy): domain Eukaryota; kingdom Fungi; phylum Basidiomycota; class Agaricomycetes; order Agaricales; family Physalacriaceae; genus Armillaria; species Armillaria gallica. The sequence continues at coordinate 824,742 of JBANDB010000016.1, read as the reverse complement.
GAGTCAGAGTGTCCGCTGGAAACTCTCCTACTTGAGATCCCGCCTTTCCAACTCTCATCTTTGTCATTGATACTAGAAGCGTGTGCAACTACGCTGACGACACTTTCTCTTCGGGTTGATCTGGTTGGAGCCAGGGATATATACGATGCTTTGACTTTTGACGGCGTAACGTGCCTTGCTCCGAACGTCGAAGATTTATCACTCCGAGACGATATTTCATTCTTCAGTAAGACGGGTGGTGTCGATTGGTCGTTTCATGCTTCTTTCCACGGAGATCCCTTCTTCAGAATGGTGCAGTCGAGATGCGACCTGTCGCGGGGTCGTAGTGATAGCGCTCGATTGAGATCTTTGACCTTATGTGCGCCATATTCCTGGAGACCGACGGAAACGCTGGAAAAACTCGCAGAGCTGCAGCGGGAAGGTTTGGTCGTGGAGTTTCATGGTTATTCTAGGGTCGCGCGGTAGAGAACGGGACAATACGCAAAGTGATCATAACTTGGACATTGAAGCAAGTACTGGCAGTCTTGTATGGAATTGAATGTTAATAAGTATGACGCTGTTTTCTTCTGTCTCAGTGAATTTCGACTCATTGGTAGAGCACCGATATCGATGATCACATCGCGTGGACGTACCGGGAACTCAGCATCGTTGCAAAAGTTTGGAACCGAAGCGAATGGATCGCAATTGATGCGGACATTCAGTCACCTAGTTTAAGGAAGAAAGTGACGGCGACCGTTCGTGAGCTAGTGGAGTTACTTCAAGTCAATTCCTCGTGAGTGTTGGAATGCCCATGGGGACAAAGCCATGGTCGAAGCTTCTATCCGTGGAATTGGTTCGTACGAGGGCCGAAATGTTATTAATGTTATCATGGACGAAGATGAGGACGAGTCATTCGACAGCGATGAATGATTGAAGGATTTGCATACCACCTACTTCGAAACTTGCCGTTACTTGCGTTCACTGTCAAACGAATGCACCAGTACTTGATATATTGTAAGAAGAAAGTCACATTTTGTTTACATATCATCTTACCACTTGGCACTACTAGATGATGACGGTCCGAGCGACAAATTCTAGATCGAGAGCAAATCAAGAGCCCGACACAACACCACCACAGCATAGTACTTAGTGTGGTAATAGCAATCCATGACAACAAGGTTGAGACATGCTCTAACGACTGTCAACGACGACGAAAAAGAGTACAACGGTGAATATGACTCGGGCGAGGGTGGTCATTGATGGCGGACGTTTTCACTGTTCGGTGCAATCCTTCGAAGTTCGAAGGTGTGCTTAGTGGCGTTTGGCATCACTTGAAGCTTGCTTCTATGCTTTCAGGTCATGCTTTGACTGTAGAAAACGAAAGAGAAGTTGGCGAAGGCTGACCGTCGCAAGTTGCGTTTGTTACTTAGAAGCTTTCCGTGGCACAAGTTTTCATCTCTTACTAGTAAAGATCTTAAGAAATCATATTGTATCCTTCAAATTCTGTCGAGCTGTCACTATGCTGGAAGCCTGGAACCTTAAGAGGAGGCCGAGCCGCCTTCGGCCCAGGTCTGGATGTTACCATATTCCCGCGTTGATTGATGCGCAACAGAGCACGAGCCCTTGTTCGCCTTTTGAGAATAAGGGGACGACGTTGCTATCGCAATACTACAATGCCACACAAGTTCGTACTGTTCTGGTACTCTTTAAATTTCCGGTATTTAAGCAAGTCGCTTCGCTGCTAACATCCACGACGCTCGTCATCTTGAGGTACTTGCTTAGATCTACAAGCGCCAGAGCCACTCTTTCTCTTTCACGATGCCACCCTACAAGTATGATCCCACCGAATACAAACTCCACGAGGTTAAACTGGAGAGGGACTTGGAGAGGTTCCAGAGGGCGGTAGATGAAGACCCAAGGGATGCCTCAGAGGTTCAGGGTCCAGCGCTGGGCGATGTTTATGGCACTATGACCGACTGGTTCAAAGATCTTTGGAACTATATGAAGGAGGATAGCGCAGACTTGCAGCAAATCTCCAATTGCCTTTGCTTGTGCTTCGACAACGTCAGATCCACAAAGTATTATGCTCAGTGCGTTCGGTACCAACAGGCTTATCGTACATTTACTGATGTTCTCCTTTAACTAGCCCAGATGTGTTTAGCGACGGGGTCTACCAGTGTCGCATTACGGATGCAAACGGTCGAGTCATCTACGATGATTGGGAGGGCATCAGGCACCATTTAGCGTGGATGTACAGGGAACTTAGCGTCGTGGCAGCGCATCAAAGTGTTGGCGATTGGGACGAGATTGGGTGGGATATCGAAAGACTTGGATTACAGGAGGACGTGAAAGCTCTGATTCGGCCAAAAGAGGAGCTGGAGAGAGGCTTACCGGCTGCTGAGACTTCTAAGTCTCATTATCCTCCGAAGTTTTGGGACGGTCACTGGGATGAGGCCATGGTCAAAGCGGCTATCCGGACCTATGGCTTATACAATGGCGAAGGATTTGACGAAGAGGAAGAGGATGGTGTTAAGGATGATGAATAGTTGCGTATTCGTTCGCGTTGGACACCAAGTTGTTTCAAGCAGAATGATAATTGTATTGCTGCGTCTTGGCTACACACCACGTTACATCAATCCATCCTGTGTCCTATGTAACTAAGATGTATCGTCGTCGCCGGCTTGACATTACCTCGGAGGTCCGATGAAGACAACTTATGTCCAGCTTGGATGCACTTATCAAGGATCTCGTTGTTATGTATCTCGTGCCAGTGCGAGACCAGCCTTGCAGATGTGCCTTCTTTGCGATTGCCCTAAGCAAATCAAATGAAGTCTGATCTAACAAATAAAGACGACTGTCACTTACAAAGATTACTTCGTCCGACTAGGCGCATGCTTCTGGAAAGAGAGACTATTTCCAGCATTACTGCCATAAACTAGGAGATACAGGAGACGGGTTCAGATGGGCGCCCTCAAAGTTGATGCTAGCGCCCTCAAAGTCAGGCAGACTCGAATGTTTGCTCCCCACGACCTCAAGACCAGACAGGACGAGAATGCACCGCATAGCAGAAGACATCTTTTCGTACGAAACGCGCAATTCACGACTTGGGGAAGTAAACTGATCTCTACGTGGTATGTATCATCAATCTGGACGGACAGAGGAAGAAAGGAACAAACGTACTTCGACTCTGGAGTAATAACGCCAATTCGCTTGAAGAAGTGGAGATAATCGTTTGAATGGGTCAGATCCTTTTCGCTGGCAAAGTTAAGAGTAACTGTTCGACACGCGCCGAGTGCTATCGCCGTGACGAGACCCCGCTGAATTGCCGATTGACGACGTGCCACAGATACCTCGACACCCAACTCCAGGGCCCGGGACGCGCACATGTTGCAGAATCTCTCTGCTAGATCAGACGAAGCGAATTGCATCATTGCAGTCTAGATAATCCACAACATTAGGGATTTATAGACAGCAAAAGAGAAACAACATACTCCTTGTTCTCTCGACAACGAGATAGACAGTACAGGAATGTGATCTGTCTCAAATTCTACTATCCATGAGCGAAGATGCAAGATCATTTTAGGGTCTGTAATACCGGAAAATTTGACGCGACAATTGACCATCCCCCGGTCGGCCTCCTCGGCCGGGAACCACTTGGGAAATATGTATCCGTCAGGGTTCGTTAGGGGGAAGGTGTTAATGCCGTTGCTTCTTAAATCTACAAAGGCCTGTGACGGACAAAATGAGTACAAAAATTTGTTTAGAGACGGTAAAACGCGCCTGGAACGCATCGTGCATATCTAAGTAACGTGCTGTAGCTGTCCTCTTGGGAGAGTCGAAGATCCAAGACTCCAGACCACCATGCTGAGAAAGTATTTCCAGGACATCTTTCCCCTGGACACTGCTGGGTATATCCGTCATCGCCAATGAGCGAGATACTCCCAGTCTCCCAAGGGCCGCTACATCGACAGCAGACATTGGGGGTGACAGAAGATCATCCATTTTCATCGCTACTCCCGACGTTCCGCTCCCAGACGTGATACAATTCTTGGCCATGTCCTCATTAAAAAACCGGACGAGTAGGTGATCCTTGGCGACAGTTATCGATTCTGCCGGGTTCGCCTTGATGGCAGCCAGGACTCTATTGACATTGTATCCTTCCGCAAGCGATTCGACGCGTACGGTGCGCGAAATGAGGCCGGTAGAAAGCGAACGATGGGTGATACGGTTGATTGGCAAACGGTGGAAAAGACGGAACATGGAGAAAAGGGAGATGTTCCCACGATGCCCAAAGCGATCATGCCGCGGGCCCTGCCGTCGATCTTAAGCGCCCAGCAAAAGTCGGCTTGTACATGCTCTCGACATGCGGTTTCGGAAAATGATCTTCTTGCTTTGAGGCTATCACGGCACGGGCGTCAGATGGATGCGTCGTCGAACGCAAGTCTCTTGCTCAGCTGAATAGTCTTGAGTATTGACCATTTTGTAGGACACAGACAGGCTCGCTAGATTATTGGAGGCCTGTGGTGATTATACTGGCACAAATAATGTTCGTATGCTGATATCATCCGGCTGTATGGACACTCATATCTGCACCAGGGACATCCTCTGAAAAACTACCCACTGGCGCCAAAATTCCCCAGCTAATGGCATGGCTGAATCTGGCTGAATCTTCTCTTGCACATACACTGGTGGCGTTCATGGAACGTGCGGTCAGTCTCACTTTCGTTAGGCGAATCCCCTTAGCTCGTGTCCTTGAATACGTACAGACCACTGTCTACAACTTTCTTGCCATTCTTTACCATCTCCTAGATGAAGCATTATGGCTCCTGCGCTCCGCGGCGGACTCTGTACAGCTCGGACCAGAAGGAGTTCCATTTCGATCCCTTCATGTTTCAATACTCGATCGATTCAAGTCCTTCCGAAATCGCTGCAAGCTTCTCATAAATTCCCTCCCCGACATTGACGCTGCACTTGGTAGTGGCCAGGTTGCTCTGGCAGCGGAGCTCAAAGCTGTTGGGTTTCATTACATTTCACGGATGCTGCCAGGTGGACTGGGCACTCATGCGGCCCTCATCGATGATCTCCCTGCAGTATTTTCAGTGTTGAAACGCTCTGCGCGTGATATCGTTGACGGTATTGATGCCTTTGAGCAGCGTATCTTTCGGTTTCGGGATTACTTTGCGGATATGTCATGGGTAGAGACGATGGTTGGGAATGCAGTCCTGGTCAAGGGGATGCTGGATGTACTGCTTTCTATAAGCCATGAGCAATCGAAAGTGCGCGAGAGCCTTTCTGATATATCTTTGGCACCGGTCGGCATACTTACAGAAAAGATGTGAGTCAACACATTCCATATTCTTTGCTGCTTACTTATGTCTTCCTGGAAGCCTCTTTAATTTATGATCGAACGCCGTAACTTTCATAGTAGATCGGCATAAAGAGCGCGTGTTGTCCGCGCACCATTCGTTTCGTAGCAGTGCCGTGGCTCCTTTTCTGAAAAGACACTCGTTAACACGACATATTAAATAAACACCTACGAACAGGTCCTCGCGTCCTTTCAAATCCACCCGACTATTCTTGTGCATAGCGTCTGCCAATGGCATCGTCGTCTGCCGTGGCCTTGTTATACCGACCTCTGGACGAAAGCATCGACAGTGCCTCTTTGTCTGTTTATTCCTATGATGTTTCAAAACACAAGCACCAACTTCGCAACAAGATCGCTCTTCAGTCAGCATCATTGCGACTCCACGCGCTTTGCTACGACGCTGCTACTCCTCGATCACCACGACCTAGTTTATATTCCGAGCTTGCTAACCACGTTTCCGAGTTGCTCAAGTTATATAAGAACAAAGTTCGCCCAAGTCACCATGCACGGTGAGTAGCTGCCTATTCATCGATGGCACTCGACTTTCATTAATTGTATTCTAGCGTTAATTATACGGAACAGCATGTCCGACACCTCCATCTCGCCTTGATCATAGCAGATCCTCATGAACTACTCGCAATAAATGCACAGGCACTCATTGTCATCGTCGGGGGTGAGGCGGGACAGATCATCGATGATCCTACACCTGCCTATCACAATTTCTCTGTCGGGTTCAATGATGAGATGAACCATCTAATGAAGTGTCTCAATAACGTTCAGCCCGTAAGGAAACCTTTCTCGCGGTACTTATAGTTCATCATTTAAGTATCACATACAGGAATCTACCTACTCAACGCAAATCGCGCTTCTCGGTAGCCGTGTTGGCAAATACATGAATGTTGTTGCCGCACTTCTTACTCTGACAGCCTCTGTAATGAGTCTTGTGAAGAACGGCAGTGACGCTACCATGAACGTAATCTCAGCTTCTTTCGCGTTGATTGCTGTCCTCTGTATGACTGTAGGCAAGTCATCTCCAAGTTAAGCCTCGAGTTAAGTTTAAACTTACGATGCTCTTCCAGCCAACTCTACGGTTTCAGCGGATACCATGGTTGAGATTCAAGACTTAGCCGAGAAGATGGAGGGAGATATTTACACCATTGTCATCGCATGGCGAGAGCTATCTGAACTCCTCCGAATTATCTCTTTGAAACAACCAATGCCTCCAAATAGTCATCTTTTTCTCCAGAGTTTCAAACACGTAAGCTGTCCATTGGCATCTTCTACGACGAGGAGCTGGTCTGAATATAATTCTAGTTTTGCGCTGGTGGTGTCGGGCTCATAAATTTTTTAGCATTAAACCTCAGCATTGATCAAGACATATAAAAGCGAGTCAGGATGATTCCCCGCCCAATCGAAAGCAATGTTCTCGACCGTGCCAGACGTGTCAGGAATGATATTTGCCTCAGCGACCCGCGTCATATCGAACACCACATTTCTACTATCCTCCGCGCTAAAGGCCTTATCACCAGTTTCTTCCCTATACCTCTGATGCCATCAAAGTCACCGACTGAACCCCTGCTGCCATTGCATGTGATGTCGCCACGAGCCATGACCCCGGAAACCCAAGAGTTGATTCTTCCCTCCGCATCTGTTGTTGAAATATTGGAATCGGCCGCGCCTGCTCCGGCTGAAGATCTATCTACTGAAGCAGAAGCTTACGGAATTGGTGGAGACTCTTCCATACCACCGACGATTACCGTGGTCCTAGACAATGTTCTCGTCAAACGACGGCCATATCTGTTAAGAATCAGAGTGTTTCGAGTAATACACGAAGTAATGAATATTCGAGTAAAACCCAAATTATGAGCGAGGATGTCCTAAAGCCGAGTTCCAACCACCAAGAGGGATCCGATATGGGTGCTAACAAGCGCTAGGCGTAGTTAACGAGGGCGTCAGCAAGCGCTAGGCGTAACTGACAGGGTTTCCGACAAGCGCTAGGCGTAGTCGGGAAGCAATTGACTGGCAAGCGCTGGGCGTAACCGATCAAAGATGCTTAAATCACACAGTTAAGTGGATGTTGAAGAGTAGTGAAATTAGATTAAGATCTAAGTAGTACAGACAATGTTTATATACTAGGGTTTCGAGTCATTAATATTCCACAATGTTCCGTTATATTCTAGTGTTTGGAAGAAGAAAGGAGAAATTAAGAGAAAGTACTAGTAAGCCGAGGTCAAGGCCGAGAAGGCCGAGAGGAGGCATATGTTGACTCGTACACTAGCCGAAAAAGGCACGATATCCATAACAATATCCAGTTCACAGTGGGATGGGTCGGACGGGTAATCCCGATGAGCGGGATACTGAGTGGAACAATGGCTATTCTGAGAATGGTGCATATCGTCGCAGGACTCACTAGCTGCCAATGATCTCCTCTGACCGATATAAGTATGTTATTAGGTAGCATAGACTTAGCAATATTCATTATTGATTCCAATGGCATAGGCGAATACAAATATTATGTTAACACTATCCACAAGTTTCCCAGAATACGCATTTACATGCCGTATGCCTCAAAAGCCTCCTTCACTCCCTCCCATCCCCCTGGCAGGCGCGGCTCAAATACCACCTTGAACGGCATCGGATGGGCATTAGCACTCTCCGTAAAAGCCAACACGTCTATCTTATCTTTCTCATCTTCCCTAACGTTGAACGCCCAAAGCGTCAACGAAGTGTTGAGGTACGTCGAAGCAGTGGCCAGATGCTGACCGGGACATACACTATTGTGGTTACATGTCAACGAAAGCTCAAGAAATGAGTACAGACGGGCGCACCGTCGCCCGAATCCAAAAGGGAACGTTCGGACATCGTCTCTCAGCGTTCCGTCTTCACCGATCCAACGTTGGGGATCAAATGCTTCTGGTTCTGGGAAGTAGACAGGATCTCGGTTGACGGACCTTTGGCCACAGTCAAGAAGTGTGGGATTGCACAGAGTGTCTTCGAAGCGTACCATACATTTCCAATGACGGTGGTGCCTTTGGGAATACAGTAATTATTCTATTTATCATCTCTCAGCTACGTCGATGCATTGATGATAGAATGCACTTACCCAAATGATGTCCTTGGTGGCCTTATGCGGAAAGCCGCCAGATGTAACTGGTCTCCACCTAAAGGTCTCTAATACGAAAGCCATTGTCTGAGGAAGAGAATCGCGGTCGGCAAATGTAGGTGCTAATAAAGCAGCATCAGTATACGTGGGGAGATAAAGGAAAGAGGATATTTACGCCTGTCTTTCCCAATGACGGAGTCCAGCTCTTCTTGAACTTTTCTTTGCGCATCAGGATGGCAGGCCGCAGCCATGACAGCTATGCTTATAGCCGATGCTGTCGTATCACTTCCTGCACCGAACATACTTCCGGTAAGATAAGCAGTCTCGTTATCATCGAGCTCGAGCTCGGTCTGTCGCTCAATTAGGTACTTCCCAAATGACGGCTTGACTTCGTCACCTCGTCTCTAATAATCATTAGCATTAGAATACAAGTGCACCGTGTTACCCTCACGATTTGATCTCTAACTTCTTGCAACAAGCCCTTGAAGAGACCCAATTCTACCGTATGAGCGTCCTTCAGAGGTTTCAGATAGCCTGGCACGTATCTAAACCAAGAGAGTCAGGAATGAAATGCAACTTGCAATATAATTCAGGACTCGCTTAAGTAAAGGAAGGATGTCGACCTTCCAGGCACCGGTGCGCATCGTTAATCCGAGGGTGGTCAAACAGCGGTTGACAGCCTGGACTTCGGGATCCTCAAACGAGGGTGGTACTTTCCCGTATGCCAGACCCATCACGACAGCGACTGCATACCTGACATCGGTGACCGTCGAACACTATAAATACCATAGAGCATCCAAGAGACGTACCGCTTTGCGTGATCTTGATGTCTATCCGGATTTTCGGTGATATCTAGAAGGTTTTGCTTTGCATTTTTCATAAGGATAGGCCAATACGATGTAATACTCCTTGGCTGAAGGTGTGAGTGGAGGGCCCTGTAAATGCCACGATGATGAGCATATTAGATTGTACTTGTGATAAATGATAACCTTCGCATCTTTTTGAATCGATCCCCTGCCGGAGTAAGAAGCGTACGCATACCCCCGGACAAAGTTTCCCCCGCGGAGATGGACCGGGGACGGTCGACAAGGGAGGCTCCTTCCTTCTCCATTATATCAACGGCAGCTTGGTATCGTCCGATGACAACGACGATCTGCAGACCTTGCCTGAAAGAGAACACTGGGCCGTATTCTTGAGTCCATCGTTCAAAATGGCGATAAAAACTGGGGTTTCGTCAGAAATACAAGACTGTTTCTAATTGGGAGACGTACAATTCTGATTTGAACGAAGCACCAAAGATGGAATCGCTAGGAGGACCTGGTGGCAGGGGGAATGCAGAACGTTTGTATAATCGAGAATGAAGGACGACGCCGAGGGTGAGAACGAAGATGACAGTCGCAATAGTGATATCCCTAGACTGAGCGAAAATTTCCAAAGACATGGTAATACACCGTTGGCAGTTGCTGCATGACTGTCTTAGTTATGGCAGTCTTATATTGCTAGACGGCGCATTAAATTCGATCCACCGCCAATCATGAGAACCACGACGGTAAGGGAAGAAGGTACGCCTCTGCTTCTTCTGTCCTGAGCCGTCGGACGAGGCTCACACATGACTGTCGCACAAACGGAGTTTCGGACTCATTCCTAAAGGGGGATAAATCTCCGCTTACATAAAGGTGATCGCCGAATCTGACGCTGACGTCACGCATAGATCGCAATTCAATCGCAATTGATTCCATTTCTTGTACAATTCCACGACTTCCTTCACTTCCTCTATTGCCATGTCTCTACCAACCACCATAAAGGCAGTCGCTATATCTAAGGCAAGTTTCGTAAGTTCTTCACGACAAGACCTCGCTCAATGGCTCCGGCTTCAGACAGGAGACTTCGATGTCATTGAGAAGGTTACATTACCTTTTCCGAGAGTCAACCCTGGAGACATCGTTGTAAAAGTATGTCTTTTTCAAGCATACTTCAGAATCATCTCCTTATTTCTGTTAGGTGGATTACTTTGGTGTCAATTTCATTGATACATATTACCGGTCTGTAATCCAATGTTCTCTCCTACCGTTATCGCATCTCACTTCTCTTCATAACAGGAAAGGACTATACCCCATCAAAGAGTTTCCTGCTGTCTTGGGAACAGAAGCATCCGGGACTGTCCTTGCTCTTCCCACGGATGAAAACGTTCTGAACGATCCCAATTATAAGAAGCGGAACTATACAATCGGCAGTAAAGTTCTCGTTGTAAGTATCATATTCTCATCAGCCCAAGATCATTGATGGAAATAATGAAGTATGGGTTAGGGTCACATGCAACTTACCTCTCAGTCTCATGGACAAAGGCACACGCCGTGCCGGACTCTATCGAGACCAATGTTGCAGCCGCGGGTGGTGTACAGGCTCTAACGGCTCTGACCTTCTTCACTGAAGCGTACAACGTCAAACAAGGCGATATCATTCTTATACACACGGTAGCTGGAGGCCTTGGTTTACTCATGACTCAGCTCGCGAAGCATCGGGGGGCCACCGTTATCGGTACCACATCGACGAAAGAAAAGGCTGAGTTTGCTAAAGCAAATGGCGCCGATCATGTTATTCTTTATCCTGTCGAGGATACGGTTGAACGTGTACTTGAGATAACTAAGGGCGAAGGTGTTCATGCAGTCTTCGACGGGGTTGGGAAAGACACGTACGTTGTTATCACTTTCTCTCGCATCTGATTCTACTGATTGGCTAAAGATTTGATAACAATTTGAAACTGCTGCGGCGCAAAGGCACACTGGTGTCTGTCGGTAACGCGTCTGGTGCCGTTCCACCAAAGTCTCCCTATGTGCTCGGGAGCGGAAATTTCACCCTTCTGCGCCCTACGTATGTCTTTTTTCTGCGAGGGGTTTTCTTACTAAGGTGTCTTCTTATTTCTAGAATGGGTAACTATATGGTGACACCAGAAGAAGCGTATCACTATTCCACCGGAGTCTTTGACCTCATCTCGAAGGGAACTTTTAAGATCAATATCTTTAAAGAGTATCCTTTCACAGCGGAGGCTGTCCAACAGGCCCAGAAAGATTTGACGAGCGGGAAAACCACCGGAAAGTTGTTGATCAAAGTGTCAGACGAGTGATGACTATATAGTTGAAAGTGTCTTTTACTACGGAATACAAGCAAGATTCTTTATGTCTTTTATAGCGATTTAGGTTGTCCGATAGTATGAACAGAGCTGCAATGAGGTGATCGCAAGAAAGAGATATAGAATAGTTTCTTTAGGAGGCGATACTTCAAATGAGTATGAGGCACGAGTTTGTGTATATAGCGCACGCCATGCGTGTTGAACGCTGGACCAGCCTTGCCTCTGCGGTTTCCTGGTTGACCATCAGGCGTATCATTCAGTTTACGAAAGAAAAATGTTGTACACATCCTGAAGTGGCAATGAACACCAGTATTGGCCACAACATCCTGATTGGAACTTTGGGTCGGTACCACCAACATCAAGACCTATGTAGTACCCGGCTTGTTCAGGATTCCAGAAAACTTGTACGTGCCGAACTCGTGGGATAAAATTAACGACCACTAAGATGACTTTCGGTACTCGACAATGGGCGGCGGCGGGACAGACAATGGCGAGACGCCATATAGCGCTACATTCTCCAACCTACCCTACCGGATCCCGCAATCACTAGTCAACCACTCCGTTACGACGGTGATTCAAATGCATCAGGTCTATGCATCAGATGTGATCCATAGAATGTTCATTGAAGTGTAAATATCACCATCCGTATGAAACGTCTTCTCACTGATCTGTCATTTAGCGTAACGATCTGTCTTCAGAAAGTAACTCTCAGCATTGACAAAAGGAGACTCCCGGGGCCCATAGAATATATTTCAAATCACTAATGCTCGAAGCAGATCATGCCAAGTGATGAGCTCCAAAGAAGGTGGGACGAACTTCCTGAAGCTCAGCTGGTGGCCGGTCCTTCAAACCATGATACATCCCATGAACGAAGCTCGTAGCACCAATAATATTGGCAAAAGGAACCGTCAACTGTCCTTCAGAGACGATCAGATTCCTGTGAGAAACGAGGTAAGCAGAAAATCCTAAAGACAGAGGCGCAGAACGACGAACCTGGAGTCTAGTCGTCCGAACCGGAAGAAGAAGCTAGCAAGCTGTTTTCGCTTGACATCTGACAGATCCTCGGGGAACGGAAGAGAGACAAGCCGCCGCGCACCCAAGCCGAGGGCAGTCACCACACCGCGAGCGATGGGCCGTTCGGTGGCCTCAAGGGACAGTTGGCATCTCCCTTTCGTCAAGGGCTCGAATTCCCTGACAAATTTCCGGGCCAAGCTCGATGTCGGGAAGTAGAGGAGTAGGTCCTAGGGAAAATGTCAGATTTTTATGACTGGACGACGAGACGGAATAGACAAACATTTTTACCGCCAATACGGGAGACAATGTATGAAGCAGAAGGCACTTTATCATAGTTGTTTGTCCAGCCGATGCAGAGTCGTCTTATCTGGGGGTTATCCAGGCCCGAGATCTTGACGAGACGTTTTAGATTTGGTTGCGTATCCTGCTTTGAATACCATTCTGGATATATCGAGCTCTCGCTGTCCACGAACGTTGGCCGTACTCCTGCCTCTACAAAGTCCACGTGAGCCTACTTCCAAGGTCAGCTCATGCGAGGAAAAAACAAACTCGCAGGGCTACTCACCCTGTACGCCTGGTGTATATCCAAAAACTGTGCTTCGATGAGGCCCCCGGATCTGTCAAAATGGGTGCAGAGGGCTCCATCGTACTTGGAAAGAATCTCGACGAATTGGTATTCCGTGAAGCTCTCTGGTACATTGCGCAGCTCTATCGACCGTGTGGCACTGTATTTGGCGAGCATAGCGACAGTGTCGGGGGTCACCGGGGGGGACGTCGAATCGTCGATCCTCAGCGAAAAGTCTTTTTGTTTTTTATTCGCCTCAACACAGCGCTTCGCCGTTCCTTCATCGAAAAACCGGACAAGGAGGTGGTCTTTCGAAGGTATTATCTTCTCTGCCGGGCTGGCTTTGATAGTGTCGACGATACTGTTGGCATTGAATCCTTCTGGGAGGTTGTCGACGCGGACAGTGCGGTGGAGAGAAGGTAATTCTGTTGTGGTAGCGTAGGATGCAGAAGGAATACGAGATATCTGCAGACGGCGAAGGGCGGGACCAGCTCGGAACATGTTTGACTGCAAAATAAGTTCGTTTCCCACGCCATAGACGCGCTCCGGCTCCCGGTCCGAATACTCAAAGCGGGGATATCTTCACACGCATCCCAAACAGTCGATGAACGCCTTCGTTCTCTCCAAGTTCCCTCCTTCCCCGAAAACAATCACGGTGAAAAAAGTCTGGTGGGAATCGAGTACCAGCTACATTATTTTTATAAAAAAGCGCTGCAGCTAAACTTCTGAATGCTGTACTCGAGTCTTGATAGAGTGGTTGCCAGAGTTTACCATACTTTACATCTTTCGAGCTGACCCATATATCTCACGTTTCCCAGTATTTCCAGCTCGGTTCATGGGAATTATATTTTATACTCCTTCCGGAAGGTAAGACAGGCCTGCCTTCGTTCTTAAAAATGCGCCGGCCGATATCAATTGATTATCTTCTGCCAACGATCAGATGAGAGGGTTTGATAGCGTATCGTTCATTTTTCCAGTCGACGCATGATGTTTGTCACAAGAAGGCTGCAATTTTCTGCTTGGGTGGGTACCCGATCTTGATGCTAAACGTTGTTATGGAAGCTGGAAATTAGAATCTGTTTTACCGGTTGGATACTGCTTCGTGGCGCTTTAATGTTTCCCCAGCAATACTACTTACGAGCAGTCAGCTTTACCCTCCAGGCTCCAGGTTGATTTACAGTCAACAGAGGCCTGTTCACTCTTTTGGTTCCTAGATTCATTGCAATTTTCAGGGAGATGTCGATGAACGATAGGCAGTTTCAATTATAGCTCACTATGATTGGTGCTTCATATAATTTACGCACATGCCTAGCCTTTCATAATGTGCCGCCAAGACTGAAGACCTCACTGGCTATCGGCCACTTCTTATTCCTTCCGTAACTTAATTGTATACCATGAACGAACGTTGACTGCTCGGTGACTCCGTGCGCCACTCTGGGATGAGAGTAACGTCCATATGCCCCATCGCATGTCCGGTTGGCGCCATCAACAGCTGACGGACTGCGGAAATGTTGTAGATTGCCAAGAAGACTAACGTGGACTTACTATAAAGTCAACTTCCGAACTTCTTCGGAAAATTATCAATAATCATTTTCTCTATGATGAAAAGTGACACCAAAAATTGTAACTTTGGTTCGAAATTGATCCTCCAAGGGGGTAGAGAGGGTGAGTTCTGCTGCGGCCGATGTCGGACGGAATGTTTCCATTTGAGCTGAGGACTGCGCTGAGAGTGAAATAAATTGAAGCCCCCCCCCCCCCACTTCTTCTCCAGCTGTCGTAAATCTCTTCCACCATAGTGAACTCTCCAGCAAGTTTACATGCAACGAGTATGGTCGACGTACCTCAGCAGTGGGGCCGGACGGAACAGTCCAAATCCGGTAACTGTACCCGCATGACCCTTTTGGCTCCTACCCTCATCGTCGGTACATATAGATGGAGATGTAAGCGATTTTCTTCTGTTGGTACCTACCACCGGCACTAAATACTGCGCAGTCCTTCACGGCCAACGTCGGTGTCGTCCCACGACACCTCTACCCGCCATTTTCTTGAAGAAATGAACCCACTGAACCCACCCAATGCGCCCTTTGTCTCGTCTTCGTCACCGCCAGGCTCATCGAGCTCGTCGATACGACCGGGAAGTGCAGATGTCTTCAGGCCCAAATCCCAGTTATTGGAGAGCCAGTCGAACGTCTCGCTGAGCGTCAACTACCAGCCGACCAAGTTTTCCCACACGTTGCTGCAGCCAGGCCCACGGAGACGGAAACAAAAGAGCGCAGCGTTGAACGTCCCCAAGCGAGGAGGGGGAGTCGAGGCTTTCAGGTCGGGAGAGGCGAGGATGCCTGGCGAGGCAGACGAGGACTACGACGGTGTTACCAGCGGTTGGTTCGGTGGCAGGGATGGCAGGTCGAGATTCGCCAAGAAACTGCGCTGGAACAGGTTCAAATGGACGCTGTTCGTCGCAAACTTGGTTCTTACCTGCTATTCCATCGTCGGTCTCATCTGCCTGCTGCTGACGTGGTTCAACCTCTGGGCCAACGCCGACATCGTTCGCGTTGGGAATCGGCCAGAGCTCATCGTCTCGACCATCGCTGCCTGTCTGGGAATTCTGACGTCCATCATCGGATGGGCGGGCATCCTGCTTAACAATCGGTCCTTCCTCGCCGTGTATGCCTTCCTGCTCTGGATCGTTTTTGCGTTCAACACCGCGCCGGGGTACATCACCTACAAGCGACGGGAACTCAATCTCGAGGGCAAGGTCAACCAGCAGTGGTCCCAGGATCTCGGTCCGGAGGGCAGGCAGCGGATTCAGAACCAACTTGGGTGCTGCGGCTACTACAGCCCGTTCGTCGAGGCGACCGTCTCTCAGACGTGTTATGCTCGCTCGGTGTTGCCAGGATGCAAGAGTGACTATCTCAAGTTCCAGCGTCAGGTGCTCAAGCGCTGGTACACCATCAGTTTCATCCTCGTTGCCCCCCAGCTTTTCATTATCGTTGCTGGACTTCTCTGCTCGAACCATGTCACGTACAGGTTCGGCAAGGGTATGATGCCCAAGGCGTATCGACTGAGCATGAACAGTATGGCCGTTATTATGGATAACTATGCAAAGTGCGTCGTTTTATTGTCCTTCAAAATGATTTCCTGACACCCTTTTTTGCAGTAAACTGGCAGAGCAGTACGGCGAGGAGATCGCGACGGACGTTATCTCCCGCTCTCGTTCCAATCTCAATCTTGATGGCGGTATGGTTAACATGCCATACGCCAGTGCTGTATCTTCGTCTGCCACACATAACAAATACGATTCTGTCGGGGCCAGGCCACCACCGGAGGGAGCCTATCCACATTAAAACACACTTATTACTTTTGGGACTATGGACACTCATTGGACTATCTCTTTTTAGTTTACCAGTATTTCGATACCCACCTTCTTTGCACGGAACATTCTGCCTGTAGAGCGCTCAACACATACGTTATTCTAATCATGTATTCGATGCGCTGCCGTGGAATATATATGGGCTGGCTTCGTTAACCACTTTGAGATGGGGTGGAGTTAAAGTGCTCAACGCTTCGGGATTGCGAAGTGGCTCAGTACGATCCAGCGAATAAAGTGGGTTCTGGAAGTGTGGATGCGGGTAAAAAGTGAGAATCCAGGAACTAGACAAGCACTGAGACTCGGAGAAATCGGAATGTCAATATAGAGCCGAATACGGTTCATCAATCAGTGGGTCGTGAAAGATAGACCGCCCAGAAAGGGTTTGCAACAACGGAAGCTCGCCTCAGACGATGGTCTAGTTGTCGGGGGAGTTACGAAGGCGGAAAGGGGTGGTGCTCAGTGGTTATAATTACGGTATGACGGTACTACAGCTGCCACCACAACCCCACAACCAGATGTGGGGCATTTCTATGTAGGGGAAGTCGTAGTGGAGAATGCAACTGGGCGTTCATCGCCTTTTTAGGATGCCATGTGGAACCGTTTTGGCGTTCGGGCCATGGGAATATCAGCATTTATATAAAGTTGCAGTAGATAATAATATCCAAATTGGCCCGGTAAATTGTGATTAAGATCAAAAGATTCTAAACCAACTTGAAATAGCAGCTCGGGGTCTTCCTCTGACGTCAAAGTTGCTATCACAGCTGGGAGGCGACTATTTTTGGATGGTCAAAATAGAATCAAAATCTGGGATGCTGATTTTGGGTGAGGCAATCCGACATTTCGCACTTTGATTCTATTTTGACTCGCCCAAAATAGTCACCACCCAGCTGTGTATGCAATCAAGAGCCGTCCCGACAGAATGACGCCGAAGCCATTCGGCATAACATGCCGACTTGCCGCCCCGGGAAAGTGAAAGTTGTCGGCCCGAGGCGCGTCGATGGCGTGGGAACTCGATCCTTTTTTCCCAGTCACGGCCCACCATGTTGCGAATCGGATCTGCCCTTCGGTGTCTGCGGGCAGCCCGTCTTCCTTCCGCGTATTATACAACTGCAGCAGGGTCTGCATCTCTTCAGCGCACGGTCCGTGTCGAAAATCTTCCATCCGGATACGATGTCGGCAGCATCATCGAAGCCATTAAAGGCAACCCTTCAGAGGCAATCGTGCCTTCAAAAGACCATCTACTCGTCCGGTTTTTCGACGAATACACGGCAAGGCGCTGCGTCGAAGCCAGCAATGGCGTGCAAAATCTTTCGTTGAAGATTGACGAATCAGCTTCCGCGCCATTGGACGACGCGACGATTGCCAAGCTCGTAAAATACGATTTGACACGCACTGTCAGACTGAGCAACATCCCGCAGAGCCTCAACGAGTACGATCTCAAGCAGACTCTTTCAAAATACGAAGGTGTCGACGTGCGTTTCAACTTGGCTGAGACAGAAGCCGACATACATTTTTTGGATATTCACCAGGCGGCCGAGGTATGTTTAGCTTACATGATCATTGACCTGTGCTGACATATTTCAAGGCGTACAACGACTTGAAGGCCACAGGCGGCTCGCCGACACACCTCCAGGTCATCCCATCAGATTATATCTTTCCCGAGTGGTACACCCCAGAAGGACCAGAAGCAACGCAAGCCGTGGTCTTCTCCGAATTCCCTTCGCCCGAGATTCGTAATGACTGCTATCGACTGATCTTAGATATGGACAGCAGCACCGTACCCTTCATCACCACGGTCTTCGCCGGACGTCGTGTAAGCGTGTCATTCCCCGTTCCTAAACGCATCTCATTCACTACTTCAGGGGATAAAAACCTTCTTTCCAACGACCGCCCTAGCACGGCAGTTTGTCGAGGAGTGTAAAGCAAAGACTGATGCCTTTGGCGTCAAGGTAACCTTCGAATCGACGGTAAGGACACTCAAGGCTGGTCTAATCACTGCAGTCGGCTTGGGTGCTACTCGTGTAGTATCTCTGCCGGTCACTGTCGATCCTTCTATGTTCGGCAGACTCCAGCGTTTCTTTGCTATCTATGGTGACGTGGCCCAATGGTGATGAGCATTGTTCTCGCCTGATCCCGGTTTTCGCTCTGACGTCCTTTTTCCAGGGGCATATCCTCCACTGATGGGACATTATTGGTGGCCTATTATAAACTGATGGCGGCTGCAAGCTTAATCTCAGCTCACAGTCAAGGGTTCAAAGCCACGGTACCGCAAGAGATTCAGGGTGCTACACCCACTTTTTACCGGGGAAACAAGTCGTAGTGGGATGTGCGGATCTCACGGAAACTGTAGAGACGTTCACGGCATTGAGAGTGTGATTTACCAACAAAATATCATGCCTTTGAACTCGACACTTTTTCAAATCTCTACCCTGCAAGTTGTCGTCGACAGCCCAATACTGTGCGTTGGTGCCATCGCCGTCTTCCATCTCTACCGAGTAGTGTGTACGTGTCTTCCGGTGTCGGGTTCAATCTCGCCATGCTATCTGATCTCTTCGCATTCTTGGAGATGGCGGGAGCTTTGCCGACTTTGATCTCATGCTTCATCGCTCTGGCGTAGCCAGCCATTATATTCCGGCTGACATGCCGGCGAAACCAACCCTGGCCACATCGGTCACACTTTGAGATGGCAGGTCAATAGCGAGTAGTACTAAGGGTCCTTTCCCCAGTAGCCGAATTTCTTTGCCGTTGGAATCCCCTAATTTGTGGTTGCAATATTGACCTGTGCTATACCGCAGATTGGTGGAAGTTTCGCATTTTGAGGGTCGAGCTTCTAGTCGTTTCTAGTTATGAAGCCAGATGATGATATCGTACAAAGACTGTCGAATCTCTGTCAAGGTGTACGAGTAAACACAAATTAGCAAGGATAGAGTTGCGACCATGAGCGTCCACATATAATATAGAATACAGCGAGTTTCGGCAGATTTACATGGATGAGCTTGAGGTCACTGTACCTACAGCCCTGTCGATCAGGTACTCGGATGTGGAAGGTCTTCTATAAACCCATAGGCTCTGTCTTGATATTCTTCCTCAACATCCATGTCTCCGTCTGAATGCTCTTCCTCGGTACCATGCGCCATTTCATACGAGCTGACTTTTCCGATGCCAGATGTGCTTTCATCCGAGTGCATCGCATGCGTGTTTCCATGGACAAGACCTTTATCGATCAGGTGATATAGTTCTCGATAGGAGATGACCAATGGCGCGAACACATTGTCACTATCAATGAGATACTCACGCCTGAGACCAGAAGAATGGATGAGAAATAATAGTTGAGGAGCGGCTGATGAGTTCAACTTACACTCGCAAGTCCTGCTTTAACAAGTCCAAAATCTCTCCTCCTGGCATATAGACATGCTCAGGCAATGTACCTCCCGCCTCAACAGAGAGCAAGTCGGGGATGCGCCGAATGTACTTCATAGCATACACACGGTGCCACAAGCTCCATTCGAACCAAAATTCTTCATCCGATGTCCAGTGAAACATTTTTGTGATATATTCCTCCCACATTGGCCTGGATACACGGTTCTGACGATCTAGCTTTTCGAGTAGAAAGGTGAGACTTTGCCAATTTTTGTCGTAGAGGAGCATGCGTGTAAGGAGCGAAAGCCTTTCAACAAATGAAGTTTTGTTAGATGGCTCGGATGACTCGGAGTCCGGAAGGTGCAGAGGGTCAAAGGTATCCAAATCAATCATCCTGTATGCGATAAGAAGAGCAAAGTATGTTGTAGTTACCCTCGATTTATCGGAATCGGAATGAGAATACGCCGCTCTGAATCTTGTATATAAAGCAGGCAACCCGCCTTCTTCATTGAATATCCTAAACATCGCATCATTGTCGTTTGAAAGATGGATGTAGGTGGATCGGTAGCTGGTAGCATGTGGCAAAGATCTGGAAAGAGACGGCGAGTGTAGCGAGAGTAGAGGTTCCAATACCATCTTCATGAGGTTCCATTCCAACTCCCAGTATTGAAGACGAAGAGGAGTGTTGTAGTGATCCAGGGAGCACGGAGACAGCAAACACCGTATGGCGTTGGTATAGAAGTTTTTCGCCGACAAGAATGTTGTTGGCTCGGAGTTAGGTATGCCGTCTTGGAAACTGAATATGTTCAACAACGCGAGGCGGGGTTTTAGGGCCATATCTCTGGCGAAGATACGAGATGTCAAAATGGAACGAACGCGCCTCCGAGCTTCAGTCTCAGGCTCTTCGGTCCCCTGGCTCTTACACATTAATTCGACCGTAACGAATGTCCCATCCAGCAAGGAATCGGCGGATTCAAAACCATCGGTATTACTCAGGCGACCACAAAAAACTCTGATCATCGCTGGCAACACCTTTTCCAAAGATGTCAGAAAATTAAAAGTCGGTTCACGGTCCAAAGATGGATCTGTGTTGGGATCTGCAACAAAACAAAGCCAGCCAAGGAGGGTCCTGGAGAGCTCTGTGGTCATGCACGATAGGAACTCAATTAGAGTGCCGCTGCCCTGAGTCGGTCGCCCTGATCTGGTATTGGGCGGAAGGCCCAACTCTTCCTCCCGCCAAAATCGTAGCAAATATGTCTGCATCTGTACGAGTGTGTCCCGATCATCATGGTGGTTTCTACGCCTACCATTCGTCTCGCGATAACGAGTCCACAGCTCTTTCATCTGAGAAAAGGACTTCCACCCCGCAGCTGGGGGAAGCTTGTCCTGCCAGACTTTGATCACTTCCGCCATTAAGACTAATGCGGACGGGGATGTCCAATCTGCACAATCAAATATACAGATCCATACATCCTCAGGAAAGACAACAGTTTCTCGTAACGGGGATTGGAGTATCGCAATTAGGCTAGAGGTGGTATCTTTGAATGGCCGTAACGACATTGGCGATGGCGGCATCGGAGAGAGATTGTGTTTCAGTTTCATGACTGAGTACTGCATTTCAGGCGACAGACCGCCTATTTGGTCAAAAATGTCACCAACAGCTCTGTCAATATCATCGAGCTTTTCGTTATGATTTCCCAGAACCGCCTGTAGCACGACCTGTTTGACAGACGTGTTTAACGATGTTGAAAACAGCCAAGAAATAGCTTCGCCATCAACGACATCTTCCATCCGCTGGACACCTTTTTTCTCTGCATCTCTCATTGAGCCAGATCTGAAAGGTTGGCCGTGATGAGGGTGATGGCGATGGATATGCTTTGATGCTCTGTTGCACGCAGCGCGATACAGTCGAAACAGATGGACTGTCAGTGGGGTTTTGTATGGACAATTGTGATAGACGAGAGGGAGGATGAGACTCCCGATATATGCGATGTAGACACAACCCGTCATGGTAGCAACTGCATATGCAATGACCAGATCAAGTGCAAAAAGATAGATGCAAAAGCCTGCGAAAAAAAGGCCCAAGGAAACATGAAGAAGGACAGGAAGGAGCCCAATGATCATCGGAACCTGCCATTTCTGCAAGCCCATGTATCGAGATTGACGAATTCGACCCCGATCACGAGGAGAGCTGTCGGAGATTGTGGCGATATATTGATGAAGCCATTGCTTGACCAATACAGCCACGAGCGCAGTGATAAGGCTGAGTGTTAGACTCATGAACCAGAGACTATTCACCCATATGTACGCCAAAGGCGGAGTGAAGGAAATGGTAGGGAAAAAAGGAGAAGAAGGGATTGAAGATACGTTCGACGTCGCCCTCTGGAAGCCCACGAGTTCGATGAGTAGCGAGGCGGAGACTTCCGTATAATCGGGCTGCAAATTTTGCGATGTTTGAATGACAAAAGTCATCAAAATTGCGGAGAACAGACCGGCCTAGTAATGGCGTTAGCGCCGGTAGAGCTTGTGGGGGAAGTTACCCACAAAAACTAATAGGACATCGATGGTATCTTGATAGATATTCAGCATCTCCCCATCAAACATGGCGGCCTCGTCAACGTAGGTGCGCCAAAAACGTCCATTGGGTAACATTTCCTCTCCGATGGCATCCTTGGGATAGCGTTTTGTATAGTCGTTGGGGTCAGCGCCCGTTGCTGTTGGTCGATTAATACTCACACAAAGCGATATCCTGGAGACGTACCTCCCATTGTCCTGAATTGCTTTTGATACTGCCTTCTTCGCAGTCCAAAATAGGTCCCAGAAAACGGTCCTACTCCGCCTTCATCTGCTGCAGCGACAGGCGCTTGTTCTTCCACACCACCCTGCGGACCAGCCTGATCGCGGCCAGATTCCGCATCACGGGAGCTCTCCTCGGTCATATCGATACTTCAATCCCAAGAAAAGTATTATCTGGTGAGTCGGAGAAAACCTTTAAAGATGACAATGTGGTGCAAAGGTGTATGTTCGGTGAGGCCGGTGATTGCCTAATTGTACTTTCTTTTCTCAGGATTGCGCATATGGAGCGCCGAGCGCTTACTGACATTCGGTGCAATGGATTTAAAGAGACTAAGATTTGTCCACAAGGACAGGTGCTAGATAAGTAGTAGTCCCAAGCCGAAAATGGTACTCCCAATTCGTAGGATATGGTCGGAACTACGTCATGATTTCTGGCCCGTTTCCTATTTTATAAATAGCTCTCTTGTAAGTGATAATTTACAGCATCACAGACGACAATATTGTACTACTCACAAAAATAACGTGCCAATAGCGGCACCATCAATATAACCCTCCCTGAGGCTCTGTTTCAAGAAAACTCGAAAGCAATAAATCACGTCAGAAGTAGATCAAGCTATCCTCGGACAGTTCTCTCCATGTACCGGATATTCTGAATGACCGCCAAAATGCCAAAGTCAGGGCTGGTCACGAACCGTGATTCTCAACCGCAGCATATCGGCTTGATAGAGTCGGCAGTCAACACTGTTGAGCTAAATACCAATACAATCGAGACGGCATTTCCTGAAAGAGCGGCATGTAGAGAACGTACAGCACAATTTGTTGAAGGTCAAATACTGTACTATTTCGACCTTACGTTCATAGCTTGTGACATGTTATGCAACATCTTCAGCTGAGCAGATGTTCATGGATGGCTGTGACAGGGTATGTTCATCTTCATATTGTGTCATCTTTATTACTGTTGTGGCTGTGTGGTTATCTTCTGTGACTGAACACCTAGGCTGTGAGTTCAATCCTTCATGATTGTAGCTTTTTACCATCCAGTGATGATGTTGTGGATTGCTGGATTGTTCAGGTGGATGAAGACTTGACTCTTGCAGGTAACACGGAATCCATCTTTGAGCTGCCAGAGTGGAGTTGTCGAGGCCGCATCATAAAACCGAATCGCTGGTATGACGGAAACATCTGGGAACGTGCATAGACACTCAGGATGTGTGTATTTTGTTATTCCTTGCTCAAAAATGGCATTAATTTAGAAAAAAATTTCGACTCTTCACTGTAAGCTGTGACATGCTATGAGGTATGCATATCTTCGTTTCACAGGCCTCTGTGACACGTTATGTGAACTTAAGGTCGAAATAGTACAGTACGAGCAAATGGAAGTGGAAGGAGCAGGGTTGCAGCGGGGAACATCATGATTTCAAAGTCCGAATCCAGGATCGGCCTGGCGGCATCATATTGATCTGTCTGGTTACGACAACCTATCACAACCTACGGCTTTGTTCTGCATAGTATCGCCCATTATCAATGCCTGGTGGGTCAATCTTGGTACTTGCAGCAGAAACTCTCACTGAAAGCCCTTCTACAGGAGCCATATAGCCTTTAGTCGACCCTTACGGTGGCAGCAGGCCAAGCGATATGAAGGATCGGCTACAATACGCTATGGCGACGCGGAGCTAAACCAGCGATTGAATAGATGGCAAGAGCAATCGGTTCCCTGTGAGTAATTCGTTCTCGTTTCGTCACATTTACATATCTCATCACTTTTCCAATACAGTTAGGTCACGAACGAGTTATAGAACGCCGTTCGCGAACACCCGGAAAAAGCCGGTCACAGCGTCGTCACATCTGACCTTGATCTGACCTATTTGTTTTATCATTTTTCTGTCAGGTGCTATATTGTATGCAAACCATATTTTGTAGTTTAGACAGATTTTAGGGTTTGTGTAAAATTCTCGAGGTGAACCGAAAGAAAAACATATACTTTCATCTAAGGCCGTTGAAGCCGACGCGGGCCGGCGTGACCAATTACAGGCCCCCAAGTACATCGCACCGTGATGTTATATAAGCAGCTCGAGCAGCTCAGAACGTCGTCGCAGTTCTAGGACGCGTTCGCTCCCCTATTGAATGGATAGCGATCATGATGTGGGTTCCTCAGGATCCCACGGATGTCGCTTCACATCATGTGATGAACGCATATCCTTTATCTACATCAACGTCAAGACTGATGGGAATCCCGGACCCTGACTCTCTATTAGGCGACTGAGGACTGACCACAGTACGTTCGGTAGCTTGACTTCATACCCATTCTTAGTCCAATCGTGACTAGGAGCCAGACACCCCGGATTCTCTTGATCACTCTAATTCGGTTGTCGCAATGGGGGTAAGTGTCCCAACGCAAACAGAAGAGCAGTCAATAATGTATAGCAGTCACAGTTGTCGCATCCGAGCGAGCCTCTTACTTATCCAGAAGTCACCATCTCAGCTCTCACTGAGATCGGAAAGGAGGAATCATCGATCACAGTTCCAAAACAACAATCGTACACCGGTACAAAACCCGTCATATCCTCCTCTCTCGCCAATATACCCTGTGCCAGCCTAGGTGTCGCCGGGCTTTTAGATCAGCTCAACACCATCCTCGGAACCTCGTACACACTGAAAAATTCATCATTATCCTCTATTCTCGAAACCTGCCTCTCCAGTAACTACGACTTTGGCGCCGCATATGGCCGTCTTCGCCCAATCTGGTACAGCGCTAAGTGGACCACTATCCAAAATGAACTGCGAACACGTGAAGAGAAGGACCATAAGATGCGGCGAGAAGCGCTCGTGGATAACCGGATCGTAAACCCGAATATGCCTCCTCGACGCGTTTGGGATCTTTATAGCAATCGCGTGGTGCCACAATGGATCGTCTCTGACAAGAAACCGTGGGCGATATCGTACGCTTGGATGGATCCTGAACATCGTAAACACGTCGAAACACCCATAAATGCACATGAATGGCCCGTTCCCATCCATAAAAACGGGAGCTTGGATCTCGTCCGGATCGAGATGCTTAACCTAGGTGCAGAGTACGTCTGGTTGGATGTGCTCTGTTTGAGGCGACATGGGAAACCGGAGAATGAGCGGTTGCGCGAGGAGGAATGGAAGACTGACGTCCCCACTAGCGGGTACGTGTACCACCAAACCGAAATGGTGGTGTACTACTTCTGTGGACTGGGAGGACCGTTCAACCTGACGATGGATGACTTGGACAATCCCCGGTTTTGGTTGAACCGGGCGTGGACATTGCAGGAAATCAGCAGGAAGTGGGTCATTGGTGGAATCACTGGCGATGGAACAGTGACGACCACGCAGACAGACGCGGAGCGGGACCACCAGGCCGTCCTAGACAGGATCCACGAACAATTAGGGACTCTAGTGGACACTGTACACCGTGTCGACAACGTGTTCGACTTGCTGGTGCATCTTCGCAAGCGCAAATCGGAGCATGCGGTGGATCATGTCGCTGCGTTGATATTCCCTCTTCGATTCAAGGCGATACCAACATATGATGTGACGCAGTCTGTCGAAGACCTTTGGTTGGCCGTTGTAAACACCATGCGGACGAAGCATCGAGGGGATATGTTCTTCCTATATCCTCAACCTGGGACCGAACAAGCTTGGAGACCCTCGTGGAACCAAGTCATCACTGAGAAGCGTCTTCCGACGGGAAAGGTCAGCCTGTACGCGGATGTGGGACGCGACGAAAAGACGAATTCTGATTGGTACGACGGGATGTGCATTGAAGAGGGCCGCGTACAGGGACTGGGTGAAAATGATCCGAAAGGGCTGTCACGACGGGGGAAGTTGGTCGTCAAAGATGACGCCGGAACGCTACATTCACTCGAAATTGTCGCCGCTCATCCGTACGCGATACCTGAGGATTCGTACACATTGATAGCCGGCAGTCAATGGAAAATCTTGACTCGTGCGCCATTGACGGAAATCTATTGGGTCGCCGGACGAAGATTGCCAGAGCAGAAGTTCGAGAAAGTAGCGGTGTTCACCATGACGGATGCGAAAGAGATACAAAGGCTGAAGAAATTGGGTGTCACTAAACGGTCGATTCGGAACTATCTTGTTTGATGAAGGTAATGGCTGCTGTGCTTGGCCGAACTTGCACACTTCAAAAAAGAGCAACTTGTGACAAGAAAAAGACAACTTGCGGCGCCTATCCAATTCTTTACACGCTATTACGCAGTATTACACCCATAAAAAAGAAGAAAAGAACAATATAATATCAGTTGGAAATAAATAATAATTGCGAGCGCAGCGAGTAGAATTGGGTAATGTGTGAGAGACCAGTCCGGTGTGGGGTGCCAAACAAGTGCGATTGAAATGTTACGGTCCCCGATAACTTTTTTTTGCCATCGTCCTCGTCGTTTCGTTGCGCCGTATCTCTTTCATTTCTTATCGTATCGCTTTGAGACATGGCAATGTTGTTTTTGCGCGTATAAAGAATGTTTTTGTAGGAAGGAAGGAAGTTGGTTTTATTAGTCGTCATGGCTCCTTAACAGAAATGTAACAACGTCCGTACTACAGAGAGCTATCTACACTGTGAGCTGATAGGAAGATGTCAAACTGCTACAGGACCGAACCTATTCCGAGTCCTATGTATATAGGTATCTCAGTTATTATGCCATCCTGAACGACCCGTGGGAAAAATTCTATTCGAGGTATCAATTGATGGCGGGTTTTGCCGGCTTTCCTACCTGACCTGCTCGTGGGAAAATTTCTATTCGATGTCGCTTCTCGACTCTCCGGCCTATCCCGTCCCTGCCGGTTCCTTCCGTTTATTTGCTTTCCTCCCTTGCGCTTCCTCTTTTGTCTTGGTACTTTTGTGTATGTTCTCCCTGTCTTATCGGGCCGGTTCTGCGCCTCATCCGTCCGTTTCCTCGTACTTGTTTCTTGATTTTTGCTCTCGGACATGGGTCCGTGTTTCATATGCTTACGACTTCGTTGCAGTATTCGCTGTACTCTCGTAACAATTTTTCTAAATAAATTTGATATCACCGCTTATTTTTCTGAGGCTTGTTCGGCACGTCACTAGTAGCTACAGTTTTACTCCATCATCCCTCCCCTCTCTTCGGTCTCCCTTTCCATGTCGTACCTCTCTCTCATCTCTTCTGCGCGCTTCTTTGACGTCGCCTGCTCCTCCAGCTCGTCCTCTTCGTACTCAAACCCTACTTTTCTCTTCATATGCATCTTGCCGCCCGATACTCCTCCCGTCTCAAACCCGGATCCGTTTCTCCTTTCGCGGTCTGCATTCTGTTTTAATTTCATTCATTGTGTGCACGTTGATACGTCGCATGTCACTCACCATGGTGTGGTCGCAGTTTACCATTGCCACTCCTCGCAGTATCAGCTTCATCTTTACGCTGCTTCCCTTGCTCCTCACGAAGACGACAGAGCATTGCGCCTCTACTATGTCACCCACCGCCTCGCATTGCCAAAGGTGCTGCTTTGTCGTCACGAGCAGTAGTTGAAGCATATCAGCCCGTCGGTTGCCGGTGGTCGAACAATAGTTGCGCCTACAATGTTACTGTTTACATTCTGTATAACACATGGTGCGTCGCGTCTCAGGACTATAAGAACGTGTTATGTGATTTTGAAAATCCCTGGCTAAACATGCTGGTTACTTCCTTTACGAGGCATTCAAATGGACAGTACACCTTGGAACAAGTCAGAGATTACTTCAGGCGGCGCCTTAATAGAGAGTTCCCCGCCTCCTTTGTATTTGGTACTGAGACGAGTGCAGAAGCAGTTATGCTGAAATGGTGCAGTGGGTCTGTTGCATTTGACTCTGTTCATTATATGTGCAGGAATGGACACAACGTCATACAGTCAACCAAGATGGGGTGCGTATTGGAGCCTGGAGGTCGCGACACACGATCCCTTCAACAGTTTATTGAAAAATGCAAATCGAGACCCATCGCCCTATCTGTGGCATCCTGTAGCCTGTGCGATACCGACGTAGTGGAAAGTCACAGGTACATGTACGCACCTCCATTGTTAAATGTTGCAGTTGCCTTCACAACCGTGTCCCCTGATCCCACCATACATATTGACATGGATGGTACTGCCGTGTTGTACAGCCTATCAGGCATAGTGTACTATGGTAATGGTCATTTCACCGCTAGATTCATCGACATAAATGGCAGCGTATGGTTCAACGATGGTCTGATACAAGCCAGAGGTGCACGTAGAGAGGGGACGACTGAAACTGTAAACCTCATGCAAGACATGTCGGGCAAAACACGGGATCATTTTATATACAGACGGGTGGGATAGAGGGGTCTTCGACGTATCCGAACTGTCTAAATATCGTAGATACAAGTAAAACTAAACCATGCCTAAAGTTAAAATTTAAAAGGTAAAATAAATAATATTTTTTTAAAAAATACATAGGACTCGGACCTGCCGCGCAGATGCGTTGGCCCTCACCCACTAGTCCCACGCTCTGCCGCTTTGGTCAAGCCCCCTCGTGAGTACTCCCTCACGGCCTCGGCAATGGGAAGGTGAGAAATAAAGAAAGAAACAGGGAGGTGAAAATAGATAAATTTGAAAAAAATCCAAAACAAATCATGTCCCAATGAGACAGTGAGCTATGGGCCATAATAGGCCTGCATGTAGCTGAGGGACTCGGCGCAGCGTCCAGGGCTTGCAACAGTGCCTCCTTCGTTGTAGCGTGGTAGCATAGCAACGGAACACGGATAGTAGAATAAAGTCTGAGGGGGCAGTAGCGCGGACGCCTTGCGGCCACCCTCCTTCATCGTAGCGTGGAAGCATTGTGATGGAATAGTAGACCACTAACAGTCTCGGGGACCGTCATCAGCTGCAGGACTCCTTCATGGTGCTCAGAGAGCAGCTAGGAGCCCAAGCACGCAAAGTGAGCGGAACGCACTGTGGTAAGGTGGCAACGACTTCATGGTGGCATCAAGCTGTTGCGATGACTTGAAGGTCGAGAGCGACTGTCTTCATCCACCTGTAGGCGTCACTAATACTTGCGGCATGAGTAGTAGCTTTGACCAGATTATATTGATCAACTACGGTTGGTGTTACAAGTAAAAGGCCCGACTACTGTAACTAAAGCTGTGCATGTGTATATAAGGGCATCGGTCAATGCCGATGCCAGATGATCGTAGATTGTGGACTTGGTATATATGCATCTAGATAGAGGTGCTACCTCTTACACCCCTGACCAGACCGCATTAGCGGTCGTTCTCAGGCGCTGCTGCAACGCGGCGCAATGTGCGTCCTGTCGAGGTCTGATGCTGTAAGTGGATAAATGAATTTCTTACATGTATAATTAGAATCAGGGCTACTCAGGCTAGTCAGTACGACTCATAGTACGACTCATATTACGCTGTAATGACTCTTAGGATTACTCAGCAAGTAGTATATAAAGGACGTAGTATAGAAGAATAGAACTACCTTTCTTTTGCCCCCTACTTGTGTGATCTCAGCAAACGGACCTGTGTCAGGCCGGAGAATACACTAACTGGGACGTATCGAATTGTACTCAGCCTTTACAAACATTTAGCCAGCCTTAAGCCTTTATACAAGCTAGGGCTGCGCGCCGTAACCGTATTGTACGGTTTTCGGTAACCGTTATACGGAAGACGTGCCGAAGCCGAAAGCACCCTGCTAACCATTCATACGGTACGGTATACGGCTGTTCCGTCGCCGTCAAGACCCCCTACAGACAGCCGTACAACGTCGTAATACGGCTTATTGTATCAGATTTTTGATCTTATCTAGAGCCCTTTTTAGAGCAAGCATATCGTGCAAAATGGCGCCATGCAACGATTAGCAAATCCTGGATTTACCATTTCATCGCTCTATTTCACAGTTTGACTGTTCGTGCCTGTCTGGCAGGGTGTCATAAATTCTCGTCCGCACTCAGGGCAGTGCACGCGACTTTCCCTTAAGTCTGGGACGCCTCTGGCCCAGTTCAACTTGATTGTATAGGTTCATTCTGCAGTTCTTTCGTGATATTGACTTGCCTTCCACTCTAACCAAGCCCCAAGTTCCGTTACTTTTGCACTTTGATTCTCTTCTTGTCTCTCAAACCATCAAGCCATGCTGCATGCTCTCTCTAGTAAGTCTATAGGAGTGAATTCATTTTATATTTGGGTACACGGTCGTCAACGACCGTAGACGGCTGTAAGGTACCCGTACCGACGCCGACAAGGCTTTTAAAATTATCATACGGTACGGTGTACGGATGGTTCCGTCACCGTCTGGGCCCATGGCTTTACGGCCGTATACCGTATACGGTACGGTGCGCAGCCCTAATACAAGCCCTTGAACGTCTCGTAAACGATGCTCAGTTAGTGAACTCGCCATCAAAATCCTGTATACTAGTTTGTCTTAACAAATACTTACCAATATCACGAATTTTGTTCAGTGAACAGGTGAGCTTGGGGGAATATCAATCATTTTCCTACGTAACTTGTGTCTACTACACAGAGTTGTGCAAATAACATGGACTGCTCTCTTGAATATCAGAGTCTAGAGAGCTGATCACGCCATCATGTAGGCTCAACAACAATCCACCTGGTCTTCGGACCTCATCCCATCAATTACAAAACCTTGTCAGACTAGTTCGAGTCTATGCGCCATGTCCCGATGCCCCAAGGATGTACCGTGATAGCTGTTTTGCCATCTGGGGTGACGACAATGGCCAAGGGCCCTATTTCGTCATAGCAAATCATATCGTCATATGGAAATGTAAGTCGGAAAGTGTCAGTTTGGGCTTCCACGTCTCGAATGACCCCCCCGTTCTTCCTCATATAGGCGATAATGTTCTTTTGGGGAAAAAATGCCGGTGCGATATGATCACCATACTCAAGAGGGATGATGTCAACACCAACATCGCTGTCAAAAGGAATAACGTGGAGAGCCGGTGAATCAAGATTTCTTCTTGCCAGGATCGAGCAATCGTCGCCACGGGTCGATAGTGTCTTGAAATGTGCGGTCTCACACACACCCATTTCAATATGGCGGGTGGAAAGGTTTTTTTCAGTTGTTTTCCAACGACGAAGTGTCATTCCTCGTTTCCAATGATTACAATCGTTTTGACCCGTCTTGGACATGATCCGTTTAGCATCGGAGGGGCTGCACCAATGAGAACAGTGTACCAACGCGGATCCGTCGTTAGAAACTACGAATTGATCCTCCTGCTGTGATGGGTAGTATTCCCACTCGGCTGAAGGGAAAGAATTCTGCGGCGAATTGCTACTCTGCTGCGATGAGGAGTATTCCAGTTGTAATGTGGTCCCTTCGCTGACTTTGATCCAACCACCAGGTTTGTGCTGATCAGTGGTGTCCAAGTTGATTCTTATCAAGGCCATAGCCTCTGTGTCAAGAACAAGGATACCAGCACCATATAGAAGCAGCTTGTACATCGTCAGGCCTTTGAAAAGGAAGTGGTGGTAATGAGATGTTTGAATGTTATAGACGGATATGAAGGCAGAGGCATATTGGTCTGTCGATGTGCCATCTAAACCGTATCTATTGATAACCTTCCAGCCCGAGTGACGCTGAGAGTCGATCACTGATGGGTAATCAATGACTGCTGATCGTGACACAAGATAACCCAACACATCATACTGAAGGTCCTTCAGCGACTCTTCAGAATCAAAAAATGAGGAAATTCGTGTCATATTGAACTTAGTTCCAGTTTTGATATTCCATGATGTGATAAAGGTCTCGGATGCGGAAAAGGTCGTAGTTTTGGCAACCAGCCTTTGAGAGTCTGAGGATACACTGAACGTATCCAGACCGACCAAATATGGTGAATATTCGAGAATGTTATCCCAGTAGACCTGCCAATGCACCTTGCAAGGTCCAACCTGAGGATCACTCTGCATCCTGGGCCTCAATTCCAACTCGGCACGCTGACATGCATGGCGCACGAGTGGAAGAAAGTTACAATCCCCGTCTTTTAACTTTGCAATAATTTAGAAACAACATATGAAATGACATGGTGGATCCACTCACACGATCAGCCCAAAGTCGAACTTCAGCTATCTCGTTGAGAAGAGCGTGGTGTTGACCAGCTATAAACACCAATTGAAGCCACAAGGACAGTCGGTCCTCAAAAAGGATGCGCAAATCATTGGAATCTTGGTCATGAAACCACTCTATGTGCCACAACGGCGCGAACAGGGCGTAGTCTCGGATATGGCAGGGAATGATGTCGCGATATTGCTTGAAAGTATCGGCAGATTTGGGTGGATCCCAGTCTGCCAGGAAATTCGTCAGACATGACAGGCATTGCCTGGCAAACTTGTTTCTGTGGTCCTCGATGTTAATGAACCATAGGCTTTCCCCACGACGTGAGCGATCTGTTAGGAAATCGTCAAACGACTTGTGTATGAGTCTAATGAAATCGCCGCTCTCTTTGTCGCTCTGCACAACACTGCCAAGCTTTTCCAGGACACGTTGTGCAGACGGGTCATGATCAGGAGTAAGCACGAGAGCATCAAGAAGGTCTGCCGTCAATCCCGGAGGGGTTCGTGCGACCATGACTGCCCCAAGGACACGCAATATGCACTCCTTGACATCATCTGACTGCAGTTCAGACACTATAGTATCCAGAGCGGTGCGATAGAGATCCGTCAAGGATTGGATGGCATCTTTTGGGATACTAATATCCAGCAACGCATCAAGCCTCTTTACAGTGGTCCAATGGGATATAAATTTGCACACGGTAGCGGCCCAGATGAAGAGTCCACTGGCCCGCGATGCCAGCTCCTCCACTGCATTGCGCTGTTCGCAGGCATTTTTGAACGTGGTATTAGGGAACTCAGCCTGGTATATTTTGTCGAACTCGGTCTCGATGAAATACTTGATGTCGCGTCTGACATGCTCCACCTGCTCCGTACTCGAATCCAAAGCAAGTCGGGACACAATGTTTTGGTCTGCGAGACGGAATGATTGGAGTATGTTTTCGACAGGACGGCTGAAGATAAGGAGTCGCATAAATGGCACCTGCGAACCAAATCCTTGAAATAAAACATCAAGCATTTCCTTGGTTATATCACTTTCATCTAGCCCATCGATAATGACAACTATTGGCCCTTCCGTAGCCAGATCTCGTACACCTGCAAACGGGCGTCGGAAGAGCGCTTCAAACTGCGCCCGGGCTGAACTCGCCGACAACCCCATAACAGATCTGTGTTTTTGTATTGCAAAAATGACAGTGGCGCCAATTCGTGGATCAAACATCCCCAACAAGTACCCAATACTCGTGAGCAGATGTGACGCATCGGAGTATTCAGTGCGATCATAACGAACGAAGGCACCGAGGCGGTCCCGCCCTCCGGAGACTGTGAGAAGCTCATGAATTGTGCCCACAAGCGAACTCTTCCCTGTCCCGGCCAAGCCACTGCACCACAGCACACCTCCGCTGCATTTTGCGATCCAACCCATAATATAATTGATGGTTTCAGTGCGTGTACCCTTCAGGCACTTCGATTTCACTTTGAGCGCGTTGGGTGGACGAAGGTTATCAAGTGCATTGTGCTCATCTTTCGTTGCTTTGAGTATGGTGTGCACGTATATATACAAATACGTACTCAGCTTAGCGACGTCCCGCTGAATTCCCAGAGTCACTAAGAGATTTTCTGCTGCGATCCTATGGCGTAGTTGATGGCGCAATTTCTTGAATCCTGCAGAAAATTCCTTGGCCTTGTCCGAAAGTTTGCGATGCAGTAATCGACCTATGAAAGCAATATGAGAATCTAGGCCCAAGTTAGTCAGAGCGTATTTCGCCATACCGGTAACACTTTTCTTGTACATTTCAATGAAATACGAACATTCTATGGTCTGCTTGAACAGAGATTCATAAACGGGCCGAAGTACATCTTCTTTCTGCAAGGCTTCTTCGCAGCTGGCCTCGTCATAGGCCGACCGCATGTCGTGATAGAGGTTCACGACAAGGTTGTCTGTTTCGGCTTGCTTCTTTAATAACTGTCGGTGGAACAACCGATCAGAAAAAGCATGGCGAGAACAACATATACTTGCATTGAACCCGCTCGATAGAAGACTCCAGGCGATGTGAGCTGCAGGATGAACCTATCCATTGTTCACGTCGATTATGTCGCGAGAAACCGCCAAACACTCACCTCTGATAGCGAATCGATCATCCCCTTGATTGGCTCCAAGTTGTCGAGCAATTCCTCGACTCTCGCTAGTGGTGTCCCAGGTTTGGCGGTTTCCTTAACACGGTCTTTCGCAGCCTGTCTAAGATCGTCAGACCAAAAGACCTTGAGGGTGCATATCACCAATGGGGGAGATGTCTTGCTGAAAAGGGAGATCTTGTCACCTGAAGACCAATTGAGCGGCAGTAATGCATGCAAAAGGAGATGTACCGCTGCTGCCAAATATGTCTGAAATCATATTCTTCGCCTGTCCCAACACTTTCCTAGGAATGAACGTGCGGTGCCTAAAAAGCTTGATTTCGATGATCGTTGACTGGCTGAGGTCGTCTCTATGATGATATGGACAATTAGAAATTACCACGATGGACGTGTCAACTAGAGCTCACACGGATAGACCAATTGACCAGATGGGTTTCGATTCGGACCGAACGTTGACGATGGGCGACTCGTAAACGTCGCTTCCGGCGATGACCTTCATGCTGATTTGCCAAGAATTGGAGGCCCGAAGGTCGTGAACTTCCACTTCTGTAAGATGCATTATGATCAAGCCGGATCCTGTTTCGCAAGTAACGGTTTCGCTGCTCACTTTCGATATAGCTGCGGGGTCTAGAGCCATGGATGTAAGTGGAGGGTATTATAAAGATGAACTATAAATCTGACCGTCTCTCGTCTGTCATTGTTGTACTGCTCGTGGTGGTTAGAGGGAAAGAGCCTTGTTCGCACAGTATGCACAGCTTGATTGGATGGCAATGTATCTGCCTCGTGTTGAGATCCATACCGGTCGATAGGAATATATACAACTCCGCACTGCATGGAAGAACACGTGTAAGGGAAGTAATGCGCATCGCATTGATTTTTTCGACTCGAGGAACGAACCTCTTGTTGAAACGGAACAAGCTCTTGTTCGTGGCCCTGAGAAATGTATCCAATGCAAGGTGGAACTGCACACCAAAGGTATTGTGGTCCCTAAGATCTGAAGACACCTCTTCATGGTGATCTGAGGATAACAGTAACGCCAAGGGGATACCGTATGATGGCAGACCATCAAAAATTCACAGATGAAGCGGGGGGCCAACGCATGCGTGGCAAGACCGAGTCCTCTGGATGTTTTTTTTTTGGGGGAATATTAAGAGCTTTAATGTGGCTTTCAAAATGCTTGAAGTAATAGTATGGAGTGTATAGTAGTACAAGGTTTGTTCTATTGTCACAATTATACATGACCAATAATAGGTCGTGTGCTGCAGTAACCCCGCTCACGCCAGCACAACAGTCATGATAAAACAAACCGCCTCTAAAACTCCCTTCGCGTACCTTGACTCTGCACAAACTTTGCATGACCCCTCCAGTCGCCTCGTCAAAGGTCAGGTTACCTATTCCAATCTGAGCGGAAGGAACATACTCTAATTCACTCGGTGCCCTATCCCATATCGCCGTCATGACATTATCGCATTCGGGCAGTAGCAGGAGTAATAGAGTCATACAGATGAGCGTTGTTCTAAAGAAATGTAATCAATCTGTCCATGGAGGGCGTTCGGACAAGGACGGCACTGTCTATAAAATTTTGGTAGGGCATAGAGCTATTGTCGAGGATTGGTGTACAGCGTTCAGTCTGAATTATCTGCAAATCCGGAAGCAGAAGATCGTTAGCAGAGTAATAGCAGAACTGGAAGCTAGTTCATATAGGACCCTGGAGAACGCTTAGGCAATGTGAGAACACGAGAGTGCGACATTCGTACATATAGCGAGGGAGGAAAAACCAACGTCGCTGCGTGGAACTGGGATAAAGGGCCGGTGGATGAGCATTTGAAGATGGTGATATAGCAGCAGACGGGATGCGGATTGATAGAAACGCGCCAAGTCAACAAGGTTGAGATCCCACCATACTGGATTAGAGGAGATCAGATTGAGGAACAAAAAAAGAGACAGAGCCGTGTGCCTACGATGCTCAGGAATAGAGTTCACCCGTTTGTTCAATTCCAAGTCAAATTCGATGACTACTTGGGGTTCCCGATGTTTCTTGAGGACGAAAAGGACCTTTCATTTATGAATTGATTACTGCGCTTGGTAAGCCAGGGATTATTCGAGGGAGAAAAGACGGAGGATTGACTGTAGTGCGCATACAAACCATAATTAGCCGTGCCGGAGGTAACAATTCAAGAATGACACAGTTGATGGCTTTCCATAAGGCCTGTTAGGGTCAGGATGTTCCCAATACTGATTGTCACATTCGGTAGGTAGGTCAATTTCAATGCTATAGGATAAGTCAGCTCAAGCCTCGGTAAAGAGGAAGATTATACGCACTCGTTGTCGTAAATGGCACATGCTCGACCCAGTGCCGAGCCAAAGGCACTATCGATACCCACGGGACACCTGACACAAGAGGTAAACGAAGATCGAGGGACGACTGTATGAACGACAAAATACGTGTTTCCACAGTTCAGCCTCCACTGTATTCTTTACGGGACTGTTACGTGTTGTCTTCTTTCGGTGCATCTTGCGCGATTCGCAAACCGACACCTGACAATGTCCAGGATTGTTGCGGTGCTGATAAACCCAAGTAGAATTCGCAGAGCTGTCACTTCCATCAAAATATCATATAAAGAGGCAGGAATACTGGGCTCACAAAGCAGAGTTTCGCGTCGTACAGACTTGGAGGAAACAAGGAAGGAAACAAGCGACACCGGCTGGTAACCTGATATATTCACTTGTATCCACCTGACAACTTGACTGTTTGCTCTCGACGAAGACTCAATGGTCATCTACGTACTTGGACCGAAGTGCACAGACAGCCGGGACAACTTTCACGCACTGGAAATTTTGATAGTGTAACGGATTTCTCAAATGTCGGCCTGTGGATGACGGGAATAAGGTTGTTTAGGTACATAATGTGCGCATCGATGAGCATCAGCATAAGATTCCCAGGCGGAAATCTGAAGTTGATCCCTTGCGAGACAGCGGTAGGGATTGTTCCACAGACAGAACTCTTGGATCGGAAAGAAGTAAAACTCGGGATATTGAACAGTGTCCTGGTTGCCATGCATCGACAGCCATGGGCTCTTGAACGAGCTTTGATTTATCATGATGTCGATAGCCCATGATGGGTATCCTTTGAATTCCTCGAGGTTTCTCTCCTTGTTCTCTCTAGTGTATAGTCGTCCTTCACTTCAGGTTCTTCGAAGCTCGGAGAGTGTAGCAAGGCAGGGAATATACTCGGGGCATCCTCTGGAAGTGGCTGAACAACCTCGAGTTCCTCCTCGGCGAAGAGGTGAAAGTTTGAGCATTGAGGCTCAAACCGGCATAAAAGAATTCACCGAAATGATGTATCAGATGTATCAGTAATGAAATGGTCACATGATAATGTCCAAAAAAGGCAGGAGAATCAAACGGCACAGCCACCCTGAAAAGCTCAGACCGAATCCTGTGTATACAGGACTCGGAAAACATAGGAT
This sequence comes from Armillaria gallica, assembly GCA_037576215.1. Classification (NCBI taxonomy): domain Eukaryota; kingdom Fungi; phylum Basidiomycota; class Agaricomycetes; order Agaricales; family Physalacriaceae; genus Armillaria; species Armillaria gallica. Next base: position 786,399 of record JBANDB010000016.1, on the reverse strand, counting down.
GCGAAGGGCGGCAGAAAACATGTTAGGATTCTGCCGAAATATGATTTGCGAGCACGAGGCAAGTAGCGATGATCGAATCGAGGTAGGATTAATTAGAAATGATGTACGTCATTATGGAATAGAATGGATTCCGGCAAGGGTTCGTGAGGAGACCTGAGTGGTCCGGTTTGCGAGGTTAATGAGATCAGTAAGCGCGAAGCAATTACTGTAAGACGTAGCTGGTAAGCGCGGAGCTATTACCAAGGGGAAAGCCGATACAGAAACCTGTAAGCACGAAGCTATTACGGGCCGTAGGTGAAGGCAAGCGCTAAGCGTAACCTTCAGATTAGTATTGGAAAGCGCTAGGCGTAGCTGAGGGTTCACACAGTGTGAGGGTACTGAAAGTAATAGATTGGATCCGATCTAGATACAATGAGTCGGCAGATACCCGATATCCATAACAAAACACCTGAATATCGTAATGTAGCGCTGATTCGACGAGCAGCAACAGAAAATAAGTCTCGCTGAATAGCAGAACATGATATCCTCTTGGGCTCATCTGGTAGAGCAGAGTTTTTAAGGTCCCTTGATAGCATTGACATTCGAAGACTAAGCATGTCATAGGAAACACTTTCCTCGTCGGTGATCTTGGTTTTTTTTCTTTCTCAAAAATGGTGATTTCTAAAACCCGAAAGTATATTTTCTTTACTATAAAAATCGATCAACAAACATCAGTGAAACATTAGACCTGTCGATAACATTACTCACGTCTTCCCTCTTCTACCGCCGGTTCAGAACACCACGTAATTGAGATCCCAGAAGGTTTGACATCGTCTTCCAACTAGGCATCTACCCATTTACCTTGGTCAGCATTGAATTTGTGTCCAGAACCGATTCATCTCTTCTCTTTTGAATTCCCAAACACATGATTCTTGGGGATCGGCACGGCACAATGGCATCGTGGCACAGTCGCGGTCGCTCTTCTGCTCTTCCGCAAGTTTCATTCTGGGAGTACTCCGAATCAAGGGACTCAGTGGAGATCTTCCACGATCTCGCATATGGCGGGGTCTCGGGACTGCGAGAGCCAAATGAAGACTATACGTGGCACATCAGGGTATACATCGTTTAGTGACAGTTCGTGACTACAACATTCGCTATTCATTGATTCTCTGCATTGACCACGATCGCTCTGGATGGATTTTGGAGTGGGATCCGTAAATCTTCATACAATATTGACGGTTTGTGTGGACTGAGATCTGAGCGGCGATACAAGGAACATGGCAGTCTATATTGAAATATGCAGATCGTAGGTGCGAGGGATTCTGTAGATGAAACGGGGCCGCCGCTCGGAGCGAAGATCGTAGGCAATTCAGAAGAGCGCCTACACCCAAGTCTCAACCCCAAGCCTCGGATCCTTCAGGGATTTCCCTAAAGCTATTCCGCTAAAGAAAACATGACATCAAAATATGAGCATAGGCGGCCCTGGCAGCAATGGCATTCTACACGGTGAGTTCGATTTTCTTTCACGGATAAGAACGACGCATATTTGGTATAAAAGGAGCCGTTATCTAGATTTTGTCGAAAGCTTGTAATACTAGAAGTGAGGCGGAGGAATGTAGAGGAGGATATACAGCACTAGAGCATAAAACTTTGAAGGTCAGACACAGCGATTATTCCTGGAATATTTCAAAATCCGAAATTCCCCAAATCGGCCTTGCAGCATTCATTGATCTTTTCTGCCATCACTGACTGGCCTACAACTGACAACTCTGCAGAGTACGACCGACTATCATGGTGTCTGGTGAGTTACTTTCGGTAATCCTGTGGTGGAGTTTCACTGAAGGACCTTTTACAGAAACCTTATAGTCCTCGGTGGTGCTCTCACTGCGGCAGCGGGCGAAGCAATGAGGGATCCACCATTGACTGCAACACACGGCGACGCAGAACTAAACAAACGATCGAATGAATTGCAAAGGCAACTAGTGCCCTGTGAGCAACTCGTTCTCGTTTCGTCACATTCACAATCTCATCATTTGTTCGACAGAGCTAGGTCAAAGTCACCCAACACCATCAGAAGCTTCACGATTTGTCACTCGATGCGAGCGGGAGTCATGGCATATGCAATCATACCAAGGAATGGGATAGGACTCCGACCGAATCAGTCATGCAGCGAAGACGATAATCAAAGGCAGAACATTTTTCGTGAAATTTGTATGTATCTAACTGGTATTCTAGTCCAAGACGAAGTGCACGCTTATTCCCTTTTATATTGATAACGAAGGAGGTGAAGGAAGAGGCGAACAAGGGGAGGGTTTGGTGAAAACACCAGTAGGTACGTAACCTTTTAAGGCTGTGGTGAAGTCAGCACTCATTTGTCTGTTCACCAGCACACTACACTAGGGTCTTTCCCTACGAATGATTTCCTTCATCTCTTCAGCAAGCACCAGTTCTACTGCAGCATGCAGCAAAAATTTCTCGTCTCCATGCATGGATATCTCGCTAGGTTTCTGAGCCGCATCATGGTCATCCCATGTCGAATCCTGGCGCCCCATCCTCAGCTTCTGGAACCTCAGAACTAACATGGCGGTAACGATAAGTGCGCTGATGGCGAATATACTGCCATGGAACCAGGCCGTATTCAGTCATCGCTGGTAGACGATGTGCGCCCCGCGTGACAGCCTGTGACTATCGCAACGGAGAAAAATACTTCAAGAGGAGGCTATGCCTATGTCGCAGTGTGAGTAGTGGGTGCTGTCATTGAAGTACTCGAGTTCTAATGGAGGCCATTTTGCAGCCTATTGGGTGCCAAGACTGATATGGGACCGCTGTCCTAGATACAATTTGGGCTGCTTGTTGCATTCGGCCCGCGTTCTCCCTGTCACGACCTTCCCTCGCCATGGCATCGTAGATAAGGGAATTTCTTCACTACACTATCCTCTGACGGGACCAACGATGCAGTATTGTGATTGCAATTGCGATACCGAATTTTGCATGATCTTCATTTCGCCACAAGAAGGACGGGCTGGGTTGTCATTGCGCTTGCACTCCGGGATAGGGACAATATGCAGTGCCAGGCTACTTTTTGTAGTGGTAACTTCAGGAACATGGGGGAAGAAACTCGATGCCTACATGGGCGGCGTGTAGAAACTTTTTCCGGCTTCCATGCTTGCCAAAGGAGATCACGGCAGCAAAAATGGGTCCATAGGTGACCCGTCATTGTGACCCTAACCCTACTTTATCTGGGGTTAAGGGTTACCGAGCCTTGTTACTATCGACGTCTACAACGTCCTCCATACACTGGCTCTTACACATGAACCCATGTCGAGGACAGATTTTCCAGAGGTAGTCCTTTGTCTTTGTCCCTTGAGTGAAGCTAATACATGCTTGTAGCGACGGTCGAGTCGGCAGCTACATCGAATAAATAATATCTCGACATTTACATAGGCACGACCTGCGCGCCCTACTACACAACGAGCAATTCCCACGTGTCGCCTTCTATGGCGCGGAGTCCCATAAACCATGTCTTTCCCCTCAAATACACCAGTCTGGGCTCATGAACAACACCTCGCTCCACACAGCCCAGCGTGCTGCAACAGTTGGTGCAAGGCGCATCATCTTGGTTTCCGAGCAGTGACGGCGACGGCGACCTCATGAGGTCACGTGTCTGCAGAGTATGCCATAGCATCTCGACAACATCAGCGACCGTGACCCACTCTCAATTACCCGACCTTTGAATGACTATTGGCCATGGAAGTTTTGGGTGGATGATGGCCAGCGACGGAATGGGCGGGCTGGTTGCCATCTCCTTCATGCAGCCCTCGTGACCAAGGATGCATATGCTCGACAGACTGTGGGTGAAATCCAGCTCCATTATCTTCTCTCCTCGACTTGGCCGTAACAGTGGATGGATTATTATCGCAGTACCCCTCTCTGTTTGGGACGGCAGCAGGATATGACGATGGCGCGGTTTACCAAGCTTGAGGATGGGCGGCGATGGCGACGCGATGTATTCGCATACATATCCCATATATGATGCGTCGGGATTGGATACATACTGGCGGCGAACAGGGACCATCGTAGTCAGCTGCGTGCTGCCATGGACGGGCGTAACGATAGATGCCCTCGACGGGGTGGAGAACACTGTTGCTGGTGGTGGACACGGATGTTGCAGCTCCCCACCCCGCTGCATTGTCGTGCCTTCTCGTCGGGCAGGCGTCATCTTTGTGTCGCCGTCATTTATGGAACAAATAGCAGATAAAAAGCTTACAGATGAATCGAGAGGCTTTGGTTTGTTTGAATGAGTGCGAGCATAGGAGGAGGGAGGCGTGGAAGGGTGAGAGTGGGCGATGGTGGTGGTTTGAGGGAGAGTTGTGAGGGCCTGGGGAAGTATGGGGGTGCATTATATATGGTATGTCTGCCTTCTAAATATTGAATGTAAACCTAACCTTTCTTTTCTTAGGGTTAAGGTTTCGCTTGCATTAAATTTCGCCGGCAGCGTGTATATCATCTTTGTCCCTTTCAATATGCTCTATCCTGCAATTTTGACTTCTTCCTACGAAAGGATTGTCATGATGGACTGTGATTCAAGCTTCCATCCTTGCTGCTCATTATCGACCTTGCTCTTAGTCCCGACTCGGACTACGAAGCCGTTATCATACAAAACTGGCCCATCAGGCGGTGGCAGATTTCAAAGTGTAGTGTGCATCGAAGGAACATGACAGTGATGATGCGGAGCATTCTTTGGCCTGTCGACTGCGAAAGGCAGTGATGACGGATACGTGAGTTAGTCGTCACCTGTCGGTCCAACATCTTCCTAAGGGAAGGCCAACGAATTGAATTTCTGAAATGCATTGTTCGCGCGCTACAACGCTTGCGTAAGAGAACGATCTGTCATGCTCAGAGCTTCCATGAGCTGCAGGATATTGGCATCATGAAGTGAATGGCTTGAAGGCGATTCCTGAGGCATGTGAGCGTCAGCGGACTGGCGCAAGTTCAGAGAATGTACATTCTTCCGTCAATATCATCTTTGTCGGTCTACAGGAGTCCAGCCAGCTGGTCTGCATTTTACAGGATTTTAACACCCACAATCTGGATAAGAAGGACGAACATACTAGTAGTAAGTAGTCCCTTCATTTGGCACCGGTAGCAGCCTGGAAGCAACAAAACCCATATCTTCAGGTTGAGCAACTTCATGTCGGCCCAAACAGTCCGATTCACAATGAAATCAAGTTTTCCCATGCAACGCACCTGGGAGAATATTTTAAAGTCCGAATATAGATCTGCTACCACTACCATCAACATGGTCTGGCCTACGAACCTATGACTTTGTCCCGCAGAGTTCGTTCCACTTGCAGCGCATAGTAAGTCAATCTTGGTAATCTCATGGCAGAACTTCTCACTAAAAACCCTTCTGCAGAAGCTAAATAATCCTCGGTCGACTTTGAGTCATAAGGCAAAGCAACCTGAAGGGTCGTCTGTCGCCAATGCACTCTGACGATGCAGAGCTTAATGCTTGAGTGGATGGTGAAGGAAACCGGTGGCTTGTGAGTGATTCTTTCCCTTCCGCACGTTTACAATCTCATCATTTGTTCGATACAGCTAGGTCAAAGTCGCCCAACATCATGAAATAATTCGCGGTTTTCCAATCGATGTGATCAAGATGTATGAATCTGCACCAACAGAGAGAATAGGATAGGTTTGGCGGAATCATTCAGACAGTGAGGCAGTTAAGGTCAGAGCATATCCCGCGACCTTACACATACCTAATGCTGTAACAGGCATTCTGGTCTAAGACAAACTACCCAGTTACACCCTTTACTCTCGATGACTGTGATGGCGCAGGAAGAGATGTTGAAGAGGAAGTGTTGGGCGAAAACACCAGCAGGTACACAATTTTCAAGGCTGTAAGGTCAACACTCATCTGTCTGTTCATCATGGTAGTGTCATATCTTATCCTATATCTTAATCGACAAATGATGTTTTCTTTCTTGACCGGCAACTTGCTCATTCCTATTGACCCCGGGTCATCTACCGGAGTGATGCTACCCATTACTGTGCCTCTTCAACAAGCACCGGTTTCACTATACAATCCAACAGCGCTTTCCTTTCGTCTTCATACACGGACATGTTGCGATGTGTACTACGCCGCGCATCATGGTCATCACCCGCAAATCCCTGTGCCCCACTCTGGCCTCAGCTTTTGGAACGTTAGTACCTGAAGTCTAGTCATGATAAGCATTCTGGTGGCGGAAGATACTGCCATGGTGACGTGACCACGTACAGTTGTTGTGGTAAATGATGGCTTTGGCGACCACCGCACTGAAGGAAATGCTCCAAAAGAATGTTATACACCGAATATACTGCCATGGAACGAGGCTGTATTCAGTCATCGATGGTAGATGATGTGCGCCTCGCGTGACTGCCTTGATAACCATCGCAATGGAGGAAATACTCTGAGAGGATGCTATGCTCATGTTGCAGTGTGAGTAGTGGATGCTGTCATTGAAGTACTCGAGTTCTAATGGAGGCCATTTTGCAGCCTGTTGGGTGTCAAGACTGATATGGGACCGCACTCCTAGATACAATTCGGGCTGCTTGTTGCATTCAGCCCGCGTTCTGCCCATCACGACCTTCCCTAACCGAGGCCTCGTGGATAATGGAAACTCTTCATCGCGTTATATGCTGGCAGGATAGCAGAGTCCGACGAGGCGGTATTGTGATTGCAATGGCAATAACGAATTTGCATGGCCCCCACTTCGCCACAAGAAGGACGGACTGGGTTGTCACTATGCTCGCACTCCGAGTCCGGGATAAGGACAATGTGTGACAGGCCACTTTTTGATATGGTAACTTCAGGCATATTGGGGAAGAAACCCGATGCCTACATGAGCAGCATGCAGAAACTTTTTCCGGCTTCCGTGCTCAACAAAGGAGATTGCAGCAAAAATGGGTCCATCGGTGACCCTAACCCTACTGTATCTGGGGTTAAGAGTTACCGAGCCTTGTTGCTATCGACGTCTACAACGTCCTCCATACACTGGCTCTTACACACGAACCCATGTGTCGTGGACAGATTTTCCAGAGGTAGTCCTTTGTCTCTGTCCGTTGAGCAAAGCTGATACATGCTTGTAGCGACGGTCGAGTCGGCAGCTACATCAAATAAATAATATCTCAACACTTACATAGGTGCGACCTGCATGCCCTACTACACAATGAGCAATTCCCACGTGTCGCCTTCTATGGCGCTGAGTCCCATAAACCGTGTCTTGCCCCTCAAATACACCAGTCTGGGCTCATGAACAACCCCTCGCTCCACATGGCCCAATGTGCTGCGACAGCTGGTGCAAGGCACATCGTCTTGGTTTTCGAGCAGTGATGGCGATGGCAACCTCATGGGGTCGCGTGTCTGGAGAGCATGCCATAGCGTCTCGACAATGTCAGCGACCGTGACCCACTCTCGATCACCCGACCTCTGAATGACTATGGGCCATGGAAGCTTTGGGTGGACGATGGCCAGCGACAGAATGGGCGGGCTGGTTGCCATCTCCTTCATGCAGCCCTCGTGACCAAGAATGCGTACGCTCGACAGATTGCGAGCGAAGTCTAACTCCATTATCTTTTCTCCTTGACTCGGCTGCAACAGTGGATGGATTATTATCGCAGTACCACTCTCCGTTTGGGACAGCAGCGGGATATGACGATGGCGCGGTTTACCGAGCCTGAGGATGGCTGGCGAGGGCAATGGGACGTATTCGCGTACATATCCCATATATGATGCGTCGGGATTGGATACATACTGGTGGCGAACAGAGACCGTCATGGTCAGCTGCATGTTACCATGGACAGGCATAACGATAGACGCCCTCGACGGGGTAGAGAACGCCATTACTGGTGATGGATACAGTTCTGGCGGCTCCCCACCCCGCTGCATTGTCATGTCTTGTCGGGCGGGCATCATCTTCGTGTCACCGTCATTTATGAAACAAATGGCAGACAAAAAGCTTACAGATGAATAGAGAGGCTTTGGTTTGTTTGAATGGATGCGAACGTAAGAGGAGGGAGGCGTGGAAGGGTGAGAGTGGGCGATGGTGGTGGTTTGAGGGAGAGTTGTGAGGGCCTGGGGAAGTATGGGGGTGCTTTATATATGGTATGTCCCCCCTCCAGATATTGAATGCAAACCTAACCTTTCTTTTCTTAGGGTTAAGGTTCTGCTTACATTAAATTTCGCTGGGAAGCATGTATATCATCTTTGTACCTTTCAAGATGCTCTTGCCTGCAATTCCGGCTTCTTTCTGGTAAAGGAGTGTCGCCCTTGGCTATGAATCAAGCTTTCGTCCTTTCTGTTTGCTACCTACCCTACTCTTAATCACGGCTCAGACTACGAAGCCATTATCATACAAAAATTGCCCGTCGGGCGGTGGCAGATTCCAAAACGCCGTGTCCATCGAAGGGAGATGACAGTGTTGTTGCAGAGCACTCTTTGTCCTGTCGACTGCAAAAGGCAGTGCTGACAGATATGCGTGAGTTAGTTGTCACCTGTTCGTCCAACATCTTCCTAAAGGAAGCGGGTTCCCTCGTCGCCGACTACTATCAGTGCGTCCCCGATAGCAGGATGGCATGTCACGCAATGGCGATTAAACATATCTCTCGTGTGATATCACTTGTCGTGCAAGTCTTTCTGCGGAGTAGACATATGACGTAGCTATAAATACGACAGCCAACGTGTCGTCCACTCAAGCAAAGATCAAGCCCAATGTTCTGAGCTGCTCACAAACATACTTACCTCAAAGTACGATTTCACATCTCAGTGAGGACTAGATACTCATGGAAGGCCTTGTGATGCCTGCTGGACAATACACTTTCCAAAGGCAGTCGAGGCTCTCTCGCGAGTTTACTGTCCTTCTGTACCTAGTGCAAAGTAAATTTCATTCAGACCAAAGATGGACCAGCCAGTCTGCTCTCAACTCACTCTATAGAGGTGGTAATATGTGTCATACAACGACCTGTCATAACAACCTCAGCAGGGAGGGACCAAGAAAAGAGACACACCATTGAAAGTGTGGAAAGTGCCGATCAGCAGGTTTTTGCCGACACGTCCTTGCAATCAACTACGAACACGCCTCCAACACATTGCTTCGGGGTATTTCCGCTGCTTTGAGACTGTTACCAACACGAAATGAAGGACTCTCCACAGGTAATCGTTATTTATTATAGCCGCGAATACCAACCTGTGGAGGACATCGACGGGGTTAGCTGGACTATTGGAGATGGATACTAACACTGGTCCAAAGAGTGTATGTATTCAGAATCTGCACGGGCTTGTTCGTCCTCACACATTTACAGGAATCACCATCGAATCATTCACCGTACAATGCCAATATACCACAGCTCATAGACGTGCAGGGCCTGGCAAATCATTCCCTCACGCGAACACTGATAGCATTCATGAAACGCGCTGTCAGTCTCACTTTTGTCCGATGGGTCCCTTTGGCCCGCCTACTTGAGCGTGTACAGACCGTTGTCTATAAACTCTTGGTAAATGTTAACCGCCTTCTTGGGGAAGCAATTCTTCTGCTTCATTCGGCGGCAGATGCAATACAGCTCGGACCTGGGGACGTACCATTCAAAGCCCTGGATGTCTCTCTCATTGATAGACTAAAGACCTTCTGTAGTCGCAGTAGGATGCTCAAGGATACCGTCCCTGACATTGAGTCCGCCTTTGACAGTAGACGCGCAGATCCTGAGGTGGAGCTTAAATTCCTTGGTTTCCATCACGTCTCGCGCATGCTGTACTTATTGCCAGGTTCACTTGGTACCCATTCAACCATCATCACTGATCTTTTTGCAGTCTTTTCCGACATGAAACGATGTTCCCGTGAAATTGTCACTGCCATGAATGCTTTTGAGCAGCGCGTGATCAAGTTTCGGGGTTGCTTTGGGGATGCATCGTGGGTGAAGAGGATGGTCGGAAATTCAATTTTGGTGAAGGGGATGATAGGCGTAATGTGTTCCATTGTCGATGAACAATTCTATCTCTCTAACAAACTTTACGATGTTACGAGTCTGAGTTTATGAGGATTCATCCTTATGCGCTGCATTTCGATCTAGGACTCTTACTTTTAAGTTTTACCTTAGAATCTAACATGTGCAAATAAACACCTTTTATGGCAACTCAAAAATAATAGCCTGCAGCTTCACTAATACTTATCTCTCTACAAGGTGTATCCGTGTCGTTCGCTGTCAGATTGGTGCACAAATGGTATGTTTCATTAAATTACATGTTATTTGGTTTATTTAGGTACTTTTGGCTCATCTCGTGGCCCCAAGAGCCCTGGGTAGCAAGCTTTTAACCCCCACCTCGCGCGTAAGGCCTCACGCGAGGCAGCACTGCATACAACTCCCACAAAACACTACTGCAGCAAAGACCATCACCTGCTACGATGACGATGACGATTCTTACCAGCTGCCACCCCCAAAATCGGCAGCATCCCCCCATTCCCTACCCAGTCTCCTTCCGTATTGACATCGGGGCCAATTGCCCGCACACAGTGAATTTGCACACCACAACGACGACGGACGCCTTCAAGGATCAAATATCGGCTGCCATCTGCAAGCATGAGGAAGGAACGGGGGCATAGTGACCGGGACGATGACAATGACAATGAACAGGACGGCGATGACAATGGTGGCGATGGTGGCGAGGGTCCACGGATGATGGAGGGATGTGACAGAGGGTAGGGCAGTGTTGTAGGACACGGAGGATGATTGCAGGATGCGTAACGAGGAGGGAGTGTATGAGAGGGAGCGTGGGGTGAAGGTCGGGCCACCGACGTCCAACGGTGACAACGACAGCAACGCCCCTTTGGGTGTCGATTACCCTCCCATGGACACGTCAAACGAGACCAAGACGATGGCTATAAGAGCCTGCCAGTGCCAGAATCATAGGTACTGATATTACCGCAGTTCTACTCACTACCTAGGCGCTCAACATTGGTATATGACCTAGAAAATAATGCTAAAAAGTGTACTCCATTGATCTTGACTGGGCAGTGGGCGCCCACAACGTTGGTTGGATGTGACGTCGATGACAGATGAGCTTTTTTGAATATGAAACAGCAAACCCTTCGGAGTGAGTGAAAATGATTTGCAAACTGAGAGAATCGAACTTGCAGTTTTACAACACAATTACAGCGAATAGACGCTAAAAGGTATACTAAGAGGCTACAGTTAATGAGAGATTAAGGCCCTATATAGATACCTGAAGCAATACAACTATCATTTTATAAAAAAAACCCCGCCATTGTACGGGGTGCGGCGAGGTGTCGACGTTGCGGGCAGCAACGGGGATGGTGTCGTCGGCAAGGTAAGGACCACATCCGACTGAATGCGATGTTGCGGGGCAGCAGGCGAGGGGATCTGGCTAGTGGGACGCTGAATAGGCGACGGGTGGGGGTCGACGATGGTTGACAGGGGGTGGGGGGTAGACAGTGAAACTGGTACTACCAATCGATTCTCTGTGGTTATTATTGAAGGCAGTGAGGTCGTTGCAAACCTGGCGCCACTGCAGCGGGTGATATGAGACAAAAGGGCAGGCATCGGCATGTTGGGTGGGCGCAGGGCGAGCACGGCATTGGGAAGAAAAACCAACTACATATTCGTGATCTCCCACTCAAAGAATGGGCGATGCACGAATTTGGGGCGCGTAGGTTAGCTGGGGCGCGCGGGGCAGTTCGATGTTGAACGGGGTCGGGGTGGGCGCCGACGGCGGTCGTGGGGGTCGGACAGCCAGAATTTTGGATGCGTTCAATGCGCAGTCGAGCCTTCCACTGAAGTCCTAAGGCGCGTGCCCGTCATCGTCGTCTTTGTCCGTTGGTGTCCCGATGTTAGCCCCGCCCTCCTCGTCGAACCCTCTCGTCCTCCTGCAACCCTCCAGCATCTCCTCTTGCCCCTGCGAGTCTTGCCCTGTGTCTTCCCATGGCACAGCAGCAGAGCATGATGAGCCCTGCCCCTGGCCGTCGTCACTGTCGTCGACGTATTCGTTGTTGTTGTTGCCGTTGGTCTGCGGAAAATTCGCCCTCGTACTCTCAGATGGTGGCCGATAGAATATCCTAGGGTGTATTCGAGGTCATAAAGTCGTACGAATCATGTGCTGGACGGCGATTGTCCTCGATGTCGATGCAGAGTATACTGGGTGGGTTGGAATGGGGACCGGGGACTTATTTGATGGATTGGCGGGCATTTTGGGTGGCTGGCATCGTCGTCGTCGATAGCGGTGACCATCTTGTCCAGTTTATGGGGTCACGTACGATTCTGCCTCGTTGGAGGGCTTAGGCGTGGGGGTTGGGAGTTGAATGGTCGCTATCCGGGCTCTTGGGGCTGCAGGATGCGCATAAAAAGTGTCTAAAAAATTGTAAGCATCAAAGAAAATAAATACATACCTTGTTATGCCAGTGAGAGGACCGTTGAGTGAGAGGATGGGGACGTCGTATTCGAGGTGGTGGTAAAAGAGCAAGAAAGAAGCAATACAGCCACTCGATCGCTGCTCGGTTGCTCGGACCGCAGTGATCGAGTGAGCGGAATCATGATGAAGACTTGGGATTCATCTGCTCCTCAAAGAAACTACTCCGACGTCTCATGAACCTTCGGCATATTCAATAGTGACTAGGTATAGCATATCTATGTACAATCCTATGGGATGGTATGTCATTGGAAGTTAGTAATTGATATTCAATGGTGATTTCTCGCATTTTAGGTCCTTTTCAGTAGTATACCCCCCTCTATGCACCTCTACATCTTTTCTAACTGCAGAAAAATTATCATATATTCAAATTTCAGATACCGTACTATGACAAGAGCCCATCCGATCCATCCCAATCCACCAGTATATGCTAATATGGAATGTATGAGTTTTCGAAGGTGTCTACTGTACATTCATTACTAGTTACTGATTCACTTCATGTACTGACTTTAATATGACTTTTATTCAATATGGGTATTTTGGGAGATACACTGGACTATCAGCTACAATAATGATATCATATGTAAATCTACTATCCTTTAACACTTCTAGATACTTTTCTCCACTTCAGAAAATGAAGTCGACCCAAGCTAATAAAATTTGTTTCGTTAATTCGGAAACGGCCCGAGGCTCTGCATCTCCGGCAAGGTCCGAAAATCATCGAAATTGTATGTTCTTGTGTCAGTCATGCTTGATCTTGGTTTAAAACAGGTCCTCCACTAGTCATTCACACCTGCTGTCCATGTATTAGCTGCATTCAAAGTATACGTGCACTGTACATACCATTCCGCTTGCTACACTCCTTCCTGTCTTGGTACTGTTGCTCTTAGTGCTGAGACCTGGAGTTTGGGATTCGGACTCGTACCTGCTGTGCTCGCAACAGCCCACATTGGCTAAGTATCTATGGAACCGATGGGTGTATGTAGAGAAACCCGGTGAATGAGTACATTACTTAGACAGCTGCTGCACTCATGCTTTTTCGCAGCTTGTACGATTTATGGCATGCCCTTCTCCTGGTTCCCATATCGCAGGTATGCGTGCTGGTTCAATGTGGCTGGATGCATGTTGCTTCAGAAATGCTAATGGTTGACTTAATGTCTTAAATGCTCACCATCGCGCCGCTGTTTCTTTTGACTTCAGAACTGGACATCTGCCTAACCTGACTCTTTTCAATTGCCAGACGATGTCGTCTTCCCCTGCCGATGCATTCTTGTACCATGCATTTGACGAACAGACCGACAGCAGTTCTTCACCGGTACTTCTCTATGATCCGAAAAGGACGAAAAGGATTTCCCCAATGAAGATGTGTTATGGTCGGCGTTATTACTTACCCATGCCTTTTGTTGCTTAGAAGACAGTGCTGGATCGCTGAAACATGGTTTTTATTCGGAGCTTACTGACTATATCTCTGAGATGTTCAACGCTTATAGTAATAAGTTTCAACTAAACCAAATTGCTCGGTGAGTATTGGGTGTCAATAAACGGAATTGTTCTGAAATGCGTTATTCGCGCTACAGATTTGCGTGAGAGAACTGTCATGCTCAGAGCTTCCATGAGCTGCGGGATATTGGCGTTGTGAAGTGAATGGCTTGAAGATGATTCCTGAGGCATGTGAGCGTCAGTGGACTGGTGCAAGTTCAGAGAATGTACATTCTTTCCGTCAATATTATCTTTGTCGGTCTCCAGGAGTCCAGCCAGCTGGTCTGCATCCTATAGATTTAACACTCACAATCTGGATAAGGAGGACGAGCATACTAGTAGTAAGTAGTCCCTTTATTTGATATCGGCAACAGCCTGGACAGTGGAAGCCCCATGGAGTCCTCAAGCTGAGCAACTTCGCATCGGCCCGAACAGTCCGATCAAGTTCTCCCGCGCGACGCGCCTGGGAGAATATTTCAAAGTCCGAATCCAGATCATCTACCACCTCCATCAACACGGTCTACGAACCTATGACTTCGTGCCGCAGAGCACTTTCCACTTGCAGTGCATGGTAAGTGTAATCTCGTGGAAGAACTCCTCACTAAAATCCCTTCTGCAGGAGCTAAATAATCCTCGGTCGACTCTTGAGTCATAATTGTCTGTCGCCAATGCACTATGGCGATGCAGAGCTTAACGCTTGAGACGATAGCGAAGGAAACCGGTAGTTCGTGAGTAATTCATTCGTTTCCGCACGTTTGCAACCATATCATTTGTTCAATACAGCTAAGTCAAAGTCACCAAACACCATGAAATAATCCGTGGTTTTCTATTCGATGTGACCGAGAAATACGACTCTGCACCGACAAGGAGAATTGGATATGACTGGCGGATTCAGTCAGGCAGCGAGGTAGTTAAGGTCAGAGCATTTCCCGCGACCTTACATATACCTAACACTGTAACAGGTATTCTGGTCTAAGAAAAACTACCCGGTTACACCCTTTGCTTTCGATGGCTGTGATGGCGCAGGAAGAGATGTTGAAGAGGAAGTGTTGGGCGAAAACACCAGCAGGTATGTGATTTTCAGGGCTGTGGTGAGGTCAACACTCATCTGTCTGTTCACCATGGTAGTGTCGTATCTTATCCTATATCTTTCCCGACAAACGATCTGTTCTTTCTTGACCGGCAACTTGCTCATTCCTATCGACCCCGGGTCATCTACCGGAGTGATGCTACCGATGCTACCCATTACTGCGCCTCTTCGACAAGCACCGGTTTGAGTATACAATCCAACAGCGCTTTCCTTTCGTCTTCATTCACGGGCATGTTACGATGTGTACTACGCCGCGCATCGTGGCTATTATCCTGTGCCCCACTCTGGCCTCAGCTTTTGGAACACTAGTACCCAAAGTCTAGTCATGATAGCTTCGGCGATCACCGCACTGAAGGAAATGCCCCAAGAGAATGTTATACACCTCTCGGAGTGAAGCGTAATATGGGACTGCTTCTTTTTTTTACAGTTCGGGCTGCTCGTCGCATTCGGCTCGCGTTCTCCCTGTCACGATCTTCCCTCGCGGAGGTTCCATATCAAGGAACATCTTCACTATAGTATCGCTGGCAAGACAACAGAGTTCGACGACGTGGTCTTGCGATACGGAACTTCTGTGACCATCATTCTACCGCAAGAAGGACGGATCGACGAGGTGGCAGGAAGACAAGACTTTCGGCGACCGGAGCTTTTCGAGCCGCTGGTATAACCCTAACCCTTCTGTTCCTAGGGTTAAGGAATTTCGACTAGACGCAGTTGGACAGTGCTGCTTTCGACGCTGACGGTCACCGCTCTTTTATGCGCTGGTACTCGCATCAGCGTTCATTCTTCTAGAGGTAGCTCTTTGTCTTTGTCGATTGCGCGTAGCTGATTTCACTCTTATAGTACGTACAGATGAGTGTCCAATTATTGCGCCATATAAATATCCCGTCGGCGCGACCTGCACGCCCTACGCGACAAGTAGTTCCCAGGTGTCACTTCCTATTGCACGGAGACCCATGAACCGCGTCTTTCCCTTCAAATACACCAGCCTGGGAACCATTTCTTGTTCCACCCAACTCGACATGCTGCGACTACTGTTAAACGTCGCAGCCTTCTGATTGTTGAGGAGCGACCATGATGACGATGATGACGACGTCCGTAGGGGGGTGGGTATTTGCAAACCATGCCAAAGCATCTCGACGATGTCGGCAACTGTAACCCACTCTCGGTCGCCCGACCTCTGGATGACCACTGGCCATGGAAGTTTTGGGTGGATGATGGCCAGCGACGGAAGAGGCGGGTCGGTTGCCGCCTCCTTCACGCAGCCTTTATGACCAAGAACGCGTACGCTCGACAGATTGTGAGCAAAGTCGAGTTCCATCATCATCGAGCCGCGGCTAGGCCGTAACAGTGGATGTACCGCTGTCGTGATATCACTCTCTGTTTGGGACGGCAACGGGATGTGACGATGGAGCGGTTTGCCAGGGGCGAGCGGTGAGGGCGACACGATATATTCGCGTACATATCCCATATATGACGCGTCGGTATTGGATACATACTGGCGGCGAACAGGGACCGTCGTGGTCAGCTGGGCGTCACCATAGATAGGCATAACGAGAGACGCTTTCGACGGGGTGTAAAACGCCGTTGCTGGTGATGAATACAGCTCTGGGGGCTCTCTACCCCGCTGCGTCGTCATCATTGCCATGTTTTCTTGTTGGACGGGCATTGTCTTCGTCCCGGAGTCATTCATGGAACAAATAGCAAAAAGAAGGCCTTACAGACGAATAGAGAGGGTTTGGTTTACTCGAGCGAAAGCGGACGTGGGAGGAGGGAGGTGTGGAAGGGTGAGAGCGGGTGATGGTAGCGGTGTGGGGGAGAGTTGTGAGAGCACGGGGAAGGATGGGTCTGCTTTATATATGGTATGTCCCCCCTCCAGACATGGAATGCAAACCTAACCTTACTTTTCTTAGGGTTAAGGTTCCGCATATATCAAATTTAGCCGGAAAGCGTGTATATCATCTTTGCCCCTTTCGAGGTGCTCCTTACCTGCAATTCCAGCTTCTCTCCAGTAAAAGAGTGTTTTTCTTAGCTTTGGTTCAAGCTTCCATCCTCCCCGCTTGCTACCTGCTCTGCTCTTGAGCCATGGCTCAGACTACAAAGCCATTATTGTGCAAAACTGATGCTACCCGTCGAGCGGGTGGAGGATTTCAAAACACTATATCGAAGGAAGATGACGCTGAGCACTCTTTGGCCTGTCGACTGCGAAAGGTGGTGATGACTGATACGTGACTTAGATGTCGTAGGGGCCAAATATTATCAAAGCAAGCGGGTTTCCTCGTCGCTCGCTCGTTTGTCCTCCCAGGACTGAGGTCACAGCGGGATGGCATAGTTACGGAACGGCGGCTAGCTATATCTCTCGCGTGATATACATCACTTATCGTGCAACACTTCAACTCAATCTCCGCGGAGTGGACATATTATCTCAGCGTCTACTTCTCACTACGAACTGGAAGAGGTGAGTGGAATGTCAGCCTCTACCGTTACCGTGCCGTAGTTTCACAATGTCAATTATTGCTGTGCGCCCGCCTAGCTCAATCGGATAGAGCGTCAGACTCTTACAATCCTTTGAATTTGGCGATCTGAAGGCTGCGAGTTCGACCCTCGCGGTGGGCTAATTATCATTTTGATTCTACTTCACCCAAGGAGCCATTGGCCAATGCTAGGGCTGCGCACGAAACCTATGGGGGGTGTATTATACCGTTTTATACCGACCCCTCTCCAAGGGGGGTGTTTTGATACGGTAATTTACTGTTACTTACCTATCACGTGTATAATCACATGCCTGACGCGCGTCATTTGCAAAAATCTCTCAGATTCTTCATCTTCATATTCTTCTACCCATTTTTTCTTCTCCTGAAGTGTGATCATTGAAATTTACTAAAGAGATGTGTTGTAAGCTGTAAATAAAATATAACTGCAATAGGATTGAATATGGTGATAATGTTGCTGCTCAAATGTCATCACATGACAGGTAAGTTATCTTGATGAAAACCCCTCCAGCAGGGGGAGGTAAATTACCTGTAACTAACCAGTAACTTACTGGTCCAAAACCCTAGTGTATCAAAACCTAGGGTTTCATGCGCAACCCTAGCCAATGCTAAAAGTTTAATACTGATCAGTCATGAGGCATGACTTATGACTCATGAAAGCTGAGAGCTCAGTGTTACTCACTGCTAAGTACTGGGTGGTCAACTGTTGATGATCCCATTTCGTGCGCTGAGGATGCTTCTGTCATGCGTATGAAACACCGCAGGTGTTCTCTATCCCTTTTTACCGAATACATGTAAATTTTTTTTTTGCATTTCACAAGCATTTCGTGCGTTTGCAATGGACAATGTTGAGTGGAGTGACCATGGTGAAACCCCCCTTGCACGCTGTGCTCGCAATCATGCTTCCCTCCAAACCCTAGAGTCGAAGTCTCTGAATCTCTCAGCTACATGAGTCTCAGTTGTAACTTTAGTGCATGTCTTTGACGAGCAGTTGTGTTATGTAAGTGGTCCTTATCTTTCTCTCGCCATTGACATCACTGACCAGTTGCATAGGCAAAGATTCGTGATAGTGGAAGGTACAGTGCTAGAATCCGTATTCAAATATTCAAGACCAGTCGATAACAGTCATTACAAATTTCGGGCAGGAATTCGGAGAAGACGATGGCTTGTGATGCTTCTGGTACTTCTGGCATGTATCACTTAGGAAAGATATAATCATTGGAGACAACTTGGAAGTGGATCGCTGTGCCGCCTGTGGTCTTCAAGTCGGTGTATGCCTTGAAATATGTAAGTACAAGTGTAGGATTGAAAGCAAAACACACCGAATTGCCCGCCCGGTGAATATCCAATAAATGTATGTTGGCTTCTGTCTTAGCCAAGTTGAAACAAACGTCAACACCTTCATGCTTTGAGAGAGTCTACTTGAGATTGTACTCGTAGAGGTTCTTTGGGATGTCACTCAGTTTGACAGTGCATGTCAAATCGGAATTTAAGAGCTTAGCAATGGTCGTGCCATCCAATGGTGCCGAAGCTGATCAATTTTAACAAAAGATTCTGGGTGCCATTGGTGGCTTCGACATGGCAGCACTTTGCCGTGTATTCATCAAAAAACCGGACGAGTAGTAGGCGTGCTGCCGACATCGTGACACAGACATTACGGTAGGTCCTGCTGCTGTTGCATATGACACAGATGGAACATGGACTGCCCGCAGACATCGAAGGGCAGATGGATTCGTAACACAGTGGTAGCTGGGAAAAAGGATTAAGTTCTCACGTCATCGATGCCCAGGCCAACGATCCAACAGCTCAATGGCACTATTACCGAATGACTTCAAGTTCAGACGAGCATTGAGCTGCCATTTCAAGTTTGTGGATCTTTTGACCTCGACCACAATTCCCTGGGCCAATTTCTAGGATTGTTCTAAGTAGGATGTTATTATATGCAACCGGTATTCCCATGGCCCAGACCCTAAACTCGTCCGAAAAAGGCGATGAATGCCAGCTGCATGCTCCACCTTCATTTACTAAAAGCTACCATGTCCCCTACGTAGTAGTAGTAGCTGACAGATTAGCTTAGAGGAATTGCGACACTGGATGCTCATCCTAGTTGGTGGTCTGGAAAAGTGGCTGTCGGAGTCCTGGATAGCAATGTAGTACAAGGCTTGGCCCTAGCCTGAAAGCCAGGCCAGGCCAAGCCAAGTCAAGCCCTAAAATGCCCGGCCCAACAGCAGGGGTCATCAAAGCTCAGGCTCAGGCTTTGACCCTCGGAGAAAGCCCAAGCCCCACCAGACTGTCCGACTCAAAGGAAGTTAAAGGCGGAAAGGGATAGTATTCAGTATAATTACCGCCAACTGGATGCTACCACTGCTTGATGAACAGTGTTCGGTTTGATATTGACACTCTGTGAGGTCAGATTTTTCTCCGAGTGTTGCTTGTCCAGTTCCTGGATTCTTACTTTTTACCCACACTGACTGTGGAAAGCAATGTGACATCTCAAGCTACATCAATTACTAAATAAAGCACATTGGAATTTGGCTTGGTCATTGTGTTATTAGGAGTGTAGAAAATGTTTACTGAATGTCCTTATTGGCCATGGTCATTGCTGTTCCCAGAAGACTTCAAGGTGATGAAGGGGGGACGACTCCGGTAACGAGATGAGAAGTTAGCTAGTAGAGACACTAATACAGAAATTTTGTTGGCCGCGACGTTGACCAAACGTTGATGAGCCTCCAGGCTCTGTACGCTCAGAATTCGCGGATTTAGCCATCTATCACCCAATACCTTCGAAACAACACCATTATAATCCTCACACACTCGATAATACCACGGATTTTCGCAGTATAGGCCACAAACATTCAGATACAATCCTAAAACCGTAACATCCACTCCTCACGCACTCCGTTATCCTTCCCAGCTCGCCTCGTATCACAAGTACCGTATCCCATCACGGCAAGGCACCTTTGATCGACAATCATCCTAAAACGGGGTTGCTATATCACTCAGAAGCACTAGTTGATGTGCCCATCAATCATTTAATGAAATGACGTGATTGACGCGAGTACCCTCCCAGCTACGATAATTACAGCTACGGCAACTATAGACCGCGTTTACTAAGGCTGTTACAGTGCCAAGACTTCGAATTATCGTTGCCCCACGCATACACCTCAGCACGGCAACTGCAGCTCAATAATCCGCAGCTAAACAGCACCTTATGATCCGCTCATCGCTCAATAAAACCACACGGTTCGCATCCATACACGGCAACGTCGAGGACTTGCTGTTACTTTAGAACCACAGATACCATATGTTTACTATGGCTATTACAAAAGCCAAGGACTTACAGCCTTACTAAGGCTTCGAAGAATATTCTATTTATAAAATCGTACTTGTAGTATAAAAACTAGGTAGATACCGCATTTTTTGAGCTAGTTCTTACCCAGTTGACGAGGCCACGGCATTACCAGTCAGCTACGGTTACTCCAAGTTATTCCCCACCGCTTGCTTTACTCTTTAAACGTTGTTGGTTGCACCAATACACGAAATCTTGCGTCAATAACTTGCTTTTGTCTTTTAATGCCACAACATTGCTTCACTTTCACCACATAGGATTGTTTCATCGCTTTCACCTTCTACATCGCCATCGTTTTCATCGCCCAGTTCAGTATTGCCTCCGTGTAGGCCCAGTTCAGCTCCATAGGATCACCCTCGTCTTTATCATTGTTAGGAGTTGCCGTGCATCTATTGCCGCAGCACCCCAGTCAGCACCTCAGTTGCTACGATTTCTACCAGTTTCTTGCAGTCTCTGTACGTTTATTGCTATTGTTTCGACTCACAATATTAGGTACACCCCAAGCCACGTTTACTAGGCTATTTCGACGTCTTCTAGTCCATTGCCACGATTTCTAGAGCATCGCAACGTTTTCTAGCGTGTTGCTACGATTTCTAGAGCATTGCTACAATTACCAGTCCTTCCACACGATTACTCGTCCTCCCCCACGATTACTAGAGCATCGCAACGTTTTCTAGTCCCTCCCCACATTTTCCAGTCCCTCCCCACGTTTTCTCGACTGTTGCTACGATTTCTAGCGCGTTGCTACGATTTCTAGACCCATTTTCGTGGTCTCTAGACCATTTTCGCAGTTTCTATCACGGTTTCTTGGTATTCAAGTCATACCAGATTCCGTCCCATCTCGTTTATCGAGATCCTTCCTGGCTTACAGCCAACGTCTATTAGTACTCCTTGACCAAGAGTACTACTTCGCTGACTGAAAAGTCGCAGTGTATCTTGTGTTATTGAGGAATTGACCACACGGAGGTGCACCGAACCACTCGCAAACACATTGCCTTGATTGCTGTGTTGCTACGTTAATTGCCTAAGCTCTCTCCGAGTTTTGGGTGTTGCCGTTGCCACGGAAGTCTAGGCTCATCAACGTTTCGTCTGTAAAAGACTCATCAGGCGGCAGGTGTTATGATTTATTCATTTTTTGCCTTATCTTATCTTATCATGGGAGACCGGACCGACCAGGCCGCTGACCACAAGGGTGACAGAGCCACAAGATGACATTCCCATGTTATCGCTTCGTTGTCGCACCATATCGCTTCGCCCTTGCATGCTCATACATTCTCGCTCCAATGTCGCATGTCCATGAACTTTATTTTTCTTATATGACCTATTATTAGAACCCTCACTTGAATACTTAAGTAGTAACTCTTGCTGTATGTACCCCAGCTTCGAGCTAACTTTAATCTATACCGAAACTATCGCTTAATTCGTCGCAGAAAGCTAAGGACTTAGCCTTAATGCCTATTGTTTGAGGGACTCATCGGTGACTGCCTGAATGCGAGACAGCCGTTGTTGACCCTTGATAGGAGTTCGGGTTTAATAATTAGCTCGAAGCTTACCTTTTGCTCCCTAACCGGAGCCTACAGATGTCGACGACACTCGAGATTCTACTATCTGCAGTCTATCCCAGTGTCGGACTAGCCTTTTTTGCAGCTACACTTGTATTGGCTATTGTACACTACCAAAGGACGACCCGTTGCAGATGCAACAGAAGAATTCAATATCCCCCACCACCTCTAAACTATGTCCTCCCACAGCAGCCACCACCGGCACACTTCTACCCACCCCTACCGCCATGACCAGCTGTCAACGAGCACTCTAGCCTCGACAGGAGAGATGAAGAAGACGTTCCTGGGGAGGTGGAGGTCAGCATTCAGGAAGGAAGCAATGGAGGTACTCCCGGAGCAAGACTCCCCTTTATCGAGCTTTCTACCAACCTGCCCTCCCCTCACCAGTCCACCGGCGCTACCCCCCATCCAGCAGCATGAGACATTCCTACTGCCGCAGACTTGGCAAGGTACCTCGTCCGACTCGGCTTGGGGTGACCAGGCCTGAGCGTGTCCCCAGATGCCGAGCAGCCTGCCAGCAGTCATCCTGGGGGTAACAGGGTACCAGCAGCCACCCCAGACCCCTACAAGATTCACGTCAGTTCCACTTCTGAGCTCGACCTCGTCTGGGACAACCTCAACCTCCCCCTTACAGCCTTCTTCCCCTACCACCCAAATCCCTATGCCACCCCTCACTACTGGGATACCCCTGTACGAATCATGACATGATCTCCCATGCCCCCTGGCTGTCGTCGAACAGTCCTCGACACCCGAGTTTCCCCCTCGAGGAAATCCAGAGACCTCGAACAGGTTCACCATTCCAAGGCGAAGAAGAGAGCCGCCAAGGTCGGCAGTCGACATCGCGCAGGAGCTTGACCCGTGCTACCAGGTCGACGAGCAGGGACTCAACTGGTATGACCATGAAAGGAGGAGAGCAGAGGCAGAGCGAGCGGCAGAGTTCAGAAGGATCGATGTCAAGGCAGGAAGAATTGAGGCAAGCGACTACCCCAGTATCGACGACAGGGGAGAAACGGTATACCACACCACCAGTAGCTCCAGAACTGAGGTACTCCCCGCCGAAGAGTATGTCAACGGCGTCGTCAGAGGAGGGAGCCCTTCCCCAAGCCCCATCCCAACCCCTGAGGTCCTGAACACTCCCCCAGCCGACCACCCCGATAACCATCACCCGGGCGCTGTACCTCCTGTCGACAGGCAAACTAGTTCAGGTCCCCGCTGTCCTCCTCGCCGCAACCCTGGAGGAACTCTTTGAGCACTTCAGGGAAGAGTTACTAGCAGATCGAGACTGGGCCCTGACACCGGCTGGGAGAGATTACACACACTACGGATACAGCTATATATTAAAGGAAGAAGCCGCTCATTTTGCCTGCGTTGCCTGCAACATGATCCATCAGGACCGCCAAGCCGAGGTGCCAGCTAGGTACCAACGACCCCAGATCGATGTACCGCTGGTGACATATATGCCGGAACCAATGAGTGATGAGCCCCAGGTACTGCTGCTGTGGGCAGCTGTGCCTGACTACCCAAGGTGGCAACCAGGCTATGCTGCCGTGGCACCAAATTACACATATCCCTGAGGGTACGGACCACCAGGCACACAAGGACGGCCTAGACTCTTTGCTGCTGCAAATACCAATGATGGCGCCGGGCCCTCCAACGCACCCCAACCGCCTAGTAAGCCACCACCACCCCCTGGACCACCGGTGGTCCTGCCTGCAATCCCTCGGAGGTGGGCGCCCCCACGATATCCGCCGCCGCCTGGGCCACCAGACCCACCTGCACCATGGGTCCTCACCGCAGACAACCCAGGACCATGGGCGACACTGAAACCCAACATGGTCAAGGAACCGGAGAACTTCAACGGTGACTCCAACGACATCACATGCTTCTTCTCCCAATGCGACATGTATTTCTCAATCTTTCCCCAGCATTTCTACTACCACCCTCACAAGGTCATCTTTTGCGCCTCACGATTCGGCAAGGATGCCCAAGTATGGTGGGAACTATGTGCGCGAGAACTAGGGAGAGACGACCAAGGGTTCCAGCTGTACCTGGCTTACGAGCAGTTTGTTGACAAGGTCAGGTGAAGGTTCTGGAAGGACGCGAATGCAGAGATCAAGCTCGCACAGTGGGAGCAACTCAGGCAGAACACCTTCCCCGATGGCAACCTGTTCTTCCAACAGTTCGAGTCGCTAGCCTTCGAGGTGGGAGTCATTGGGATCGACCAAATGATGGTGGCTCAACTCAAAAAGGCATGCCGCTCGTCCACCAAGGATATCATCTACACGACAGATGGAGAACTCCCCGCGAATTACCAAGAGTGGAAGCGGCGCATACTACGGATCGATCACAACTGGAGGACACGGAAGGCAGAAAAGGGAGGTGCTAAGGTAGCAGATTGGAAGCAGCAGGCAAAAACAAACACGGCCCCGATGACAAAGGGGAATCAGCAGCAGCAGAGCAGTGTCCCAGAAAAGCAGATGGGAACTGGTACAACTTATGGAGGGGCGGGCAAGCCAATGGACATCGACGCAGTACGCGCTAAAGCAAAGTGCTACCATTGTGGCCAGACTGGACACTTCAAGCGGGATTGCCCTAAGTCACCAAAGACAAAGGAGGAGGCGCTACAACACTTCAATTTCTACTGGGACCACGTAGCAACAAACGAGAAAATGAACTCGAAGATTGAGGAGGTAAAAGACAGAGCCGAGCAGTAAACGATTCGACTGACTCGGCCAAGGACTTAGTTTCATCCGGTACACACTCATTGCCCACTAGCCAGGCTTATTGTACTTCTGTAGTTGACAAGACGCATTCGAATATACCATTTCGCGACTTCACTACCGAGACGGAGACTAAGAAAGAATCGAAACAGGCAGTGGGGGCGGCTGACCCCAGGACTGTGCAACCAGCTAAACGTCTGGCAAGTAGCTCATTACGAGTGAACGCAGCAGACGAAAAGGCACCTACCATAGTGTCACCCACCATAACAGCGCCGCACCAGTCGAGGCCCTCTCCTAGCGAGACCGCCGCAGTGATGAATGTGCGACTGGGTTGGGTAGGGTGAGAGTCTCATTCAAACCCTAATGAAGCAACCCCACCGGATGACAGGATTTCCTCGTCAATTGGGAACCCAGGGGCCGATGTAACCTTGCCTCTCCTGTTGCCCAAGGGCTGTGCATGGTTGGCGAGGGAGGGACCACCCACAACCAAGGAAGTAGTTACAGATATCAAGGTGCTGAAAGCAACGGGGGACCCTGTGGGCTCAGAGGGAACTGGTAAAACTAGTAAAACTGTTCATTCGGTACAAGTCGAGCCTGTTGCCTTGGGCGACCCCTCTGAGAAACGCACCCCACGCCTCACCAAGGGAGGTCAAGAGCGGATACGTACCCTGCATCCCGCCCAGGAACAGCAAGAGTCATCAAGACGTGACTCCTCGAGACATGACTCGAAGGAATACCACACAGCTGATGAACAGGGGAAAGCTGCTAGCGCCCAGGCGGTAAAAAGGGGGCACATGGTAGAGCTTGAGGAAGTTCCTGACGATGAGGATGATACCAGTTTCCGACTGAATCAGAAAACTAACCAAAATTCCCCTGTAGTACCTGAGGAGACCCAGTCGACGGTAGCCGAGCCATCAGGTTCTGGTGCGAAGACTGAGAAGGTCCCATATACATGGCTCAAACTGTTTGAGGTGGAATGGACATGGCGTGGAATCAAGGAGGCGAAAACTGAGTCAGAAGCGAGGGCGATCCTAAAGAACTGGATCCATAAGACACGGACTGAGGAGGTGGTCAATGGAATGGTCGACGGTTTGAAAAAAGCCATGCATACCAAGGCACTAGAATGGATGGACAAACTCTGACAGCCTAAACGCTACGTTTGCCGACTGAGCGGGGGAGAAAAGGCATTAACAACTGACGTTCAAATTGAAATCCCGGGGAACTGCACCCATATTACTTCATCGGCTCTGGTCGACAGCAGCTGCACTAGTAGCGCCATCGACCGAACCTTTGTCGAAAAGCATAATATCCCCACCTGAGCGACAGCGGCACCCATTACCATATACAATGCGGATGGATCGAGGAATAGCGCAGGGCAGATCACCGCCTTTGCTCAGCTACGCATTGTCATCGGGGATCATGCCGAAAACATCGACCTGGCCATCACCGATCTAAAAGACCGCGACATCTTCCTTGGGCACGATTGGTTAGTAAGGCACAACCCGCTAATCAATTGGCAAACCAGGAAAATGATCTTTGCCCGATGCCAGTGCTGCCATACCCCAATTCCGTTACCAGATGCGGATCCATATGACAAATGGGATGAGGAGCTTGAAGAAGGCGATACCATCCTTGTGATAAGCTTTGAAGAAGCCATTCGCATCAGGGCAATGTGACACGTAGCAAATGACCTAGCAGCCAAGGCGAATGCAGACAAGAAAGCCAAAACGTTTGAAGAAATGGTTCCCGAATGGTGCCGAGACTTCAAAGACTTATTCGATAAAGAAAGCTTTGATGAACTCCCAGAGCCGAAACCCTGGGACCATGCCATCGAACTTATTCCAAACGCTAACGCCAATCTGGACGCAAGGTCTATCCACTCAGTCGAGAAGAGCAGGAGGAGCTGGACAAATTCCTGGATGAGAATTTGACGAGCAGAAGGATACGACCTTCCAAGTCACCTATGGCATCCCCATTCTTCTTCGTCAAGAAGAAGGACGGGAAGCTGAGACCTGTCCAGGATTATTGGAAGCTTAATGAAATGACGATCAAAAACCGATACCCGCTTCCTTTAATCTCGGAACTCATGGACAAACTGCAAGGTGCCAAGTACTTTTCTAAGCTGGATGTTCGATGGGGATACAATAATGTTCATATCAAAACAGGCGATGAATGGAAGGCAGCCTTTAGAACCAACCGTGGTCTATACGAGCCAACGGTAATGTTCTTTGGGCTCACCAATTCGCCCGCCACCTTCCAGTGGATGATGAACAACATCTTTAAAGACCTCATCGCATCCGGGAAGGTCACCATCTACCTTGACGATATCCTCATCATGTCCAAAACCAAAGAGGAACACCGTCAAATCACCAGAGAAGTACTAGCGACCCTGCGAAAACACAAGCTGTTCCTTAAAGCCGAAAAATGCGAGTTCAAGGTCCTAGAGACAGAGTATCTAGGTGTCATCATCAGCAAAGGCAGTATTCGAATGGACCCCATCAAAATCAAGGGAATCCTTGATTGGCCAGTACTGACCAAGAAGAAAGAGCTCCAATCATTTCTGGGGTTCACAAACTTCTATCGGCGCTTCATAAAGAACTACAGCAAAATTGTGAAACCCATGACTCAACTAACGGGCAACGATATGTGGAAATGGGGCAAGGCTCAGCAGGAGGCGTTCGAGCAGCTTAAGAAACAACTAGCCAAGGACATTGTACTTGCTATACCAACAAATGAGGGGAAGTTCAGAGTGGAAGCGGATGCTAGTGAAGGAGCCATCGGCGCTGTGCTCTCTCAGGAGCAAGACGGCAAATGGATGCCAGTCTCGTTCTTGTCTAAATCTCTCTCTGTTACCGAACGCAACTATGAGATTTATGACAAGGAACTCCTGGCAATTATGCTCGCGCTAGAAGAATGGAGGCACTACCTGATGGGCGCATACCAAGACTTCGAGATCTGGACAGATCATCAAAACCTCCAATATTTCCGAAAGCCTCAGAAAGTGAACCGCCATCAAGCTCGATGGATCACCGAGCTGGCCGAGTATTACTTCACCCTTCACCATAAAGCTGGGACCACCAACAAGAAAGCAGACCTTCTCTCTTGCTGAGCAGACCATGACCAAGGACAAGACGACAATGACCAAGTAGTTGTCCTGTCTCCTGAGCACTTCCGGGCCATGATCATGCCCACCCTCGAAGAGACCCATCAGAAGGTGCAGGCTGCCACCCGAAAAGCCCACCTCTGGGATAACGCTGTCACCGGTTCCGTCAATCATGACCGCGGCATGAAAATGAGGGATGGACTCGTTTGGTATGATGGCAGGATCTACGTCCCCCAGGACCACACACTACGAGGGGAGATTATCGCCTGATCACATGATCATATCACGGCCGGGCATCTGGGTATCGAAAAGACCAAAGAGCTCGTGCTACGAGAGTTCTGGTGGCCGAAGTTGAAAAAGGATGTCGAAGCCTATGTACGAGCCTGTGAAACTTGTCAGCGTACGAAAAGCAGCACTCAAGCAAGGGCGGCGCCTCTCCACCCCAATGAAATACCTTCGCGTCCGTGGACTCACATCTCAGTTGACATGGTGACAGGATTGCCCAAGAGCAATGGGCACGATGCCATTCTGGTAATAGTGGATCATTTCTCGAAGGAAATCATCCCAGTCGCATGCTCCACTGAACTATTGTCGGAAGGGTGGGCAAAGATTTTACGAGACGAAGTGTATGCCAAGCACGGAATGCCCCAGGTTGTCATCTCAGACAGAGGAACGGTATTTGTATCTAAATTCATGAAGGACCTCTACAACCTCCTTCAGATCAAGGGCAACGCTTCAATGGCTTACCACCCCCAAACCAATGGACAAACGGAGAGGGTCAATCAAGAAATCGAAAAATACCTTCACATGTTTGTCAATCATCTTCAGACCGACTGGGCGGAATGGCTCTCCCTCGCTGCCTTCGCTCACAACAATCAGACCCACTCCTCCACTGGCAAAAGTCCATTTGAAGTCAACTACGGCTACAACCCAGACATATTACCTGGAGCAAAGCCTGCTGCACCATTCCGTACCCCTGCCTCGAACACCTTCATCTCCAAAATGCAGGAAATCCATGCTGCCGCCAAGAAATCACTTGAAAAGGCTGCGCTACAAATGAAGACGCAATACAACAAATTGAAACGCGCGGCCATCAAGTACAGAATAAGCGACAAAGTGTGGCTCGACACATCCAACCTCCATCTCCCCCGTCTGAAGAAGAAACTCAATGACAAGCGAACAGGCCCCTTTGAAATCAAAGATAAGAAAGGTGCCTCAGCATACACCCTCGCTCTACCAGCCAACTGGAAAATTCACCCAACCTTCAATGAGTTGCTACTCACTCCACACACTCCTCCGGCGTTCCCTAATCAAGAACAACCACCTCCCCTGCCGCCAGACCTCATAGATGGCGAAGAACACTACGAAGTCGAAAAAGTCTTAGACATCAGACACCGACGAGTACAAGGGAGGAGAGGAGAACCACCGAGAATAGCGACAGACTACTTCGTCAAATGGAAGGGCTATGGACCTGAATCAAACAGCTGGGTACAGGAGGACAACATGGATGCCGACGAGCTGGTCGAAGAATTCCTTACTGAACATGTCGACAAGATCGACACCGACACATACCAACCAGACTGGCAGTCGTACACAGACAAGGCAACCGGGGAAAAGATATGGTATGACCAAAACGAGCTTTGGGACTTGCTGGGAGCCCATGATGACACATCGCAAGACACCAAGGGACCAGATGAACCAGTTGAAATTCCGAGAATCCACCTGGAAAAGGCCTAACAGCAGTCGGGACGCCTGCCTTAATGAGGGGGTAATGTTATAATTTATTCATTTTTTGCCTTATCTTATCTTATCACAGGAGACCGGACTGACCGGGCCGCTGACCACAAGGGTGACAGAGCCACAAGATGACATTCCCATGTTATCGCTTCGTTGTCGCACCATATCGCTTCGCCCTTGCGTGCTCATACGTTCTCGCTCCAACGTTGCATGTCCATGAACTTTATTTTTCTTACATGACCTATTATTAGAACCCTCACTTGAATACTTAAGTAGTAACTCTTGCTGTATGTACCCCAGCTTCAAGCTAACTTTAATCTATACTGAAACTATCGCTTAATTCGTCGTGGAAAGCTAAGGACTTAGCCTTAACACCTATTGTTTGAGGGACTCATCGGTGACTGCCTGAACGCGAGACAGCCATTGTCGACCCTTGATAGGAGTTCGGGTTTAATAGCAGGTCTCTCGACCTATAAAGGCCTGGCAGCAATTCTCGCAAAAGGAAATTTCATGTGAAATGATGTCATACCGGTATGAAGCGGTGGAATCTAAGAATAGACTCAACGACTCTTTTATGAGCTTCATATCGCTCGTTCCTTTGAGGTCCCACACGTGTTTAAACTAGGATTGATGCGTTTTTTAATGTGAGCTTGTTCTCTTTAGCTATTGGATGTATTATCTTACATTCTAAAGGTCCTAATTCCAGAGAATTTGGAAGGTGGAATCCACTCCCTTCAGAAGGTAATCTATACACGTAGCTAGTAGCATAGAGTACTTGAATCCTGTAGACATGTATGCAAGAATTTTATTTTCTAGGCATGAAGCCTCCTTCTCTGGTCTGGAAATATATCACTGGATTTCCATGCCAACATTCCCTTGGTCATGGGAATTGAGAAGTAACATGCATGTCATAGGAAACAAGGTCATATCTGGAGAAATCAGAACGGGGATGGGTCGTTTGGACTGAGGTAAATTTTAAAATCACCCTCGGCATTACACTATCGTATGCATGGTGTAGGCTAGTTTCAACATTTAAACTCTTGTCACGGCGTAATGCCGAGGGCAATTTTAAAATTTACCTCAGTCCAAACGACCCATCCCTGTTCTGATTTCTCCAGATATGACCTTGTTTCCCATGACATGCATGTTACTTCTCAATTCCCATGACCAAGGGAATGTTGGCATGGAAATCCAGTGATATATTTCCAGACCAGAGAAGGAGGCTTCATGCCTAGAAAATAAAATTCTTGCATACATGTCTACAGGATTCAAGTACTCTATGCTACTAGCTACGTGTATAGATTACCTTCTGAAGAGAGTGGATTCCACCTTCCAAATTCTCCGGAATTAGGACCTTTAGAATGTAAGATAATACATCCAATAGCTAAAGAGAACAAGCTCACATTAAAAAATGCATCAATCCTAGTTTAAACGTGTGTGGGACCTCGAAGGAACGAGCGATACGAAGCTCATAAAAGAGTCGTTGAGTCTATTCTTAGATTCCGCCGCTTCGTACCGGTATGACATCATTTCACATGAAATTTCCTTTTGTGAGAATTACTGCCGGGCCTTTATAGGTCGAGAGACCTGCCGCCTGATGAGTCTTTTACAGACGAAACGTTTGGTCAACGTCGCGGCCAACAAAATTTCTGTATTAGTGTCTCTACTAGCTAACTTCTCATCTCATTACCGGAGTCGTCCCCCCTTCATCACCTCCAGTGTCTCCTGTTTCTTTATACTTTGTTCTCGTCTTTCGCACCGTGCTACCCATAGCCACTCAGCGACAATTCTGCCACAGTCTCACTTTCCTTGACTCCTACCACGCTCTCCTTTCCGAACAATCTCCTCTACACCTCCGTTCATCATTGACACCCCAACCAGACGGTACTTTCTTTCAGAAGAAGGGGATTTCATGGATTCACTGATCGAGTCTTTCACCGAAGACGGTGAACCTGCCCAGTCTTCTAGAAACCTGAGGAAACGCCCCCATGTCGAGGACAACAACAACAATCAGGTTGTAAACCTGACATCCCCTGCTGTGTCGACTGCTTGCCAGCAGGCACTAGTGGCTTCCAGACCGAATAGCACACTACCATGGGCCACTGATGTGATCGATCTTGGAGCAGAACTTACCCCCAGCCCTGATGTCGTTGACGCTATGCATAGCATCTATAAGCAATACCTGAAAGGGTTTGCTAAGACCTTTCGGAGCTTCCATGTTGTGATAGAACACAGAGATTGCTTCCAGCATGAACTCGGGGATGGGGAAACCATTCCAGATGAAGTCCTTCATACCCTCAAAGGCCCAATGATAACGTTTCCTGAATGCATGCATGAAGCATGCTTCAACAATATTGCTGGGCTTAAGAAGGGTCATGAATCTCAACTTGCACACACTTGCAAGGCCACTGCACAGTATGTGTTGAAATCACTTAATGCTGCAGTTATCCATTTATGCAAGAAGTGTGAAGTTCAGGGATTGGTGGATTCCTTCAGTGAAGAGTTGAAGTCGCTCAGCACTGAGCTTCTCACTCTTGCCGGCATTGAAGCGAATACCGAACGCTGGTACCCATATATTGCCCGCGTATCTCACTGCCTTGGTCGTGTCCTTGATGATCAGAAGATCAAGGTCATCGTCATGATTTGCAATGAACGTGATGCCAAGAGCAAAAAGAAGGCGGCAGTTCAAACGGCACAGATGGATGTTGAGATGAAGGATGCGACCAAAACCGTCACGGAACTAGTTTCCGAGAGGGTTGAAATCGAAAGTACATCCTCTACTCCATCTAATTGTTCTGATCTCATGTATTCCACCTACTTTTCTTTGATAACTGAGGAAATACAAGCAGGCCCAAGCTCAGAAAGCGAAGACGACCAAATCCAATGGTTTACCCCCCACAAAGAAGCTGAAGCCAGATCCCAAGCCCTCCACTTCCAACGCCGAAGCCTCGTCATCGAAATCAGCGAAGATGAAGGTCGCGTCGAAAACGAACAAGAAGGCAGAAAAAAACAAGCCAGTAAAAGGAAAAGAAAGAGGAACCGTCAATGTCAAGGGCAAAGGCACCACCAAAAAGAAGGGGAAGGGGAAGGCAACTTCTGGCAACGGAAGCGACTCCGACTAGAAGCGCCATCTTCTTCCTCTTCTTTGGGCCAAACCCACTGTCATGTACTTTCATGGGTATGTCCCCCTGATGTTACTTTCCATCGCAAGGACCCTGAAACGTATCCCAGTTCATTCTTTCTCACTTCCTCTTCGCTGCAACGCCGTTTCGTCATAGCTTGCATGTCATGTCTGTATTATGATACTCAAATTACTAATAGTTCATTTCATAACCTTTCGGACGTGATGCTCACATATGAGCAAATGAAAATTCTGGCGCTTAATTATAAGTTTGTCCCCAAACCCTTCAAAACCACAGTTGCTTCCACTCTGGAAAGCTTTGATGATTTTGCTAGGAGACTACATTTATCAGAAGCAGCTAAACGACGTCGATATATTGCTATATCGCAAGGTCTGAACCCGGATTTAGAGAAAGGGCAGCCAGCCTATATTCCTAAATTCCATATTCCAGCCCTCGAAGCAGAAGCAGAACCGCTAATCCTGCACGTTGAACACGCCCTGTCTCGAGCACAAGATATGATTGGAGGTCAACTGCTTGACTGACAATCCCTTCATATCAAACCTAATGTTAACCACCGCAAGCTTAACAGACTGCTTGATATTCTGCATGACAAAAACCTTGTAGCGCTCCCTGCCGATAAAAACCTCAGTCTATGCATCGTCACTGCCGCATGGTACCATGACCAAGCATGGAGACTGCTCCTTAACCCCTCGTATCGAGAGGAAGAACCGGACCATGAAACATTGTGTGAGGCCCTTGGTATTATCATTGATAAATCAAGGGACCTGCTAACTCGACAACAGCATAAATGGCTTCGCAAACCAGTAGATGCTTGTAAATTCAAGGTCCCTGTTCTAAAAGTCCTGCCCAAAATCCATAAGCAACCGGCTGCTGGTAGACCAATCGTACCCATGTTTGACACACTACTTGCGAATGCATCTGCCTGGGTAGACTTTCATATTTGACCCCTTCTCTCTCGCTTCGACTGGATCCTTCCAGACTCGAAAACATTCTGTCGCAAGCTGTTAGATATTCGTCTACAGCCGGGAGAAGAAATCTGGCTGGTATCTGGTGATGTAGTATCAATGTATCTGAATATCCCAATTGAAGATGGAATACTTCAGATCGCTACAATGCTAGGTGCTCCCTCTATGGGCTTCTCAACCCTTGAGGAAGCAGCTAACCTGGACATCAATAACAAGGATGAACTGATAGTACTGTATAATTTTGACCAAGTGTTCATGGCATGTTACGCGTTACACCTAGTGTTCAGTTCGCAAAGTGTTCATACAGGGTCCACCTGCTAAATATAGGCTAATACTGGCCGCGCAGCGGCAAAAAATTCCCATATTCGCTGTGCACTGGCAAGTCGGAGACCCCGTTACCCATTACACCTTTACAAAAATGTTCAGTTCAAGGGCCACCGTTACGCGTTACTGAACACTTGGTCAAAATTATACAGTACTTCTCCTTCATCTGGTGCTCCAGTTTAACTACATGTCATTTGGTGGTCGGACCTTTCACCAGGTCATTGGAACGGCTATGGGTACGGCTTTAGCCCCTACCTACACCAATTTGTTCCTGGCTGGCTATGAGGTCACTGCGCTCGCGGAATTTGAACATTGCCTGCGATTTTATGGTCGATTCATCGATGATATGTTCACCATAATCATGGGTAACCTAGATCAGGTATTAAAATTCCAAGAGCGGTTCGGAAACTTGCACCCGAACATGAAAATGGAATGGAGCCAGTCACAGCTCCATCTAGCTTTTCTGGATGTTCATATATCTGTGGAGGATGTTCCCGGCACTGTCGCTTGGTCTACATGCTGAGAAATAGTGACCCGTGTATTCCAGAAATCGCTTAATGCATACCTTTATATCCCGTGGAAATCTTGTCACTCTCAGGCTGTTCAATCCAAGAAAGCTTGGGTTAAAGGCGAGTTGATACGCTATGTGCATATATCTTCGAGAGAGGAGGATTTCAAGAAGATGCAAGTCCTATTTATCCAACATCTTAGAGACAGAGGATACCCAGGAAAATGGCTACGCACCATCTTTTCAGAAGTGTCCTACGTCATTGAGAGGCATAATGCCCTCAGATCTCATTCCCCGAGCCCACCTTGGGAATGTGATTCAAGACTGTATGTTCTGAAGCTCACCCACAATCCAGTATGGGACAGCATTGACCTATCCCCAATATGGAGAACTCTGTGTGATGCTTGGCTTGAATGCGGACTCGGATGCCACTCCGATCGATTCCTTGCTAGCTTCAAAAAACCAGAGTCATTAGGTGATATATTCAATAAAATGAATAAAAAGACGCTTATAGCCTACAAGTAAAGGCTCGGTGACGATGGCAAGTTTGAGGGCGATTTTAAAATCGCCCTCGGCATTACGCCATGACAAGAGTTTAAATGTTGAAACTAGCCTACACCATGCATACGTTAGTGTAATGCCAAGGGTGATTTTAAAATTTACCTCAGTCCAAACGACCCATCCCCGTTCTGATTTCTCCAGATATGACCTCGTTTCCCGTGACATGCATGTTACTTCTCAATTCCCATGACCAAGGGAATGTTGGCACAGAAATCCAGTGATATATTTCCAGACCAGAGAAGGAGGCTTCATGCCTAGAAAATAAAATTCTTGCATACATGTCTACAGGATTCGAGTACTCTATGCTACTAGCTACGTGTATAGATTACCTTCTGAAGGGAGTGGATTCCACCTTCCAAATTCTCCGGAATTAGGACTTTTAGAATGTAAGATAATACATCCAATAGCTAAAGAGAACAAGCTCACATTAAAAAACGCGTCAATCCTAGTTTAAACGTGTGTGGGACCTCGAAGGAACGAGCGATACGAAGCTCATAAAAGAGTCGTTGAGTCTATTCTTAGATTCCGCCGCTTCGTACCGGTATGACATCATTTCACGTGAAATTTCCTTTTGCGAGAATTGCTGCCGGGCCTTTATAGGTCGAGAGACCTGCCGCCTGATGAGTCTTTTACAGACGAAACGTTTGGTCAACGTCGCGGCCAACAAAATTTCTGTATTAGTGTCTCTACTAGCTAACTTCTCATCTCGTTACCGGAGTCGTCCCCCCTTCATCACCTCCAGGAAGTTAAAGGCGGAAAGGGATAGTATTCAGTATAATTACCGCCAACTGGATGCTACCACTGCTTGATGAACAGTATTCGGTTTGATATTGACACTCTGCGAGGTCAGATTTTTCTCCGAGTGTTGCTTGTCCAGTTCCTGGATTCTTACTTTTTACCCACACCGACTGCGGAAAGCGATGTGACATCTCAAGCTACATCGATTACTAAATAAAGCACATTGGAATTTGGCTTGGTCATTGTGTTATTAGGAGTGTAGAAAATGTTTACTGAATGTCCTTATTGGCCGTGGTCATTGCTGCTCCCAGAAGACTTCGAGCCCTGCTCGCGGCGGCCCACTCCACTACGTCGCTCATGAGAATATGGCAGTGGTTTTAACGCGCTCTCCAACCGAGTTCATGTACCTTTGATCCTCAGGATCATGCCACTTCTCCACGACCTTGGAATCTCGGTAAACAGAGATAGTGTAAGGCCCCGAGAACGACGGCAAATTTCAATACATGAAAGGATGATGGCGAGGTCACGAAGCATTCAGAGCCGGGCGGGGTATTATTTGTGCCGCTTTGAACTAATAAAATTATCATTAAAATACCTATGCTGGTACGGCACTTTGAAGACTGTATATATGAGTTAGAACTCATCTGTATATACCCACGACTGCGAAGAATGCTCCCAAAGGATCCTAGCAAGCGGCTTTCAAGTCATCGTCCGACAGTTCCGCGCTTGAAACCTGGATAGAGTCCTAGATGTAAGTAGAGCAAATTATCGTCTGTTCTTCTTGCCTTTATTTCACTGGTACTTCCTGCGATTGGGTTCTTCTGCTTTCTAGCTCTACCGCGTGAGATCGTTTAGCTCAGGAGTAGGGAGTAACCTGGATGTCGTAGCAATGGCGTACTGATCGCTACTCCCTGTTCGAAGCGGCGATGCATCACCTCTTCTTCCTTGCTACGTCTGTCAGTAATTAAGCAGTCATTTTTTCCGATTTCCCCCCGTGCACACGGAAGGCGTTTGGCCGTTATAGGAAATGCCCAGCATAACCAAACGGTCATCATTAGCCGCGACGCAGCGCAGTTTTTTGCTTGCCCACCTCTTCTCGATGCCATGGCACGACTGACCATCACCATCCTCGTCTGCATAAATGTCATCCTCTTATCCGGGATGATATACCTTAACTTTCGCGATATTTTGGAGCATCGCCCTGCTCCTCAGTATCCGTTGCAGCCGCTGCGAGGCATATCAAAACCTGGACGACCGTCCTCGTCCAAGTCGTACACACAGGCAGACTTCCTACCAATGAGGGAAGATGACTCTCTGGCGCGAAGTACTGCATGGGTTCCCTTGAGCTTGAGCGAGTGTACCTCTGGTATGCCAACCCATTATGCGCCATGTGTAGCCCAAAGGTTGGAGCAAAACGTAGTCTACGCAGAAGAGCTTCTCTACCCATCTTTCAAGATTCGCCAGCCTCATTTTGCGTCGAACGCGTACAAGGAGCGGTGGAGAGACATCGCGATGGGAATAAAAGAGCGTGGGGTGCTACAGAATGACGGCTGGCTCGTGTATAAGGGACAATCTGGACAAAACTTCGTGAGTGCACATTTTTCTGGGTAGGCTTAGTACTTACAGTATAATTATAGGTGTTTGAAAACGTTTCTTACAAACACTCGGGAGGCTATGATGGTTGGTCGGTAGATTCGTGTATGTCAGACCTCGTTTCTTCGGACGGCGTCAAAACGTATGACCCGCTCGAATTGCTGGAAAGATCTAACCCACCCACCATATATCGAAATGCAATGCTAGCCACCTCGCCCGACTCGTACTCCTTCCAACACCATCTGGATCGTATCACTCACATAGTCGCTCAGGGCGCACATCTTATCGATGCTAGTGACCTCCCATATGTTATCACAGGACGACAAGGCAACCAGTTCGTGCAGCAGCTCTGGGAAAGACTGGGCTTCGATGATAAGCACGTCCTGCACAGCGTAAACACAGATATATACGCAGAGAATATGATCTTCTTGTGTCGGGCGGTCTTGGTCCATCCATTTCTCTCGTTGAGGACACTTGAGGCTTTTGGTATCGACTCGGTGAAGGAGTCTTCAACTAGGAATAAGGTGGGTGATTCCGTGTCTGTTTCTTGCCTGGGCGCTACTCACCCTGTCGAAATGACTAGATCATGTATATGACACGATCCAACGGTCGTGCTAAGAATGACGGACGCAGAGTACTCAACGAAACTGCGCTTCTCGATGCCACTGTGTGCTGCTCAGAGAACGAGGCAAGGGCGAGGAAATCATCATTTTTGATGAGGCACAATATAGCTCTGCATCCGAACTCTTTGATTATTTCAACAAAATGTCATGGCGGTTGTAGGCCCTCACGGTGGAGCTATGCATCATCACCGCTGGGCAGCTCGGGGTACGCTTGTCATCAAGATGATGCCTACGACGTTCACGTCCGTGGCGATATACGAAGAAGCATCGGTGCTTTCTCAGACCTATGCAGTGTTGGTTGTCGAGCCCAGCTCCCCGGGAGGACGGGATATGATCATCGACCTGAGGATGTGACGAAGCTTTTGAGGGAGCATTTGGGCGTGCTGATGAGGAAACCGCGTCATTCGGGGTACTTGGCGGTAGAGGAGACGGACCAGTCGAATGACGATCACCTGGCAGAGGACCCGCTGAGGGCTAGCTATCAGTGGGGAGGAAAGGAGCTTGGATTTTGACTGTAAGTGGTCGATCATAGCTCCGAACTACTTGCGTTTGTAAACCCAATCGGAATGTCAAATTGAGACAGAGTGCCGGAGTCCGGCGTCACGTCTGAGATTCAATTATTCCTGCTACGTTAGTAGTAGGTCTTATAGAGGGATGATGGTTTCTGAGATTTGACGAAAAGCCGAAGTCCGATGTCAACAAAATTCCTATTTACGGAAAAATCTCCCGGCCTAGTGCTGAGATATTTCCTGTAAAGTAAAATATTCGGTGTGGCGATGACTTGGCTTGTCACTGTTTACATGTGACTGTCCGTTACTATCACGCTCGCCATGGAGTTGATCGGCCGAAGCTTCGTCTGCCTGGGATTCTGTGAGAAAATGTGAGCTGGTGGCGGCGTCAGCCGCCACCGAGCGAATCTTTTTCGAGCAGTGCCTACTTAATAAGTACTTCCAGTTTGAGGTTTGATCGATGATAAGTTCTTTGTACAAAGTCAGATTAGAATTACCATGATTGAAGCTCTCTTGAAGAGTCTTCTGCAGAACTCAAGGATATTCAGAAAGGTAACACAAAGATACTATTATACTTTCAAGGGGAGTAAACGTAGCAGGCTCTGCCCCTGATGTGGGCCTTGCAAGCGTTATTTAAATAATTTTGTAAGCCGAAGGTTGGGAAGTTTAAGGCCGTGACAAGCCGCACAGAGCCGGTACCGTAGTGTGACTTCGGAAGTTACTCGGCAATATCGGCGCGACCTACTTCGACTTGACTGGTCGCTTGAGTAGTGCTCACTGCAACTACTTGTATCATGTTTGAAAGAAAAAACAAGCGCGATGCATTGCTCGATGTTATAAAGTGTTGTCACCCAGTGAGCATTGTATGGTTCTCACTGAGACGTGAAATAAATAGCATGCTGAGGTACATTTGAAGTTTTCGAGCGTTAGATTATTACTCGAATTGATCCTTGTAGAGCTGCTTTCTTTAAGTCAATCAATAAGAAGATTATGTTGCATGCAAATCGATTTTGTACGTATATTTGCACAAAAACACGCGACTGTTGAATCATTACGAGAGATTAGATCCAACAAAGGTCGGCCGAGTGTCCTTGATATCAGCTACCACTGGTGACGCTGTCTTTAATTTTAGACCCCGATGGAATGGATACACAAAGCTCGCAGCACCGAGGACTGTGTTGAAGGGAATTAGCAACTGGCCTTCAGTATGGGTGATGTCCCTGCAAGAAAAAAGTGAGCAAGCAGTAGAATGGAGGAGAGTAAGGGTGGGCTTACTTTGTGTCTACTCGGCCAAAGCTGCTAAAGAAGCGACCGAACTGTCGTTGCGTTTTATCCGATAGGATCCCGCTGTAGGGAAGGGTTACCAACCGCCGGGCACCTTGGTCGATGGCAGTGACCACACCAGGAGAGACGGCCCGATCCGAGGTTCCCAGGGACAGTTTGCATTTTCCGTCCGCCAGAGGTTCACATGCTGTGATGAATTGTCGAGCCAACGCCGACGTCGGGAAGAAAACCCACATTTCCTAGAAAGATGATCAAGACCAGTGGATGGGTTGAAAAGGGATGCGGACTGACTGTGCCGTTGATGAATCGGGCTGAGATGAAAGCTGCTAGAGGAACTTTGGTGTAGTCATTGGTCCAGCTCGTGCACATTTCGTGTATCTGGGGGTCGTTCATGCCGGTGACCCGTACGAGGCGCTGTTGACCTGGCTGAGTGTCTTCCTTCGAGTACCATTCTGGGTAAGTGCAGTGTTCGCTATCCACATATTTCGGACGGGCCCCCGCCTTTGCGAAGTCAGCCCGGGTCTTTTTTTTAAAAAAAATTTAGCGGATACGGATGAGATATTTTGAGAGAGGAAGGATACCTTGGAAGCTTGGTGCAGATCCAAAAACTGAGCTTCGAAAACACCATTCGCCTGGTCGAAGCGCGAC
Source organism: Armillaria gallica (assembly GCA_037576215.1). NCBI lineage: Eukaryota > Fungi > Basidiomycota > Agaricomycetes > Agaricales > Physalacriaceae > Armillaria > Armillaria gallica. The sequence continues at coordinate 745,538 of JBANDB010000016.1, read as the reverse complement.
GAGACGACTCCGTATTGGGAGAAGATCTCGTTGAACTGAGACTCTGTGAAGTCCTCCGGAAATGTACCCAACCGTATTATGCGCGTTGCACTGTATTTTGCAAGTGATGCGACAGTCTGGGTGGATAGTGGCGGCGAAGTCGAGTCGTCAATCTTCACCGAGAGCTCTTTGCTTGCCTCAACGCAGCGCCTTGCAGTTCCTTCATCGAAGAATTTAACAAGGAGATGGTCTTTTGAAGGCGTTATCGCCTCCGAAGGGTTGGCTTTGACGGCGTCGATGATGCTGCCGACATTGTATCCTTCTGGGAGATTTTCGACGCGGACTGTGCGGTGGAGCGATGAAGATTCGGCTGCGGTAGCATAAGATGCGCAAGGGGTGCAAGATCTACCCAGGCGACGAAGGGCAAGACCAAGCCGGAGCATGTTCGATTCAAGATCTCGCCAAAAAAATTCCCTAGACGCGCTACGGCTCCCGGGCCGAGACGCTTTTGGCAAGCAACGTCTGGCTCCACGTGATACTGAATGAGTATCGAGCCTACTGAATAGACCGGCGAATTTCACATTCCAGCTTGGACAGAAATGGTCGACTTCTCCACATTTCCCAATTTCCCCGCATACGCTTTCCTACTTGCGGTCCCTGTCGCATTTATCGGACATCGGTTTCTCTTTCCAGTAGCACCACCACCAGCGACAGCGCCGTCGCCGCCGCCCTCTGTTGAAGAAGAGCCAGTAAAGACGATAATGCAGCCTCCAAAAGACGATCTACCACCTCCCAAAGACGACCCTTATTCCCTAGACGAGCTGCGCCAATATGATGGCTCGGACCCGTCCAAGCCAATCTACGTGTCTATCAAAGGTGAGTGGGCCTAGGCGGCTCGCTCGCGAGGATAGGGAGCTCCTGCTTATCGTCATCAGGAACGATATTCGATGTCACAAGGAAGGGCGACGTATACGGTCCCGGAAAGTCGTACAGCGTGTTTGCTGGAAAAGATGGATCCCGGGGGTTGGGTATGTCGAGTTTGAAGGTCGAGGATGCGGTGCCGGACTACAGCGTGCTGGATGAGAAGGATATGAAGGTCCTCGACGACTGGCATGCTTTCTTTTTGTGAGTGCTGCCTTATCGGCGTACATGGTGTGGTACTGAGTCGGTGCTAGGAAACGGTACCCTATTGTAGGGCGTGTCAAAGACCATCCCATAGCAAATCCTTGAATGATATCTGTTCTGTTTCAACCTTGTAACATATCTTTCATTCTGATTCATCAAACTTTTGTTGGCACACTACCTTGGCTGAGGGCTCAACAGCTGCGGAGTGATCACTGGAGTCAACAGCGCCATGGTCAGATGAGTAACACAGTACGACGGATTGTTGCCTCAAGGCCCGATAAGCAACGCGTGCCTCTCCCCAATTTTACAAAACAAATGCGATGGGGCAACAAGTGCATCCAGGACTCGTCTCAAGGTACGCGATATCATCTTTGCGTTGTATGTTCGGGTGAATCTGCAAGTTCGCTGACGCCCGACCCAGAAAATTTGCGCCACTGTCACCGATTCCCGATGCATAACATACAAAATCTCGTGTCCGCGGTCGGATGAGGTCATGGGAAGGTCGCTTCAGCACTCAGGATACTTGGCGTCAGTTACCAACAGTGGTCCGGCTACTTTCTACTGTGCTGAATTTCTCGAACAGCTCGGTAGATGACGTGGAGCACCCGGCCCTTGCGCTTCCGACCGACTACATAGCCGATGGAAGGCTCTACGTAGTCGGGTGGTACCTAACAGAGTCGCAAAGTGCATAATACGCGGGGTCCGGTAGGTACAGGCGACGTCCATTACCCTGACCGGAAGTCGGTAAACAGGCACGTCTCCAAGCTCCGACACGGACCACCGGTGTCTTTTTCGGAACGATGCTCCAGCTTGAGCATCGACGGTGCCTCACTTTCTCGCAAACGGCGGGAACGCGGTGCGAAAATATGTCCGAGCCCGACTCAAGCGTCCCTGCATTAGTCAGCCTTACTTGGTCGTCGTTATGCAGAGACTTGGATCCAATCTTCGTGTCAGCTTATGGCGATGCCAACTGCCGTTGAATGCCAGCGTCAGTCCGACCGTCTAGCCCGGTGTCCTTGCCATCACCAGCAGTTATTTACGGTGAGGCACTCCTACGTTTCGTCCAACCGATGCTCAATCATTATGGTGATGCCCATACAGCGTTAGCAACAGCGGTTTATTCCCCTGTTTTATTTAATTCTGCTCTGTACCGATCAACACGAGAGCTGCGCCACACAACCAATGCCTCAATTCCTCGGGCAACGATGTCCATCTTTCTGTAAGTATCCTTGGAAGCAACGGCTGACAATGTTCATAGAGAGGCTATCGCCGTACCCGTACTGCGGGACAGCGCCATCGATAGAAACGTGCCGTAGGGTTTCGTCATAGCTCTCATCATGTGGGTGTATATAGGCGAGCGGTACCGCACGCGGCAGGCAGGATTTACCTCATACGATCGACGTGACGGGCCCACACAGCTGGCCCTGAAGTGATTCCTACGAAGAACGAGGGTCAGATTCCCAGTTGATTATCAAGTCGAGCTTCTGATTGATGAAAAATGCACAGGTGCATTCCTTAGCGGAAAACGAAGACGTGTTCACAAGGACTAGCCCAACAGGTTGTGATCTCGAGACGGGCTTTCCCAGTTCTCTGCATTCTGCTGTCTTGATTGAGTTTGCACGTTTGTGAGTTCTTTGTACAGTTCTTCATTATTACCGAGGACCCATACCTTCGTCGAAGTCCTCATGACATTCTTACTACGACGCAGACTCATTTGCAACAAGCTCCAACCTATCTTGAACCCCGGCGTCCGACTCGTGGTCGGAACCTTCCGAATGAGCTTATGATTAAAGGCGATATTGAACCGACATCATAATCAGGCTGTGTGTAAACCGTTCGTTTCGCGATGCACTCTTGACCTGGGAAATAGATTATTATTAGCCCCAACGTACGTCTTTTTTACCTCTGTCTGTCAGTTGCAGGAGTTTTTGAAAAAAAACCAGGACGCATCCTAATCTTTATTAGGACACATACACACCCCTTGTCATGTGAACCGGTTCATCGATGCCACGATGCATGCCCACCGACCGACCAACTGTTCGCCAAAATACGGCTCCATCAGGGCTGCCCTCCCCGTTATCTTGTTCTACGATCGAACGCCTGCACACCCTCACCTCGGCGGATCACTCCTGCTGTTTTGGGCCTAGCGTTAATTCCTCGTCAAATTCGCCGGGTATCGCGTCTGGCGCGTCGTGGGGGGGTATATATGTAATGTGAAATGCGTGAATCCGTATACCACATCTTTCCCCCCTCCGCTCCATTCCTTCCTCTCTTCTTCATCATGACGCTGTATGGGATGCCGATATTCCTTGAAGACAAGAGCGGGAGACTCACTGGGTCGGAGTTCATCGATATCCATGATCGCATGCGTTTCAGCTATCGATGCACTGCACGCGATTCTGCACATACGGCGTATATGATCTACAACCTCAGTGCGATGGTGTATCAGGGCTCGTGTCCTCGAGCGGTGGTAGCGCTGGACTTTGGTCCGAATAACGCGTTGGGGACGGTCAGCTTTTCGTCGAGGGAGAGTTTACCGATGAAGAAGTACCTTCCCAAGATCTCGAACCATGGAGGGTAAGTGTATCTTCATCTCATGCATGGCGTACCACGTCCTGATTATCCTGTTCGCTAGCGCGTACAAGCCCCGAAAGTTCGTCGCGTCCGATTCGCAAGAGTATATTTGGAGTTACAGGACGCAGGAGGGCCAGGAGTGGACTGTATGTTTTGTCGTCTCCAAGCGAGGAGTGATCGCTGATATACTCTCCCAGTGCACTAATACGAGCGGATACTTGGTCGCGTATTACAGCTTGAAAGTACCGGGAGAACCCCACTATGAGGGTTCATCGGGTTGCACCCTTACTATTGACGAAGCGTTCGGCCACATTGCAGCAGGTCAATTTAGATCATCTCCGTTATATCGGTTCGATACTCACCCTCGTTTTTTGTGACACAGAATGCCTAGCATCCTTGATGATTATGCGACATATCGCGGAGTATAATGTTTGATTATCACACTTCTTCTACCCTTGTATCATAGCTTTTGAACTTTCTTGTATCTCTAGTACTTTTTGTTTTTTTGGTTTATCGTTGGACTTTGTTTTACTTTACTTCACCCTTGATTCGGACTTGTGTGGGGTGTTTGATAGCCTGCTATTGCATATCTTGTAGGAAACCAGGAATGTAAAATTGTATAGTTTGTAACGATAGTGTTATTCATCTCAGACGTTCGCCGGTGTTCTCTGTATAACCGGTCTAATTGAGATGAAGGGGATCTAGCTGATCTAACCTGCCTAGCTCATCGCGGTGATCAAGATGCCGTTTGAGGGACTTCGAGCGGGGTGACGACACGTAGGCGGCAATGCGTCTCTGAGATAAATCATAGACTACACGTTGCGGTAACCAACGAACAGCATCCTCCATCGTATAGATTCGGTCGTCAGCGGCAGTCCCCACAGGCCAAAGCGAAGACCAGTTCCGCGTAAAGAAGTTTCATTTGGATTATATCCGAGAGTTATGTCTAGCGTATTCCTGGCTACCATGGCAAACCAAACGACGTGCCCGACTAATCTCGCACGAGGTATTTTACGGACATTGTTGGGCCCGTTCATCTGTGATATGAGGGTTACCTTTGATGCCGTTCCCTACTACCTGCTTCATCACGGGCACCGGGAAGGGAAACCATGTCTACACGCAAAAAATTTGTGCCGCGACAGGGATATGAGATGAAGAGGTTTGGGAATCCCAAGTTCGCTAGCAATTAATACCTGTGCGCATAGCGTTGTAACAAAATATAGCACAAATGAGAACGAACACTGGCTACTTCGGTCTCGACCGAGTAATCTTGGCCTGTAGCATCAATAAGCAGGATAAAAGTAGACCAGTAAAGGCCACCGAATCCAAGGCAGGCTAGAGGCAAACAGAACATGCTGCGACTAAATGAGTCAAGAATAACGTGTCCGCGAATAACTCGACAAACCTCCTCCTCAAGACCGTCATATCGCGGAGCAAGGACGGGAAGAAATGCATTCGAACACTGTATCTGGGTCGGGCATTTCTCCTAAGATTGAAGGAGTCGCCCGTACGAGTACTTGACAACGATTAAAGAACTCCGGCATCTAATTGACATCACTGTAGCCAAGATCCGGGATGAAAACGTGCAAAGCGGTGATCGGGTCCAGGTCAAGAATCAGGGACCTCATATTTCTCCGTCGGCTGTAGAGGTTCACGATGACGACAATTTTGTGCAAGTTTGGAACGAGTGATCTGTTCGAATGTTCGCGGCAACGAAAAGCTTCCAAAAGCTGGTAATTGCCGCAACCCCCGTAATCGAAGAACTCGCGGTCTAATGAGAGTTGCCTCATTTTGCTGCACCATTTTCCGACCCGTGCGCCCAATATCCATCTCCTAGAAACCAAGCAATTGCTACGAAGTGATTGTAATTGTAGGCACGAACATAGGGACGGCCTTATGCAGGACATCATCCATCGGAGCTACAACTCTTTGTCTCCACGCGATATCGCGGGCTTGTTCTGGACACTCGCAGCCCAGCTCGGGTGTCGGGCGACAACCATATCTACTATCGATCCCGCTTTCGACATAGCACTGAACCTGCCCAACCATGACCGAGGAACGACAATTCTGGGCCACAATTCAGTCCAGGCATTAGTGGTCTCGCTACCGATAGAACGTTAGCCAGCACCTAATTGGCCTGCTTCCACTGGGTGCAATGCGCCCCTTTGCCGAAAATATCTGAGTTGCCAGAAACCAGAAGTCGGTCTCAATAAAGCTCCGAAGTCTCCAGTGCCTTCCTCCTACAACAAACCAGCTCTCTACAGCTTCCACCTCTCGAAATGCCGTAGCAACGAGGGTAGATGCTCATTTAGTACTAAGATAGGGCTCAGCGCTTCACGACCACATCACGTGGTTTGTGACTTCGCGTGACAGCCGCGCTAAATTAGCCATGTCGCTTGCTCAACTCCTTTGTATCCCGTCGGATATGAGCGCACTTAGCATACATTTGCTTTGACCTATCCTTGGAAGTATTTCATTTAGTTTGGTGCAATATCTCCGGTATTTTTGAGCTAGCTAAGTAGTCTCGCATTGTAGTCCAATTTAAGTGGTAAATCCCTTGGGACATGATCAATATTCCCTTTTTCGAGAATCGGCTCCCAACAAAAGTTTGTAAATAGGAATATCTACATGTTGTAGGAAGCAGATTTCCTAAAATGGGGGTACAGCTGATGCCCCAAAGGAAAGACTGATTTTTTGGACGAAATGTCACAGCCATCACGTGAATATCATGTGATGTGGTCGTGAAGCGCTGAGCCCTATCTTATCTTCGGTAGGGCAGAGTTTGATAGCCGTCGGTTGGTTGCCCTTGCTTCAATACCTCACCGCAGATAACCCAAACTGTCCGGTTTCTTGATACGACGAAGATTGCCAATAAGTTCAACTTGTTACTTTGAACCCTGCTCGCCAGGTATGAGAGCACGGATTGTTCCGAGAGCAGGGCCGATTCGTTCGGAACGAAACCATTCCGCTATTTCGGACGCCGGGCCCATAACGCTTGAAGGCTCAACGAGGCGCGCAAGGAGGCAGCGAATGGTCTCCATATTGCTTCTCGAATGCATTCATTAGCCAATCAAGGACAACATCACTACGCTAGAAACGAGCCGCCAAGATAGCTCGCATGCTTTTGGGATTCATGTTCGGACGTAGACTGAATAGCTGCCTAATGCCATGCAAAACGATGGACCGCCCCTGATCGTAATCATTGCGTGCGTGAATAGATGAATCAAAACGCAAGGGTTTCCTCAGGTGTGGTGGGACCGTGCACTATGTCACTGGTGTTCTCCAGCGCTCCCTGTGACACCCGTTCCAGATTTTCAGTGATCGCTGAGTTCAGGCTACGCGCTCTTCGGTGATGTCGAAGAATGATTATGTGATTCATACGGGAAGTGCGCAGTAAATGAAGCCGCTGCGTCCCATCGGCGAGAAATATGATGTATATCGCATCACCCAGCGCTGATACAGATCGTTGAAGGTCATGGATATCCTTCCGGAGGCTATAGCGCTTGTCGTACATGTCACTGAGATCTTTCATCAGCCGCGATTTCCAGGATGATGGTCGGGAATGAGACATACAGTGACTGTAGTCACCGGGAAAGTCTGATCCAAACCGCAATCCCTCGTATAACATATCTTCAATATACCGGCTGGCCGAATCTCGATGAGGCTCGGAGCAATCTTCGTCTCCGTCAGCGACGCACATCATCGACGATCAACTTGGACACGGGGAAGTCCGAGATTTGACCGCTGTGCTTAAGCGAAGAAACATATTCTCGGCTTCTTATGTCCTCTTCCTTCACTGAATGCACCTCAACGGCTATTGGATTCACAACCTCATTGTAACCATCCTAATACTGGCCAAATCCTATAAAAATCCGAAGTGTGCTGGCTCGAGGACCCAAGCTGCAGCGCTTGCTTCTTTGGTGCTGCTGTACTTAGCCGTAGACCTGAGAAGCGGGCCGTATGGGAGAATAGTGATATGATGTTGTTGAAGACTGGGTTCTTCCAGATGCATCATGAGTCCACGAGCACTAAAAGCACCTAGCAAAGGCTGTCAAAACAACGTGAAGGATCAAGGGTGGCGCGCTGACCTGGTAGTTTCATTGCTGGGCACAGTATCAAAGACTCGGAGCAGTTTACAGACTTCGATGAGACGTGAAAAGGGGCGGAATTCACCATAATGGCGGTGGTACCAGCTCTGCGTATGCTTCAAACAAACGAAGAGTAGACTACAGTAAAACTCTGCATGCTCCCACGACGGCGATATGAATAATGAGCTTTAGGACAATCTATGATGCGCACCCGTGGAAATCACGATACAGCCCTGATAGTCATTCCTGGATTCATATCCACGAACCCCGCTAGTGGCTGTCTCATCAGATAATTGAGAGCAGAGTTGCCCGAATGCGACGCTACATCTGAGAAAATAATGAGATTCACGGTAATGGATGCGAGCAGAAATTTACGTACAAGGACCGGCAAATATCTAGTGGAATTTTACTTACACCGCGCTTGCAGCGTCGAAAGAAGCAGATGCATTTTGAGACTGAGCGGACCATGTAGGGTGACCGAGGGAGTTGGATCGCTACAGAAAAGTAAATGCGTAAGATATCTCAGAATTTAGATACATTTTGCGACCCACTGCACCCACTTCACCGCGTCTTCGTCCATCACGAAGCGTGTTGCGAGTCACCAGTTTGGACCATCATCATCATCTATCCACATAATAATCCTGATTGTACACAGTTCTGAGTGCTGTGGTACGAGCATCCGTTTTCAGTAGCAAATGTTGTGACTGTATATCAAAAGCACTGAGAACACCGTTGCAGTACAGATAAAACCAATGATGTTGGTGTCGGTGTTGGTGCAAAAGACAGCGGCATTAGCCGAAAAATGACAAAAGAGGAAGAAAAACTGCGTCGCCGTCACGTGCCAAGGTATCCACCCTCACGATTCAAAAGTTCCTTTCGCTCTTCCTCTGATGAGAAAAAAATCCCCATAAGAGAATAGCTGCTACCTCACCAAAGGTGTTAAAAAACCTCAGAAACCAACTCTCCACGTTCCTAATACACTGATTAACGCATGCACGACCGTCACTGGACCGTACATGAGCAGCTAGGTCGTTGAAGGCCATACCTTCGCAATTATATGTCTCTGACATGACCTATTGTGCAATACTACAACATATCGTGAGCCTGTTTCTGTCAACCCTCTCGGATGAGCTAAGAAAATATCTCCCCAGATAGTCCTGCGAGATCAATGGTAGAAATCTTGTCAATTCGGGGAATGTCGACGTCCCCAGTGGAATGAGGGTACCCGGAAGATCAACATCGTGTACTTTAGTGACACAAGCTGAGCTGGTAAGGCGCCAGAGCTATTTGCAGCAGGTAAAGCTCGATTCTGCTCGAATGGTATTCTTAGCTCTAGATGGAAAGTACACAAGGAGATGCTGTAAGTGATGTAAACAAGAATACGACTATTCCTAAACCAAATTAAATAGTACATTTAAATGGAAGTAAGCTTCCCCTTGCCCAACGGTTTCAGTTCTACATACATAAGAACAATTTCTGATATAGCTGTCCGGAATTGAATGATACACCGGTAAACAGATACAATCCGAGGATTCCAGCGTGTACGACACGCGCTTGATCCTATATCGGACGGAATCAGTGTGTTCCCCTCCTCCGATGATCAAGGAGGAAATACCTCAGACTACGCGTAACATTTCCCTAGCCCTAAGCAAGGGGAACATGGCAGCCACTCTAGATCCCAAAAACGCCTGCGCCGCTCTCCGATCATTCGCGAACTCGCTATCGGAGACGAGAGTGACGTGACGGAGCCCATGCATGTGCGGGCGCAGCAGCATAGCATCAAGAGCATTCCATTCGGCCAATTGCTGATCTAACTCTTGCAGCTCGGTACCCCACTGCGCGAATGACAGTGTCACCGCCTCTATGTTGTTCTGCCCTGCATTCTCAAAGATTCTGGTACACCAGCGTACCAAATTGCACAGAACGCTTGCCCGATCGTGGAACGTGTCCTCCAAGGTGACTTGGAAATGACGCAGCCGATTTATGGCGAGAGGGACAAAACTGGGCGCAGTCATGTACGCTGCAATCAAAAAAGAATTGAACAAGAGATCAAGATATCGAGGAGCAGAAGAACATACCGTAAGGATCTTCGATTCGCAGTTCGAAAGTATCAAGCGATCTGAAGGCAGCCGCATTCAGCACATTATTACACGCCGCGAATTCCCCCACTTCTACACCATAATAACAAAACCTTCTGAGACCGGAGATGTCCATACACGACCGAGGATTATTCGCCCAAAACGCCAAATCCTCCATTTCGTCAGCAGTGAGGTTGACGTCGAGTGTCCCAATGGTACATCTGGGGCGTCGAACTGCGGGACCGTTCCGACGACGAGCTGATCTTGAGCGCGGATCAAGGGTGACGTGATACAATCTAACGTGGCCGGCACGACAGCCTGTCAGCATCCCGAAAAGCGCGTCCCAGTCAGGCAAATTGGAAAGTCCGCGTAGGACAATCCCCTCAACATGAGGTTGCTGGAAGAGCCGACGAAGGGGCTCTTGTAAGGTAGAGATGTCGCTCCATGAAGTTTCCATCGAATTGAACTTGACCTCGATTTTTATCAGGTTGACGAGTTGAGGGAGAATAACGGATAAATGCGGCTTTGACCTAGCCATCCATTTACCGCTGCCCGTTCCGTCAGCCAGGTCCAAAACTCGAACGTACGACGCGAGATGAGGGGAATATGCGAGGATGCGACGAAAATTATCGCACTTCGTTTCGTCCGAATGTAGTGGATCGCCGAGTTCGACACGGAAAAAGAGATGATTTTGAGCGGGAACGCGCCATGCTCGACAGACCAAGGCGCAAGCCTGCAATGCCGTGCAGTCCTGGGCTAATCTCCTGATAATGTGAAAGTCGATGACCTCTTGAGGAATGTTCGGTTGCTGGCTCATCCCAAATCGTGGAGTAGGTCGGGTCTCGGACTATACAATATAATGCCTGAAATACGTGAAGAAGGGGGTTTTAGCAAGTAGCCCAGCGGTATGTACAACTCCGAAACGCACCCTAATTCTAGGACCGACCACGGACAGTAGGACAACAACTCCTCCGTGTCTAGAACGATGCATGCATTGCCTCTCAAGAACAGTACCATGACATGGAACGAGAAGACATACCGATGTAAGCAGTATTCTTCGCTTCTGTATTATTGGGAGGAACTGATGAAGCTGTCAGAGGTGAAGAACAGATATTTGTGGTTGTTTTCCTCTCCTGCTTCCGTATTTCAATCTTTTTCGCAATCTTCCTGGCACGTTTACCATTCGAAGCTATCGCTTATCTGCGGACAATGTTCAACAAGGAGCCACCTGATGGTCCACTGTGACCTCGGTTTCGGGCCATTACTACCAGGTCAGAGGTCCCCAAATGTATATTCGGGAAATAATGCTAATGATTTGATGAAATGTAGTTCTCGATGGGGATGCCGCCACTTTCAGGCTTTTGCTGCTTCCCAATTACCAAGCGTAGCATATTATGGCACGTCTGCAACAGTCCGAAGGTCTAATGCCAACTACGATCAGTCTCGATCGTCACGGTCATGGGCAAATCGTTGTATTGAGGTCAACCGCTGTTCTATAGGCTGTCCGTCAACTCTAAGGGAGAGATACGTTCCTGCTACCCCTAGGATCTACGCTTTCATGATTTGATTCCATGTGCTTGCAGGAACAGTGGATAGGTGCACCCCTGGAGTGTCGGGACAATATTCCGGTGTGTGAGTAATGGTACGGTCACCATTGTTTTGTTTTTTGATATTCAAATATTGATATTGGTTATTGATATTGGTGGTCAGTTTATCTATCTGCGTCTATCCTGCCTTATCCTTGTTACTAGTACTCGTATCAACCCCGTCAACCCGCATCATTCCGACCCTATAAACTTGCGCTTCTAGTCAGGAGAACCAACGGTCCTGGGAGATTCTAAGTGATAGTTTTGTAGCGCGCCTTCGGACCGAGAAATTTCACGAGTCATATTCCGTCCTATCTGAGATCTCGTCCGGTCTCGGAGGCAACAGTACCATTATTACCAATATCCTTGACATGCAGCCAGCACCTCTTGCCCGAACACGTTCTGCATTATTACATCGGATGACTCACCTCACACGATAACTGGGGAGAAAGCCGTGCAGTCCAATAAAGCCAGACTACCAACTGTCCCAAAGAGTAACTATCAGCAAAGTCGAGTCGGGTGATCTGGACGGGTCTTCATTGATATATTCGCTCGTGAAAACTCGGATGCTCGTTCGCGACCTGAAGCTGCATGTGAAGTCCGACGCGGAGGCATTTGGCACAGGAAATCCAGTGAATAAAAATCGGAAATTCAAGGCTGGCGATCACTAAGCCAAGTCAGGAGCACGTTGTTGCAACGCTCACTGGACCGGGCGCGGGTGGCCATGGAACGCCGTTGCAGAGTCTCGGTGTATCTTGTACATAGCCATGCTCAGTATACGTATGATATGGAGCCCTGTCAGTGTACTGCATAATCAGATTTCCACCGTATGAAGACTTGTCGTATTTTGGTCATCTCGGGGGAAGCTCGCCCTCCGATAGCTCCATGTTAGTGGACGGTACATGATAGTACTAGTAGCACCGAGGAATGAAAGGCAGTTTTGTCGACCCTTCCTCCTGGGGCACGATGTCAAAGCGGTCTCTATACTGGCGCTAGAACACGAGAAGCGCTTGGATGCGGAAATGAGAACGCACAGCAACAGAAAGTAAAAGTCGTGGCTTTCCTACATCTGGGAGAAGCACCTTGCTGGGTAATACAGAAGACGTCTTCCAGAACGTTGCCAGGCAATATATATATTTACGCATGACGTTTTCTGCTCCCAGCAAACGGCGTAAGAGTTCGGGACCGATGACTAGCTTAGATGTTCACCCTGAAGAAATTACGGATGAGGTTGGAGCCATAGAAACACCTTGGAAGTCAGCACGTACTAGGTCGCTTGATCGAAATCTCCTTCTATCTCGCAAACCCAGTCAGCATACGCAAATATAGCGTCCAGTAGAGGACAAGTTTCATGTAAATCTGATACGATGAGCGCACTTCGAAATCGATTTGGTGTAGCTAAAATTGTCGCACTTGATCATAGTCCTTTGGTTGGCCCGACATTGAGATGTTAGAAGAATTAACTTGCTAGTGGTACGGGTCGTCAACACATGTCATATTTATCGTTATATCGTCTCAAATCCAAGGAAGGTGAAACGGATACATGGTCGACGTCCGCGGAAACGCATAAACGATCAAACTTGCCGCCTGATCTTCATGCTCGACTTGAGTATATACCCTTCGTTAAAAGGCGAGCTTATCCCAGATCATCTATGCCTCGCACCTCCGCCTTGAGTCGGTATCCGACAGGAAAAGAACCTTGGAAGGTCATCGGTGCCGGAACCTTACATGATCTAGACACTAAGTATCAGCACATTGGCCCCGTGCGGGGATCGACACACACTTACTCAAGGCTCACTGTTCCCGAACATCCGGCACGTTGACGGTCGCCAGTAATGATTGGAGTGCATACCTGATGCAAGGCTCCATAGCAACGTCGCCATCCAGCTCCTCCTCTAGTAGCTCCTCCACAGAAAATAATAATACTTAGCGATAAATTGGCGATAACATGAGGCCTCGGCCTATGACCCCGAGGTCAAAGTGCAGATATTTGGGGCGGCCCGCTTTCCAAGTCGAAGGCACATTGTATTTTCAGGTGATAATCACCTAACAAATAGTGCCGCATGTCGGGAAAAAACCTGAGAAAGGAGGAAGAACGGTCGAAGGCTGCAGACACTTAATCATTTAATTAGGGGGAAAAGAGCTTGGTGAAACAAGGGAACGTCCCAATAAGTCTGACCAGAGCATCAAAACTTTTGCCACGAGGATGTACTAAACCCGATGCAGGGCTTGAACGGACAAAAACCGGCTGACGCGCTTGTACACGTTCCAACAAGATATACAAGGAGGCACGATGGTTGCCAGCCGTACCTAGGAGATGAGAATGTCACTCCTAACTAACGGCATGGCACGTTGTAACAGATAGGCACGTACAGTTGACCAGGAGTATCAGATTCTGCAGCGTCGGAAGCTTCTGCTGGTCAAGAACCCATGTAGACCGTAACTTTGTCGGACGTTGAAGCCATACTGGAAAGTAAAATGAGACTGGAATCGATGTCTGTCTAGTCCGTATGTTCTGAATGTCAAAGTTCGTGGAAGCCAGACATACGCCAAGGGCGAACCGGCTAACGGTACTCCTCTTCGTGAAAAATGTACCTGGTAACACGCACATGCCTAGAACAGTGCTGCGAGGCGGCTAAACATACCTTGGCTAAGGTTTCGAAGGACATCATCTCAGATCTTGAGAAGGATAAATTGGCACGGCGACGTAAGAGTACGAGAATGGGTGTGCTGTGATAAGCTGAAAAGTAGTCTCAATATTAGAGCCGGAAAACTGCGTACAAAACATACATGCACCGGTTTCTGCATCTGATTTGTGAATACATGCATATAGATTGCTTTACACGCCATGGCAATCGCAGAAGCATGAAAACAGTCAGCAAACGGTGCTTTAGCTTCACATGATGAAAGGCGCTTATTGTCACGTATGGACGGGCAGAAATAGTCGTTAGTCAAGACAAATACCGAAGGTCGGAGCGCAGGGCTGACGCTGACACATAGATGAAGACAGCCAGATGAGTGGCTATCCAGCGCTACCCTTGGAAAGCTTACGTTGCGATGTCTAAAGGACAACTTATTCAGATGTGCTTCTCAGTCAACTGTGTGGAGAAGGTGAGGAGAAGTACCTCGTAGTGGTAAATTGAAGGACCAGATATACTGCAGCACAACCATTTTACGATGCGGCACATGGGGCTTTTGAAACTTGTCACAGACCGATGAGAGGGAGGAGGTGCTGCCGGTGAATGAGTCTATTGTCTTTCGAGTGACATTTCTTGGCGTGAAGAAGTCGTATTCAGGGCTTGAACGCTGTTCGCGGCCATGCTGAAATGCCGATTCCTCCGATAATGTGACATCTACCAAATGAACATCAGTATCGCTCAAATTATAATAAGCTATGTGCTCACAGCTGGAAACTACGTCATACGGGCGTGAGGAATACGGCGCGTCTAGTATTTCATGTTGAATCAGCAGAAGGACCTCAAAGAACAAGCTGCTTGACCTCAAAATTCAAGCAAAATTCGGCTTAGCGTTATACCATGAAGAACGGATATTATTCTCCATCTGACGTCAGTCGAATCCCGCAGCGCAGAGGATGCTGGAAGTGCTGGCATTCAGAATGGCCACCGACATGAACTCTGATCCATGACATGTACGTGATTGCCGGACCTCCGCGAACAACTGGGAATAGGACAAGTTTCGAATTTAGCATGGAGAACATAGCGCTAGAACAAGAAATAAGTCCCGAACATCAAAGGTTAGTCCTGGTCGGCGTTCAAAACCTCACGCGATTGCCATTTGTAACTGAAATAGTGTAACTTTGCCTCTAGACCGTTTATCTGAGCCTATTATCAGAAGCGTGAGAGAAGGGGGGGAGGGGGGCTAACATCGGCTGTCGAACTGACCAAATGAGTTTTACATTCCTGTCATCCCTTCGTGCCAGAAGCTTGAGGATACCAAATGGCGCAATAAATCCAATAAAGAGACCTCTGAATCGAAGTCTTCGAGTTTGCGTCTTAGCTTCAATATCGCTTTCTTGCCCATACAGGTTACTTAAGGACTGCCACCTTTTTGCGTGGCGCCTACCGGACTATCTTTGGTCCTCAAGCTCAAGGCCTGGTGATTATGGCCAAGCCTTCAGCTTCATCTAAGAAGCTATTAATCAATTAATAAGAAGCACGGAGAAATGATAAGCCGGCTCATCTGTATGAATGGTGGGACCATAATATTTTATTTCGTTTTCCTCGTCATACTACGACCCCATCGGCTTTATTGAAGACAACGTCAGTTTTGTTCTTGATTTTGGCAGACAGAGCTTGCATTGAGAACGGAACTCGGTTCGCTATGGAACGTTCAACGTCGTAGCCGAAGGCAAACATTATCCGGCAGTTTCCGGAGTTGTTGGTCCACGATCATCAGTGCCAGTCGGACCGTCGGAATGATGCGCCACTGGTCCGACTTTTTACCTCGTTTTACCTTTTCGTTCAATGCATCGACTCCGAGCTAAGCATGCTCTGCATGTACACGTATCCCCCTCCCATGCTAGTGTCTTCACTGGGACTTAATATTCGGCCTCGTCGGCACTGCGGCGTCAAACTGCTTCCTTCGTATTATTGACGTGGTCTTCAGAGGAATTCGGGTGAGCCTCTACGGTACAGAATCAACTGCCATGAAGGTGTGTTTATCAGACTAGCTGGACTGTGAAGAAGTCTTGTATTTCCCATTTATCATCGTATTGGTATCGTCCGTCCCTTCCGCATATATAAATTCCGATTATCATTTTTCCTAGGCGGTTGAGGCCTGAGGTTCTCTGAACTCCGACTCGGAGAGACGTCCACTAACGTCCATCAACATTCAACCCTAGAATTCTTGAATAACGATATGCTTGTTTCGCATTCGAAAGCGAAGATTCTATTTGCTACTGTTCGTTTGAAGAAATGCGTTATAGCATCAGCCACGGGAGTACATCGTCGGCCCCATTATCATAGCGGAGCGAAGATGATGGCGCTGGTACTGCTCATTCTTCCTTTTTAATGATAGTCAAAGCAAGAAATTATCTTCTGTGTGGCGCCTTGCCTTTTTACGTTACGACGAAATCGTGGGGCCGGATGGTATAAATTCCTAGGCCCTAGGTTGTTTTGTCAGCATTTTTCTTTCGGCGAGACTGGCCCCTGTCATATACCGTGTCATCGAAGGCAATTGAACTTGCATATGGCCGCGGTTTATCGATATGCGAACATGCTTTTAGTACACGCTGTCGAAACACAAGCTGCCGTTAGACATTACAGCGTCGTGTCAACTCTCATTCAACTCAGGAAGCCTGGGTTAGCAGCGAGGGTGAAGGCCTGTGAAGGTCTTACGAGAGTATGACAGGATCGAGGTAAATATAGAGTTGATTTACCACATAAGGTACCCGTCCCTAATTGTGGTGGGAAATCTCTCCATGTTCAGCGATGTAATCGGATCCATATGCAGGGCAGCTCCCGCTCGAATTGATGAGGAGCTGGGTTCCAACCCCATCTGAATGATGATGCCGGAAAGTTCCCGAAACTCGTAGACGGTTTTAGAAAAATGTATTGTATGTTCTGAAGCCTCGTGAGTCGTTTCGGTAGGTGAATAATCGGCGAAGAAAGAGATAAGAGCATAAACATCATCATGGTACCACTAGGTCCCCGTCCACCAAGGCGCCCAAGGTGGGCAAAAGAACCTTCTAATATCAGAGTTGTATCAGAAGTTTAGTCGTGGCTCCATGTGTGCAGGCGCTCAGTCTCCAAAAATGATGTAGCATTTGGCCTGGGGAGGGGGGCGGAAGGGGGAATAGAGGCTTATTAGCCAGAACTTAAGTAGGCTAGGAAGCACAGAGAGAACCGGGAGCATTCAGAATTCTTAAGAGTATGCATGGGGGGACCGGAAGTATACGAAAACGGATAGCCATGAGGGTGATTATCTAAGTCCTTCCGGGGTAAACGCCGCGTGGTGACCGCAGACGTGGGAAAATCTATCGGCCCCAAAACTCCCGATTCCCTTCTTCGTAGCGAACCACCACCGCGTCCCCCCGCATACAGCGAGCTCGTCGTTCTCTATAGCGAGCACAGCGTCTAGAACAACCCGATTCTACCTCTTTTGTAGCGAGCTCGTCGTTACAGGCCACCGCAAGCGTTTCTGTTTCCCGTATGTTCCCTCTTCTACCATGGCGTTCGTGCTGATTCTCTCACGTAGCGTCTCCGTCGTATCCGGCAGCGTCCTTACCTTTCTCTCTGCGATTTCTGCTTCTCTCCAACCAACTTTTCTTGTCGTGGGCCACCAGTTCAGCGTCCGATATACCGTCGTCACCGTCTGTCGCTCTTTATCTCTACCACTTTTCCGTGTTGATTGACAACATCGAGCAGCGATTTCTCGTTTTCTTCTCATATCACATCTGTATCAGCCTCAACAAGATATCAGACACCCTCCTTCCGAGCAGTGATCCCATCTTTCATCTGTCATCTCCTCGTAAGGAACACTTTACCTCCAGATCTGGCCCTTTTCTCACCCCGCCATTGCAACAGCTACAATGCCTTGCTTGAGTTTAGCCTTGCGTAGCGCCGTACAGCGGAAAAAACAACACAAGCCTTCGGCTTTCCAACCAATCGAATGCCTCGTAACTCGTACGACACCACGCCCAGAACTTCCGCCGGAAATCTGGATGCTTGTCATCCGATTTGCGACTTATTCGTACCCTGACCCCCTCGACACTTCACGACCTGTTTCATTTTTGGATCCCCCTCATATCACTCAGTTGCAACGAGATACATACTACGCAACAATGCAACAAAAATTAGCTCTATGCAGGGTCAGCAAGCAGTGGAACGAGTGGGCAACCGAGTTCCTGTACGAGTTCGTCTGGGTCAATCGTGCTGGCCACGCCCGACTCCTCGCTCGTACCTTGGAAACGCCAGAGGGCAAGGGTCACGGTCGTTGGATCAGGAGACTTCACGTTCAGACCACGACATTGGACAAGTGCAACCCGTCGCATCTCCGTACTATCCTTGACGCCTCCCCCGATCTTGCCATCTACTCTGACCATCGATCCATTCGCCTCACTCTCTTTTCCGTCAACTCTCCTCTGGAGGAGACATGCACGCCCGATGACCTCTTCCAATCATTACCAACCAACCTACGTCGTTTATCATGGACCTCTTACGAAGCTTCTCCGACTCCCACCATGCCCCTCTTTTCTGTTCTACACAATCTCACTTTCCTTGAGTTGCACTTCCATGCGCCTATGCGTTCCTCATATACTGTGTCCTCGCTGTATTCCGTGTCCTCGCCGTATTCCGTGTCTCCCACCCAGATTAATCTTCCCCAGCTACAGACACTCAAAACATCCCTTTGCTCGAACACTTTCGAGCTTCTTTCCACCTGGACCCTTCCGTCGCTCTGCAATCTCTCGCTAATCTCACCTGACTTCAGTTACTCCTCCCCCGGCTTCCTCGCATTCTTCTCCGCACATGGCGCCAGGATCAACCAGCTTGAACTTGGGCATTCTTCGTCTAACATTCTTGAAGAGCACTACATCACTCCCACCCGTCTAGTCATAGGACGGCCAAGTCTCGCATCCCTCCTCCCGAACATGACCGAATTTATCTGCTCTGCAAATGCCGAGTGGAATTGGGAGAGCCCAGACTGGATTGCGCCACATGTACTCCTTCCGTCTCATCCGCGGCTGCAGCTTATCGGGGTCCGTGACATCGGGAGAGGCGATTGGTTGCTGATTGAGCAGATGCGGAGCCTACTCAGGCGCGATGCATTTCCCTCCCTGCGATATGTCAGGGACATGGGGCCAGGTTTGCTCAAGGTTCGGAAAGGGCTCGAACCTGACGTTAGTATACTGAGGTTCTGGCGAGAAGTCTGGGATAGTTGTGGAGGTCGAGGTGTGTGGTTGGAAGATCTCGAAGGTGTCAATTTTGTTGCGAGGGATTGGAAGAGACTGGGCTTCGATGTCCCACCACCTCCAGATGCTGTTTAGCCGCTCATGTACGTTCTTTGTTTTCGCTGTCGTTATCGTGTTTTCTTGTGTGTCCCCCTATTTATTTGTGAACATTCTTTTGTATACAGCCTTCGTTTCCATCCGCAGCACTCACTGTATATACCGACGCAAAAATACCAATTTGCATATTTGCTTTCTCTTATGTCTGAGCGAAGCGAAGGATTCATATGTGTATGTATTCGGGTCGTGTTAGTTACCCTGCTCTCCGCAGGACCACCGAAAAGTCCTCCCATTTTCAGGGAACATTCTACGGACTTGGCGTTGCCTCGCCTGAAGCGGATCTTTAAGAGCTCATATTACCTTGGGATATTGTCGTCGTTGGACAATTCTTGGATTGGGTAGCCCTGTTTAGGGTCTCGAGGGTTCAGGCAGCGCTCCCCTCTAGGTTTGTTCATTGGTTTCTTCGATCTCGGTTCGTGCTACCAGACTCGGATCCTACGAAGCCGGTGGTGAGTATGCTAGCCAATTCTGGTACTTCTATTCCTAACATCGGTCAAGACCAACGTTGAGAAGTTCAACGTGACGGCATGACTGTTGCCCTTCCTTCACAACTTCGCTTGATACGACCTTGGTCACTCACTCACCTATCTTCGCAGCCTACATTTCATTTATGATCGATCGGTCCATGAACATAAAGGTAGTTGAAAAGGCTTGTCGTTCAGACTCGAGTCAATATCTTAAATAGGGTTGCGCACGAAACCCTAGGTTTTGATTCAGTAGGGTTTCGGACCGGTAAGTTACCCGGACCGGTTAGTTACTGGTAACTTACCTCCCCCCGTTGGAGGGGTTTTCATTGAGGTAACTTACCTGTCATGTGATGATGCAGAAGCAGCAAAATCACCGTCATATTCAACTCTACTAACATAATTTATGTTTACGAAATAAAGTTTTGTTCCGTAATGTTTTGCACTAAATTATAGCTCATACGAGAGGAAAATACGCAAAAAGCGCGAAGCCGAAGTTTCTGGATAAAATTCTGTAATTGCTACGCGTCAATCATGTGATAGGTAACTAACGGTAAATTACCGTATCAAAACACCCCCCTCAGGGAGGGGTCGGTTCAAAACCGTATGTTACGCCCCCTGGAGGTTTCGTGCGCAACCCTAATCTTAAAACTCTTGGACCGTGGAGTCTGGACTTTGAACAAATAAAAACAACAGTCGATTACAATAGCCCACCGCGAGGGTCGAACTCGCAGCCTTCAGATCCATCCGCCTAGATAAAAGTCTGACGCTCTATCCGATTGAGCTAGGCGGGCAATGCGAAAAGTGGCAATGTGTATTACTATTACGTGAATGCGGAGGCCAATTCTTGGAAAAGGGTACATCATTCGCATTCAAAAACAAATGCCTCACCCGCCCTGAGTTACGCGACATCACTGTTGTCCTGCACACTTTGTATTGAAACTCATCGTTAATTGAAGAGGCCGCTATTCGCCGAGATTCCAAGGTCGTGGAGAGGCGTGATTGAATCTCAGCATCAAGATAACTTCAGACCGAATAGAGAAAAAACTGCTCGCGAATGACTGCTTCATCTTCGTCGGACGTTCAGTTATGCGGCATTGCTGTAGGAGGGTCGTGAAAGAGCTAGTCCCTCCTGTAATGGAACTTTTAGTTAACATGTCTGTGTGACAGATCATCCAAGGCTAATATTCTAGTAGCTGCCCATATATCGTACTCTGCAGGACGGATTTCAACGGCGGGTCCGTAGGAAGTGATGTTCGTAAGCGAAGGCCAAGGTTTCGTATGTACGCAAAAGTTTCCGTAATGTCGATGCATTTTTCCTGCCTAGTCCCTTAGGCGTGAGCCTTATTACGCCCATCGCAAAGCGATCAGTCAAGCAATCGAATGCGCGCATAACATGTTGGTCTCACGGAATTGGCAAGGGAGAACAAGAGAATACAAAGATACGTGTTCTGAGGAAGGATCCATACAGATTTTCGTACGAGAACGATGGCTTCGTAGCCGGCACGCATATAAGTCGATGGTTGAAGAACTGGTACGGAGGGGGAAACAGCGAGGATGTATCCTTGACGCATCACAATAGACCAAATGCTGGAAAGTCTCCTTGCCTAAGAAAGCGTCGGGTCAGTGAGCCTCTCGAAAGGTCAAAACTAATATGCTCCGGCCAAATATGATGTTGACGAGACTTTAACCCTAAGGTAAGCAAGGTTAGGTTTACATTCAATATCTGGAGGGGGGACATACCATATATAAAGCAGTCCCATCCGTCCCCAAGTCCTCACAACTCTCTCTCAAACCACTACCATCGCCCGTTCTCACCCTTCCACACCTCCCTCCTCTCACATTCGCATACGTTCGGGTAAACCTAAGCCTCCCTATTCATCTGTAAGGCCTGCCTTTTGGTATTTGTCCACGAATGACACCGGGACGAGGACGAGGCCCGTCCAACGAGAAGGCATGGTAATGATGACAACGCAGCGGGGTAGAGAGCCGCCAGAGCTGTATTTATCACCAGCGACGGCGTTGTACACCCTGTCGAGGGTGTCTCTCGTTATGCCTATCTATGGTGACGCCCAGCTGACCACGACGGTCCCTGTTCGCCGCCATTATATATGCAATCCCGATGCGTCATGAGGTGACGGCTCAAGGGCGAGGAACTCGGGTAAGAGTATCTTAAGAGGTGCAAAACTAGGGTCCATTTTGACTAACCCTAAGGAATGCAAGGTTAGTTTCACATTCAAGATCTGGCGGGGCGACATACCATACAAAAAGCAGATCTCCTGGCTCTCACAACTATCCTTCAAACTACCGCCGTCGCCTGCTCTCAGCCTTGTGTACTTCCCCCCTCTTACGTTCGCACTCATTCAAGCGAATCAAAACCTCTCTATTTCATCTGTAAGCTTTTTCTTCTGCTATCGGATCCATGAATGACGATGGGACGAAGACGAAGCCCTTCCAACGAGAAAACCTGACGGCAACGACATGCAGCTGCCAGAAGTGCATTCATTAACAGTGACGACGTTCCACACCCCGTGGAGGGCGTTTTTCTTTATTCCTATCGATGGCAATATGCTGCTGATCACAACGGTCCCCGGCAGCCGTCATTGTGCGTCTCCAGACGTGTGTTATACAGGATCAGTACGTGCGATACCGCGCCGTCCTCGCCGCCCGCCCTTGGTAAACCGCCCATTCTTCACGTCCCGCTGCCGTCCCAAAAAGAGGGAGATACTCCGACAGTGGTTCATCCATTGTTACGGAAAATCCAGCCCGCTTTTGCTTGTAGCCGGTCGAGTGTACGCGTTATTAGTCATGAAGACTGCGCGAACGAGACGGCATTCAACCTGGCTCTTCCGTCACTGGCTATTATCCACCCAAAGCTTCCGTGGCTAGTGGACATTCAGAGGTCAGGCGATCGAGATTGGGTCACGGTCGCTGATATTACGGAGACACTCTACGCATACTCGTCCCGTTGCGGCCGTTGTCATCATTGTTGCTCCTCGAGGACGATGCGCCTATTGACATAGGTTGTGGGGCTGCGAAGAACGAGAAGTGGTTCTGCGATCCATCGGGCTGGCGTATTTGACGGGAAGGACACGGTCTTTAGGGCACCGCGCCATAGACGGTGACACCTAAGAACTTCAAGTTCTTGTTGTTTAAGGGGCGCAAATCGCGTGTCGGGATCTTTGTTCCACGTAACTGTGGACTCGGCCGCCACTGCAAACATATATCAGCTACGCTTAGCAGACAAAGACAGTGAACTACCTTTGGATGAGCTGTCTTCGGTTTCACTTACCAGCACATGTAAGGGTATTGCCATCGATTCAACTATCGACGGCCCTTAACCCTACGGAAAATAGAATTAGGGACACAGCTCGCATTGGGGAAAAAAATTACTGTACGCCTGAAATTGCTGGTATACCACTCTGGTCACCAATGAGACCTTTTTTCGGTGCTGCGATCCAATCGTCGAGCGTGGAGGTAAACAAGGTTTCTGCGAATCGCTTGCATCGGTCCTTCCCAATGGGCCTTGAGTCGCCACTGCACGAAGTGCTCTGCGATTGCACGTCGTCGCTATCCCGGGATACGAGCATAGTGTCACCCTAATCCGTCCATCTTGCGGCGAAGGGAGAGTCACGACAATTCGGTATTACAATCACAATACGACGCCGTGAGTATTTTGTCGTCTTGATTCCGGCAGAGCCAGTGAACACTGCGGAGAATTGGCGGGGACGGGATTGTGACATGGAGAACGTGGACGGAAAGCGACGGCTAGTAGTAAAGTAACCTTGGCACCGTGCGCAGTCGAATAAAAACGGGTATATTGGAGCGCATCTGGAAAGTAGCTTAAGCAGGCTATAAAATGATCACCATTAGAGCTCATTACTTCAATAACAGCAGCTACTACTCACCTTGCTCTACTGCGACATGAGCACGACCTCTCAGAGCATTCTCTCCATCGCGATGGATCACCAAGACTATCGCATGATGTGTCTGTCGTCTACCAACAACGAATCGTCCCAATCGTGACAGGATCTTTCGTCGTCACTATGCTCCTCGCTACGTTCATGTTGGTACTGAAGTACTGAAGGTCCACGGATCCAAACGCTAAACGCGCGGCGGTGGGACTTGGGAGGAGATGTCCATGAAGGGGTGCTTGAAGCGAACGGGTTCATGTACGGAGACGAAAAGGAAATGCTGCTGAACAGGTTGAAGACGGACAGGTAGACGACATTCCGGTGAATGATATGACGGTTGATTGCAGGGAGGACGGGCGCGCTGTGAGTCGAAGAAGACCAGTAGTCAGGAAACGCTGTAGCAAGGCCATTCAGCCGTTCGTTTGGTCCGCGTCACCGTGGTGTGTCGTAGGAAGATTGTATGGCCCTGCTCCATTGTCTGCCACCGCCGTCATTATTGGTCATTATTGGCCTTCCGTCACCTCGACTGCCTGTGGGTGTATCATCCCCGCGTCTTGCCTCTTCGCCTCTTCTTGCTGATGTTCTAAGTTCCCAAGCCAGCACGACTATTGAGTTCCTAGGTGATGGGTGAGAGCTTGGTTCGAGTAGCCTCAGCGATGATTCTGCGAAAGCTCGCGCGGCTAGTATCCTGAATATAAATTGTTAAGAGCAATCCAACAAATATTTTGTACGACCGACGCACCAGTATTTTGCGGTATTATCTACCGCAGAACAAAAGCCGTACGTCAGACAGTGATGGCGGCGACGTGAAGAGTAGTTGGCAGGACCCCGGAGAATACCAATGTATCCCCGATCCCAAAATTCCCAAAATTGACCTATTCTGTCTGGACGAAAATTTCCCAAATTTCGGAGATTTGTCAGAGATTTGTCTGGTTTGGCTCAGGCCTTCGCTAATTTTGGCCAATTCGTCTGGACAAATGGATCAGGGTTACTATATAGCAAAATTTCGCCTCCTAAGAGCGTTTTCTGTGTTTTTTCCCTCCGCACGTTCTTCTATGAAGATGTGAAGAAATTTTTCATCAAAAAAGCTCACGAGGGAGCTGATTCATCCAAGCAACATGGTGGGCGTTGGTGACGGTTGGCATGAGGAAGGGCACCCACTGCTACAAAAAGTGCTTCAATCATAGTCGAACCAAAGACCGAGGCAACTACAAAATATTCCACCACCCGCTCGACAACTTGAGCTAATTAATATCTTGTCTGGATGTGGCTCAGGGTTTACACATGCCCTCGATATCCTGTCTGGACTGCGACTCAAGGTTTGTTAGCCAAGTTCCTTGTTTTGTCCGGTTTTTACTCAGGGATAAGGCCAAAATTTCTCATAAAATTGTCTGGATTGGGATCAGGGATATATAGATATTCTCCGGGGTCCTTAGGTGGCCCCATCGGACTTTGAACTTCTCTAGGCGTTGTCCGCGTCATCGTTGTCCGAATTTAACCTCCAAAAATTGTATTCCGAGTCAGCTATGTATCCTCAAAATGTGATTCTGCTGCTAGATACTCTCAATTATGCTGCACTTTTCTTGTATGCGAAATAATATTCGTAATCATTCGGTCTAGTACCTTTCTTTTAAGCTTTGGATTGGTCTGCCGCTACCCAATTTCCAAAGAACCAGAAATTTCCCATTTATCATCGCTCATGTCGGATACTAACACACTGTGTTCAGATATCATACAAGGATCTGCTACGAATATCTGAACGCGACATTGGTCGAGGCATTTACTCGTGGTTAAGCTTGAATTACTTTTGGACGGTACCCACCTCACCCGTAAACATAGGCATGGTACTTCATTTTCATAGTCGCCTTTGCGAGTCTGTTGATTCTTCGTTTATCCTTAAACTCGTTGTCATCACCAGTCTCAAAACATACCTAGAAACACTCACCGTAACGTCCTCTTCACGGTACTCTTTAAGTATATCCGCATCTCGCCTTCCGACTCGTTAAGCACGGGCCACACGCCGAACCGAAGGGAAGGGAGGGATAATATACAATAAAGAGCGCCAGAGCTGGATGGCAAATGATTATTTCTCTGTACGTCCCATTTGAGCCGAGTCCTGATCTCAAGTCTGTTTTGACACCGGCAGAGCTCCTTTTTTCCTTGACATTCAAGGAGCTATAGGAGGGGCGAGCGAGCGGTCACACCAAAATCGCCTATTCATCCATAATCAAGGACCTGTGCAAGGGAAGCATGTACAGCAGGATAGGCATCGAGAGAGACGGTACGAGGATGTTTCTTTTGAGGCAGTGCGATAACGGTAGTTCGCAGGTTACAAGCCAGTCGTATTCGTTATGGTTGGGTGTTCAAAAAACAAGCACTCCAGGAGGTGGTGATCCCGAGAGCACGGGTTCGCTCTTAAGAAGAGATCGAAATTGCAGGCAATGGCATTTTTGGAAAGTACGCTTCCGTCCAAATTTGATGCCTACAGAACTTTAACCCTAAGGAAAGTAAGATTAGGTCTATAGTCAAGGTCTGGCAGGGAGACATACCATATATAAAACAGTCCCATCCTTCCCCAGGCCCTCACAGCTCTCCCTCAAACCACCACCATCACCAGCTCTCATCCTTCCCCGCCCCCTTCCTCCTACATTCGCACTCATCAACGCCTCTCTATTCATCTGTAAGTCTTCCTTCTCCGTTCTGTTCCATGAATGACACCGGGATGAAGGTGATGCCCCTTCGACGAGAAAACGTCACGACGATGACAACAAAGCGGGATAGGGAACCGACAGATGTGCATTTGTCACTCGCGACGGCGTTTTACACCCGTCAAGGGCGTCTACCGTTATTTAATCCTTTCTATAGTGACAAACAGCTGACCACGACGGTCTATCTTCACCGCCATGACATATCCAGTCCCGACGTGTCATATATGGGATCTGTACGCGGAAATATCGTGTCGCCCTCGCCGTTTGCCCTTGCTAAATCTCGCCATCGTCACATCCCGTTGCCGATATCACGACAGTAGTACATCAACTGCTATGGCCGAGCCGAGGAGAGATGTTGATGGAACTCGACTTTGGTCGCAGTGTGTTGAGTGTGCGTATTTTTGGTCATAAAGACTGCGTGAACGAAGCAGCAATCAGCCCGCCTCTTCCGTCACTGGCCGTCGTCCGCCCAAACCTTCCATGGCTAGTGGTCATCCTGAAGTTGCGTGACTGAGAGTGGGTTCCAGCTGCCGAAGTCGTGGAGAGGCTATGGTATGCTCTGCAGGTGTCCATCCTCCTGTGGACGTCCTTATCGTTGTAGCTCCTCAAAAATCAGGACGATACGCCTTTTGACAGCCATCGAAGTGCGAGGCTCTGAAGAGCGAGATGTGGTTTAGGGGTCCAGACATGCGTATTCGAAGGGAGAGACACGGTCGATGGGGCTCCGTGCCATCGAAGGCGACACCTGGGAACTGCTCGTTGCGCCTATGTGGACGTCGGGATACCTATTCGACGTAGCTGTAGACTCGCCAGTCGCCACAACCGTGTATTATATCAGCTATGTTCAAAAGAAAAAGACGACGAACTACCTCTGGAAGAGCTGACTTTATGCGTAAGCCCCAGCGCATGAAATGGTGGTGCCCGTAGACGTCGAGCTCAGCTGTAAACTCGGTCTGCATTGAGCCTAGGTAGCGTGGGGTGAGGTTAAAACAACTCTACGTTGGATAAGAATACCTACTCAACATGTTCCGGTCATGGATGAATTCAATCTCTCGTACTGTCGCCATCCATCGTCGAGCGTAGAGGATTTCTGCAAGTCGCCCATGTAGGCATCGTTCCTCTGCCCCAACGTGCCTTGCGTCGCCACTGCACCTATGACATTGTTGTTTCCCCGTCATACGAGCAAGACGACAGTGTAATCCGTTCTTGCGACCAAAATGGCGGTGACCCCAATTCGGTATGGCAATCACGATCACAAAACCACATCGTCGGAGATCCCATTAGAGTTGTCGCATATTGTGGCAAAGATTTTTCCTGAGATCTGAGAGGGCTGTGAGAGGGAGAACAAATGCCGAATGCGATAACAAGTAGAAAACATCTGAAGTGTATCAAGAAGAGTCGTCCACATCATGCTTGGTATCCAGGTGCACTGTGCAGTCGTATACATTGTTAAGAAAAGGGATCTTAGAGTGTGTCCGGAAAGCAGCTTGACCTGGCTACAAAAGTGTCTTCATTAGAACTCGTGTACTTTAATACTAATACCCACTACTCACTCGAAGACCGCGACGAGCACATTCTCTCAGAGCAATTTCGTCATTGCGGTAGTCACCAAAGTTGTTAAGCGAGGCGTCCTCAGCTACTAACGACGACTCATCCCCGCCATGCTTCATCGCTGTGGCGCTAACCTTTAGCTATCGGTATGCTTATCGCTGCAACAGACTTGGAAACGATGCTCCAAAAGCCGGCCGTTGAACGTTGACGTTGAGGGCTAGAGCGGGCGCCGGAAACTAGCTGAGAATGACCATGATGTACTGCCTGGAACACCAAGCGATGCATCCAGAAATGGAGACGAAAAGAATGTGATATCATGGAACCGGTGTTTGCTGAAGAGGCGTAGGTGGGGAATATCGTTCCGGTGGATGGGAATGAGTAAAGCGGAAGGAAACAATTTGAAAACAAAGACATAGGGCGAGGTACAGCACTACCATAGGAAGCAGATAAATGAGTGCTAACTTCATCACGACCTAGAAAGTTACGTACGCATTGGTGGTTCGCTCGACATTCTCCTTTATCGTCTGAACTCCTGCAACTCCTTCGCGATCGATATCGCATCTCAAATCTGGGCGCTTCCTGCTTCATCATGGACTAGAATGCATGTTAGATGTGTAGATAAGTTCACGGAACATGCTCTGACCTGGCTGGGTAACTGATTTTGTCGCAGCCCATCCCATTTCTTGGACTTTGTCGGTGCTGGTTCGCTCGCATCGAGTAACAAATCGCGAGGATCTTCACGGTGCTGCAATCGAACAAATGATGAGACTACAAACGTGACGAAATAAGAACGAATTACTCACAGGGATTCGCTATCACTGTTAGTCCAATGATTCGTTTAGCTCCCGCGTTGCCGTACCAGTGTGTCGCAGCTAATTAAGAAAGGCAGCCGATCCTTCATGTTGCTGTAAGAGTTCATCGAAGGCTGTATGGTTCCTGCCTTTGAGTAAGGAGATGTACCACAAGTCGCAAGGATTAACTCACTGGGCAGTCGGGGCATAACAAAATCATTGGCCATCCAGTAGCGGCAGAAGCCGGGTCCCCGATTCTTTCTTTTTTCGGATTCATTTTCAAAAGATCACTAAGACCGCTACCTTGAGCTCACGAGGGTTTCTTCACTTGACAGAGTGCAGAGTTTTCAGACTTCTTGGACAAAATTAAAATTGTGCATTCTGAATGACATGTATAAAATTAACGCATATACAACACCGGTTGGTTGCGGGGAAAAAGTTCGCTCGGCGGCAGCGCAGCTGCCGCCAGCTCACATTTTCCCTCACAACCATTACTTAGGCAGCTGCAAAGACCAAGTGGCAAGGTAAGTAGTGGGCCCAAATGCCACCGTTCTGCGAAGCTCCATCTAGCTCACCATGTAAAACTCTACCCTCCTTGTCCATCCGTTTCGATAGTGCTAGAGTAACATAGCTTACCATGTACGAATTTAATAAAACAAAGTCTCTGTACCTTTGTATCTTTAGCCTGACGCTCTTCAATGACGCCTTTCGACTGTCAACTGTCAACTTCGAGTCCTACCCCAGTCATTAGTCAGAACGAGCGGGCCACACACCTCGGGGGAAGCTATTGATGGGTGGCTGTCTGGCCGAAATACTGAGATATGACCAGTGCCACTCACTCTGTCAAGAACAGCTAAGATAACTATCCATTACCCTGAGCTTGCTAGCCCATCTGTTTTGATATTCCTGAAATAAGAGATGCCACATTAGCATACATAGTACTGATTTAATAAAACACAGCCGTACCTATTAATCCTTAGCCTTATGCTCTTCAGCCCTGCCTTTCGACTGTCAACATCAAGTCTTACACCCGGCCATTAGCCAAAACAGAGCGAGATATCAATTAGTGCACGTACCTCTGGAGTAGCACAATTTATCAATAAAAGGTCGTCGGGCAGCGCCATCAACCGCAGCGGTGCTTCCCTCATGAGCATCAACCGTCGACAAGGAAGGCTGAAATGTAAAACCAGAAGTATCTACTGATAATAGCACAACACTCGCAGGATGTCGATATATTGCAGCAGCACAAACATCGTCACCAAGAATACCATGGGTTGTATCGGTGGCACCGTTCCAACCGTCCCAAGTCTGGATGTTGCAAAAATCAGCTATGAAGGTCATCAGCATGAGAGGTACGTACGATGCACCCGCCTGTGCATCCTCCACTTCACCCAAGAACAGCACCACTTTCAAACGCCATGCCCTTGCTTGCTGGAAGTTGAAACGTTGCGGCAGGACAGAATCATTGGCCCATAATATACATACTATGAGTCTTGAATATTCGAAGCTTGAAGCTGAATCTTGACACTTAACACAGTACTCACTGATGAGTGATTACTTAGCAAAAAGGCAGTCATTGATGTAGCAAGGACATACCATATGCTTGTGAACCTGTACTTCCCAGAGACACTCGTCTCCTCTTGTACCTTCTGGAGTATGCCAAGCACGCTCAGTAGCGCAGTGTTCAAAGGACAAAGAGAATTGTCTGTAAGAGAATATTGGTGCACACTTGCTGGTTGATGCAATCTGGCACTGTCTCACTGGCTTGTTCCTGGTGGACCAATAGCATCGTAATGTTCATCCACCTTACATGAGTTCAAGAAAGATGAAAGAGAAGGAATGGAGTGCGGAGTGTTTCGTGACAGAGTTGGTCAGTCCTGGTACTGAAAAGACGTCAAGGGAATTTTTGATGAGCAAATACCATATCTGCAGACCAATAGGAAGAAATCGGAAAGAGCGATTTCTTCAGCCACAACGGTGATCATTTTCAGCCACCCAGCATTCCAGCTGAAGCATGCCGCAGGCTCGCCAATCACCGCAAATTAGTGGGCACCGGCAACCCCCACCAAAATTCACACTCCAAGCGATCTCGATCAGGGTCCAAAATATACCAGTTTCATGGATGCACCTACTGCAGCTCGAGGGAGGAAGATTCATGACTACTTTTGCAGGAGTCTTTTACTCCAAGGATGATTTTACATGTATTCTTCAGAGCACTTTATTTTTTAGGCCTCATATAACCATAGTTTCAGTGCATTTATGGCATTAAAAGTGCTTTTAGAAAAAATGTGCCCTGAAGAATACATGTATTTAATTTCAAAATAATATCCTGTAATTTTTTCGAAGTGATACAAGCAATGTGGAAGCTTGTATGAGGTGCATTTGGATGAGCAGTCCAATGGCACTGCAAACAGAACCAAACAAACATGTCACTGCTTTTCATGCCTTTGCACACCTTTCAAGCATATGGAACACTTCATGGGGCATTGTTCTAACTCTCTAATATTCTGGTACCACAAAACAGTGATCTGCGCAGCAAAAATATCAATTCGCAAAGATCAAGGCTGCCCATCACACTTCTGATGAAATAGTAACAAGTCATAGATGTTGATGTTGATGGGCAGTATGACAGTGAAGAGGAGTTCTATTCCAGGTAAAATGGTGCAGCTATATTACTTAAACTTTTATGGAGCTTTACAAGGTGATAGGAGAGTCTATTGATAAGAGTTGAAGCAATTGACCTTAATTTGCTGTCGAAATAGCCAAAAATGGGCTTAGTCAGCTCACGTTCCGGAACCGGGTGTTGCCAGTACCCAAAATTAGCTAAGCCAACCTGGAGTATAGCCCCTGTCCAGACAGTTTGGCACTACTGTGCCTGATCAGGAAGCTGGACACCCTGAAAAGAATCAAGTCTCCTTCGTCCAATCCTGTACTGTTTTGCTTGATTTATTTTTTGTTGGACAGCAAAATATATTCTAGAGAAGATGTAATAGCAGCTGTTATGTAAATGGCCCACAAATAAATCCCAAAATCCAATTACTGATGAGTGGTTATAAAATACCCAAAACAGGGAAGCTGGACACGAGCTCTGGAATTGTCAGAAGAGCATGAAAAGACTGGCAGGCAATGCAAAATGGAAAGTAAATGTATTTTGGATTTTTTGGCATATCGAACATGGGTTTCAGCTGTCCAGGTCATAGATAAGGAGGTGCATTAGTGTCACGATTTATTCATTTTTTACTTTTATCTTGTCTTATCTTTCATAACCAGACTGAGCAGACCACTGATCATAGGGGTATTGAAGCAGCAGGACGACATTCCCATGTTATCTCTGCGTTCGCACACAATCTCACTTCGCTATTGTGTATTCACACGCTTCTACTCCAATGGTGCATGCTCACAAACCTTATCCCTTTTGCATGGTCTATTATTAGAACCCTCACTTCAAATACTTAAGTAGTAGCTCTCACTGTATGTACCCCAGCTTCAAGCTAACTTTAATCTATACTGAAACTATCGCTTAATCTGTTGCAGACAGCTAAGGACTTTGCCTTGATGCCTATTGTTTAAGGGACTCATTGGTGACTGCCCGAACGCGAGACAGCTGTTGTTTACCCTTGATAGGAGTTCAGGTTTAATAATTAGCTCGAAGCTTACCCTTTTGCTCCTTAACCAGAGCCTACAGATGTCGACGACACTCGAGATTCTACTATCCGCAGTATACCTTGGTGTCGGGCTAGCATTTTTCTCAGCCACCCTTGTATTGGCCATTATACACTATCAAAGGACAACTCGCCGCAGGCACAACAGAAGAATTCAGTATCCACCACCACCTCTAAACTATGTCCTCCCACAGCAGCCACCACTGGCACACTTCTACCCACCCATACCGCCATGAGCCCCAACCGTCCACGGGCACTCTAGCCTCGACAGGAGAAACGAAGAAGATGTTCCTGGGGAGGTGGAGGTCAGCGTTCAGGAAGGAAGCGATGGAGGTACTTCCGGAGCAAGACTCCCCCTTATTAAGCTTTCTACCAACCTGCCCTCCCCTCACCAGTCCACCGGCGCTACCCCCCATCCAGCAGCATGAGATGTTCCTACTGCCGCAGACTTGGCAAGGTACCTTGTCCGACTTGGCTTGGGGCGAACAGGCCCTGGCACATCCCCAGCCGCAGAGCAACCTGCCAGCAGTCGTCTTGGGGGTAGCAGAGTACCAGCGGTCACCCCGGACCCCTATGAGATTCGCGTCAGTTCCACTTCCGAGCTCGACCTCATCTGGGACAACCTCAACCTACCCTTTACTGCCTTCCTCGACTACCACTCAAACCCCTATGCCATCCCTCACTATTGGGATACCCCAGTATGAATCACGACATGATCTCCTACTCCCCCGATCCCCACTGGACAGTCTTCGCCACCCGAGTTCCCTGTTCGAGGAACCCCAGGGACCTTGAACAGGCTCGCCATCCCAAGGCGAAGAAGGGAGCTGCCAAGGTCAGCAGCTGACATCATGCAGGAGCTCGAGGCATGGTACCAGGTCGACGAGCAGGGACTCAGCCAGTATGATCGCGAAAGGAGAAGAGCAGAGGCAGAGCGAGTGGCAGAGTTCAGAAGAATCGATGTCGGGGCAGGTGATTCCCCCAGCATCGATGACCAGGGAGAGATAGCATACCACACCGCCAATAGCTCCAGAACCGAGATACTCCC
Organism: Armillaria gallica; assembly: GCA_037576215.1. Taxonomy (NCBI): domain Eukaryota; kingdom Fungi; phylum Basidiomycota; class Agaricomycetes; order Agaricales; family Physalacriaceae; genus Armillaria; species Armillaria gallica. Next base: position 711,947 of record JBANDB010000016.1, on the reverse strand, counting down.
TGTCAAAGAGCATGTCAACGGTGTCAGAGGAAGGAGCCCCTCCCCCAGCCCCGTCCCAACCCTCGAAGTCCCGAACACTCCCCCAGCCGACCACCCCGATAACCATCACCTGGGCGTTGTACCTCCTGTCGACGGGCAAATTAGTTCAGGTCCCCACCGTCCTCCTCGCCGCGTCCCTAGGGGAGCTCTTTGAGCACTTTAGGCAAGAATTACTAGCAGATCAAGATTGGGCCTTGACGCCAGCCAGGAAAGATTATGCACATTATGGATATAGCTATATATTGAAGGAAGAAGCCGCTCATTTCGCCTGTGTCGCTTATAACATGATTTATCAGGACTGCCATGCCGAGGTACCAGCCAGGTATCAGCGACCCCAGATTGATCTACCACTGGTGACGTATATGCCGGAACCAATGGATGACGAACCCCCAGTACCGCTGCTGAGGGTTGCCATGCCTGACTACCCAAGGTGGCAACCAGGCTATGCTGCCATGGCATCAAGTTACGCATACCCCTGAGGGTACGGACCACCAGGCACCCAAGGGCAGCCCAGGCTCTTCGCCGCCACAAACGCTGATGACGGCGCTGGACCATCAAACGTGCCCCAGCCGCCTAGTAAACCACAACCACCCTCTGGACCACTGGCGGCACCACTTGTTATTCCTCAGAGGTGGGCACCACTGCGATATCCGCCACCACCAGGGCCCCCAGATCCCCCTGCTCCATGGGTTCTTGACACAGCAGATCCAGGACCCTGGGCAGCGCTAAAGCCGAACATGGTGAAGGAGCCCGAGAACTTCAATGGTGACTCCAATGATATCGCCTGGTTCTTCTCACAGTGTGACATGTACTTTTCGGTGTTCAACCAGTACTTCCGATACCACCTCCACAAGGTTATCTTCTGCATGTTGCGCTTTGGCAAAGATGCCCAGGTGTGGTGGGAACTATGTGCATGAGAGCTAGGAAGGGACATCAATGGGTTCCAGTTCTACCCAGCCTACGAGCAGTTTGTGGAGGAAGTCAGATGAAGGTTCTGGAAGGACGTGAACACGGAAATCAAGTTTGCACAGTGGGAAAAGCTTAGGCAGAACACCTTCCTTGACAGTGACTTATTCTTCCAGCAATTCGAATCACTAGCCTTTGAGGCGGGAGTCATTGGGATTGACCAGATGATGGTAGCCCAAGTTAAGAAGGCATGCCATTCAACCACTAAAGACATCATCTATGCAACAGACAGGGAGCTCCCAGTGAGTTACCAAGACTGGAAACGGCATATACTATGGATCGATCATAACTGGAGGACGCAGAAGGCAGAGCAAGGGGGTGCTAAAGCAGCGGACTGGAAGCAGCAAGCAAAGACAAACCCGACACTGACGACAAAGGTGAATCAGCAGCAGCAGAACAGTGTCTCGGAAAAGCAGATGGGAACTGGCACAACATATGGAGGGGCGGGCAAGCCCATGGATATCGACGCAGTACGCGCAAAGGTGAAGTGCTTCCGATGCGGTCAGGTCGGACACTTCAAACGAGACTGCCCCAAGTTGCCAAAGACGAAGGAAGAGGCACTACGATGCTTCAATTTCTACTGGGACCATGTAGCAACGAACAAGAAAACGGACTTGAAGGTCAAGGATGTAAAAGACGGGGCCGAGCAGTAAACGATTTGACTGACTCGACCAAGGACTTGGTTTCATCGGGTGCGCCCTGGTCGCCTGGTTGTAATACTCATAGCACTTCTGTAGTTATCAATATGCATTTGAATATACCCATTTGCGACTTCACTACTGAGAACAAAACCAAGAAAGAATCGAAACCGGCAGCAGGGGCTGCTGACCCCAGGACTGTGCAACCAGCTAAACATCCGGCAAGTAGCTCGTTAAGAGCAAAAGCAGCAGATGAAAAAGCAACCCTACCCATTGACAGGGACCCCTCGCTATTTGGGGGAGTGGAGACCAACATTGTAACCCCATCTCCCCTGCCAATGGGAGGCTGTGCAAGGTTGTCGAAGGAAGAGACTTCGACCACAACCAAGGAGGTAGTTGTAGGAATTGAGGTGTCGAAAGCAACGGGGGACCCCGTGGGCTCGGAGGGAGCTGGCGAGACTGGTAAAACTGTTCATTCAGTACAAGTCGAGCCTGTTGCCCGAGGTGACCCCTCTGAGAAACGCACCCCACGCCTCACCAAGGGAGGTCAAGAGCAGATACGTACCCCGCATCCTGCCCAGGAGCATCAAGAATCCTTAAGACATGACTCCTCGAGATATGACTCACAGGAATACTGTGCAGCTGATGAACAGGGGGAAGCTGCTGGCACCCAGGCAGTAAACAGGGGGCATCTGGTACAACTTGAGGAGATTCCTAATGATGAAGATGATACTAGCTTCTGACTGAGCCAAAAACCTAGTCAAAACCCTCCTGAGGCGACCCAGTCGACGGTAGTTGAGCTGATAGGCCCTGATGTGAAGACTGAGAAGGTCCCGCACCTGTGGCTCAAACCATTTGAAGCGAAATGGACATTGCGAGGCGTTAAAGAAGCAAGGACTAAATCAGAAGCGACAGCGATCCTAAGAAATTGGATCCATAAAATGTGAACCAGGGAGGTAGTCAATGAGATGGTCGACGGCTTAAGAGAGGCCACACGCACTAAGGCACTAGAATGGATGGAGGAGCTCCGACAACCCCAACGTTACATCTGCTGAGTGAGTGGGGGTGGAAAGGCCCTGACGACCGATATCCAGGTCAAGGCTCTGGGAAGCACCACCCGCGTTGCCTCATTGGCTCTAGTCGACAGCGGCTGCACTAGTAGCGCCATCAGCCGAGCCTTTGTCAAAAAACACAATATCCCCACCTAAGCAACAGCGGTGCCCATCACTGTATACAATGCGGACGGATCAAAAAACAGCGCAGGACAGATCACTGCCTTTGCTCAACTACGCATCATCATCGGAGATCACGCTGAAAGCATAGATCTAGTGGTCACCGATCTAAAGGACTATGACGTCTTCCTCAGGCACAATTGGTTAGTAAGGCACAACCTGCTAATCAATTGGCAAACTGGGAAAATGATCTTTGTCCAATGCCAGTGCCATCACACCCCGATCCCATTACCAGATGCAGATCCATATGACAAATGGGACGAGGAGCTTGAGGAGAGTGACACTATCCTCGCAATAAACTTTGAGGAAGCTATTCGTATCAGGGCAATGCGACATGTGGCCAATGACTTAGCAGCCAAAGCAAATGCGGACAAGAAAGCCAAAACATTCGAGGAAATGGTCCCCAAATGGTGCCGAGACTTCAAAGACTTATTCAATAAAGAGAGCTTTGATGAACTCCTGGAACCGAAATCATGGGACCACACCATCGAACTCACCCCAAACGCTAGTGCCAACCTGGACTGCAAAGTTTACCCACTTAACCGGGAGGAACAAGAGGAACTGGACAAATTCCTAGATGAGAACCTAGCCAGCGGAAGGATATGACCTTCCAAATCACCCATGGCATCACCATTCTTCTTCGTCAAAAAGAAAGACGGGAAACTAAGACCCGTTCAAGATTATTGGAAACTCAACGAGATGACAATTAAAAATCGATACCCACTTCCCTTAATCTCAGAACTTATGGACAAGCTGCACGGTGCCAAATATTTCTCTAAACTAGACGTGCGATGGGGGTACAACAACGTTCGTATCAAGACAGGGGATGAGTGGAAGGCAGCCTTCAGAACCAACCGTGGCTTGTATGAGCTGACAGTAATGTTCTTTGGGCTCACCAATTTGCCTGCCACCTTCCAATGGATGATGAACAACATCTTTAAAGATCTCATCACGTCTGGGAAGGTCACCATCTACCTCGACGACATCCTTATCATGTCCAAGACAAAAGAGGAACATCGTCGAATTGTACGGGAAGTGCTGGCAACCCTGCAAAAGCACAAGCTGTTCCTTAAAGCCAAAAAGTGCGAGTTTGAGGTCCTGGAAACGGAATATCTGGGTGTCATTATCAGCGAAGGTAGTATCCAGATGGACCCTGTCAAAATCAAGGGAATCCTCAACTGGCCAGTACCGACCAAGAAAAAAGAACTACAATCGTTCTTAAGGTTTACGAACTTCTACCGACGCTTTATAAAAAACTATAGCAAAATCATAAAACCCATGATGCAATTAATGGGCAACGATGCATGGAAGTGGGGCAAGGCTCAGCAGGAGGTGTTCGAGCAGTTGAAGAAGCAGTTGGCTGAGGACATCGTACTCACTATACCAACAAATGAGGGAAAGTTCAGAGTAGAGGTGGATGCCAGCAAGGGAGCCATCGGTGCAGTGCTCTCTCAAGAGCAGGACGGCAAATGGAGATTGGTCTCATTCCTGTCCAAATCTCTTTCCATCACCAAACACAACTATGAGATCTACGACAAAGAACTCCTTGTGATCATGCTCGCTCTTGAAGAGTGGAGACATTACTTAATGGGCACGTATCAAGACTTCGAAATCTGGACGGATCACCAAAACCTCCAGTACTTTCGAAAACCCCAGAAGGTAAACCGATGCCAAGCTCAGTGGATTACCGAGTTGGCTGAATACCATTTCACCCTCCATCACAAAGCTGGAACCGCCAACAAAAAGGCTGACCTACTTTCCCGACGAGCAGACCACGACCAAGGGCAGGATGACAATGACCAAGTCATAGTCCTATCTCCAGAACACTTCAGGGCCATGATCATGCCCACGTTCAAAGAGACACACCAACACGTACAAACCGCTACCTGGAAAGTTCACCTCTGGGATAACGCTGTCACCAGTTCTGTCAATCATGACCGTGGCATGAAGATGAAGGATGGACTCATCTGGTACGATGGCAGGATCTATGTTCCCCAGGACCATGCTCTACGAGGGGAAATTATCACCTGATCTCACAATCATGTCACCGCCGGGCATCCAGGTATTGAAAAGACCAAAGAACTCGTGTTACGAGAGTTCTGGTGGCCGAAGCTGAAAAAGGACATCGAAGCCTATGTACGAGCCTGCGAAACTTGTCAGCACACAAAAAGCAGCACTCAAACGAAGGCGGCACCTCTCCACCCCAACGAAATACCTTCTCGCCCCTGGACCCACATTTCAGTAGACATGGTAACAGGTTTACCCAAAAGCAATGGCCACGACACCATTCTGGTGATCATGGATCGTTTCTCGAAAGAGATCATCCCAGTCACGTGCTCCACCGAACTATTGTTGGAAGGGTGGGCAAAGATTTTATGAGATGAAGTATACACCAAGCATGGAATGCCCCAAGTCGTCATTTCAGACAGGGGGACAGTGTTCATATCCAAATTCATGAAGGACCTTTACGACCTCTTGCAAATCAAGGGCAACGCCTTGACAGCCTACCACCCCCAAACAGATGGGTAGACTGAGAGGGTTAATCAAGAAATTGAAAAATACCTCCGCATGTTTGTCAACCATCTCCAGACCGATTGGGCGGAATGGCTCTCACTCGCCGTGTTTGCCCATAACAATCGAGTGCACTCCTCTACCGGCAAAAGCCCCTTTGAAGTCAACTACGGCTACAACCCCAATGTGTTACCAGGAACAAAGACCACCGCACCATTCTGTACCCCCGCCTCAAATACCTTCATCTCCAAGATGCAAGAAATCCATGCCGCTGCCAAACAGTCCCTCGAAAAGACCGCACTACAAATGAAGGCACAATATGACAAATCGAAGTGCCCAGCCATCAAATACAAAATAGGCGACAAGGTCTGGCTTGACACATCCAACCTCTATCTCCCCCGGCCGAAGAAAAAACTTGATGACAAACGAACAGGGCCTTTCGAGATCAAAAACAAGAAAGGTGCTTCGGCTTACACTCTTGCACTACCAACCAACTGGAAAATTCATCCAACCTTCAACAAGTCATTGCTCACCCCATACACTCCCCCTGTGTTTCCCAACCAGGAACAACCACCTCCTCCACTGCCAGACCTTATAGATGGCAAAGAACACTACGAAGTCGAAAAAATCTTAAACAGCAGACAATGTCGAGTTTGAGGGAGACGAGGGGAACCACTGAACACGGTGACAGACTATTTTGTTAAGTGGAAGGGCTATGGACCGGAATCAAACAGTTGGGTACAGGAAGGCGACATGGATGCTGACGAACTCATTAAGGAGTACCTCTCTGAACGTGTCAACACAACCTGCAGCATATGAGAGGATTGGCAATCCTATACAAGTCCTTTTACAGGGAGGAAGGTGTGGTATGACCAAGAGTCATTATGGGACTTATTTGGAGGTAATGACAATCCATCCACGGAAACCAAATCACCCTTCAAACTGATGGAGATACCTTAATGGCAGTTGGGACGCCTGCCTTAAGGAGGGGGTAATGTCATGATTTATTCATTTTTTACTTTTATCTTGTCTTATCTTTCATAACCAGACCAAGCAGACCGCTGATCATAGGGGTATCGAAGCAGCAGGACAACATTCCCATGTTATCTCTGCGTTCGCACACAATCTCGCTTCGCTATTGCGTATTCACGTGCTTCTACTCCAATGGTGCATGCTCACAAACCTTATCCCTTTTGCATGGTCTATTATTAGAACCCTCACTTCAAATACTTAAGTAGTAGCTCTCACTGTATGTACCCCAGCTTCAAGCTAACTTTAATCTATACTGAAACTATCGCTTAATCTGTTGCAGACAGCTAAGGACTTTTCCTTGATGCCTATTGTTTAAGGGACTCATTGGTGACTGCCCGAACGTGAGACAGCCATTGTTTACCCTTGATAGGAGTTCAGGTTTAATAATTAGAAAAAGGGCAAAATGACCACATGTGGCATATATATTATCTGGTCCATTCAAATGTAGCTTCCAGACTGTCTCTACTATCTAAATTCAATCTTACCAATGTCAAGTATGTTCTCATGTCCTGGCTTAATGCATGCACAAGCTATAATAAGCTACAAAGTTGATATACATTGTAAATTTTACACCAATCTGGGGCTTTCAGAAAGAAATATCAAAATTGCAGAGTTCATAACATGGAAAGGGACCACTAGACATATTAAAGAAGATGCCCAATAGTAGTCAGATGACACTGCAAAAATCCATTTGCAATTCCGTTGATAGTGCTCCAACCCTTTCCCTTTAAAAGTGTTTATAAAGGGTTTTAAATGTTTTATTTTACCTTTTATTTTACATGACCTGGTAAAGGGTAAAACAAAGGGTAAACAAATGGTAAAGGGTATAAAAGCCACGTGTAATATAGGTGTGATAAACAACACTTGTGTAGTGCTATGAATGGTTGACCATGAAACTTATACACAATAATGCGATTCAGGTCATATTCATGTCTGGATATGGACATAACCGCCTCGGCCTGAGCTCGGCAGAAGACTCGAACCGCACCAGGCCATTTGATGATATTTCCTGGGAACTTTTCAAGGCTGCATATCAAAGCTACAAGTCACCAGAGGTACGAGAAAGTGTACATGTACATGTACTGGATTATAGAGGCTCAATCCAGGGTGGTTACAGGATCCTCTGTGTGATAGTATGAGATCACATGATATAACCCTTTATAAAGGGTTTACAAATAGTTTACAAAGCTTTTCGAACCTTTTTCCTTTATTTTGCCGGGACCAGCAAAGGAAAAGTAAAGGGTTGGAGCACTATCCGTTGAGTAGTTGCTGAGAAAAGTCGGAGTGTCCAGCTTCCATATATGTCCAGCTTCCTGATCGGGTACAGTACTCACGACCAGTTATGGCTTTCTATAACCCTCTGTCATTTCCTCATTCTTCGGAAAGAATTGGGGATTGGCTGCCGGCCTCTGTTGTTTCGGACTCTGAAACATATCCCTGGCATTGCCGGCAAAATAACTTGGACGTCCTTTCTTCAGAAAAATGTACTCTATGGTCATTAGAACAAACCAAGCACTTCAGCTCCTACCATCAGGAGCCTGGTATAGCTACCAACATCTGGCTTCGCTGAAATATCAATTCTTCCCACAAATGACATGCTTCTCAGTCCAAGAAAAGAATATATAGCACTCGAGTTCAAGTTTGCTATCGTCAATCAAGCTACTGTGACCATACAGCAGCCCAGCTCACAAATTAATGAGACTTGTAGCTACACCTCATGACATCTTGCACCTCGTTGAAGGAGGCTCTCATTATTCCAACCACAATGGACCCTGCTCACCACCATTATGTATCCAATCCCAACGTGTTATATATGAGATCTATATGTGAATATATCATGTCGTCCTTGCCACCTGCCCTTGGTAAACTGCGACACCTCTATATCCCACTGCCATCCTGAACAGAGAGAGATACCCCAACAATGGTATATCTATTGTTATGCCCAACAAACCAAGCAGAGATGATGATGAAGCTTGACTTTGCCCATAGTCATAGTATGTTGAGCATACATGTTCTTTGTCATAAGGGCTGCATGAACAAGGCAGCGACCAGCCCGCTCCTTGCATCACCAGCCTTTGTCCATCTGATACTCCTGTCACCAGTGGTCATCCAGATGTCGGGCGACTGAGAGTGGGGTATAGTCGTTGATGTCATCGAGACAATATGGCACATTCTGCATATTTTAGATGCCATGACATCCATCGCCATCGGTTTCGTTCCTTGAAAACCAAGACGATGCGACTTTGACCAGCCATCACAGCAACGTTGGATTGGATAGAGCGAGAGATAGTTCCCAAGCTGGTGTATTTAAAGGGAAAGACCCGGTTCATGCATCTCCGTGCTATAGGGAGCGACACCTGGGAATTGCTTGTTGCGTGGTTGCACCATCAGGATATATATATGGTGCAATATGTGGATGCCCATCTGAATGTACAAATGAAAGCTGTATTAGCTATGCTCAGCTAATAAAAAGGTTGAAATACCTCTCAAAGAGTAGTGAGTGAATGGATGGAGAATGTCAATGTTGAAAGCAACACTGTCCAACTTAGTCAATTCAACCATAGGACCAGTAAGTTTAGAGTTATACCAACAGCTTGAAATACTCCAGTCACTGACCAAGTCTGGTCCTCCTGATGCAGTCCACCTCGTCCCAATATAGGCACAAGTGAAAGTGTTTCTGTGTGTTACCCATACAAGCATCAAAATTCTTCCCTCATATGTCTAGAGTCACTATTTTGTGAAGCACTGTGTTGTCATGCATCCATGCTATCCTGCAAGTACGATGTTGCCCTAGTCTGTCTATCTTGTGGTGAAAGGGGAAAAAGGAAAATCCGACATTGCAATTGTAATTGCAGTGCCAAGTTCTTAGCATCAAAGCAGATACTATTCGCATGAAGAGTAGTATCTTTTCGGCTGGTGATCGGAATGGGGAGGAGAGGGAATAGGAAGGAAGAGGATGACTTTTCATTAGAGGTCAATGAGCCAAGTCTGCTGGTGAAAGGTACCGCTTGCATGACATGTACCTCTCCATAGAGATTGAGCATTGGGACCGATACTGAGGGAAAGGTGTACTGTAGAGAACGAGGGCTGAATGCGACAAGCAGCCTGATTTGATTGATGAGAGTCATCCTATATCACACTTGGCACCCAATAGGCTAAAATGACTCCATTAGAACGAGTACTTTAATAACATCATCCATTACTCACTGATCTACTGCGACACAAGCGCAGCATCCTCTGAGACTACTTCCTCCAGTGCAATAGCCAACCAAGTTTGACATGCAAGCTGTCTCTCATCTACCAGCGGCAACCAAAGACAGGCTTATTCTTTTGCCATCAGTGCACTTATCATTGGGTACTGAAGGTCCAAAAGCTTGAGCTTGAAGGGTTAGGTGGGATGGGAACTTGTGGGAGATAACCATGATATACTGCTTGGAATAGCAACACATCTGTGTCGTGTGTGGGGCTGAAAAGAAGGTGCTGCTGCATGGTGTAGGGGAATCGGCACTTACTGAAGAGGTGCAGGTGGACAACAGTGCTGCAGTGCATTATCTTGAGTCATGAATGGTCGAGATGCAGGCCAAAGGAGAAGGAGAGACACAAGACAAGGCGCACCATTACAGACAGATGAGTGCCAACTTCACCGCAGTCCTGAAAGCAACGTACTCGCTGGTGTATTCACCCAACTTTCTCTCTACCATCTCTTCTGTTGATAGCAGAGGTAATCACGGGTCACTTCGTCTTGGACTAGAATATTTGTTAGATACATATATGAGTTCACAAAAAAAGCTCTGACTTCAATCATCATCTTAGTTGATTCCATTGTCATCCTATGCCATTCTTTGGTCTTGATCGATGCAGAGTAAGACTTCTTGCTGATATAAAGTCGCATAGCATGGGTAGTTTCACAGCGCTAGGTGATTTTGGCCTGGCTGAGCCTGTATCAAATAAATGATAAGATTGTGAATGTGACAAATGAGGATGTTACTCACAGGGCACCAATTGCCTTCACCATCTATTCATTCTTTTATTTAACTGCGTGTCGCCTTAACGGTGAAAGATGGCCGATTCTTCATGTTGCTTCGCCGCTGCCCCTGTAAGACTCAAACAAGGGCTATATGGTTCCTGTAGAATGAATGTAGTTCTACCATGAAATTACCTGGGTTAACTTACCAGGTGGGCAGTCAGTTGCAGCCTATGGAATGAAGCCGGAGATTGTCATAGCCCAGATAGTGATGGTGGTAGTAAAGATACATGGATGCCGCCTGGCGGTTCCAGTTCCGGATTTTGAAATTCCCGTTATGGTTTTTTAATCGGGACCACATCGAACACCTGTCATTATTCGGCCAGGGACTAGTGCGAACACCAAATCCATCCGCTTCCTCTATTCCTTGCACCTTCTCCATGTCGATAACTCAGTCATTATGGCCCTGTGCCTTTTTCCTGGCAGATGTGTTGGTACTATTGTTGAGGAGATACTGACAGCGTCAGGCAGCTCTATCCCTGAGAGGAAGGACAGACGGTTAGCTGCAGCTGAGGAGCGGGTCTGAACTTCATCCGGTTGGCGGTCATCACATATTCAAGGTGCATCGACTAGTGACTGATACTGTCTCATCACACTAGCTTTGTTAACAGATGCTCTGTCTCCTTTGCTGCGCACATTCAACGATCGCTTGGTCCAAACGTCGCTGTCCACAACAACAAATGCCAAGGAGCCCTGTCAAGGCATCACCGTCATCATTGACACCTCGTTTATATGCATGGAGAGCAAGGAATCTTATCAAACAACGCGCTTTATGTTATAGTCAGTATAACACTCGTGCATTCCCTGTCTCCTGCTACATTGAGGACATCTCTTATTATTCTGATCATGATGGTCCTTGTTCACCACCATTATACATCATGCCCTCCTCTGTCCCGCCATTGTCCCATCCCACCATCATCCAAACAGACAATGATACTCAGAAAGTGGTTCCATTATCAAGGCCAAGCTATGATGGAGCTCGACTCTGCTCACAGTCTATCGAGCATACACATTTCTAGCAAAAGGCTGTGTAAATGAGGCAACCAATTCACCTCTTCCATTACTGACTGTTGTCGACTCCATGCTTCCATGGCATTTTTCAGAGGTCAAGCAAATGACTCAGAGAGTGGATCACGATCACTGACATTGTCACCATGTAGGACCATGGCATGCTCTACCTATGCGACCCCATGAGATTGGCACTGTCACTATCATTCCGATGCAGTTATACACCTTTTACCAGCTGTTGCAGAATTTCAGGCTGTATGAGCCCTCAGCTGACAGATTGTTCACCAGCCCTGACTAGTATCGACTCGACTGGATGGCAGAAAGTTGCAGTTCATGAGACTACATGACATTGAAGACCAATACTTGGCAAATGTTTAGGTATTGGAATATTTATTTGATGTATTAGACACAGGATGTATACACCATTATCATAACACTCTTCACAATATTGTCATATGATATATTTCTCACTCGAGGATAGACAGAGATTTTATCCCCTGCTTTGACTTTGGCCATCCATTCCTTGATGGAAGATGGGGCATTATGGTAGTCCCATACATTGACATGAGTCCGATGCTGCTCATCAGTGCTGACATTATCCTGAATTTTCATGAACACACCAGGGATGGACTTGACTCCAGCTTCAAACCAAGTGGTTGAATCAGAATATAAGCCTCTACTGGCAGTGTGCCTCTCAAATATTGAAAATATTGAATCTGTTTGAGCAATCAGTCTCTAATAAGCTATAGCAGTTTATGAGGTCTCGCACTTTTTTTGGTGGATAACATTGTGAAAATGATGCGCCGAACTGGGTTTTCTGGGCCACCAGCAATCGGTGGTGTAGAGATATAAGGCTCACGAGGGGAGCGAAAATCAACTTTGGTGTGATTATGTTGTTCAGCAGAAGTCACAATCCACAATTGGGTGAAATCAAGGATAGCCCGGATAATATGAGGTGGTGGCAAAGAAAGTCGCTTTTCCAAGAGGCGCACTATTTTCTTGATGTCCTGCTGCAACTTGGGGCCACCACCTCCAGGTGTCACCAAATACTGTTGTGTCTCTGGGTACCATGGCTCTCTGATTGCCCACTCCAGGTACTCAAAATTTTGAGGTAAACATTGATCAAATGAAGCCTCCTTATCTAGCAGATATTGGACAATATCCGAAGACTGTTGGTTCAGAGCAAAGTCAAGGGGTGTTTTCCCTTGAGAACGAGGACTGATATTGCAGCCTGCCTTGACAAGAACTTTGACACTGTCAATACTGCCATACCTTATGGCTGCATGCAAGGCAGTATTGCCACTGATGCTGGACCTGGTATTCACATCAATCCCATGATGGATCAAAATCTGAAGAATGTCTGCATGACCATAGTTGGCAGCTCCAATAATGACATTGCTATGATCATCCTCTTGTGCTTGTGCTCCTTCTAGGGACCATTCGGGGCGGGGCTCAAGCGGAAATACAGTGGCTGAGCCATGCTGCAAAAGGAGCTTGACTGCTTCAATGTGTCCATACTTTGTTGCAAGGAAGATGGGTGACACAACTTCATAATTGCAATCATAATGCCAAGCGCAAGTATCCACATCAACGTGAAGGTCTTGTAAAAGCATTTTTACAGTGTCTAGCTTGCCAGTAAAAATGCTAATCATCAAGGGTGTTCCAAAGTAGAATAACGGGTGCTCTTTGAACTGGGGAAGTTTGTGCAGGAGGTCCCATACCAATGATGCAGGCCCTTCAGACACGAGAGGATAGACCATATAATCCAGCTCTTCAACAGAGGTGGTATTTGACAGGTCTTGCCATGGATAATTCAACAGGAGTCCAACCTCATCCTCTAGCCAAGATAGACCAACAGGATAATACGGACAGACAAAACCCCCAATGTCTTGGAATGGTTCGTCATTTGACTCTGTGACATTAAGGAGATCTACATGAACCATAGGGTCATCCCAATGCTCCTGCCACTGCAACTCAGAGTAGCCATCCTTTGTGATATATCTCAGCTTTCTGCCAAAATAAGAGACTTGTCTGCGCAAATGCCGAGCGAGTATGCTCTTCTCAGAGTCATCAGAAAGTGCAAAGAAAGTGTGGATATTGGAGGGCAGTTCTCCTGACTTGGAGCAAGTTTCATACATTTTGATGGTATGCAGAGCCCAGTTTGAAACGACATAGACAAGGAAAGGGTGCTGTTCTAAATGCCTGGCAAGGCTTTGTAGTGTTGTACATGGCCCATTCTGGAAATCCCCAAATTGAAGATATGCAGAGAGTAGGCCAGTGATATGTTGGTGTAGGAATGACATTGACGGGATATGGTAGATACGATGATGTGCTGTGCCTTTGAGGTAGTCGGAGAATAAAAAATCCTAGCGAGAAGAATCAGCCTGATGTCGATCGCGGTGACAATGTTTCGCACCTGCACAGACGCATGGGATAATGTCAAAATATCTGACTCGGTGTTATGGCGGACAAGACTTGAGCACATCTCCAAAAGATGCTTGCCACTCAGAGGCTTCAAGTCCATGTTCAGTGAGTCTCTTCCTGCTTCTACCATAACAGCCTCCATGACTTCCTCAAGACGCAACTGCCAATGTGATCCCACCAGCCACCAAAGCGTACGCTGGACTATTTTAACAGCACGCTGGCCCTTTGATTTGACTCTCTCGAAGATCCTTTCATACATTGAATTCAAGTCTGCAGGGAGATTTCGGAGTATCTCGTCAATGTCATTCTCAAAATCCACTTCTACTAAGGATTGCAGCTGACAGTCAACCAAGCGGAACCTACTTGGAAGTCAATGATTTTCATTCTGATGGTAGTAATGGAAGTACTTACATGCCGTTGGCTTTCTCCAGGAGAGTCGATGATATACGTATACGAACTGGTTCACGAAGATGTGCAAGCGGGAGATAAGTGGTGTTCATTTTTTCCTCAATAAATCTTCGTATATCATCCTTGACTCTCTGAGTTTCGTTAATGAGTGAGATAGTAGGGACGCTGCTCAGGACGTCAAAAATGTCCTGCTCTGCTCTGCTGGTAACAAAAACGGAAATTTTGGAACCTGCAGATGCCAACATTCGAATTGCTGCTATAGATTCTCTCCGGCCTGTCTGCGTGCACTCGTCAAGGGCATCAATGACGATGAATACGTGCTTCCAAGGTGCACTCGCTTTCCCCAGCAACTCGACGAGGTATTGGAGAAATTTAGGTGGATCTGCATGGTGCCGCTGCATGGTCTTCTCCAACTCGGCGAAGTCTGGGTCCTCGACAAAGTCCTCCGGTTTGCAGTGGTCGAGGAGCTGCGCGAGTAGCGTGTGCAGTAATACGACTACATCGGTGCTCCTGGCATCCTGGAAGTCGGCAAAAGTAAACAAAACGATACTCTCGCCGGCGCGCTTGAGGTTTCTTTCCAGATAATCAATTACAGATGACCTGCATACGTGAGTTGGCATGATTTGAGAGCAGACTTATAGATGCGAGCCTTACGTGAGGATTGTTTTTCCATTGCCCGCTAAAGAATTCCGAGTCAGGATGGCATGATCGGTCGAAGATGAACGTTTGAACACTCACGTATACCATTCAGCCACAGAAAAGAACCAGTAGATTCACACCACGAGACAAACAGGCAATGTGAAGGCAGCCAGTCACATGTTTCAGGCTGACGCCGTCCACGCACTTCTCGCAGCTTCGCCTGGGAATTGAGAGGCTCCAGCCATTTCACAACGTTCTGGAGACGTTCAGCTACGAGATTTTTTGGTAAGGGCATACGCGCTAGAAATTGTTTGTGAGATCACCTAATTCCTTGGCTGCCTTCTTAGCATCAGCTTCCTGCTGGCGCTTGTTCATTTCGGCAATATTTCTCCTGAAACCCATGCGCAAATTAGCAAGTGGTGCATGGACCAAACGAACACGTACACCATCTGGAGCAGAAGCGGCTGAAAATTCCCAGAATTTTGCTTCAGATCGTCGCAAAGCGCCTTGATTTCCTTCTTGCCTGACCACGCCCACTTGACGCTTGTCCCGAGGGTAAACTTGAATTGTGGATCGTGATACTTTTTCAAAACGGAATCCAACTTGTCCAAGGCCGTTTTGTAATTCTGCAGCGACGCAGACAGTCGACCCTTCTCCTTGTCCTCCACTCCGCTAAAATACTCCTGTAGCTCCACTAACATAGCCCGGGTGTTATCGAGCTCTTTCATCAGCTCCGAACATGCCTTTGGGGCGTCCTTGACCTCGTTGAAGAAGTTGTAGCCTTTGATACACTGCTCGATGAGGTCTGGAATTTCATTCAGAAGGGCGACGGGGTCCATTGGTATGGCAAAATCGAAGAGTAGCAGTGCGAATGTGGTGGAAAGAGACAAGAGACGATATGCTGTATATCTATCACCATCAGTTGCCGTGTGTATGGGAAGGTGACTAGGAAGCGGGGATGACGGAAGCTTCTTATCGGGATTCGGATATGGGAAACCCAATCACGGCGAGTAGTACACACAGCAAAAGCGCTTACGAGTGGTAGTATAATTGGACAGCACACTTGGAGTGATTCTTAGGTCCACGGATGAATGAGTTGTTGAAGACAGACGTTGCTAATGATATTAAAACGATGGCTTGCTGGAACTAGGGCTCGGACACGTGTGGGATATCGTATGATTACAACAATGTGTGGCTGTGGTATGGCCTTTTTAATGACGAAGTAACTGCCGTCATCATATACGGCGACGTGCAATGGTGCATGAGTACAAGGCCCCGTCTCTGCCCTCAGTATAGTCGGAGACAGAGACATGCTTTCTCGCTGCAATGCATGTCAATTTTCGGGGTAAAGTAAAGGGATGACCACAGTGAAGACGTCGATAAGGCAATATTCCCACAAGCCTCCGAAAGAACCAACGGCGCTTCTTCAGTTCCATTTGGATGAAACATTTCCAACACCCTCAGCGTCTAAACACGCCACAAAGATCTCACAAATGATGTCCTCTAGGATCCTAGGAGTTGGACCGGATGATCGTCTAGCAGCATCCAGTCATACATTCCACGCATCTTTCCTATCTTCGAACATAGAACATGTTTCGGTCATCCATTCCTGCAGCTCAGCAAAGGTCCCACAACATTCTCCGATAGTGCTCTCCAGGTGAACATGCTCGTATCGGCGAGGCTTTGACGAGGTTGGATACCATATGAGGGGCCTTCGGGAGCAGTACCAGCTTTGTACGATAGCGATGGCTTCGCATGAAGATATCATGATTTAAGAACTCGATGGCAAATAGATTGGTGGTCCGAAGTACCACAGGACATGACACCTTGAGGAAGAAGTCAGAATTTCGGGGAAGAGCCTCTGAAAAGGTACAAAAAGTCGCATCCGCCGGAAATAACTAGGAAACCCTAACATGAGGAAAGCAAGGTTAGTTTTATATTCGTGATCTGGCGGGGCGACATACCGTACACGAACCAGTCGCATCCTTCCATCGGCCTTCGCCACTCTCCATCAAACCATCATCGGCACCTACTCTCGACCTCGGGGTCTCCCTCCTCTGACGTCTGCATTCAGTCAAGCAAACCTATCCATCCATCCATCTGCAAGCCTTTATTTCGCCATTTCCTCCATGAATAAGGAGTATTCACAACGATATGAAGATGATGCCCGTCCGACGAGAAATGTGACGGCGATGGCAAGGGAATGGCCAGAACTGTATTATTCACCAGTAACGGTGTTCCACGCCCCGTAGAAAGCATCTCTTGTTAGACGGTCCCTGTTCGCCGGCGTTATGTATATAGTCCCGACGTGTCATACATGGGATCAGTACGTGCAAATATCGTGCCGTCCTTGCTGGCCGCCCTTGGTAAACCGCCCCGCCTTCACATCCCCCTGCTGTCCCAAACAGAGGAGGGCTGATGATGGAGCTCGCCTTTGCTCGCAGTCAGTCAAGCGTATGCGTTCTTGGTCATGGAGACTGCGTGAACAAGACAGTGACGAGCCCGCCTCTTCTATCACTGCCTATTGTCTACCCAAGGTTTCTTCATCCAGTGGTCATTCAGAGGCCTGGTGACCGAGAGTGGGTTACAGTTGCCGACATCGTCGAGAGGTTATGGTCAAGTACTTGTCGCTCTGCGGATATTGTCATTGCTATTGCTCTTTGAGGACAATGCACCTTTTGACAGCCATCGAAGGATGTGGGGAGGATGCGGTGCTGCGAAGAATGAGATCTGAGAAGCCGTTCCGTGTTCTAGACTTGCTAGCTTGCATATTTGAGGGGAAGACATGGGTTAGACGGTGACACCTGGGAACGTCTTGTTGTGTCAGGCATGCAAATTGCGCATCGGGATCTTTATTCGATGTAGCTGTGGACTTGGCCGCCATTGCAAGTATGCATCAACTATGCTTAACAGACAAAGACGGTAGATTCCCCATGGATGAACCATTTTTAGAGTACCGGAGCATGAATGGGTAGTATTGGCCGTTGACGTCGAGTTCAGCGGTCGGTGGTCTTTAACCCCAGGGAAAATAGGGTTAGAGCCACAGCTCGCATTGGGCAAGAAAGACTTACTGTATGCTGGTACACCTCTCTGGTCACCAATGAGACTCTTTTTGGCGCTGCGATCCAACTCGTCGAGCATGGAGGCAGGCATAAGGGTTCTGGAAATTGCTCGCATCGGTCTTCCCCGACGTGCCTTGAGTCACCACTGCACGAAGTGCCCTGCGATAACACATCGCCGCTATCCCAGGGTATGAGCATGATGTCCCCTAATCCGTCCTTCTTGCAGCAGAAGGAGTCGCGCCAATTCGGTATCACAATACGACACCACGCTGTCAGCATCTTGTCATCTTGATTCCATCAGAGTCTACAGAGAATCGGCAGGACAAGGTTGTGACATGGAGAACGTGGATGGAATGCGACAGCAAATAGTAAAGTAGTCCGGCATCACGCTTGGCATCGTGTGCAGTCGAATCTTGGAGCGCATCCGGAAGGCAGCTTGAGGAGGCTACAAGGCTAAAAAGTGATCACCATTCGAGCACAATTATGCCAGTAACAGCTATTACTCACCTCGGTCTAACACACGACACTCTCAGAGTATCTCCTCCATGATGATCACCAAGACTATCGCGCGATGTGCGTGTCTACCAGCAACGATTCGTCCCTCCCATCGCCTGTCGCAGTCACTGTTACTGCCTTCCATCACCTCGACTGCCTAGGCGTATCATATATCATCCCACGTCCCACGTCCTCGTCTCTTTCTGACGTTTCCCAAGCCAGCACGGCTGTAGAATTTCTAGGCGGTGAGAGTCTGAGCATGACTATATATCCAGTGTCCATGGAGCCCCAGCGATGATTCTGCAAAAGTTCGCACGTCTAGTATCCTGAAAATTACTTGTTAAGAGCAATTTAAGGTTTTGTGAAACCAACGCACCAGTAGCGTACGGTATTATTTACTGCAGAACGAAGCCGTATGTCAGAGAGTGATGGTGAGCGTTGGTTCTCAGCGGGATTCTTGGTGACCGATCGCTCTGTCACCGGCTCGGGTCGCCTCGGTGCCTCGGTGCCGGTGATCCGATTTCAAACTCCGACGATGCGTCATCGTCCTTGCTCTCGCTGGCACAGTCACCGATCTTGCGAGTGGCTTGTCCCCCACCATCCTCGCTCGTCACCGACGCCTGGGCAGGGGTGGGTCACCATCCTGGGGGTGTGTGACTCGTCACGCTCACGGCTCTCTCTTCTCTCGGGCTTTCTCGGGGCCGGGCCCTAGTGTCTCAGCTTTGTCTCTCTCTTTCTTTCTTTCACCCTCTCTCTTGCTCTCGGACGAGCGTGCGTGCGCGATTTTTTTTTTTTCGTCGCCTTCCCAGCAGCAACAAGCTACAAGACAAGACAAATGAGCAAGCCGGGAGGAGGATGGGAAGGTCACGATGCCGGGGTGAATGGGGAGCTTCTGAGGGAGGTTTTGCAGGACTTGGAAGGACCGGTGGTAGGCAGCAGCATGTCGAGGTGAGTCAAATTTAGCATGGAGAGCATATGGCGAGCTAACGGGGACACCTGCATCCCCACAACAGTAGCAGTTCGCCGCTAGTCATCTCTTCTGAGGCTATTGCTGACCACCCCTTTCTTGCCGCGTTCACCACCACTCCACACGCTGATCCTCCACCGATGCCCTTACACACCCTTCCTGGCGCGTTCAGGTGTGTTTCCTGCCATGAGCCACTCTGTGTTGACCCCGTTCTCGCCTACTGCAATGACGACGACGATGAGCCCAGGAAATTCAGCAAGATCTGGGCCCTCACTGAATGTGGGCACCTGCTTGACAGCGCCTGCGTATCCGCCTACCTCTGTCACCCCAAACAAGTCGTGAGGAGTCTGATCCCTCCCTCCAAACGGCTCTGGGACTGTACTCATGCCGAGCGCCCGTCCCCCTCTGCGATGGTGTTTTCGTGTCTGGTCCCATCTTGCAACACGATCTTCTGCATGATCCAAGTGGGAATGGCCACCAAGCCTCGCTGGACCTTCAGCAGAGATGCCAGTGGTCAACGGCCTCTGCTTATGCCCTACGGCCACTACTGGTGTGATCCACGGGGCTATGCTACTCTGGAAGACTTGGATCGTGCCAGAGTGCGATTTGATGTCGCGGTCCGTGGATGGGAGGATCCAATGCGATGGCGGTTTCAGAAGATGGTACCATTGACGAAGGAGTACTCATAGGGCACTATTGTGTAGTTGTAGCTTAGCATCTGTTGTAATACTGTACATATGTAATAACATTTTTTTTGGACTTCATCCTGTTTGCTCCCTTCCCAGGCTGGCCCCAGGCCTTCACCAACACCAACACCAACCTTAAGAACATGACTGTCTTTGCTTCTTGCAGACACGAGGATCTGCAGCCAACTTTCTTTTACGGTTGCTCTCTGTTTGTCCTGAGCCGAGGGTGAGTGAGAGGATGTACAAAAATATCAACTTGAACAAACCTGCTGATGAGTTCTCCTCATTCTCGACCATAACCGTAACACTTCTGTCCATTGCCTGCTGTTCCCGCAATATCTTGACTTCTTTGCACAGAGTGTTCAATCCCTTTGGCCGCTTTGGGTCTGGCTTTAGGCACATTTCCTCAAGCTCTGCAATGACTTCTTGAGATGTTATTTTGCACTTGCTGATTTCATGCTGGATCCACTCAGGTATTTCACAATAACGCTGCCAGGTCTTCAGGGTGGACTAAAGAGAAGATACTGTTAGTGTGGCATCCTATCCTACAGGAATGAATGAGAAGCACACCTTGCTTATATTTCTCCACCGGTGACTAAAGCACTCTTCGACCACACGAATGGGAGGCTTCAACATTGCCTGTCCATTTTTGTCTGTTTCCTCCTCTCCAATATCGTACAAGGTCCAGAGGGACTGGAGGTCAAACTGGTCAAGGGTCTTTGATGGCTTGTATAGATCCCATAGCATCTGAGGCTGCTGGACATGAGAAAAAATCTCAGTCCAGGTCGCATTGTGTTGTCTGAGGATTGGAGGGACAACATGTACTGGCTGGTCTGATGAGAATATCAGGTGTTTTGTTTAAACTGTTAAGCCATTTGTCACTCACTTGGCTTATGAAATGCATTTACAGGCAGTAAAAGCAAATCAATCTGTCTTGATACAGGTGCAGAGAATATATCTGAGTCATCTGACATTGTCACAGGAGGACTTGAGGGGTGCAGCAACTGTAGCTTTTTGACTGGAGATGAGTGAGTTGGAGTTTCAGCATCTACCAATACCAGTGGTGATTTGACTTTGAATATGCATTAGAAAGACTTATAGATGAAAGAGATTACATCAATGACATACCAGAGCTGGTGGAGGCATGGTATACCTCATTTGAAAATCCCTTTTGAGGAGAAAACATTGCCAGTCGGCACTGAAGCATTGTATTCATAGCATCGAGTTTTGAATTTTGGTCAGCTTGGCTTGTACGCAACTGTTCCATAGCTTGGCGTATGATATCGTCTTGTAGGTGCCCAAGATCCACAGGTACCCCTGCTTCTGCTTGTATAGAAGCTAGATCAGCAGGAAATTTGTCTGACATCCATGCACGGACATCAGGCCAGTCCAAAGCTGGTAATCGAAAGATGGCAGAGTTTGGAAGATGCTGATAGATCATTGCAGCACACTAGGAAAAATAGAATGAGCTTTTTGCAAGTCAATGACACACCAAATAAT
Source organism: Armillaria gallica (assembly GCA_037576215.1). Taxonomy (NCBI): domain Eukaryota; kingdom Fungi; phylum Basidiomycota; class Agaricomycetes; order Agaricales; family Physalacriaceae; genus Armillaria; species Armillaria gallica. The sequence continues at coordinate 690,316 of JBANDB010000016.1, read as the reverse complement.
CTTACCTGGAACAAATAAGGGCACAAATCGATAATCATCTGCCAGTATTTGGTTGCACCGATAAGGTTGTCTTGGCCTGGTAAGATGTCAGAATAGTAGAAGCAATATACAATAGTCCTTACCAATAATAGAGTCCCGGATGTTCTCTGCCATTGGGCACACATATTTTAGAAACTCACTTGGAACATCCACATGACGCCATACAGGATTATACTCCTCATGTGCCTTATATCCATGACATCCTAAAACTGCCTGAATACAGGGTTATATCAGTCAGTGATCTGCTATAGTGAATGAGTAATAAATCTGTACTGTTTTTGCCAATGCAGGAGCATATGTGTCAAAATAAGTGCCACGTGACCATCCTAGCTTTGCTGTTTCATTTGAATCAACACTAGAAGAAGTAAGAAAGTCTGTCCTGTCTGTCATGTAAAAGAGCCATGCTCACCCCATTTTCTCCTGTTGATATCCTAGAAGATGACGAGGAAGATGTACCTTGACTTTAGAACTGAAATCGGCCTTATCGAAAGCATTATTGTAGATGTTGTGGAGGCTGGAATCACTGTAGGGTATGGAAGGAAGCTTTTGAGAGTGAAGGACTCGGATCTGTCGCCAAGATGAATTTCGTGAGTAGTCAATACTCATCTTCTTATCAATTTCGAAGTAGTCATGAATATAGTGAAAGTAAAGGATCATTGCTCCAAGTGGGCATGACATTGCATCATGATGCGCAATGAAAACAGAGTATACAGGATTGATTTTCTATTGAACAAATATGAGAGAGAGATATGAAGATTTAACTATAATGACTGACCGTTCGCATCCCTCTCCGATTAGCCTTTTCCTCTCCTTGCATTCCAAGAACACTGAATACCTGTGTCTGCTTATTTGGATGAAGCCAGACATATGGCTGGAGTTCCGCAAGTCGAAGTGACCGAAAGTCATCACCACGATTCCCACTTGCCATTTGACATGTCCAAGCAAGATGTCCAAAGACTGCAATGCGCACTGATGAGACTGGTGTAAGTAATTAAATTCTCTCAGTGAAATTGTTACACAACATACATTCTCGATGCCGTAAAAATCCCAGAGCAATTTTCAGCAGCTGTTCAGATGTAACACCAGCAAGAAATGTGTTTGCAACAATATCAACTGCATCTTCATTTGAGTCTATACCACTATAAAAGGATTCACTATTCAGATTATTACTCAGCAATAAATCTGGGAGTACACACCTGCGAGAACGTGTGAGAGCAGCATCCATGCGATCTTTGATGGCATCATACACCAATACATTAGTTGCAGGTCTTCTCTTTGCAAGTGAAGGATCCTGTGCATCCTGGAGTTTACGAACTCGCAAGGCAGCAAAGAATAGCTTTTTAAGCTGTGACTAAAGAATAGCAGCAGTAAGCCTCTCCAAGCTAGAAACTTGCAGTCAAACATGACACTTACAGCCCCAAGTAAAGTTCCTGCAATAGGCTCATTTTTGCGATTATGCTTTTGCTGTTCAGCTGACCAAGTAATGAATAAGAGAAGGCAGTGAACATCAGTGATATGATCCCTTATTTGTCCCTCAGCAAATTTGATATCCAAAAATTCCTAACAAAGACAGTCAGAACATGCTTTTTTATAAGCCAAGGTACATACATTAAGAGACCAAACACATGAGGCCTGTGTCTTTTGCCCACCTGGCCGGCGATTGTTTTCAGCTCAATGAGCTGCATGTACACGTGTCTTCTTCTGAAAGAGCTCATAAACCTCTACCAGGAGAAATTAGATTCCTGATAGAAAAATTAGGCATAAGCTTACCATCATCATCCAAATACTCATCATTGTCACCGGCTTCATTCACTGTATCATCCTCTTCACCCTCATTATCAACATCATAACCAAGAATCTCCTCAGCAGCAAACCGATCACTGGAAATCATATAATCATGAAGGAGCTCAACTTCAGAATTATCTCCCACTCCTATTCCATGGAGAAAATCAGGATCACTGTCACTGCTGTCGGGCGGGAGATGAAATTGGATGTTTGGACTTGCCGAAGCATCATCAGATGTGGGTAATTGCTGGAAAGAACATGGTGGTGGTGTTTTAGGCAAACATGGAAGGCTTGTCAGTGTGGTTTTGTCTTTGGGAGCAACTTCTGAGAGTGCAGATGGTGTATACCTTTCACAGATAAAGGTCAAGATAATTACAATGAGGCTTGAGCTCTATTTTACGTACCAATAGTTTGCCAGAAGACTCCATAGTTTTGCCAGATTTGCAGACTTTGCATAGGCCACACCAAGGCGGTCTATGGCAGGCTCTACTGGACTTTACTCAGATAAGCCAGTGAAGGCCAGTGATATCACGTGAGAAGGGATTGGTAATGATGCACACGGGTTGTCACTGATGTTCACTGCAGTTCACTGCGGTCCACTGAATAACATGAACAGGTCTTCACATGGATATCTGATGGATATCAGTGTAGAGTTGACCGCTCCTACACTTGAATTCACTGCTGGATGCCACCCATCGCATGGCATAGCGTGGAGTGGATATCAGTGAATACCAGTGAAGAGGGGTTATTACTGTCATGTTTTGACGGGCTGTCACGGCTGTTTCTACGGGCCCTGACCGTCTGCTATCATCATCATCATCATCCTTACATGGCACGGTATGCTCACTGGCAGGTTCCTGACGCTGTCGATTGACTGTCACCTCATTTCGTGGATGGATGACGTAGACTAAATTTTCTTGACTTACAACTCACAAAATGCATTTATAGCGCACAGTTGCAAACATAACAATTCCTTCTATCTTCATTCTGCTCGCAAGGTTCATGTCAAAATTCCCCATGAGCTCAGCTTATAAGTCCTATCTGAATTTACCCGTGCTGGCAGCTCATGAAGCTTGAGGGTCAACCTTTCCTGAGTCCTGACTCAATGATCCCAACAGATGCGTTAAATCTGATTAATCATGCAAAGAGACTGTGAGTCCGAATAGATTAGATCTCAAAAAGGTGATGGTCTAGTACTCTCGAGATACAGCCAAACCAGAAGGGTGTCCTTGAACCCTAAACTCCCTGGTGGGGCAGGTGATTCGTAATAGTGCTCCCGGGGGAGCCAAATAGATACAGCCTTATGAAATTTGATTATTTATTACTAGACTTTTATCGTACCCACTGCAATGTCTCTCCTCCTGCACCCCTTTCCTTTACGACACTATGTCTAGTAATGAGAAAACATATCCAGGACATGTGCAGAAACCCGAACGTTTCGTATACAGTGTCATCGAGGCCGTGGGGTTTACTAAGGCCATCGCAGATTGGTTTGAGATTATTTCTCAAGATCGTAGCGCCCTTCGTCTCCAGGCCCTTTAATCGTGCCACGTCGCCCATATCGAGCACTATCGCTCAGGCCAGGGGACCATCTGCCACGAGCTCATCGTGGTCCATATACGGTCGGGTGATGATGACCAAGTACAGGCACGACAAGCAGATTACAGAATTATGATCATCGAACACTTCAAACAGGGGTCATCGTCTGTAACGTCAGTACTCACAGTTAATTCTTCCCATTGCTAACTAGGGTCAAGCAATCGAATAATGCACTCGATGCAAGAGCCAACAGCAAGCAACTCGGTATATGCCGACATCGTCACTTTTGGAGCTTACCTCAACGATGCCTGTCAAGACTTCAACTCGAAATACAAGCTAGTACAGAGGTTCGATGTACCACCTGGGAAAATGGATGTAATCCATTGCGCTTGTCTCGCTACCTCTATCACGCAGAGTGCCAAGAACTACAGCACGTTATACCACATGTGCCATTGGTTTGCCACTCTTTTCTTTCATACAGCAAGGTCCCTGTGCATGAGAGACGACTCAGATGGATGTGTTATTGAACATGGACCCTTATACGCAGACCGTGGAACGGTGGCCCTCGTCCGCCTTGTTGACGACAACTGTGTTCTACTTCCTGGCAGTGCAGTGACTCTAGATCTCATCCTGGGGCAACTCCGTGATGGGATGGTGAAGGAAGGGATTACCCGGAAGCTTGTAACTGCCTTTGAAGCGACACTGCAAAGAGACATTGAAGTGATGGACGATCATCCGGAGTTGAAGAAAGCACCAGTGAGACATGCTCCATTCAAGCCAAAGTGTGTCCGCAACTGTTCGGGCTCGTATGGACGAGCCAGACACTGATGCAGAGAGGGAGTGTAGGCTTGCAGAGAGGGAGCAGAAGGTTGAAGAGAGGGAGAGGAAGGTTGAAGAGTTGGAAAGGGAGAGGAAGCAGAGGCTCGACCAGGCCACTGGCAGTCGAGCGGCCTGAGTCTATCTTGGATTAAAAGTATTGTAAAGGATATCTATGGGTAAGTCACTTCATATGTCTTCTTCTCCTTTCCCGTGAACCAGATGCTGTGCTCGTGTTCCAACTTCCGCCTTCTCCGATTACCGTCCGACCTGTAGCATGCCGACTCATGGGTATGCAGCGACTTGCTTGCCGCCTCGCATCCCATCTACCATGCCTGCTATTCATTCCCGGAATGTGACTTGTGTATCCCTGTTCTGTAGCTCCTTGAGACCTCTGTAATCCCACTCGCAAGAGGCGTGCCTAAGCAGCTCATCCCCTCCCATGTTGCAATATCAATGTATTGTTTTACTGTGATACGGAGAGCTTAGGCAGCTTCAAAAAGTGTACAGAAAGTGAAACAAACGTTGATAGCAAGCGTTGCAGCGTTCTTTATTCCATTGTTCTCAAACGTTTGTATGCTCTTCTATGCCAGAACCAACCCGAAGCACTCTTGATTGTATGTCTAAACTTGCCAGTGAATAAGCAATAAGATCCAAATATATGGCATGCTAGATTCCGACTGGGTCTGGACCCTTTGTTGTCTCATTATATCGGTACAACCATTAGTCTCATGAGTGGTGCTTCCTCTGATTAAAACTACTTGGATAACTCAGGCGTTCCCTGCAACACTAATGCCATCCCAGCTTCTGGATATCTTGTTCCAGGAATATCGCTTTCTTCTGCGAGTTTACGAATAGCGGCAACCTCCTCTTGGCTGAGCTTGACCTTGGCCGCTCCGAGGTTTTCATCCAGATACTAAGGACACAAGTTAGTGTAGGCCAGCTCTGAAGATTTACTGCATGACTACCTTGATCTTCTTCGTGCCCGGAATAACGACAAAGTCGTCGCCTTGTGCAAGGATCCAAGCGAGGGTGACCTGACCAGGCGTCGCATTATGCTTTGATGCAATCGCCTTCAAATGACCGACAAGTCCAAGAATCTTGGGGAAGTTCTCCTTGGAATAAAGAGAGTTGATGGTTTGGCAGCTGAGGTGACTACGGTGGGAGGCTGGATTGCGGAACTGGAGATTGAGGTTATGAGCGACCCCAAGGAGTTAATCAGACTTCACCGCGAGCGTAAACTGATGTACCAAATGTAGCAGAGATGTACTTCATCGAAGCTCTCAATTTCCAGCCTGTACAATTGATGCTGAGGAACCGCTGTTGTCCTTGAAGCCTTGCTTCAACCCTTTGTTACTTCGAAATTAATGTAAGATGCTTGTTGTATTGGACTTGAAGTACTTATTATACACCGGGTTTTCTGTACAAAAATAATGCAATGGCGTTGATAGAGCATTCTAGACTCTTAACCTAGCTACACTCGCCGCAGCCAAATATGTACTTGCAGAACTGAGAGGCCTAGGCAGGATCCTCCGCACATGTAAGACCAGACGAGCAGTTTCGGACTCATCGGCAGGATAAATCTTGGAGGTGTTGCTCTTGAATGTCTCAGGCCATACCGATGAAGGTCCAGAACCAATGGTCGCCGCAATTGAGGAGGTTGGTGTGAGGCGCAACTTTCTCCTCTGCTGCTGAAAAAGTCAGCACTTGCATCATGCTGAGGTTTTCCGGGACCGTCGTCTCCGAACAGACAAGGCGCCATCGTAGTAGACTTGGCATCAGCAAGGCAAGTACCCTCCGAGGTAACATCGGCATTGATTTCTGAAAGAGTCTTTTTGACCGACCTACCAAAAGGATCGCCATCGCTGGCAGCGTGGAAGGTAAGCTCTTCAGCAGGGTCACAACGGGTTCGTAAGGCTTCAGCTCGCTATCATCTTCGGTCTCAACCTCTTTCTCCCATGACTGCCTTACAACCTTGAGCTTCTCGACCACGTCGGCAATACAAGCTGCAATACTGGCCTTTGAGAATCCCAAGAGCGTCATCAGCTCATTTCGAGAGTCTGCATAGAAGAGACTCAGCAGTGCCTTCCAGGCCTCTTGCTCATCAGGCGCCGCATCCAGTCTCCTTTGATGCCCGCCATCGACGTCGTAGCTTGCACGACGAGCTCTTGTTCGGTAACAACTTTACGGAGATGGAGGACGATGCTCCGGTGTTTCCCTTGCGCAGAGGGGAGGTTGGATACTGACACTAGCTTCCTTCTAAGACCGAAAGTTTTCGAAGCTGAATGTCTTAACTATTTGGTGGCTGCTTGAGGGAAAGTGTCCCGCCTTGGGTCTGCGAGCAATCTGTAGAATCAAATATGTCGGCATTGTTCCCGGCAGTAGCGGGGGTGGCGGAAGCTGTTGGCTCATTAGTCAACTGAATAGAATGGATGCCAACGGTACAATCGACGAAGACAGTAGCGAGGTGGTCAGGGTTACGAGGACATCATCCGACTTGGAACGGCCAGTTCAACATGCTCGAGAGCTCGCCGATGATCTCTTCAGATGCTGTTACAAGTCTGGTAGCCTGGATTGATAGTGTGAGCAAAATGTCACAAAGTCAGCATAGGATGCACGTTATCTGGATGCCAGACAATGACGCTCATTCCTCGCCGTCCACCAATAGCAAGACCATTTGTCACACTGACTTGGCCTGCAAACGTTCTGGCTCCACCATCGTACACCAGAACGATGATCTCACGCCTCCCTCTGAAATCCTAGATGACAGTGTAGCCCATCGTGCGCACCCCAGCAAGAACATACAGTGCTTGCTGATTCCATGTGACCAACGTAATCTCGTCCAGTTTTATGCTGTTGGATCGTGGGTGTACGGCCCTATAGGGTCTTTGAGATTCCATATGACCAACGACTACTAACCTCTCCATCGATGGCGCTGGGATTTTGAAGAATGGGAGATTTGCTGGAGCTGTATGATACATTTAGCAAAAGAAAAAAAGAACCTCAACCCAACGATAGACTATCCATGGCGACGAAGAACTGACCGGGACAGTCCATCTTCACTGCCATGATGGACCCAGTCCCGATGAGTCATATACGGAATCTGTACGCGGATATATCACGCTCTCCTCGCCGCCTGCCCTTGGTAAAACACGGCATCTTGACGTCCTGGTACCGTCTCAAATAGAGGGAGATACTCTGACAGTAACATCCACTCGACCAACCCGAGGGGAGAGTTGATGATGGAGCTCAACTTTGCTCATGGTCTGTCAAGCGTACATGTTCTTGGTCATGAAGGGGTATGAGATCGAGGCGGAGACCGACGCCCCTTCCATCGCTATCCATTGCCCACCCAATACTCCCGTGGCCAATAGCCATTCAGACGTCGGGTTACCGAGAGTGAGTTACAGTTGACGACATCATCGAGATGCTATAGTATGCTCTGCAGATGACCATCCTCCTGCGGACGTCTTTATCATTGCAGCTCCTCGGAAATCAGGATGATGCTCCTTTGGACAGTCATCAGAGTATGCAGGGCTGTGAAGAGCAAGTTGTGGTTTAGCGGTCCAGACTTGCGTAGTTGAAAGGAAAGACACGGTTTATGGGTGCCATGCCATCGAAGGCGACACCTGGTAATTGGCTGTTGCGCCTATGTGGACGTCGGGATATCTATTCAATGCAACTGTTGATTCGAACGTCACTACAAGCATGTATTGTATCAGCTAAGCTCCACAGAAAATGACAATGGACTACCTCTGGAAAAACTGTGCGTAAGCACCAGCGCATGAATTGGTGGCGGCCGTAGATGTCGAGCTCAGCTGTAGACGGGTGTCCATTAAGCAACCATGAAGCCTAGGTAAAATAGGGTTAGGGTTACAACTCTACGTTGGATACAAATACCTACCTAACCTGGCCACCGATGGATTCAATCTCGTTGTACTTTTAAAATCCACCTCTTCAAGCATAGAGACGGGGGAAATCTTTCTGCACGACACCCTGTAGGTATCGGTCCTCTCCCCCAAAAGTGCCTTGAGTCGCCACTGCGCCCATCACAATGTTTTAGGCTCGTTGTGCGAGTAAGACGACAGCCTAATCCGTTCTTGCGACGAACTGAGGGTAACCCCGAATCGGTATGACAGTTATGAATCAACGCCACATCGTTAGAGCCAACAAATAATCTTCTAAAAATCTTTCCTTGTCCACTGAGACTCGTCAGTCTGTTATGACAGAAAGACGGGAGATACTTACGCAACATCAAATTGAAAAAGATCATTCCGCCACTGTAAATAGCTGATATCATTGAGAAAGCTAATATCCCAATTCAACAATGTTTGGACCACTTTTTTGATACGACTTCCCAGAGCGCCACCCCTGGTTGATTATCGCCAAAGTAGCCTCCTTCCTAATACAACCAGCGCTGTTCAAGTAAGAGAACGATTGGAGCAACAAGCGAAAAAATCGCCGATGACGCATTTGCGGTATCAGCCCCAGCCCACCGATTGGTGCCATCATCACAGTTATCTTGCGGCTGAGTATCAGGGGTCCGAGCTCATGCGACGAGGTTGGATTCAGAAGGAAGTACGAGGTGACGGGCGAGATTCACATGCTCAGGAAGCAAGCAAAGAAAGAGATGAGGGGGGCAGTCTGCTACCTGACACCGCTTCCATGATAGCATATATGGATGCCTCTGCCTGTAAATCGAGTGATGAGACTGGAAGCGGGTCAAGGTGTGGCGTGGAGAACATGGGCCGAATGCAACAAGCAAACATCTGGACCGTTCTCCTGATACAATGGTCCACATCACTCTCGGCACTTGAAACTGATGGATGCCCAGTGATAACAACCGCAAAAACGAGCATCTTGCGTGTCCGGAAACCGCCTTGAGCAGGCTACAAGATCGCTGACATCAGAACTAAAAGACTTTGAAACAATGCCCTGGACTAACCATGCGCTACTGTGACATGAGCATTGCACTCCCTCAGAGTATCTCTTTCGCTGTAATGGTCCCCATTGCCGTCACCACTATTTTATGCACCGATAGACGTGATGACCCTCTGTTAGCAGCAACTAGTCCAACGCCGGCAGCATATATGCAGCCCACCATCATATAAGGTCATGACCCCTTCGCGTGTGGTCTCGCTACAGTCGCGATATCTTTCGTTATCGGCATGCTTATCGTTACCGCCCTGTCAGTGCTGAGGATCTGAAAGATGAGGCCTGAGGCGCTGGGAACTCGCAGAGGATGTCCAACATATGCTGCTTAGAACACCTAGTGATATGCGTACGACTACGGTGGGCAGAAAAATGAGCGCTAACTTTGTTACACTTAAAAGTTACATACCTGCGGGTGTTCGCACCTAGCATTTGCCATGTCACCATCGCCTCTTCCCCTAACCCTTTCATTGATGATGCTGTGTCTCAAAGGTTGCCACCATCAGATTCGTCTTACACTAGAATACCTGTCAGACATGTATATAAGTTCATCAAAAATGTACTGACCTTGAGTTTGATAGCTTGATCACTTAGCCAAAGTGCACCGCATGACTTCTCACATTGATTCCCGTAAAAATTTCTAGTCCTTTCCTCACGCCTCAGCACTCGGAGCCTTTGAACCTAAGCATATCATCAGACTCTTGGGCACCGTCACAAACATGAAAGGGACCCACTTCAAGAACGGATAAGGTTTGTCGACACCGCCATTTGTGCCTTCCCCATCCCAGTAATCGGTGCCATTTCCCTATCAATACCATTGGCACGTTAAAGCATCAAAACAATAGAGGACTACTCATGTCAAACGAGTATCCTGCACCAGCGAACGTGAAGTCATCGCTATCGATGGTGAATTTTTGCCGGCAGTGTGACGGTTTGTGATGGACGTGAAAATCGGTGCCATAGGGTGTGGTACAGTGCATGAACACACGGGTGGCGCAGTGTCGATGCGTGTGGAGTTGACAGGTTTGTCACGTGGCTGACACGGCAGCACACAGTTGCGTAATCATCTCGGCAAGGATTATGTGTACGGCACACCCGGGATCTCACGGAATTCCATCAGTGTAGAGTCATGTACAGTAATGCTCGGGCCTATACATCAGTGTAAACTGGTGACAACAGTGTTACACCGATGTACAGCTGCTTTTGTCCAGAAAATCCAGGTATAGCGGTCACATTCCTGTTGGAGTGGGTCCTTCCGGGTGAAATGGGTGCTATACATCAATTGATTCAGCATCAGCTCTCTTTAGTATACTACTTCAAAGGAACATACAGTTGCTCTTCATACTCCTCCCGCAGAACAGAAGCCTTGTCCGGGATCAGCGAGCATGACTGGACAATGCTTCTGACCACGCGAACACGCTTCTCAGGTGCCGCGTTGCGTGAACGAACTGGTTCGCTTCCCGTGCCTGAAGCTGCAGGGTCTTGCCGAAGCCGCAATTCCGGATCGATGTTTTCATCAGTAATCATGAGATTGAAGCTCCGTTTGGGATGAGAACGTGTGATGTGAAGTAAAGCTAAGAATATAGAATAGATACAGCGAAAAAAACGGGGCAGCGGGCGTGCTAGCAGTAAGAGAAAAAAATTTCGCTGGGTGTCTCAGGCACCCAGCGCGGTCACCCAACTCGGTGACCTGCCGTGTTCGGCACAGCCGCGGTCACCGAATCTCGGTGACCTGCCCCTTTGGAGTACCATTGGGGTCTCCACGTTCCCAGCAGAGCAGAACCAGACAGTGACGGTGGTAAGGAGCTTGGTAAAGAATCTCAACCCTCTGTGCCGAGAGGCCGATCCAGATTCAGCTGATGTCTTCTTCCGGCATTGTCGGCAGCAGCCGGCCCTTCTTCCTGCAGATTTCACCTCCAAAAATTGTGATCAGTTCCTCCGTACTCACATTTACTCTGGCTATTGAACACTGGCGCTGGTCTTGTCTGGTTAGAAACTCTTGAAACGCTCTACTACAGAATGGTGCAGACTTACAAGTCTATTATAAATTGCATATCAAATTATCCTGAGTTCCCTGAAGAGGGATCTATCATCCAGCTCTCGCCACATGTCGCGGAGGAGCCTGCATTTTTCCGAGATACTCTCCATTTCTCGTACGGCATTCCCAAGTCGAAAGGTATTTATTCTCGCTTCCCAACTCCCGGTGCCCTTGACCATTGCCCATGTCGGATACTGCTGACGGACTGTCTCCAGATTTCCTGCGCAGGGTCTGCGATGAATATCTTAACGCGACGTTTGTCGAGTCTTTTACTCATGGTGAGCTCAAGTTATTTTTTGACAGCACCCGCCTTACACATAAGCCGTAGGGATGTATACCTTCATTTTCATCGTCGCCTTGACCAAACTCTGTGAGTCTATCGGTCTACTCTTCGTCTATCCTGTAGCTCATCGATATTCCCGCAGTCTCCAAACATAGTACCCAGAAATACATCCACCGTAACGTCCTCTTCTTGGTGCTTTTTGTTATGTATACCCTTGCAACGGTCCATCTTACCTTCCGCTGGAAACTGGTACGGTCATCATTTGTTATCCACGGGCCAGAACACTTGTACGTGTACATGGCCCTCGCCTCCCGTAATACGCTCTCCGCTCGAGCTACATATTCTGTAACATCGAGCATTAACATCCTGATAGCCGACTGTATCATGGTACGGCATTTCCTCAGCAGCTATCTATAACCGATACTGAACTTAAAGATCAGATATGGCGCTGTTGGACCTTCTGGAATCGGAAATGGAGAATGATAATCGTACCCATGCTCTGCACCATCGGTGGCACAGGTCAGTTACTCCCTGCTCCTCAAAAGTCCTACCCTGATATCCTGATCTCAGTCTTCAACGTCTTATACATCATTCAGAACCTCGACGCTCTTGGGACGCATCCGTTCCAGGACGTTATAGGCGGTACCGACTGGGCTATTGCATACTACTCTATAACCCTTAGTACGATGATCATCTGCACAGCCCTGATCCTCTATCCCATGCTCACGACCGAGGCCCCCAACGGCCCCAAGACCAATGTATACACCTACCACCGAGTCATAGCGATACTCATCGAATCTTCTTCGCTCTATGCCGTCTCGCTCATCTTCCTCCTCGTGTATCTCGTACGCGATGATCTGACGGCGCCATACCCGCAAGTAATACTCTCATCTGTCACCGTACGTTCATATGTTCCTTCTCTTTCTTTACTTCCTGAGGTTGATGCGCTTAAAGGGCATTGCTCCAACCCTCATCGTGGCTAGAGTTGCCTTGGGGCAGGCGCGTCCAGAGGACCCGCGACGGTCAGTGATGACGCGGGGATCTTCAGTTCACTTGCGTACGGTCCGTACTCCAGTGCAGACTAGTTCATCTAGATCCAGGGAGGCTTTACCAGGTGTCACTATGAACGATAAAAGCGATGATACGCTGACATGAACTTTACACTCCTATTTTTCTTATACCGATTCTCCCTTCAGACTCTTACTAATGCTTGTTATATACACATTCTGTGGTCCTTTACTGTATATATGCTCAAATCGTATGTCAGACTGCTACTACTCCATCCCATACGTGACAAGGCCTTCGTCGCACAAATCTTTCCAATGCGCAGCCACGTCAGGACCGAGACCCGACGGTATGACCAACGGTACCGACAGACGAAGTGTCTGCAACGCTGCACGTGTAGGCGTAGCATGCCTCCGAGACTGCACCATGTCAACGAAGGAGAACAACAAAAAGGGTACGGCATTTGTAAGTCGGATAGCCAAGGAAGTGAGTTTGGGAACAGCGTCGGGGTTGATATTCGCGTCGAGGTAGATGAGTAGTGCATCATACGCACCCAAGAGTAGTCTATCCCGATCGTCGATAGGCGAAAGCGAATAGGGCACCGATAAACTGGAAAGCGACGTTGTCGTTTTGAGAAGATTGATTAAATCAGCTTGGACTTCAGCATCAATGAAGGGCGGCCCAGCAATGGAGAGGGACTTCAAATTCTCGGCTGTCGAGCCGCGTAGAGAAGTAGGAAGCCGAATGGACGGATGCGCGTATGTCATACTCAGCGACTCTAGAGCAGGGACCTCTATAGCGAGAGAACACGGATGATACCTCCTTCTGAAGGGACAAACGAGTCTGGAGTCTCTTCAACTTCGTGTACATGAAGTACACGAAGGCGTTGGTGGGTCGAAGGATGGACTACCGCATAATCATCCTCCGAATCTTCATCACATTGTAAGGAAGCGCTCTCTATGTCCGGCGCGAGCTTCAAAATATCCATATAGGTGCTCGTAAAATCGTGACCAACATATTCGGTGAGCTGAGACCACGGCACGTTTATCTGTTGGATAGCTCTGTATGCTCCTTTGAGAGAGAAGCTGCGAAGCAGTGGGGCGTACTCGAAGGCATCAAATATAGGCTTATCCAGCGCCACGGGTAAACCGGGAACGTCGCCAATAAACTGGACCGAAAGGCGGTTCAAACGGTGAAGGGAGCCTCTGGCGGCGGAGAAGACGAATAACGAATTATAAGGAAAGGTCATCGAAAGATTGGTCTACCGCGGTGCGCTCAAGAGAAGAACAGGAATGAGATGGCTCTTCGAAATATCCCTCGTGCTGTATATGGAGAGGGTGATATCGTGCGTCGCAGACCGTAGAAGATACGTCTGAAGGAGATACTGGCAAGCTAGCTCGTTACGGTATTGATCAAAATCCAGCCTAATGGACGACCAAAGCCGAGAAGTCGACAGCGCAATGCTCCTCCAATCCCTGCAGACCTGGGAGAGAATCAACGGCGCGAAGTTCTTGTCCAGTGAATCCTTCCCCTCCCCTTCGATACCAAAGCACGTCAAGAAGATCTCGCGCACGATATCCTCTGGAATCCTACGAATGGGGCGTACGATCGTCTTACACGACTCAATCGTGCGTTCGACGCGCCTTTCCTCATCCAAAAGCACCTCGAGCGCAGCGCGCGTTTGGGCTATCCGTTCCTGCAGTCCTGCGAGAAACCCGTGGCCTTCGCCTATCACACCCTCCAGCTGGACGCGCTCGGCTTGAAGAGGAGGGTTGTTTGACTTCAACAGTTCATCCATCCGTGAGGCTGCCAGATTGGCAGCTTCGAATGAAAGAGGAAGGCGGTCTTGTCCGTTGTAGCCACATTGCGGGCAAGATGCAGACATCTACTGTTATAATCAGATGCGAGTATCAGCGCGGGATGCAAAGATATACCTTGGATGCAAACGTTTCAAGCGGGTGAGCGATTTTATTTTGGAAAGATCAAGGGCCAGAACAAGATCGTCAGGGGCAGATACCCGGCTCCGCAAATATCTCTCCAGGGCCGGCAGCACAACATCAAATCTTGTAGCCTAGATACCACTCTGTTCTTTACAGTCTAGTGAAATACTGAAATAGAGTAATTTGTAATACCTTCTTTCCTTTTTCAATGGCACCGGTGACACCCATCCACTCTATTCCTCGCACACATACGTGACAAGACCTCCATCGCACATACCCTTCCATCTTACATTCGCCTCGTTATCAACCGAGATTATTAATCCAAACGGTGAAGACACTCGAAGAGTTTCCACTTCCCCACGCACGCGGGTGCAGGATACCTTCGAGACTGAACCATCTCAACGAAGGAGAGGTCAAGGTACGGGTGCCTATTGACAGAGGTTATGGGGCTGCGACAAACGAGAAGTGGTTCGGCGATCCATCGGACTGGCGTATTTGACGGGAAGGACACGGTCTATGGGGCGCTGCGCCATAGACGGTAACACCTAGGAACTTCAAGTTCTTGTTGTTTAGGGCATGCAAATCGCGTGTCGGGATCTTTATTCGATGCAGCTGTGGATTCGGCCGCCACTACAAACATGTATCAGCTACGCTTAACAGACAAAGACAGTGAACTACCTTTGGATGAACTGTCTTCGGTTTCAGTTACTAGCACATGAAAGGGTATTGCCATTGATTCAACTATCGACGGCCCTTAACCCTACGGAAAATAGGATTAGGGACACAGCTCGCATTGGGGCAAAAAGACTTACTGTACGCCTGAAATTGCTGGCATACCCAAATATGCTCCGGTCACCAACGAAACCCTTTTTGATGCTGCGATCTACCTCGTCGAGCGCGGAGGGAGACAAAAGGTTTCTGCGAATTGCTCGCCCATGTAGGCATCGATCCTTCCTGATGTGCCTTGAGTCCCTACCGCACGAAGTGCCCTGCGATTGCATGTCGCCGCTATTCCGGGGTGCGAGTATGGTGTCACCCTAGTCCGTCCTTGCGGTGAAGGGAAAGTCACGTCAATTCGGTATCACAATCGCAACACCACGCCGTGAGTATCTTGTCATCTTGATCCCATTGTGGCAGCTGCGAACACTACGGAGAATCAGCGGGGACAAAGTTGTGACACGAAGAATACGGACCGAATGCAACGAGTAAAGATCTGGATTGTACCAAGGAGAGTAGTCCGGCATCACGCTTGGCACCGTGCGCTAGTCGAATATAAGCGGGCATCTTGGAGCGCATCCGGAAAGTAGCCTGAGGAGGCCACAAAATGGTCACCATTAGAGCTTATTACTTCCATGACAGCAGCTAATACTCACCTTGCTCTACTGCGCCATGAGCACGACCTCTCAGAGCACTCCCTCCATCGCAATGGTCACCAAGACTATCGCGTGATGCGCCTGTCATCTGCCAGCAACGAATCGTCCCAACCGTGGCAGGATCTTTCGCCATCAGTATGCTTCTCGCTACGGCCATGTTGGTACTGAAGGTCCAAACGCTAAACGCGCGGTGGTGGGATATGGGAGGAGATATCCATGAAGGGGTGCTTGAGGCGAACGGGTCTGTGTACGGAGACGAAAAGGAAACGCTGCTAAAAGGGATGAAGAGGCACAGGTAGACGGCATTCCGGTGGATGATTGGACAAGCGCGCCATAAGTTGAAGAAGACCGAACGCTGTAGCAAGGCCATTCAGCCGTTCGTTCAGTCCGCGTCACCGTGTCATGTTGTAGGAGGATTGTATGGCCCTGCTCCATCTCCCCGCCGCCGTCGCTGTTACTGGCCTTCCATCACCTCAACCGCCTATGGGCTGTATCATCCCCGCGTCTCGCCTCTTTGCTTCTTCTTGCTGATATTCTAAGTTCCCAAGCCAGCACGACCATTGGATTCCTAGGTGATGGGTGAGGGCTCGACCACAGGTAGCCTCAGCGATGATTCTGCGAAAGTTCGGAGGCTAGTATCCTGGAAATGGATTGTTAAGAGTAATCCAATGAATATTTTGTAGGACCAACGCACCTGTAGCTTACGGTGTTGAATATCGCAGAGCGAAGCCATACGAGACAGTGATGATGGCAATGAAGAGTAGGCGGTCTCCCATTCGGACTTTGAACTTCGGTCTCGGCGTTGTCGGCGTCATCCTTGTCCTTCAAAAATTGTATTCCGAACCAGCTATGCATCCTCAATTGAGTGTGGCTCTGTTGCTAAATACCCTCAATTACGCCGCATTTTTCTTGTCTGCGAAACAGTATTCGAAATTATCCGGCCCAATACCTTTTCATTAAGAGGGATCGGTCTGCCGCTAACAAGTCGCTACCCAAAAACCAGGAATTTCCCATTTATCATCACCCATGTCAGATACTAACACACTATGTTCAGATTTCATACAAAGGGTCTGCGATGAATATCTGATTGCGACATTCGTCGAGTCTTTTACTCACTATTGAGCTTGAATTATTTTTAGACGGCACCCACCTCACCCGTAAACATAGGCATGGTACTTCATTTTCATCGTCACCTGGGTGAGTCTATCCGGCAATTGTGCATGTATCCTTAAAGTCGTCGTCATTACCAGTCTCAAAACACAGCATCCAGAGATACACTCACCGTAACGTTCTCTCCACGATGCTCATCAAGTACATCCTAGCAACGGCGCATCTCGCCTTCCGGTTCGTTAAGCACGGGCCACATACCGAACCAAAGGAAAGGGTTGGATAATATGCAATATGCAATAAAGAGCGCCAGCACTGGGCGCGAATGGGCATTTCTTTGTACCAGTCCTCTTTGAGCCAAGTCCTAGTCGCAAGTCTGTTTTAACATAACGCCGGCAGAGCTGTGAAGCCTATCACGACCACCCTTATTTAATGGACATTCGAGGAGCCGTAGGTGGAGCGAGCGGTCAATCAAATCGATCCATAATCATGCACCCATGCGAGGGCAGCATGCACAGCAGAATAGAGACGGTATGAGGATGTTTCTGTTGAGGCAGTGCGATAACGATAGTTCGCAGGTTGCAAGCCAGTCGCATTCAATATGATTGAGTGGTGAATAACAAGCAGTCCCGATCGGGGATGACGATCCCGGCAGCACAGATTCACTTCTAAGGAGAGGTCGGAATTGCAGGGAATGGCATTCTTGAAAAGTACGCTTCCGGCTAAATTTGATGTCTACGGAACCTTAACCCTAAGGAAAGCAAGGTTAGGTTTACATTCAATGTCTGGAGGGGGCACATACCGTATATAAAGCAATCCCATCCTTCCCCAGGCCCCCACAACTCTCCCTCAAACAACCACCATCACCAGCTCTCATCCTTCCCCGCATCCTTCCACCTACATTTGCACCCATTCAAGTGAAGCAAAGCCTCTCCATTCATCAGTAAGCCTTCCTTCTGCGTTATTTTCCATGAATGACACCGGGACGAAGACAATGCGTATCCGACGAGAAAACGTGGCGGCAATGACAACGCAGCGGGCTAGGGAGCCGACGAACTTGCATTTATCACTTGCGACGGCATTCTACATCCCGTCAAGGGCGTCTATCGTTAATCATTTCTCTGGTGACGAACAGCTGACCACGACGGTCCATCTTCACCGCCATGATATATCCGGTCCCGACATGCCATATGAGGGATCTGTATGCGAAAATTTCGTGCCGCTTGCTCATGGTAAACCACGCCATCGTCACATCCCATTGCCGTCCCAGATAGAAAGTGATACTGCGATAATAACCCATCCACTGTTACTGGCGACTCGGGGTGAGAAGATAGTGGAGCTAGACTTCGCTCGCAGTTTGTCGAGCGTACACGTTCTTGGTCACGAAGGCTGCATGAAGGAGGCGGCAACCAACCCGCCTCTTCCGTCACTTGCCATCGTCTATCCAAAACTTCCATGGTCAGTGGTCATCCAGAGGTCAGGCGACCAAGAGTGGGTTACAGTTGCCGACATCGTCGAGATGCTTTGGCATGCTCTTCAGATACTCGTCCCCTTGCGGACGTCCTCGCCATTGTCGCTCCTCAAAAATAAGGAGGCGACGTTTAACAGCTGTCGTGGCATGTCGTGTCGGGTAGAACGAGAAATGGCTCCCCGGCTGGTGTATTTGGAGGGAAAGACACGGTTCATGGGTCTCCGTGCTATAGGAGGCGACAACTGGGAACTACTTGTCGCGTAGGGCGTACAGGTCGCACCACCGGGATATTTATTTGGCGCAATAGCTGGACGCTCATCTGTATGTACTATAAGATTGATATCAGCCACGCTCAGTCGACAAAGACAACGAGTTACCTCTAGAAGATTAGATGCCGATGCGAATGCCAGCGCGTGAAAGAGCGGTGACCGTTGACGTCGAAAGCAGCACTGTCCAACTGCGTCGAGTCGAAATCCCTTAACCCTAGGAGCAGTAAGGCTAGGGTTATACCAGTAGCTCGAACATTTCCGGTTGCCGGAAGAGTTTTGTCTTCCTCCTGTAGTCCACATCATCCCAATGTGACTGTACGCGAGATGTGTCGGTGCGTTTCCCATACAAGCATCGATATTCTTCTCTCGTATGTCTAGAGTCACCATTATACAAAGTGTTGCATCATCGTACATCAAGGCTATCCTGCAAGCATGACATTGACGACGCCCTGCTCCGTCTATTTTGTGGCGCGAGAGAAAACGAAAAATCCCGATGTTGCAATCGCAATCACAGCAGTGCCCAGTTCGTGGTGCTACACTTCCTGCTTGCTCGGAAAATACTGTTTTTCGTATACAACGGGTGGTATTGGTAGCTGGGGGGAGAGGATATAGGAAACGATAAGCGATAAGCATTCGTTGGACGTCAATGAGCTAAGCCCGTTGGCCAGCGCACACATGCAATGGCGGTGACCGTAGACGTCGAGCGGTGTCCCTTATGTAAGGCAAAGTAGGGTTAGCGTCACGACTCTGTGTTGGATGAAAATACCCACCCAGCGTGTTCCGGTCGCTGGTGGATTCAATCTCTTTTGCAGGGCCACAATCCATCTCTTCGAGCGCAAAGACAGGAAAACCGTTTCTGCACGTCACCCGTGTAGACATCGGTCCTCGCCACTGCACCCATCACATTGTTGTTTCTCCGTCATGCGAGCAAGACGACAGCCTAATCCGTTCTTGCGACGAGATGAGGGTAACCCCAATTTGGTATGACAGCCATGATCACAACAACACATCGTCGGAGATCCTATTAGAGTTGTTGTATGCGTGGTGAAGACTTCCTTATCTACGGAGCAATCGGGGACGAAGCTGTGAGAGGGAGAATAAATGCCGAATGCGATAACAAGCAGAAAACATCTGAAATGTATCAAGGAGAGTAGTCCACGTCATGTTTAACACCCGGGTGCGCACTGCGCAATCGCATACATCGTTAAAAATAGATCTTGAAGCGCGTCCGGAAGGCAGCCTGAGAAAGCTACAAAAGCGTCATCGTTAGAACTCAAATACTTAAATAAATAGTAATACCCACTACTCACTCGAGGATCACGACGAGCACACCCTCTCAGAGCATTTTCCTCCATTGCGGTCGTCACCAGGACTGTCGTGCGAAGCGTCTTCGTCTACCAACGACAAC
Organism: Armillaria gallica; assembly: GCA_037576215.1. Classification (NCBI taxonomy): domain Eukaryota; kingdom Fungi; phylum Basidiomycota; class Agaricomycetes; order Agaricales; family Physalacriaceae; genus Armillaria; species Armillaria gallica. Next base: position 670,311 of record JBANDB010000016.1, on the reverse strand, counting down.
TCATCCTGACCGTGTTTCATCACTTTGGCGCAATCTTTAGCAGGAAGCTTATCGTTACCACCTTGGCGATGATGTTCGAAAAGCTGAGGGCTAAACCTGGGTACTGGAAATTGGCGGAGGATGGCCATGGTGCGCTGCTTGGAACATCTAGAGATGCGTCCGTGAATAGACGAAAAGAGGGCGCTACTGGCTGGTATAGTGGAATTGGTGCTTGCTGAAGATGCGTAAGTGGGCAATATCGCACCGGTGGAGGTGAATGAGCAGATCCAAGAAGAAGGACACAATTTGAAAGACAAGGGTACGGCACTACCATAGTAAACAGACAGATAAGTGCCAACTGTATCACGGCCTCGAAAGTTACGTACCAGTTAGTGTTTCGCTCGGCATTTCTCCTGCATTATCTGCTCCTTCTACTCCTTCACTATCGATACCGCGTGTCAAATCTGGGTGCTTTCTGCTTCGTCGTGGACTAGAATGCATGTTAGATGTGTAGATAAGTTCACAGAACATGCTCTCACCTGGCTGCCTGACTATTTCGTCGCAGCCCTATCCCATTTCTTGGTCCTTGTCGGTCCAGATTCAGAATTCCCGCTCACATCGAGTAACAAATCGCGAGGAGTTTCACGGTGCTGTACAGATGATGAGATTACAAACGTGACAAAATAAGAACGAATTACTCACAGGAATTCACTATCAATCCAATCGTTCATTTAGCTCCGCGTGGGCGTACTAATGTGTCGCAGCTAATGATGAAAGGCAGTTAATCCTTCTTGTTGCTTCGCCCACTGCCGCTGTAAGATTTCATCGAGGGCTATATAATTCTTGCCTTTGATAAGAAGAGCTAACCCAAGTCACAAGGATTAACTCACCAGGCAGCCGGGTAGAACGAAGTCGTTGGCCAGAGAGTGATGAATGCCACCGGCCTCTCCTGTTTCGGACTCTGAAAGTATTCCCGGCATTGTCGGCCATCATACTTGCCCATCTTCGCCTATTTGACCTCGGGAGATGTGCTCTATCATCGGAGCAGACTAATGTCAGACGCCTGTACAGCTATTGACATCTGGCTTCGCTAAAACATGTCTTCCCGCAAACACTGCCTCGGTGGACGGAGAGTCGAAGGAAAACAAATGAATATATAGCACCCGAGTTCTTTGCTATCATCATCCTACAATCAAGTTACTGACCAAACAGCAGCCCATCTCGTAGGTAGATGAGGCTTGTAGTTACTCCCAACGGCATCTTGCACCCTGTTGAAAGCGGCTCTCTTTAATCTGACCACGACGGTCCCTGTTCATCGCCATCCAATCCCGACGCGTCAAATATGGGATCTGTACGCGGATATATCAGGCCATGATCGCGCCCGCCCTTGTTAAACTGCGCCGTCGCTACGTCCCACTGCCGTCCCGAACAGAGAGAGATACCTCAACAATGGTACATCCATTGTTACGCCCGACGAACCAAGGAGAAATGACGACGGAGCTCAACTTTGCTCAAGGTCATAATATGTCGAGCACACGTGTCCTTGGTTATAAGGGCTGTGCGAATGAGGCAGCGACCAGCCCGCTCCTTCCATCACTAGCCATCGTCTACACAATGCTTCCGTCACCAGTAGTCATCCAGACGTCGGACGACCGAGAGTGGATTATAGTTGCTGATGTCGTCCAGACACTATGGCATGCTCTGCATTTTTGCGAGGCCATGACATCCGTCGCCATCGGTTTCGTCTCTTCAAAATCAAGACGATGCGACTTCGACCAGCCATCGCAGCACGTTGGATTGGGTGGAACGAGAAATAGTTCCCAAGCTGGTGTATTTGAAGGGAAAGACCCGGATCATGCATCTCTGCGCTATGGGGAGCGACACCTAGGAACTGCCTGTTGCGTGGTTGCACCGTCGGGATATATATATGGTGCAATATATAGATGCCTATCTGAATGTACTATAGAGGCTGTATCAGCTGCGTTCAGCTGATGAAGACATTGAACTACCTCTGAAGAGCAGCAAGCCCCAGCGCGTGAAAGTACGGGGAATGCCGACGTCGAAGGCAACTGCGTCGATTCGACCATAGGAGCAGTAAGTTTAGAGTTGTACCAACAGTTCGAAATACTCCGGTCACCGACCGAGTCTGATCCTCCTGATGCAGTCCACTTCGTCCCATGTTGGACACGAGCGAAATGTTTCTGCGTGTTATTCGTACAAGCGTCGAGATTCTTCCTTCATATGTCTAGAGTCGCTGATTTGCGAAGCGCTGTGTCATCGTACATCAATGCTCTCCCACGAGCACGGACGACACCCGAATCTGCTCGTTCCACGGCGAAAAGACGCAGGGGAAAATCCAATGTCACAGTCGCATTCGCAGCGCCACATTCTCAGTGTTGAAAAGTCCGGATTTTTGCCACTTGCACGAAAAACAGTGTCTTTTCGTATGCAATGACTGGTGGTCGGAGCCGGGAGGGGAGGGAATAGAAAAAAAAGAGCAGAAGCCTTTATTCGGCGTCAAGCCGAGTACGCTGGTTAAAGATGCCGCTTGCACAATATCGTGCATGGTGAGCGACGGGATTGATACGGAGGGAAGGATGTGATGTAGATGGGCCGAACGAGACACAGGAAGCATCTGAATTGTATAAAGGAGAGCAGTCCCACATCATACTTGGTATCTGATAGGCACCCAGGTACACAGTCATATACGTAGCGAAAACGGGCCTCTTGGAACACGTCTAGAAAGCGGCTTGAGCAGGCTACAAAATAATATCCATTAGGACTCGAGTACTTCAACAACAGCGCCCACTGCGCACTGTGGTCTACTGCGACACGAGCATCTTCTCAGTCCATCTCCTCCATTACCAAGGCTGTCACGCGAGGCGCCCCTTGCCTATCAACAACTCGTCCCCACCGGGGCCTCGTTACCATCAGTCCAAAAGCTGCTGGGTAGAGCGGGTACCTGGAATTGGTGGGGAACGACCATGATATTCTGCCTGGAACTCTGTCCGTGTATGGAGAGGAAGGTAAAGTGCTGGTGCTTGCTGAAGAGGCGCAGGGCGGGCAGGTCAATAGAAACAAGCGAGCTGCAGGACAGCAAAGAAGGAAGGACGTAGGACAGGGTGTATCACTGTCACGGTGAACAGACAGATTAATGCTGACTTCACGAGAGTCTTGAACGTGACATACCCGCTGGTGTGTTCGCCCAACGTTTCTCCTTCATTGTTTCTTCCTTCCACTTCTTCATTATTGATAGTAAAAGGGATAACGGGCCACCTTGTCTTGGACTAGAATACTTGTTAGATACATAACAGAATTCACGGAAAATGCTCTCACTTTGATTATGACCTTGACTGCCTGATTGACTGCATCATCGTCCTATCCCATTCCTTGTCTTGGTCGATGCAGAGTAAGACTTCCTGATAATATAGAGTCGCGTAGCACGGATATTTGCACGGTGCTGGGTGACTTTGGCCTGACTGACCCTAAAAGATAAGACCATGAACGAGACAACACGAGGATGGATTGCTCACAGGCCACCTTTGTCATCCATTCAATCCTTCAGTCAGCTGCGTATCGCCATAGTGTACTGTAGCCGATGCTGGAAGACGGCCGATTCTTCATAGTGCTTCACCGCTGCCGCCGTAAGAGTCGATCGAGAGCAATATATTTCCTGAAAAATGGATTTTAGTGAGAAGTTCTACTACGAAATTACCGGGATTCACTCACCAGGTGGGCAGTCAGTCGCAGTCTACAGAACAAGGCCGGAGGTTGTTGTAGCCCAGATAGTGATGGTGGTGATAAAGATACGTGGATGCCGCTAGGCGGTTCCGGTTCCGGACTTTGAAATTCCCGCTATGGTTTTTTAATCGGGACCACATCGAACACCTGTCGTTATTCGGCCAGGGACTAGTGCGAACACCGAATCCATCCACTTCCTCTATTCCTTGCACCTTCTCCATGTCGATAACTCAGTCATTACGGCCTTGTGCCTTTTTCCTGGCAGCCGTGTTGGTACTATCGTCGAGGAGGTACTGACGGCGTCAGGCGGCTCTATCCCTGAGAGGAAGGACGGACGGTTAGCTGCAGCTGAGGAGTGGGTCTGAACTTCATCCGGTTGGCGGTCATCATATATTCAAGGTGCGTCGACTAGTGACTGATATTGTCTCATCACGCTAGCTTTGTTAACAGATGCTCCGTCTCCTTTGCTGCGCGCATACAACGATCGCTTGGTCCAAACGTCGCCGTCCACAACAACAAATGCCAAGGAGCCCTGTCGAGGCTTCACCATCATCATCGACACCTCGTTTATATGCATGGAGAGCAAGGAATCCTATCAAATGACGCGCTTTACGCTATAGTCAGTATAACACTCGTGCACTCCCTGTCTCCCGCTACGTTGAGGGCGTCTCTCATTATTCTGACCACAACGGTCCCTGTTCACCGCCATTATTCATCACACCCTCCCCTGTCCCGCCATTGTCCCATACCGCTGTTGTCCAAATAGATAGCAATACTCAGAAAGTGGTTCCATTATCAAGGCCAAGCTATGATGGAGCTCGACTTTGCTCGCAGTCTATCAAGCATATGTGTTTTTAGTACAAGGCTGCATGAACAAGACAACCAACTCGCCTCTTCCATCGCCGGCTGTTGTCGAATCCACGCTTCCATGGCATTATTCAGAGGTCGAGCGAACGACTCAGAGGGGATCACGATCACTGATGTCATCACCATGTAGGACCATGGCATGCTCTACCTACGCGATGCCATGAGATCGGCACCGTCGCTATCATTCCGATGCGGTGATACACCTTTTATCAGCTGTCGCAAAATTTTGGGCTGTATGAGCCTCCAGCCGACAGATTGTTCACCAGCCCTGACTAGCGTTGACTCGACCGGACGGCGGAAAGTTGCAGTTCATGAGACTACGTGACATTGAAGACCAATGCTTGGCAAATGTTTAGGTATCGGAATATTTATTTGATGTATTAGACACAGGATGTATACACCATTATCATAACACTCTTCACAATATTGTAATCCATAGCTCTTGCTCGAGGATAGACAGAGATTCTATCCCCTGCTTTGATTTTTGACATCCATTCCTTGATGGAAGATGGGGCATCCTGATAGTCCCATACATTGACATGAGTCCGACTCTGCTTATCAGTGCTGACATTATCCTGAATTTGCATGAACTTGCCAGGGCTTGACTCTACTCCAGCTTCAAACCAAGTGGTTGAATTGGAATATAAGCCTCTGCCAGTGCCAGTGGTGTGCCTCAAGAATCTGTGCTCTGTTTGAACAGTCAGTCTCTAATAAGCTATAGCAGTTTATGAGGTCTCGCACCTTCTTCAGCAGATAATGTCATGAAAACGATATGCCGAACTGGGGTTTCTGGGCCACCAGCAATTGGTGGTGTAGAGATATAAGGCTCATAAGGGGAGTAGCTTTTGACTTCAGTGAACTTGCACTGTTCAGCAGAAGTTACAATCCACAATTCAGCAAAATCAAGGATAGCCCGGATGATATGCAGTGGTGGTGAAGAAAGTTGCTTTTCCAAGAGGTATGCTATTTTCTTGATGTCCTGCTGTGACTGGGGGCCACCACCTCCAGGTGTCACCAGATACTGTTGTGTCTCCGGGTACCACAGCTCTCCAACTGCCCACTCCAGGTCCTCGAAATTTTGAGGTAAACATTGATCAAATGAAGCACCCTGATCTAGCAGATATTGGACAATATCCAAAGACTGTTGGTTCAGAGCGAGATCAAGGGGTGTTTTCCCTTTAGAACGAGGACTGATGTCACAGCATGCCTTGATGAGAACTTTGATGCTGTCAATATGGCCATACCTTACAGCCGCATGCAAGACAGTATTATCACTGATGCTGGACCTGGTATTCATATCAACCCCATGACAGATCAAAATCTGAAGAATGTCTGCATGACCATAGTTGGCAGCTCCAATGATGATGTCACTAAGACCATCTGGTCCTTGTTCTTGCTTTAGTAACCACTCAGGGCGGGGCTCTGGTGGAAACACAGTGGCCGAGCCGCACTGCAAAAGAAGCTTGACTGCTTCAATGTGTCCATACTTGGTTGCGAGGAAGATTGGTGACACAACTTCATAACCACAATCATAATGCCAAGCACAAGTATCCACATCAACGTGAAGGTCTTGTAAAAGCATTTTTGCAGTGTTTAGCTTGCCAGCAAAAATGCTAATCATCAAGGGTGTCCCAAAGTAGAATAATGGGCGCTCTTTGAACAGGGGAAGTTTGTGCAGGAGATCCCGTACCAACGATGCAGGCCCTTCAGACAAGAGAGGATAGACCATATAATCCAGCTCTTCAATGGAGGTGGTATTTGACAGGTCTTGCCATGGATACTTCCAAAGAAGTCCTCTCTCATCCACTAACCAAGATGGACCAATCTCATAATACGGAAAGACAAAACCACCAACATCTTTGAATGATTTGTCATCTGACTCTGTGACCTTGAGGAGATCTCCATGAACCATACCCATGCCCACCCTAAGATGCTCCCACTGCAACTCAGAGGAGCCATCCTTTGTGATATATCTCAGCTCTGTGCCAAAATGAGAGACTTGTCTGCACAAACGCTGAGTAAGTACACTCTTCTCTGAGTCATTGGAAAGTGCAAAGAATGTGTGAATGTTGGGGGGCTGTTCCCCTGACTCGGAGCATGTCTCATACATTTTGACAATGTGCAGATGCCAACTCGAAGCAACATATGCAAATAAAGGGTGCTGTTCCAGATGCTTGGCAAGGCTTTGCGGTGTTGTACATGGCCCATTCTGGAAATCCTCATATTGAAGATATGCAGAGAGTAGGCCAGTGATATGTCGGTGTAGGAATGAGAATGACGGGATATGGTAATTATGATACACTGTTCCTTTGAGATAGTCGGAAAATAAAAAATCCTAGCAAGAAGAATCAGCCTGATGTTGATCGCAGTGACGATGTTTCGCACCTGCACAGACGCGTGGGATAATGTCAGAATATTTGTCTCCGCATCGTAGCGGACCAGACTTGAGCACATCTCCAAGAGATGCTCGTCGCTCAGAGGCCTCAATTCCGTGTTCGGCGAGTCTCTTCCCGCTTCTATCATGACGGCCTCCATGAGTTCAGCAAGGCGCAGCTGCCGATGTGATCCCACTAACCACCAAAGCGTACACTGGACTATTTCCACAGCTTCTTGGCCCTCTCCTTCGACACTCAGAAGGATCCTTTCATACATCGAATTCAGATCTGCAGGAAGATTTTTGAGTATGTGGTCGATGTCCTTTTCGAGTTTTGCTTTTGCTAAGGACTGCAGCTGACAGTCGACCAAGCGGAACCTACTTAAAAGTCAATGAATTTCGGATAGCGGTAATAGTAGTACTTACATGCCGTTGGCCTTCTCCAGAAGAGTCGATGTGATACGTGTACGAACCGGTTCACGAAGACGTGCAAGCCGGGAATACTCTTTCATTTTCTCCTCGATCAACCTTTGGATATCATTCTTGACTCTCTCAGTTTCGTCAACAAGAGAGATAGTAGGGAGGCTGTTCAGGACATCGGCAATGTCCTGCTCCGCTCTGCTGGTAACAAAAACTGAAATTTTTGAACCGCCAGACGCCAGCTTGTGAATCGCTCCTATACATTCTTCCCGATTCTCGCGTGCACACTCATCAAGAGCATCAAGGACAATGAAAACGCGATTCCAATATGCACTCGCTTTTACCAGCAAGTCAACAATATCTGGAAGTGATTTTGGCAGATCTGTACGGTGCAGCTGCATGCGTGTCTCCAACTCGGTAAAGTCCCTAACAAAGTCCTCCGGTTTGCAGCGACAGAGGAGCTGCGCGAGTAACGTGCGCAGCAATGCGACTACATTGGTACTTCGGGCATCCTGGAAGTCTGCGAACGCAAACAAAACAATCTCATCGCTCGTGACACTTTTTACCAAATGGTCAATGACGAACGACCTGTATACACCAGTCAACGAGATTCCAAAGCATTCGTAGAGATGCGAGCCTTACGCGAGGAGTGTTTTCCCGTTGCCCGCTGAGGAACGCAGTGTCAGGGATGGCATGATCAGTCAAAAATGAACAGACTCACGTATACCGTTCAGCCACAGAAAAGAACTAGATGATTCAAACCACGAGACAAACAGGTCATGTGAAAGCAGCCATTCGCATGTTCCGAGCTGACGACGTTCGCTCACTCCTTGCAGCTTCGCCTCGGAATGTAGAGGCTCCAGCCATTTCACGACTTCTTGGAGACGTCGGCCTACGAGATTTTTTGGTAAGAGCATGCACACTAGAAATTGTTTGTGGGATTACCTAGTTCGTCGGCTGCCTTCTTAGCGTCGGCTTCCTGCTGACGCTTATTCATATCGTTAAGATCTTTCCTAAAAGGCATGCACCAGATTAGCAAGTGGCGAATGAACTAAAAAAAAACACCTACGCCATCTGGAGCAGAAGCGGCTGGAAATTCCCAGAATTTCGCTTCAGATCATCACGAAGCTCCTTGATTTCCTTCTCACCCGACAACACCCACGTGGCGCGTGCCACGAAGTTAAACTTGAATTTGGGATCGCGATACTTGTTCGAAACGGCATCCAACTTATCCAACGTCCTTTTGTAATTCTGCAGCGATGCAGGCAGCCGGACCTTCTCCTTGTCCTCCAGTTTGTTTACATGCTCCTGTAGCTCCGCTATCATAGCTCGGTCCGCTTCAAGGTCTTCTATCAGCTCCAAGCACGCCTTTGGCGCATCCTTGACGTCTTTGAAGAAGTTGTAGCCTTGGATGCATCGATCGGTGAGGTCCAGAATACCTGTTATAGTAGAGAATGGGTCCATTGTTATGGCAAAGTCGAAGGGTAGCAGTGCGGATGTGGTGGGAGGAGACAAGAGACGTTACACTGATATCTGTCACCATCAGTTGACGCGTGTATGGGTCCCGGCTTGCCGGCACTAGACACATGTGGGAGGGATATCGTATGATTACAACATGTGGCTGCGGTATAGCTTCGTGCAGCTCTCTCAGTCTGAATGATAAACTGCTGTCATCATACACGGCCGCGCGCATGAGTGCAAGGCTCCTCTATATAGCCAGAGATAAAGACATGCTATCTTGCCGCAATACAGGTCAAGATTGGAGCTAAAGCGAAGGGATAACCACAGTGAAGACGTCGATAAGGCATTGTTCCTACAAGCCTCCGGCAGAACCAACGGCGCTTATTCAGTTCCATTTGGATGAATTCTTTCCCACCCTGATGTCTAAATATGCCACAAAGATCTCGGAGATGATATCCTCCGAGATCCTACGAATTGGGCTGTATGATTGTCTAGTAGCAGCATCCAGTCATACGTTCGGCGCGTCTCTCCTATCCCCGAACACAGGACAGGTTTCAGTCATCCATTCATGCAGCCCGGCAAAGGTCCCGTCGCATTCCCAGAGTCCTCTCCAGGTAAACATGTTCTGCTCAGTGAGACTTTAATGAGGGTGATAGAACACCATATGAGGACGGGCCTTCCAGACTAGTACCTGCTTTGTACGATAGCGATGGCTTCGCGTGAAGATAAGGTTCAGCATGGTGAATGATAAAGAGCAAAGATGGAGGTTTGAAGAACCGCCGGAGGTGATAGCCCGAGAGGGAAGACGTCGGAATTGAGTAAAAACCTCTTAAAAGGTATCGAAAGTCGTATCCGGCCAAGATGACTAGGAAGCCTTAACGTAAGGAAAGTCAGGCCAGGTTTACATTCGAGGTCTGACCGGGCGACATACCATACATAAAGCAGTCTCATCCTTCCATTGGCCCTCACTACTCCCCCTCAAAACATCACCATCACCTACTCCCGGCCTTGGGCACCTCCCTCCTCTGATATCTGCATTCTTTCAAGCAAACCTATCCACCCATCCATCCATCCATCAGCGAGCCTTCCTTTCGCCATTTCCTCTATGAATAAGGAGTATTCACAACGATATGAAGATGATGCCCGTCCGACGAGAAATGTGACAGCGATGGCAAGGGAATGGTATTATTCACCAGTAACGGTGTTTTCCACCCCGTCGAGGGCGTCTCTTGTTAGACAGTCCCTGTTCGCCGCCGTTATGTATAGTCCCGACGCGTCATACACGGGATCAGTACGCGCAAACATCGCGCCGTCCTCGCCGCCCGCCCTTGGTAAACCGCCCCACCTTCACGTCCCCCTGCCGTCCCAAACAGAGGAGGGCTGATGATGGAGCTCGCCTTTGGTCGCAGTCGGTTGAGCGTACGCGTTCTTGGTCATGAAGACCGCGTGAACAAGACAGCGACGAGCCCGCCTCTTCCATCACTGCCTATCGTCTACCCAAGGCTTCTTCATCCAGTGGTCATTCAGAGGCCTGGCGACCGAGAGTGGGTTACAGTTGCTGACATCGTCGAGAGGTTATGGTCAAGTCCTTGTCGCTCTGCGGATATTGTCATCGCTATTGCTCTTCGAGGACGATGCACTTTTTGACAGCTATCGAATGATGTGGGGAGGATGTGGTGCTGCGAAGAATGAGAAGCCGTTCCGTGGTCTAGACTTGCGTATTCAAAGGGAAGACATGACTTAGACGGTGACACCTTGGAACTTCTTGTTGTGGTCAGGCGCACAAATCGCGCATCGGGATCTTGATTCGATGGAGCTGTGGAAGCATGCATCAGCTATGCTTAACAGACAAAGACGGCAGATTACCTTTGGATGAGCCGTGTTTAGAGTACCGGCGCATAACAGGGCATTAGCCGTCGACGTCGAGTTCAGCTGTCGGTGGGCTGTAACGCTAGGGAAAATAGGATTAGTTAGAGCTACAGCTCGCATTGGGGAAAAAAGACCTTACTATATGCTAGTATACCGCTCTGGTCACCAATGAGACCCTTTTTGACGCTGCAATCCAAGTCGTCGAGCGTGGAGGCAAGTATAACGTTTCTGCAAATCGATTGCATTGGTCGTCCCCGATGTGCCTTGAGTCACGACTGCACGAAGTGCCCTGCGATTACATGTCGCCGCTATCCCAGAGTAAGAGCATGATGTCCCCTAATCCGTCCTTCTTGCAGCCAAAGGAGAGTTACGCCAATTCGGTATCAGGACACCACGCTGTCAGTATCTTGTCGTCTTGATTCCATCAGAGCCAGCGAATGCTACGGAGAATCGGCGGGGACAAGGTTGCGACATGGAAAACGCGGACGGAATGTGACAGAAAGTAGTAAGGCAGTCCAATATCACGCTTGGCACCGTACGCGTGAGCAGTCGAATCTTGGAGCGCACCCGGAAAACGGCTTGAGGAGGCTATGAGGGCCGAGTGGTTAAGGCAGCCGTTTTGAAAACGGGCTACAAAGTGATCACCATTAGAGCACGATTACGCCAATAACAGTTATTACTCACCTTGATCTAACGCACGGCATTCTCTCAGAGTACCTCCTCCACGATGATCACCAAGACTGTCGCACGATGCGCCTCTACCAGCAACGATTCGTCCCTCCCATCGCCCGCTGCAGTCGCTGTTACTGGCCTTCTATCACCTCGGCTGCCTATGGACGCATCATCCCGCATCCCGCATCTTCATCTCTTCTTGCCGACGTTTCCCAAGCCACTACAACAATAGAGTTCCTAGGCGGTGCGTGAGAGGTTGACTATATATCCACGGGTAGCCTCAGTGATGATTCTGCGAAAGTTCGCGCGTCTAGCATCCCGAAAATTACTTGTTAAGAGCAATCCAATAAAGATTTTGTAGGACCAAATCACCAGTAGCTTGCAGCATTCTTTACCGCAGAACGAAGCCGTACACCAGACAGTGATGGCGGCGATGAAAAGCAGGTTGACTCCATTCGGATTTTTAACTCCTGTCTCGGCATTGTCGACAACAACCTCCAAAAATTGTATTCCACACCAGCTATGCATCCTCGACGCTCCCAATTGCGCCGGATTTTCCTTGTCTGAAAAATCATATGAATTGATCTGTTCCAATACCTTCAAGTTCCCTTAAGAGGAGTCGGCCTGTCGCAAACAGAAATTTTCGGAGATGCTCTTGTGTGATAAGAAGTCAACCAAATTGTATGCATCGTCACCAGCGACGGCATTCCACACCCCATCGAGTGTCTCGTTATCCTATCCATAGTGACCCCCAGCTGACCGCTAGTCCCAGTTCTCCGATACCATGCATCCAGTCCCGACAGGTCATATACGGGATCAGTACGTGAATATATCGCACCATCTTCCCCCACTCGTCCCTGTTAAACGACTGCCATCGTCGTATCCTGCTGCCGTCACAAAGAGAAAGCCATAGCCCGACATTGTAACATCCATTGTTACGGCCGATCCGAGGATAGATGATAATGAACCTCGACTTTGCTCATAGTCGGTCGAGCGTACGCGCTCTTGGTCATGACGGCTGCGTGAACGAGGCGGTGACTTCCATCACTAGCCACTGTCTACTCGTCTCTTCCGTGGCAAGTAACCGTCCAGAGGTCTGGCGATCATGAGTGAGTCACGGGTGCCGATGTCGTCGATACACTCTCCGTTGCTCCTCGAAAATCAGGAGGATGAGGCTTTCACTGGCCATCGAAGTATGTCGGGCTCGGTGGAGCGAGCTGCGAGATGTTCGAATAATATTGACGTGGGAAGGAATAGACGGATCGCTAAGATAGATATGTGCCTGGGTATCGGTAAGGCGCTGGATTCGTCCTTTCGGCACGCCAAGCTCCTTCGTTAGGCACTTCTCCACGAACAACGCGTCCGACACGCAGTGGAAAGAGTTTGTACGCATCACTGCCAATGACGGCAGCCTAAAATCTGGAGGTGGCGATGCGGCGGGGGGCCTACGATGCTGCTGATAAGTGTCAGGAAAAATAGTTAAAACATGCAATCTTACCTTGACGCTTGGTATCAAAGACCATTCCCGTTTCGATAGCGAAGCACATGCTGCTTGATTGGGAATTCGAGGCGGAGCTCGTAGAGCGTATAGAGTCTTCAACACCGACACGGATTGTGCGCCTCTCCGAGATAACGCTCTAGCCTTAGTCTCTTGGAAGACTTCTACGGAATCGATGGTGCCGTACTCCTCGGCTATTCGAGTCTCTAGTTCTTGTAGCGGACCAATCCATGTTGCAATGTCTACCAGTGCATGACCTAAATCAGTCTGCCCAAGAGTCAGAATCCGGAATTCAAGAGGTAAGAAAATGAATACAAACATCGGGAGCTCCTCCCGCTGCAAAGCATACTATCGGCGGGGTGCTCGGGAATGCGGTGAATATTGAAAAAGTCCTAGGCATTGCAGATCGAAGGAGACCGGCCAAAAGGTTGGGTACATCCACTCTCCTTGCGATGAAGAGAAAGCAAATGGTTAGCCAATGTGTTAGGCTAGCGACATTGGAAGGCAATGGTTTAACTGGAAGAAAGGATGAACAAGAAGCGGGAGAGCAGGCTAAAACCGAGGCTTACATTATTTGTAGATGAGCGCAGTATAAGAAAGGATGACCATGCATGGACGACGAATGAAACCACGCCAGTTCGTTCATCGGAAAGTGCCGTATACCCAAATCAACCTGGGGGAATTGCGATGCCGTGAACATCAAATGATGTCGTACCACTTCGTTCGAAAAGGGCTGCTGCCCAACCGTAATCCACGACGCAAACCGTATCACTGGATTGGCCTTGGGGTACGGAAGAGGGACAGTATAAGGAAAAGTCTTCTGTGGAAGTAAGCTATCGATTCTGGGCCATAACGATGACTTCGTAGTCTGGACGCGCAAGTCGCAGTGGTCCGAAGGGCAGTGAATAACTGTTAATATGCAGCAAGGATGTAAGCTTGAAGCACCACAGGATGCTAAAGCTCAAGGAAAGACGGAGAGACACCTTTCCTAAGAAGACGTCGGGTTTGGAAGCAAGAGCCTTTCGAAGGATACAAAACTGATATGTACATGCGCTTCCGGGTATCTAGGGAATCTTAACCCTAGAAAAAGTAAGGTTAGGTTTGCATTCAATGTCTGGAGGGGGGACATACCATATATAAAGCAGTCCCATCCTTCCCCTGGCCCTCACGACTCTCCCTCAAACCACCGCCACCGCATTATCTCACTCCTCTACGCTTCCTTCCTCCTACGTTCGCATTCACTCAAGCAAACCAAAGCCCCTCTATTCAGCCTTTCCCTTTGCACAACGACGAAGGCGGTGCCTTTCCGAGGAGAAATCCTGGCGGGATAGGGAACTGCAAGAATTCCATTTGTCACCAGCGACGGCGTTCTACACACACGCGCCTGCCAGGGCGTCTCCCGTACCTATGGCGAAGCGCGGGTGATCGTGACGGTCCCTGGTCACTGCCATAACCCATCTAGTCCCGACACGTCATACACGAGATCTGTACGCGAATGCGGCGCGCCATCCTCGGCCTCCACTCTGGTTGAACCACGCCATTGTCGCAGAGAGCGATACCCTAACAGTGGTATATCCACTGCTACGGCCGAGCCATGTAAAGATAATATAAGCATTCTTGGCCCATGGAGGGTGTGTGAAAGAGTCGGCAACGAATCCGCCTCTTCCGTGACTGGCTATCGTCTACCCAAGGCTTCCGCCGCCCGTAGTCAATCAGAGGTCGGGCGATGGAGCATGGGTTACAGTTGCCAATATCGTCAAGAGGCTACGGTATGCTGTACACCTGTCTCCCTGAGGATGTCATCATTGCTGTTGTTCCTCGAAAACCAGGATGATGCGCCCTTGGACAGGTATCGAAGGGTACGGGACTGTGAAGAGCGAGATGTAGTTTGCTTTAGCGGTCCAGACTTGCGTATTTGAAGGGAAAGACACAGTTTATGGGGCTCCATCCGTCGAAGGCAACACCTGGGAATCACTCGCTGCGTAAGGTGCGCAGGTCACGCCTATGGACGTCGGGATATCTATTTGATGCAACTGCAGACTCGACCGTCGCTACAAGCATGTATTGTATCAGCTACGCCCAACAGAAAAAGACAACGGACTACCTCTAGAAGAGCTGTCTTTGACGTGGTTTTTGCTTAAGCGCCAGCACATGAAATCGTGGTGGCTGTAGACATCGTACTCAGCTATAGGCTCGGTGTCTCTGAAACCTATGCAAAGTAGGGTTAGGGTTACAACTTTGCGTTGGTTAAAAATACCTACTCAACATGTTCCGGTCACCGATAGATCTCTTTGCTGTCGTAATCCATCTCGTCAAGCGTGGAGGCAGGTCCTCTTTGCCAATGAATAAGCCGTGAGTCGCTGCTGTACCCAGTGCTCTGTCACGTATATCGTTGCTGTCCAGAGTAAGAGTACGATGACAGCCTAATCCGTTCTTGAGACCAAATGAGGGCCACTGGGACAGTAGTCGTGGTCACAACACTAAGTCATTGGATATCCACTAGAATCAGCATATGCTACGGCGAAGATTGTCGTTGATCTACGAAAAAGCCGTAGGGACATGACCTTACATGGCCGTGAGAGGGAGAACACGTGTCGAATGCGAGGACAAGCAGCAAACGTCCGAATTGTATCACAATCGTGGAGCGGTCCACGTCACGCTTGGCACCCATGTGTGCACTGCACGGTCGTATACATTGTAAAAAACGATAGTCTGGGAGCGCATACGGAAGTGGCGTAGGCTACAGAATCACCACTGTTAGAACTTGATTACTTCAATGACAAGACCCTTAACTCACTTTCGTCTACTGCGACATTATCCTCTCAGTGTTTCCTCTATTGTAGTAGTCACCAAGACTGTTACACGAGGCGCCCCTCGTCTACCAGCAACGAATCGTCCCGATCGTGGCCTCATTACTATGACGGTATCTTTCGCCATCAGTAAGCTTATCGTCACGGCCATGTTGGTACTGAAGGCCCAAAGGATGGGTGCCAGGGTGTGGCGGTGGTGATTGGAGGGAAATATCCATGAAGTGCTCCTTGAAACGAACGCAACCATGCATGAACATGAAAAGAAACAGGTGCTGAAATGTATGGCGGAGCCAGCGCTTGGTAAAGAGGCACAGGAAGACAACATAATTCCGGAGGATGGTACTGTGTTAATCACAGGGAGAACAAGCGAGCAGCCAGCTGAAGAAGACCGTTGGTCCAGTAGCATATGGTACGCCACTGTTACGTTGGACAGATAAATGAGCACTGGCAACGTCATACAGCCTTAAAATTTACGTACCAGCTGCTCTTTTCGCCTGACATTTCCCTTTCCATCATTATCTCTTCCTTATCGATACTACGTCTCCAGAGATACCATCGGGCACTCCGTCTTAAACTAGAATATCCGTCAGATATACAAGGTCACGGAAAGTGTACTGACGATATTTACCGTATTGGCCGCCTGACTTCGGATATATACACGGTCGTAGTCCTTTCGCGTTCCTCATGCCCAAGTACTAGCAAGCCCAGAATTCCTCCCAATGTCGAGTCGCAATTTGCAAGATGATCCTAGTGCCGGGTGACTTTGATCTAGCTGAACAAAACAGATGATGAGATAGATTGTCAACGCGTCAGAACGAATAATTGCTCACAGGGTATTGGTTTCCTTCTTTATCCGTTTAACGATTCGTTCAGCTCCGCATCATCGTGATATGCCGTACTAGAAGTACAAACGTCTGACCCTCATTATTGCGCCATCACCCGCTGCCGCCATTACTAAGTGTCTTGTCCTGAAAACGGAATGTAAGAGAGTCATTCTACAACAAAGTATGGGGATTGATGTACCAGTAGCTTGTAGTCGCAGTATGTTCTCAGCAGAGCGAAGCCAACAGTGATGGTGGTAAGGAGCTTGGTAAAGAATCTCAACTCCTCGTGCCGAGAGGCCGATCCAGATTCAGCTGATGTCTTCTTCCGGCATTGTCGGCAGCAGCTGGCCCTTCTTCCTGCAGATTTCACCTCCAAAAATTATGATCAGTTCCTCCGTACTCACATTTACTCTGGCTATTGAACACTGGCGCTGGTCTTGTCTAGGTCGCAAAATCTTGAAACGCTCTACTAAGGAATGGTGCGGACTTGCGAGTCTATTATAAATTGCATATCAAATATCCTGAGTTCCCTGAAGAGGGATCTATCATCCAGCTCTCGCCACATGTCGCGGAGGAGCCTGCATTTTTCCGAGATACTCTCCATTTCTCGTACGGCATTCTCAAGTCGAAAGGTATTTATTCTCGCTTCCCAACTCCCGGTGCCCTTGACCATTGCCCATGTCGGATACTGCTGACGGACCGTCTCCAGATTTCCTGCGCAGGATCTGCGATGAATATCTTAACGCGACGTTTGTCGAGTCTTTTACTCATGGTGAGCTCAAGTTATTTTTTGACAGCACCCGCCTTACACATAAGCCGTAGGGATGTATACCTTCATTTTCATCGTCGCCTTGACCAAACTCTGTGAGTCTATCGGTCTACTCTTCGTCTATCCTGTAGCTCATCGCTATTCCCGCAGTCTCCAAACACAACACCCAGAAATACATCCACCGTAACGTCCTCTTCGTGGTGCTTTTTGTCATGTATACTCTAGCAACGGTCCATCTCGCCTTCCGCTGGAAACTGGTACGGTCATCATTTGTTATCCACGGGCCAGAACACTTGTACGTGTACATGGCCCTCGCCTCCCGTAACACGATCTCCGCTCGAGCTACATATTCTGTAACGTCGAGTATTAACATCCTAATAGCCGACTGTATCATGGTACGGCATTTCCTCAGCAGCTATCTATAACCGATACTGAACTTAAAGATCAGATATGGCGCTGTTGGACCTTCTGGAATCGGAAATGGAGAATGATAATCGTACCCATGCTCTGCACCATCGGTGGTACAAGTCAGTTATTCCCTGCTCCTCAACCGTCCTTCACTGATATCCTAGTTTCACAGTCTTCAACGTCTTGTACATCATTCAGAACCTCGACGCTCTTGGGACGCATCCTTTCCAGGACGTTATAGGCGGCACCGACTGGGCCATCGCATACTACTCTATGACCCTTAGCACGACGATCATCTGCACCGCTCTAATCCTCTATCCCATGCTCACAACCGAGGCCCCCAACGGGCCCAAGCCCAGCGTATACACCTACCACCGAGTCGTAGCGATACTCATCGAATCTTCTTCGCTCTATGCTTTCTCACTCATCCTCCTCCTCGTGTATCTCGTACGCGACGATCTGACGGCGCCATACCCGCAAATGATACTTTCATCTGTCACCGTACGTTCATATCTTCCTCCTTTTTCTTTGCTTCCTGAGGTTGATGCGCTTAAAGGGCATTGCTCCAACCCTCATCGTGGCTAGAGTTGCCTTAGGGCAAACGCGTCCAGAGGACCCGCGACGGTCAGTGATGACACGAGCATCTTCAGTTCATTTGCGTACGGTCCGTACTCCAGTGCAGACTAGTCCATTTAGATCCAGGGAGGCTTTATCAGGTGTCACTATGAACGATAAAAGCGACGATACGCTGACATGAACTTTACACTCCTATTTTTCTTATACCGATTCTCCCTACAGACTCTTACTAATGCTTATTATAATCACATTCTGTGGTCCTTTACTGTATATACGCTCAAATCGTACGTAAGACCGTTACTACTCCATCCCATACGTGACAAGGCCTTCATCGCACAAATCTTTCCAACGCGTAGTTACGTCAGGATCGAGTCCCAACGGCACGACAAGTGGTACGGACAGACGAAGCGTCTGCAACATCGCACGTGTAGGCGTAGCATGCCTCCGAGACTGCACCATGTCAACGAAGGAAGGCATCAAATAGGGTACTAATATGTCTGTGAGCTGGATAGCCAGGGAGGTGAGTTTGGGAACAGCATCATGGTTGATATTCGCGTTGAGGTAGATAATCAGTGCATCGTCCAGACCTATGAGTAGTCTATCCTGGTCGTCGGTAGGCGTCAACGCATAAGGTACCGATAAACTGGAAAGCGACGTTGTCGTTTTGAGAAGATTGATCAAATCAGCTTGGACTCCAACACTAATGAAGCACGGCGCAGCAATGGTTAGGGACTTCAAATTCCCGGCTGTCGAGCCGCGTAGAGAAGTAGGAAGCTGAATGAACGGATGTGCGTATGACATACTGAGCGACTCTAGAGCAGGAACCTCTATATGCGAGAGAACACGGATGATACCTCCTTCTGAAGGGACAAACGAGTCTGGAGTCTCTTCAACTTCGTGTACATGAAGTACACGAAGGCGTTGGTGGGTCGAAGGATGGACTACCGCATAATCATCCTCCGAATCTTCATCACATTGTAAGGAAGCGCTCTCCATGTCCGGCGCGAGCTTCAAAATATCCATATAGGTGCTCGTAAAATCGTGACCAACGTATTCGGTGAGCTGAGACCACGGCACATTTATCTGTTGGATGACACTGTATGCTCCTTTGAGAGAGAAGCTGCGAAGCAGTGGGGCGTACTCGAAGGCATCAAATATAGGCTTAGCCAGCGCCACGGGTAAACCGGGAACGTCGCCAATGAACTGGACCGAAAGGCGGTTCAAACGGTGAAGGGAGCCTCTGGCGGCGGAGAAGGCGAATAACGAATTGTAAGGAAAGGACATTGAAAGATCGGTCCACCGTGGTGCGCTCAAGAGAAGAACAGGAATGAGATGGCTCTTTGAGATATCCCTCGTGCTGTGTATGGAGAGGGTGATATCGTGCGTCGCAGACCGTAGAAGATACGTCTGAAGGAGATACTGGCAAGCCAGCTCGTTACGGTATTGATCAAAATCCAGCCTGATGGATGACCAAAGCCTGGATGTCGACAGCGCGATGCTTCTCCAATCGCTGCAGACCTGGGAGAGTATCAACGGCGCAAAGTTCCTATCCAGTGAATCCTTCCCCTCCCCTTCGATTCCGAAGCACGTCAAGAATATTTCGCGTATGATGTCCTCTGGAATCCTACGGATGGGGCGTACGACTGTCTTGCACGACTCAATCGTGCGTTCGACGCGCCTTTCCTCATCCAAAAGCACCTCAAGTGCAGCGCGCGTTTGGGCTATCCGTTCCTGCAGTCCTGCGAGAAACCCGTGGCCTTCGCCTATAACACCCTCCAGCTGGATGCGCTCGGCTTGAAGAGGGGGGTTGTTCGACTTTAAGAGTTCATCCATCCGCGAGGCTGCCAGATTGGCAGCTTCGAATGAAAGAGGAAGGCGGTCTTGTCCGTTGTAGCCACATTGCAGGCAAGATGCAGACATCTGTTATAATCAGATGCGAATATCAGCACGGGATGCAAAGGATTACCTTGAATCCAAACGTTTCTAGCGGGTGAGCGATTTTATTTTGAAAAGATCAAGGGCCAGAACAAGATCGTCAGGGCAGATACCCGGCTCCGAAAATATCTCGAGGGCCGGCTGCGCAACATCAGATAGTAATCTGTTGACTATATTCTGTAATGATATGCTGAATTAGAGTAATCTGTGATGCCTTCCCTCATTTGTCAATGCGATGACACCATCCAATCTATTCCTCACACCCATACGTGACAAATCCTGCATCGCACATATCCTTCCATCTTACATTCGTCTCGTTATCGGTCGAGATTATTGCAAACTGTGACGACAGTCGAAGAGTTTCCAGCGCCACGCGAGTAGGTGCAGGATACCTTCGAGACTGAATCATCTCAACGAAGGAAGGTTCCAGGTACGGTTCCGCATTTATGAACCAAATGTCCACAGAGGTGAGGCAGGGAAGAATACTGGGGTTCATATTCGCATTCAGCCCGAGAAATAACCCTTCGGTACCATTCCTCTCACGCATGCGACATGATATCGATAACCTGGAAAGTAATGGCGTCGTTTTGAGAAGACCCAACAAACCGGCCTGCCCCTCTGCAGGGATGGAGAACGATGTGTCGATAGTGAGGGATTTCAGGCCGCCCGCTGTGGATCCGCATAGATAACTGGGAACCCGAATGTCTGAATGTGTGTATTCCATAGTCAGAGACTCTAGCGCAGGAAACTCTACATGCGACAGAAATCTGACAATCCCTCTGGAGCAGCAACCGAGTCGTCATCTTCGAGTAGATGGAGTACACGGAGGCGCTTAGGCGATTAATAAGGGCTCGGAAGCGGCACGTCCTCCTCCGAGTCATCCGCACATTGCAAAGTGGCAGCCTCCATGTCCGGTGCCAGTTTGAAAAGCTCGAGGTATGTGCTGGTCCAATCGTGCCCAGTATACGCGGTGAGCTGTGACCATGGCAGGTTCATCTGTTGAACCACATTGTACACACCTTTTAAGGAGAAGCTGCGAAGTAGCGGCGCATATTCGAAAGCATCAAATACCGGCTTGCTCAGCGGGGTGCGCATCCGGATATAGCCATGGATGAAGTCCACATAAAGATGTTTTAAGCGGTGAAGGTAGCCTCTGGCTGCGGAGAATACGTGTAGCGAGAGATAAGGAATGGATATAGAAACATCGGTCCACCGCGGGGCGCTCATGAGAAGAATAGGCATGAGATGGTTCTTTGAAAGTTCTCTGTTGCTGTATATGGAGAGGGTGATGTCTTGCGTCGCGGATCGTAGGAGAAACATCTGAAGGAGATACTGACACTCCATCGAGTCGTTGCGGTAAAGATCAAAGTCCAGACTTATGGTGGACCAGAGCCGGGACGTCGATAGCGCGATGTTCCTCCACTCCCTGCAAACCTTTGAAAGAACAAAGGGCGCAAACTTTCCATTCAACGAATCCTTTATTTCCCCCTCGGTCTCCCAACACCCCAAGAAGATCTCGCGGACAATATCCTCTGGAATCCTGCGAATGGGGGAAACTATTGTCCGACACGATTCAATCATGTCTTGAACGCGCTTTTCCTCTTCCAAAAGTTCATTGAGTACCGCCCGAGCCTGGCTGACCCGTTCCTGCAGAGTGGCTAAGAACTCGCGGCCTTCACCAATAAAGCTCCCTAGCTGAAGATGCTCGGTACGAAGAGGCGGGCCGTTCGAATTCAACAGTTCAAACAGACGCGAACATGCCAGTTCAATGGAGCGAAACTGAAGAGGGTTGCCTTGCTCATTGTAGCCACAGCGCGGGCAGCGGGGTAAGGATTGCATCTAAGGTGCTGATCAGATCCGTCGTTCAGATCACCGCAGAAGGCTACCTTTTGAGTGGCTTTTCGACGAGGTCTTGATTTTTTCCCTGAGATTTTGGATGCCGGCGGTGATGGTTAGTGTCAAGAATTCGTACAGTTAGGGGTAGTCGTCATGGCTTTTTGGTCCCTTAAGGGCCGGCGGGCCGCATATGGTCTCGACACTTTCGTTTACTGCTGGAAGGGCGTTTATGCAGTACGTAGCAAGGGATATTGAAAATACTGCCCTAAATAATTGACAGCGTAGCAGCGTAAACAGGTCCATTGACGTCGGGCGAAGCCAGCGATCTTACTGCCAGTTGCTGGTCGTTGGCACCCTCCGGAGCATCTACCATTGAGATTCGCACTGTGGGCGTTGCTATGGTCCATCCAGCAACTGCGGACGGACATCGTGTTCTGAGTACACGAGTTCAAGCCATCGACCAAATCGATCTCGTCTAGAGTACGGAGGATTCAAAGGCGAGCCTTCAGTAATCATGTCCTCTTACCAGTGTCTGGCCATGTCCCGATGCCCACGAATACAAGGGCGTTGGAAAATTGAACTATGAAGAAATAATGAGAATCGATCATACAGGACAGAAGATGAAGCATACTCAGATGTCGGGCCAGATATCACATGTACTAGGCATCTGGTGATGTCGATGATCTCTTTCAACGGCATTCGAATCATAATAGGCACATCCTCCGGCGCGTAATCCGGACCTTCTCATTACATGTCTAGCATCAACATAATAGGCACGCCCATGGTTGCCGGATAAATATTTGCAACTATGAGCACAGGCCAGAGGGTATCGAGAGTCCGAGCTGCTTACAGCTGAGAGTGCACAGGTTGAAAGATATGATGCGACGAGAGAGTTCGTCGCGCGACCGCATTATTAAGCTGCATTCGGACGCTCTTGATAAACCTGTGGATACGGCAGCTATATGCAGCGCCCATAGAGAGGATCGGGGAACGATACGCGCCGAGGGGTCACAATTTAAAACGAAACGATGATGTTCAACATGATGTTGGCGTTGACGTAGCGGCAGTAGCAAAGTGCCGGTTTATCGGCCCGGACACTGTTCAATCTTCCCCAGTTGCAGCCACCACTCGCCTTCATTCGTATTTTCCTGCCTCTATGGCATGGTCGTGACTACGCGAAAAAATATCTACATCAGAGATCTGATAGTGGTGTAGCGCCCTATAGCCGACCGAGCGCTTAACTTGAACTTGAACAGCCACAGACGCGGCTCCGAGTGTTGATAAAAGATCCTGACGTCTCTCTTTTTCCTCGCACGCACTATATACTCAATCTTCATTCTCGTCCTGTATTAAACCTTTCTACGTCTAATGGGACCCTATGTTCGTCTTCTGCCATTCCGCCGTTTCGTACGCCGGGTTTCTTCCATGATCGCTGCTCCTCGTAGTGATCACTATAGACTTGCTTCATCGGCGAGGGATTCGTTTCTTCATGGACAACTTCATTGGAGGGACTGTCGACGGCATCCTACGCCTTGGCTAAAGCCATTAATCAGTAATGGCACCCGCAGAAAGCTCGGTGGTTTTCACGTCTTTGTTTTTCGTGAGTCCTACCGTCGTACGAGCCTGGGCAAGTCCTGATTTTGGTGATTAGTAAACACTATTCTATGTTCGCTGGTTATTGGACACAAATTTAACCAGAAATATCACGATGCTTTATGTTCAAAGATAGACGAAGCATCTCCTTATCGGAAAACCGAACTGGGTGAAGACAATCCACAATTCATCAGGAACTTTCGCACTGCCGTCGCTCTCAAAATCTTTGATGTCAACCATTTCCATCTTGTAGACTTTAGCGATTACGCCTCGACGGTCTACTATTTCTGCGCCCTTCATTGCCAAGGAATGGTTGACGTTCCCCTAGAAATCTTCTTCCAGTGGAATCCCCAACTCCATGAATTCCATTATTCTCTGTATGAATATCACAGGGATCTCCTCTTTAACTTCCCGGACTGCGAAATGAGGGATAGGCTTCATGAGAGAATGAGGGATGCGTGTTTGAGGCTGCATGCATTGTTAACCGATAGTCGTGTCCAGGATGCTTTACTGGAGATGTATTGGGGTTTATATGGGGAGGACGGAGTCAGGCCTGTGGCATGGGAAAGCAGGTTATGCGTTTCACTGCTTGGAGAAGGCTGTTTTTACACGTTGGTTGGAATCATGGACAAAGCTGAAGAGATGGTAGACTATACATCCATAGATATATGGCACTGAAATAACATATTGATATTTGTCTCAAAGGCGCTTAAACATATTCTTTTATCAGACCCGTAGCAGGAGAACGCTATGGCAGGCTATGGCTTCCATGAAAATACCATGTCTGCGAGATCGGAACACTTCGTATTTGTTATATATCAACGCCCAGGGTAGCCATCTCAAACTCAGGTTGACCGTCAAATAATGTCGATAGTGGCAGCGCTACGAAAGAGTACGGTACGACAAAGATCTAGTCCTATGCGTCACACAAACAAATTCAGTGATATCAATCTGAAGAATTGAATTGAAGTTCCATTGTTCAGCGCCGCCACGAGCAGGTGAACTATGAAGATGAAGATCCGGGGTATCATGCCAACAAACGACGATGTACGTCGCCAGAAGGGGGAGAAATCAAAATAGCAGGCAGGGGGGATCGACCATCTATTGTCTCTCAAAGATGTAGATACCATTTAAAACCTATGTCGCGCTCAGCACACAAGCCAACACAAGAGGAAGAGGATCTCTCACCCAAGCAGCGGCGTCTCCAAATGCCGAACCCTGCGACAGGACGTAGCTTCGAGCATCGGAGAAACCGGTGACGTCCTGGCAACACTTCTCCTGTCCGCCAGCTTCATCGACATCCCAAACACCGGTCGTAAAGAATCCTAAGCCCAAATTAGGACATTGGATGCCCATCATATCAATCAAACTCACCGCCCAGGTTCGTATTGATGATAAGCATCAAATCCTTGAAGTGATCGGACGTGTTGCAGGTCGAGGAATCGATTTGGAGCGTCGGGTTTCCCCAGGAACTCGGGGTCGGTAGCCCGGAGTTGACGTCTACGAGAAAGTCATAAGCCAACTTGGTAGCGGTCAGGGAAAAAACCCGACGTACCCACTGGACCATGGTCAGTGTTCCACCACCACATCTTGATACCGTCCGTAGTGAGCTCGAGAGC
Organism: Armillaria gallica; assembly: GCA_037576215.1. Lineage (NCBI taxonomy): Eukaryota > Fungi > Basidiomycota > Agaricomycetes > Agaricales > Physalacriaceae > Armillaria > Armillaria gallica. The sequence goes on along the minus strand of JBANDB010000016.1, from coordinate 645,060 downwards.
ATAACTGGCTCCATTGACGTCGTTCGCGGCTTTGCCAAAGCTGGTCTTGCTGTTCACGGAGACACCGCAAGACTGGTAGTTGGCGTTTGCATCGCAGTTGGTGCCGCCCTCTGAGGCATCTACGTTGAGCTTCGCACCGTGGACGTTGCTATCGTCCATCCAGCAGCCGGCACCGCTGTGAACAGACATCGTGTTCTGGGTATACGAGTTCACACCCTCGACCAAGTCGATCTCGCCTAGAGTACGAAGGATTTATAAAAGCGAGCAAGCGAAGAAGGCGGCCGCTTACCAGTTTCGGGCCATGTTCCGCTGCCCGTGAACTATAAAGGAGCAATGATAAGCATCTAAGGTACAGGACACAGGAAACATACCCAAATGGCGGGCCAGACACCGCACATACTGGGCATCTGGTGTACGTCGATAATGAACAGCAGGTTCTGTGACGGATTGAAGGTCTCCTTCGACGACATTCGGACAGCGTTTCGCAGAGCCACGTCCTCCGCCTGGTCAACACCAATCCGGACTTTCCCATTAGACTGGGTGTAAACCAGTCCGCTGCTCTTCCCGTCAACATAGTTAGCAACGCCCTGGTTGTCGGATGCCTTTTCGTCACTATCTTCCACGTTAGAAGGGATCAGAATGACGAGCAGTTGAGAGCGCACAAGTTGAAATAATCGATAAGGTCATCTCCAGTAAGGTACTTGTACATCTTCCATCCGTCACTCGACGTCCCGCCTCGTTTGTGTGGGTGTCGGTGAGTAAAGCCGTGAGACGATCCAGCGAGCGCTGCATACGCAGCGCCAGCTAGTGATATGGCAGCGAATGCAGAGGTAACGCGCATTGTGAAGCGTGTAGATCAATGAATGTAGTGAAAATGAACGTAGGAGGCAGAGCCAGGGAGGCGAAAAGGATATCGTGGTTGAAAAGGCTGGCGATCGGTCGCCAGCTTTATGTACATGGTCGGTTGCGGGGGTTGTTTGGACTTTCTACCGAGATCCAATACCCTAGTTGACAACGGGCCTATCAAAAAAAGCTCCATGATCAGCTAATGCGATGAAATACTAATTATAAACCTACCAACGTCGAGGCTGGTTCGTAACATTCAAGTTTCCGGGAGAAGATTCCCTTCGCCTGGACGACCACGATAACAGCCGAAAGGCTAAGCCATTTGCAAAGAATACGACAATCTGGACCCGAGGTTGTCCCAGCTCTTCTACGTACAACGAAAGTTCTGCTGAAGCACGTCGTCTTGCTGAACCCATAAGGATCGTGGACGAAATGAACGAGTGGATGGACATCGATGCGCAGTTAGAGGCATTGATATCACGTCATAGTAGGTCCTTGTCTACAAACATTGCCTCCACGCCACTGGCATGATCCCTGAAATGCTGCCAATAAATTAGTGCACACCGCATAGAAACAACATGAACGTCGTTGCGATGGCAATGAATGACAGCTCAAGCGCTCAACGTCAGAGGGTACGTATACAAGTTTCTGACGAAAAATCCGTGTGCATGATATTACGAGTCTACAGAGTAAACACATGGTGCGATGCGAGAATGCCGGGATTCATCATTCTATAATATCCGCTCAGCACAAGATAAAGATATCCACTACTTAAAATGAACGAACCTAAAGCAAAGCGCTAGACCACATGCTTATCACGCCCACCATCCTTCTCGGCCCATTATCCTTTCCATCCACATTTCCCGAGTTTTCTCCTTCGAGAAGGCTCGCTCCTCCATCCTATCTTCGCGCAAAATGAACTTCGTGCACGTGTTATCGTCGCACGTCGTCACCAATTCCCCGAACACTTTCGCCATCTTTTTATCAGCTACCTCTGCTCGCGGAACGATGGGACCAAGTTGCACGATAACATGGCGGAGGGTCTGTGGCAACACTGCCGGATCGCTTTCCAAAACCATCTGCAGCTCCTCAGCAAACGCTGGAGCGCTGGAGACGCCAGATATTCGTAGATGAGTCAAAGAAGGGAAGAGCACATCGAAGCCTATGTCAAGAAGCCCAAGCGGATTCCTGTTGCCCACGAAGTGGACGCGACGAAGCCGGGGCATCTTCGCAGCTAAAGGGTACGAGTAAAAGCCGCTTATCGTGAGATCGCAAAGATTGGGAAATGAGACGCGATATACACTGGCGATGAGTGCCGTGGACACTGGCCCACTGGACATGTACAATGATAATGTCTCGAGGGTGCATGACGTTATCTCTAGGAGTGAGATATAGTCCGATGGATTTTCGGGCGGTTGTGATATAAAGAGATGGCGAACGCTGTGTGTGGGAGGGAGTAGATGTAGTTCTCGATTCAGACGTGTGAATTGTGTGGCGGAAAAGAGGGATATAGAAGTGAAGCGTAAAGGCAGCGTGATATTGTGAAAGTATTTCGAAACCTCACGTAGGACCGAAAACGTTTGCCCTCCGTCGCTGCAGGCCAGTTGGCATATCAAGAATACGAGCTCGTTGGGGCAGGAGAGGAGAGACATGGATGTCGAATGCCAAGGGGGCAGAGGGATTTTCCGTTGAAAATGTAATAATATCGCCTCGAGATTGCGACATAACTTCGCGACCGGTCACGTGCATCGAATACGCAATATGGTGACAGATTTAGTTGAGCTTACAGAGCTGCAAGGACGGCAAATTTAGCATGCGACTCGTCGTTTGATCCACGTCGAGGGCGCCTCGGATCTGCAACAAAAACCGTTATTTAGATTCCACGTGCAGAGAAGCGGTGTACCTCATTTGAGCGGACAAGATAAAACCAGTTGCTACTAAAACCAAACTGCAAAAGGCTTGTGCTGCGTGCGATGTCCCAAATATGACGTGGAATGTTGCCAAGTGGTCTTCTGATTATCTAGTACGTATACGTTCAGTAATCGGACGCAAGGAATATAGTCTGTCTTCCATACCGGAGGGATCGGTTACTCGTTATTGTATCGTGATTGTACAAAACAGATATCCTTGCATCGCAGCTGGATGTTCAATATTCAATATTGACAGATTCCCGGGGAAGGGGGGGTGGCTGGGTGTGGGGTGGCATGTCGAAGCACCGTTGACACAGCATTTTCTTCGCCTATCCTATTGCGAACGGAACTAGAGGAATACGAGATGAATGCGCGGCACGCATTGATCAGAAGGAAGGAGGCTTACGCTAGAATCCGACCGCTCCAAAACGTCTTTCTGAATTAGACGTCGGCATGGAGGAAATGATGTGCCAACTCCAATATCCTGAGGGGCTCACAGCAGTAAGAACGAATAGTCGCGACGGGTCTGTTTTCATGAAAAAAGAATATATCTCAGAGTCAAGTCATGGTGATGAGAAAGAAAGAATATCCATCCAGCACCACGTGGTTACCACGCCTATTTTTAAATCAGATCAAATCTTCGACTAAAACAGTTAGACTTAAGTAAGCCAAACGTACGGCCAAAGGGGTAAACCGGCTACGTCGCGGCGCTGTGCCGCTGTCGCTGCCAGCAAGCCGAAGCTATTCGTAAGCCATTCGGCATTACATGACGAATTTTTCGGCCCGCCCTGATATGTAGTTGACCTGATTTCAGCCAGATTCAGCCATTCCATGCAAAAACCACATCTAAACTGATGCCAAAAATTCCCCACCACTCCGTTTTACGGATTTTGTTAAGAATCAGAGTATTGTGAGTAATACACGAGGTAATGAATACTCGAGTAAAACCCAAGTTGTGAGCGAAGATGTCCGAAGACCGAGTTCTAACCACCAAGAGGGATCCGTATAGGTGCTAACAAGCGCTGAGCGTAGTTAGCGAGTTTGTCAGCAAGCGCTAGGCGTGGTTGGAAGGCAAACGGAACGGCAAGCGCTAGGCGTAACCGATCAGATATGACAGTGAAGCGGACTTCGAAGAGTAGTAAAATTAGATTGAGCATCCTAATACAATGTCAGGTAAGTATTTATACACTACTAGTAAGGACTCGAGTCAGTAGTATTCTACAAGATTCCATCGCATTCCAGCATTAGCAAGAAGAATAGAGAAAATATAAGAAAATGCCAGTAGGCCGAGGTCAAGACCGAGAACGCCGAGAGAAAGCATGTGTTGACTCATGTACAACCGAAAAGGCCCGATATCCATAACAGATTTCATTTACTATTCCTTTTGTGCTCATCCTGCATTCATTATCTAAGATACCCACTTGCGACCTAGAGGAGGTCCGGTATCTTAAATTCGGCGCTGTCGAAATCTAATACTTCAGAAGCTTCATACAGCCACCTAGTCCTTGGTGGATACGCCTATTGAACAAGCTGTTCGACAGTGTGATGACTGTATTTCGCCTGCATTAGCTACTTGTGCAATGGTCTGTTCCCTCTGTTAAATTCACTCGCCTTTCTAATGTCTTCATGTGTAGTAACTGCTGGGAGATGGCTATCCATCAAGCCCTGTCGCGTCCCGGATATTGAAACAGCGTCTATGGATTTTGTCCGCCTCCACACCACAATACCCATGCCGAGGGCCTTTGGAAGTTCGGTACCACAATCAGGATTTTCTTATCATGATGCGGATGTCTTGATTCTCTGAGTGGAGGGGCTTGAAAGATGAAACAAAATCCGCCCTTGTAGCGCAACTCCGCGATTATGTTCTGCAGCTGAGAAGTATCCCACCCTCAATCGGATCATCGATATGTTCTGTTCTTGGCGGGCCTGTCTACGACTTGCGGCTCTGTAACGATGGTCCTTATGGCCCATGTGCCGACGAAGAACAGATGGATCCACAGCTCTGCTTGAATGTTCGTCTAGAATGTAGTCGGCCTGAAGTAACAGAATCGCATCTCCATCACCATCTCTCTTCACACATGGCGATATCGCACCCCGGAACATCATGGTGGATGATGATAGAGTGACGGGAATAATTGTTTGGGAGTCAGCGGGATGGTATCCAGCCCATCGGAATTATCTGAAGGCCCCTTTTGGTGCTACAATCTTCGAGCCGCGGAAGAAATACACCTAAACATATTCTTGGTCGACTGAGGCTTCCAACTCAAACGAGGGATGATGTCCGGGTCTTCCAAAGCGAAAAGCGCTTGATATTTACTGATCGCGTTTGGGTTTCCTGTCCGCCAATCGATTGCTGATAACCTTTTACCTAGGGTATCACCATGAGACTTCTCTTTCAAGTGTCATGTGTATCTTTAGCTATCTTGATAGGCAATTTCCTGGAACCGGACAAGAAGATTCGCGATGAGTAAGTATCCGAGTCGGTAATCGAATGCACAAGCATCTTCGGACCCTCCTTTCTTGTCGCTCATTGTGTTGTAAGTCTCCCAGCGGATCTGGATAGAGTCTCTTACAGATGAACTATAGATGACTGTTCGCTTAGGTGTTGCGCTATATTACATCCAGAACGACGTGGCCAACCCTCGCCCTTACTTTCATTGGGCACTCGTAGCTACCGAAGCCCCATCCTGGCAAGCTTCGTTCTCATCCATCTATACATTCGAGATTATTCGTGGCTCCGGAGCCAATGGTCTACCAGGGCCCTGGGAAACGAGGTTCAGGGGGCCTAATTTGGGGAACTCGGCATCCTTTACTACGATCGTAGAGTTTGCGCAAACAGATCTTGACGTGGACTCTATCAGGAGGGTGATCGAGCGTCATCCTCCGACGGACGACGGTTGGAGGATTCGGGGGCCGACTGGGTGGTCCTGCGCTACTTGGGCCTTGTATGTCATGCTCACGTTGGAGGAGATGGCGATATTTGATATTCCCGACACCCTCACGCCGGAAATGCTATACGACAGCATTCTGGGAGAGGGCTATAGAATCGCCATGGGGAATCTGCCTAGAGCCGTTATGCCTGTCGTTCAGCTTGGTGCTCATTAGCTTGACAGAGGGTGTTATTGTGCGAGGCTTCTCGATAAACGGTCGTTGTGAGACTTGAATATTGACTGCAAGGGAATGGTTGTAGAGAACTATTCGTGAAATCTAGTGGTATTTTTCAGATAAATATCTTCATTGTTGCGTTCACAAAAGACGTAGTGCTAAGTGACGTTTCTGAGCGGTGGTTTCCATAATCATGGGATAAACACCGTCATCGCCTAGATCTCGACTGCTTCCCTGTCAAGAGGTCGGACTACCAAAACGGACAGACAATTCTGGGTCACCGAATCAGGACTCAAGACGATTATAGTTCGGAAAGGGAGCGGGATTGAAATCATCAGGAGGAAGCGTCTTTACTCCAGCGACAAACTCGCTTCTCTACAACACGGCCTAGTACGCATAACGTGCGCGTGTGTTCCCCTGGATCCAGTGATCATGCACTGGTACATAGACGCGTAAACGCCAACAGCACTGCATGACCCGTGCCCTACAGGGCAAGAACGCGTTTCAGTTAATTAAGTGACACGAATGACTGCCTTCGGATAGAGAGCAGGCCACCTATATATCTTCGAGAATTTGAGCTCTGCGTGCCAATGTTTTAGAGCTGACAGATGTAAACCCAAAAAGACGAAGTTGCTGTTCAAACCACTGAAATGTTTACCACCGTTTTTTACAAAGCAGGAGCAGAACGTCTCTCTTTACCTCTCTTGAGAATACCCATGTCCAATAGCGGGTCTAGAATCAAAGCGAAATTATATAATACACAATAATACAACATAAAGACCCCAAGAATTATATTTATGCTTCTGCGCTTCCATCAGGCCCGTATTGAATTACGCTTTGCTTAACCGAGACTTGCATAGGCTGATTGAACGACGTTCCCTATGCTCGTACACTCAGCAGATGTTTAAATGATTGAGTATGAAGGGCACTCACGGGGGTGAGGATGTTCACGCGTCGCATGTTGAACATGTCGAGGTCCACGATGCCGTCAGAGGTGGAGCGGTCCCGGCTGTTCCTTAGTTCGTACCGGGTGATGAGGGTTGCTAGTAGCGAATTTGAGTATACTGGAATAAGGGTGTGAGTATCAGCTGGGGCGAGAGTGGTATTTGGTACGTACATTTGGAAATGACGAAGTGTAGACCCAAGAAGACGAGGTTGTTCATGGTGAGCCACTGGAATTGTGTATGGGATTAGCGTGAATGGTACGAAACTTTTCGGGGCTTACGCAGATCATTGACGCGATAGTGGCAGCGCTGATAGCAGTGAGCTCAAAGAGTCCTCAGATGCGATGCTGGATGACGTACCATGTAACAGCACCGCATTCTAACGTGTATAGTATGAGCGAGTCTATTATATGGTCGAAGCTATCGCCGGAGGTCAAAAATCGTGCAGCCTGATTCTGAATCTCTCACCTCAACGATGATTTGCGGGTCGCGTGTAATAGTTTTAGCAGTGAGCCCGTAATAAGGATATCCACAGCGGAGGAGAGTCCGAGTCCTGCAGAGAATACCCACTGGGTGCGTGACGAATGAGCAAGGGCTGAGAGAAGGTGAAGGACAGTTGTCGTACGTTGAATTTATCCCTGAATCCAGAATACGTTTCAATGGACAACCTGGAAAGTGCGTATGGTTAGTCTAATAGAAGGTTACCAGGGCGATATCAAACGTGCATTGCTCCAGCGGTAACTGATATAGAGGTTTGAACCGTAAGAGCGGAGGAAATTAGAAGGACACGTACCACAAGCACAAGCTGCATAGATCAGGATCAGATCAGGGCCGAAGAATGATTTGCAGTTGGCGTACCTAGGCGGAGAACAGCGAGGATGACCTGGTGGATGTTAGAAGCTCATCCTGGCACAAGATTAAGGATATGTAATTACAATCAACGTTGCGAGTATCCAGTTGTTCCTGCTTACTGTAGGAGCTTGATGAGCGCTGGTGGATTACAAATTGAAAGGTGCGTACGCCGAAAGATGCGCTCAGCGAAGAACCTATACAGAAGTTTGAGAATCAGAGTTTCGAGTGTTATAGGATGGAACGTACAGGTGGACAAAAATGGTGGAGATGGCCTTTCGTCGATAAAATCAGAATGATCACCATAATATTCAAGGCAGGACGTACTGTGAGGATGATGGTAACCTTCGGTGGCGTCATGAGTGGGCGATGTCAGGTATTGGGGACGAGAGGCCTACCGATATCGCTCTAGGGGCAATGTAAGAGCGGGTGATAAGAGTAGGGAATAGTAGCGTACTGAGGTATTTGGTTTGTGCGAGCTGTGTCGTCAAAGTGAATGATCAAATAGTTCCATAAACCAGCCCAAACGGTGGCGCTGTGAGCGATGTCGAGGAGCCTTACACTGCTGTGTGAGCTGTTATCTGGATTTAGGAGCAGGGAAGGCCGACCACAAAAGAGTAACCTGTACAGTAGCGTCAGAGACTCCTTAAGTTTGATGGAAACAAGGAATCTCTCACCAGGGCTTTGACTCGGGGCTTGTCCTTGGGGAAAAGTTTGAAGTAAAGAAGAGACTGGACGGACATCATGCCGGTGAGACTATTGGATATGAAAATGCTGAGCCGTCGATCAAGCAAGATACATACGTCGCAGAAAACAAACCACCAAGGAGGAGAGAGCCCAGCGTATACGAGAGGTTAACCATGACAGCAAGCGGAAGAAAGGCAATAGCGCTCAACAGCTCGTGTGGTAGCCGCTCATTTATAATTCGGACCTGGGGTAAGTAATAGGAGAGACGGACGTTGAGGCCATTGGCATGATCGCTGATCGACCGTCGCACGCGGCAGGCGTAACCACAAATTACAAGCCACAGACCGAAAAATTGGCAAATAACAATTTTTTCAACCGTCCCTGCTCTTCTCTGACAGTGGAGTGATAAATAACGCCTCTGGTGAATGGGGATACCCACTCGACAGCACACGTTTCCAGTCCCATGTTTGTGTCCCCTGACCTTTTTGCAGGATGTTTTCAAAGAGGGACTGGGCGCCGCTGAACATTTGAAGTTTCAAAATCGATCACAGGCTAGAGCACGGGATCGACTAAAATTCTGCTTTGGGATTAAAACGCTACCGTTATCAGCGCGCCGCCCTGTAGAGAAATGTGGAATATCCAACCTTTTGAAACTTTAGCCTAGGTTCACAGGGATAGAAACCGGATCGGCGGAGTGGGAATCGGAGATCGAAAAACGCGACCTGTCACGGTGTGACTGTACGCGCCTCTCCCGATGACGACCAGGACGGTGAGCTCGACAGACTGCAATCCTAGACCTACGAAGCGTCAGCGTCGCGACAGTGTATCCGAGGTCGCCACTGCTGTCAACGGCAGTGACCTTGCTCCCTCTACGGCGCTGAGACCTGTATGTCTCACCCCATTGCCCCCCTCTCTCCTGCTCGTTTCGCTTCCAGGCATTCTGATCCATCCACCGACGCACCGGTATCACGCCCAATCTCTGTGCCTCTCTCTTCTTGCTCTTCGAAGGTGTTTGAGTCTGCCCAATTTGACGCCAGAGGTGGAATGCAGAGCATGGACCGCGATGGTGGAGGTCGGTATGCTTGTGATAGGGGGAGGCTTTAGTCAAAATGACGATCACTTGTGGGCGAGAGGCATTGAAATCGAAGTATGTGCTCTGTTTCTTTCTGTCGAGCTAGTCTGACTGTTCGTGTATCAGGTGGAGACGGCGGCGAATAAAGCAGTGAGTATCTTGTTGCATATATATTTCGCGTACTAAACTGCCTGCTTTCAGCTAAATATTGCTCAAAAAGTGAGTTTTCTTGTCGGATGATGACAGAATAGGCCTGACCGCAGCCACCAGCACCCGACGCTTCGACTGTATCGGCCTCACGTAACCTGCTTAACGGCACGCCTGCTGCACTGGCAACACAAGTCCAAATTTGCCCTCATTCTCCTTCGACGTCTACTCAATTCATTCCTACCCTCTGATCCACCGCATATAATCTATGCGGCTCGTCTCACACTCATCTCGCATCTTATTACATCGAGCTCCTCTTCCTCAATATCCAGTCCTAAGGAGACGAAAGCGCCTTTTTCTGCTATACAAGCCCTGGCAGACTTAGCCGACAAAAACCGGCACTCCAGCGTCAAATCATACGCTCTCGTTCTGAAGCTGAGGACGTTGGTGTCGTCGAATTTGTGGGAAAGTGTCGACGATGCTCTGCGAGCGGCAGAAGAGGACCTGGGAATAGACTGTACATCGGGCCAGGCATGCGGAGAAACGGCTCCTGGAAAGCAGGTCCTCGGCTCGATAGCCAACACACCTCGGTCGCAGGAAGGGCCTATAGCCGGCTCACCGAAACAACCGTCTACCCCTACTCCACCACCGATGCCAAAATTCGCTAACAAGTTGGCCGAAATCATGGCTATCCATACCTTGATCATCGGCGTCGTCTTCCACACCTTCGTCGGCAACTTTACGAGAGCAAGTACCCGTCTGACCCTCCTTCATATGCTCATGGACTCTGGACTTCTGATAACGTCAGGTAGCGGCGTTGTCGAGATAACCTTTTCGGATCCACCGTCGCCACCTCTACTCATTCAAACGACTCATCCGCGTATCCTTTTCATTCTTGCCTATCTCGTCAGTGCCATCTCCAGGAAGGATCCCGTCGGCCGAAAACCGAAGCGAAAAATCTTTGCCGTCGAAGGTTTGGCGGTATGGGAAAGAGAGATGCGCAAGGAGCTTGTTCTTCCTCCCTGGGCCAGCGTTGATGACGTGGAGCAAATGAACCTAACGATGGCGCGCCTCAAGTGCGACTTGCATTGCGAGCTTATCTCCATTCATGTCATGAGGTCTGAAATTCCGTTCGCTGAGAAACATCTGGCTGCTCTGACAGCACACGCTCGCACGAAGGGGCTCTTTGATGCCCTCGCTGCCCGCATCATGTTGCACCATGCACATCTTGCGCACACGAAAGGCGATGTGCAGATAGCGGGTGATTATTATCGAGCGGCGGCTTACCTGGCGGAGGACGGCCCCGCTAGAGATGATTATGTGAGGACGTCTGCTCGTGCTGGCGAGGTCGCCTTGAGAATCGGTGTATGGGCTCGAGGTGAACAACACGAAGATAGCTGGGAGGCTATCACGCGGGACGGGCTTTCCGTCATAGATGACTGCCAAACTCAGGGCGGCACTCTGAAGAATATAGGTACTCTCATCGACGCGTGCCTGTCCTCGGAGATCCTCAAGGCCAAGTGAGTTCTCATTTTCTAATACCCTTGTCATCATGTACCGAAACTCTTTACTCTCAGGAATTTGCTGAGGTCGGCGATGAGCGGTACAACGGACTCGAAGGACAACCATCTGCGCGCATTAACTTTGGCACTGCTCACGCCGCATTTTATGCATACAGCTATGGAGCACGCTATGACTATGCTAGTGACGTGCGAGCAGCTAGCGTCGGGGATGGGTGCAGGTTCTGTGAAGGGCGCGAAAAACACGACGGGCGCCGATACTGTTGGAAACGGTCCGCTCAGGTTATGGATTGCCGAGCGAAATTTGGGTTGGTCTTTTCTTCTTGCCTCGTTGTAGGTTGCTAATGCGGATCGCAGAGATCCACCGAAGAAGGGGCGACGTGGCTCGTGCCGAAAAACAAGAAGCGGCTATCGCAGCGCTCAGGAATGTTGTCCGTTAGTAGCTTACTCATACATTATAGACTTTCGATCCTGCATTATTTATTACCGCCACGCTCATATGTATCATGTACTGTATTGTTATCTTGCTCGCTTGCTATTGATACTGCTTTCTCTAGATGTCATACATGACATCGCAATTCTTCAAAGGTCCTTGATGAACGTCCAATATACAAGGGTCACTGACGACAGGCAACGACGTCAGATGTGAATACGAACAAGTGTGAGTCTCCGTTAAGGATAAAGGTCTTGCCACTTGGCAATAATGACATACTAATTTTTGTGCTCGCCGCCCAGTCACGGATACAGGAAACATCGACGAAGCCAAACGCCACCAAAGACCGTAACGACGGAGAATTTCAAATCACAGGCCCTCCGAGGATACCTGAAGACTCTTCTCGCATTCAAGTTGCTGCGAGGTGGAAAACTGATAGAGCACATTCCAGCTCTTTCAAACAGGTCCGGATTGCACGATGCAAGGTGCCTCGAAAGAGTCATCAGGCATCGCAGGTGGTCACTCGAAATCCTCTCATGATCATGAAATTTCAAGTGGCGTCCTCCATGTTTGTTGACGTACAGGCGGGTGGGTACCTTCATTTCCGGAAATACATTACCCCGTGGGGTGAAAACATCAAGTTTCCGAGTCCGAACGCCTCATCGGTCAGATGTAGCTGCGCAACAGATATCGATGAGTGTCTTCATCTATCCGGCTATCCGAGTTTATGGTCATCACGGATGGTAAGGCGTTCTATTTGTGCGGAGCTCGCTGCTCGACCGGCCGAAGTCAAGGTTGCCGACCGCGCATATGATCTTGACTTATTTCTTGTGTCTCCGGTCCCGACTGTTCCGTCATGATTCTGTTGACCTTCCGGTCCGGCGGTCCCTGGAGGAGCGTGGGGAAAGTCATGGATATTTACTGACCGTGACAGTAGACTGTCACGCGACCCGCACCAACACTGGACGATACAGGATGCCTCTTGCACCGCTGCACGCATTTCACATTGACGGCAAAGCGAGTGCGCTACGGTACACAGGAGCCCTTTGTCATGGAGTCCAGAACACCTAGGAATAACTTACGGGCGCTAACAGCATCGCGCATTCGGGCTCCACGGCGTGCCGATTCCCATCCATCTAGGAAGAAGGCCTATGAAGCTTTGATGGTGGAATCCGTATGTTAGCTGAGGACGAATCAGATAGGCCTCCAGGATACGTTACAGTGGTCCGACTCGGTTGTCCCGCAACGAATCAGAAGTCCATCAGTTTTCACAAGCTGTCCTGATAATCAATGGCATACACTTCCATGGGACTCACGTTCACTCTAGAACTTGAGACTATTGACAGACATGGACTTTGAACACAGGAATTTGCAGATTCGAAGGCCGGATCATGCGCGTTCGCTGTACATAAATATGACCCTGCACTCATGACGGCAATCTTTCATCTCAACCAACATCCACCTCTCATGATAACGACCTGCGATCACGACTGGGTGTACGTGCATTATACAGAAGCGTTACAAGGCTGACTTTTCTTTTCGAAATAGTATACCCAATTCGATTCCGGCGGCTTCGCCGCAACCTATTGTACCCCAGGAATTGATTGACATCATCATCGATTATTTGTACTACGATACACACTCGCTCAGAGCCTGTGCTCTCGTTTCATCGTCTTGGTCAGGACACAGCCAGCAACACCTCTTCTCTCGAATCACTCTTGCTGGCAGACCATGGCCTGATAAACCAAAAAGTCGGACGGCAGCGGAGCTGTTTCTACGCCTGATAGAATCGGCTCCTCATATTCCTAGCTTCGTTCGGCATCTTGAAATCATCGAGGGCGACATCTTTGAATCTGACCGCTGGCTCGGCCGATCTATACCAGTACTTGATCGCATTCTACCCGCGCTCATAAACTTACGAACTCTCCATATCGACTTTAGCGGTGTCTTTTGGAGCGACGTCCCTGGGATACACACTTTCTTTCTTTCCGCCTCCAAGCCACCGGACCTCCACAAAGTAACGATAACAAGCTTCCCCGGCGTCCCCAGCTGGGATACACTATTTACTTTGTTCGAGGGTTCGAACGTCCCAGAAATCTGCTTGGTGAATGTTACAACCTGTACTCTATCCCACGGATCTGTTCCAGGATCCGTTCGAATACCACTCGAAACCCTCTCTCTTTCTCTTGAGAGCAACGAACTCTGGCGTTTTTCGTCGTCGCTCGCGAGCCCGTCATGTGTCTTGCAACTCTTCGGTTTACGGAAACTCCGCATCAATATACTATATTCGCGGGAAATGAAAGTTGTTTCCAAACTACTGGAAACACTGCATATCCCTTCGTTGCAAGCGATAGAGATTCAATTAGAGGCTCTCCGTAAGCAATCGCTGTGACTTTAGTGCTTCCATTCCCTTATCCCGGGCCATTGACGCCTCATAGATTCAGCTGACGCCAATCACCTTCCTGACATCAGCCGTTTTCGGCACACCCGTTTAACGTTAACACCGGAGGGCCTTCGATGCGAGTTGGAGGAATGGATATCAGCCTCAGTTGCCGCTCGGTGCTGGGAAAGATTGTTGAAGAACTTCAGAGAGAACGCCATCGAGACTGTTACGCTCATGCTCCCCAAGATCCATCCGGACAAGTTTCCAGAAGCCGAACGGATGCACTGGGTTGCTCTAGATGCGGCTCTGACCCGTGCTGATATGTCGCATTTGCGAAGGGTATACCTCGAGGACGAGGGTAGTCAAGGAATGGGTTATCGTGATGCGGTGATCAAAGAGATACTTCCCAATCTCTATGAAAGGGGTCTTCTGGTATTCTAGGTGAGGACTCCCTTTTATTTCCCGACGGAATGTTTCTGATTACTCTTTTCAGCGGGGAATAACATTACATACCGTGATCGGAATTTGTTCATCTCAGCTTTTCACGTACCGCTGGTAGTCATAAGAGTACCTGTATATTCATAGGATATCCTCAACTTTTACTCCGCTTCAGATTACTTCAAAAACGATGTAACGCATTCTTATAAGAGGCAACGGACGTGCTCTACAATGAGATGGGTCGGCCAGCTTGAAGAATATCACAGGCAGACATACGACCACATGGAAAGTACGTTCTATACTTAGGACAAGCAGTGCAAGAGGGTACGTTAAGGTGGAAGAGAATTATGCACTGCCGGAGGAAGGTAAGATAAAGCACCTCTTTTACTACGTAAGTTTCAAGAAGTTGTTGTAATATTTTATAAAGGGATCGAACCCAAGGCTCCCATCATGGGATGCGCCATTACACCATATAGGCACCTTTGCTTTGGCGGAACTGTTATTCCTCGAGAATTCAGGTGGCATCCATCCTTTGTCAAGTAACCTTTGACTAGCTGAGGTTTCCCATACACGCCGCTCTGCTACTAGCCTGAAAAGGGCCTCTTGATTTCGATCAACGCATACGGGTACCCTTCATTACCAGAATGCATTGCCCCATGTGTGACAATATCAAGTCGCCGAGCCCGAACGTCAGCAATTTTACAAAAGACATCAATGACCGTCTTCAAATCGTCCATTCAATGTCGTCTGTCCAAATTTATGGTAATCACAGATGGCACCCCGTTTATGTGCAGAGCTCGACAGGAATGTTGTATACTGCAAGCTGTTGCATTTCCCGTGCACGGCGAAGCGAGGTCGCCTTTTTCGTGGAGTCCAAAACGCCGAGGAATAAGTTACGAGTATCTGCACATTCGGGGCCCATGGTATGCCGATTCCCATCCATCTAGGAAGAAGACCTATAAAGTTTTAACTATAGAACCCGTATTTTCCCTCCTGAGAGCTGAGGACGAATCATATATCGCTTTCGCTGACCTTCAGGATACGTCATAGTCCGACTCGGTATGCCACACTGCGATTTAGAAGTACATCAGGGATAGATTTCGTCACAAGCTGTCTTGATAATCAATGGCATGCACTTCAATAGGCTAAGGTTAACTCTAGAAGACACTATCGACAACATGGGTTTCGTTGATCTGTGGATTCGAATCAAGGCAAATGAAAATCGAAGGCCGGATCATGTGTAATTTCTTCAGGGACATTCGGCTACATAAATATGACCCTGCACTAAGCGCGGCAATTCTTGTCTCTCAACCAACATCTACCTCTCTCATGATACCGACCTGCGTTCACGACTTAATGTACGTGCATCATGCAGTAGCATTAAGGAGCTGACTTTTCTTTGCGTTTTAGCATTCCCAGGATACCCCCTTCGATCCCGGCGGTTTCGCCGCAACCTATTATACCCCAGGAATTGATTGATATCATTATCGATTATTTGTATAACGATACTCGCTCGCTAAGAGCCTGCGCTCTCGTTGCATCGTCTTGGTCAGGACGCAGCCAGCAAAACCTATTCCTTCGCATCGCTCTTGCTGGTAAACCATGGCCTGATAAGCGCAAAAGCCGAACGTCGGCGGAGCTATTTCTCCGCCTGGTAGAATCGGCTCCGCATATCCCGAGTTTCGTTCGGCATCTTGATATCATCGAGGGTGATGCCTTTAGGTCTTACCGGTGGCTCGCCCGGTCTATGCCAATACTAGACCGCATCCTCCCTACGCTCACGAACCTGCGAACCTTCCACATCAACTTCACCGGTCTTCTATGGCGCGACATCCCAGGAATACATACATCCTTTCTCTCCATTTCTAAGCACCCCGGCCTCCACAAAGTAACAATATCGAGCGTCACTAGCGTTCCCAGCCTCAACGGACTATTCACCTTGTTCGAGGGTTCGAACGTGACAGATATCTGCTTGGTTAACGTTACCACTGGTGCTCTGACCGACGGATCACAGACATATGTTCCAACTTCCGTTCGAATACCACTCAAAACCCTCTCCCTTTCTCTTGAAAGTCACGAAGTTTGGCGCCTTTCGTCGTGGTTCGCCGACCCGTCCTGTATATTGCGTCTATCCGGTTTACGGAAACTACGCATCAACATGATCGAAGTTCAGGAGATGAAGGCAGCTTCCAGACTACTGGAAACGTTGCATATGCCTTCCCTGGAAGCGATAGAGATCCGATTGGAGTCGCTTGGTAAGACGTTGCTATTTTAGCGCTTCCTGTTCTTATCCATCCAATCTCATAGAATACGTCGACTCTACCGATCACTCGGAAAACCTCCCCAATCTCAGCAATTTTCGGCACGTCCGTTTCGCTCTGACGTCAGAGTGCCTTCTAATCGAGGCGGAGGAATGGATATCAGCTTCAGTTGCCGCCCAGTGCTGGGAACGGTTGTTGAAGAACTTCAGAGAGAACGTCATCGAGAGTGTTACGCTCACGCTCCCCAAGATCCATCCGAACAGGTTTCCAGAAGCCGAACGGATGCATTGGGTTGCTCTAGATGCGGCTTTGACCCGTGCTGATATGTCGCATCTTCGACGGGTGTACCTTGAGGACGAGAGCAGTCAAGGAATGGACTATCGTGTTGCCGTGATCAAAGACATACTTCCTAATCTCTACGACAAAGGTCTACTGGTATTCTAGGTAAGAATCCTACTTTATTTCCAGACATTGGAAGCCTCTGATTCCTCTTCTCAGTGCTGGAAATGTTCCGCTTTTTACATACCCCCGATACCGGCATATAATCCTTAATACCCTTCAGTTTATCCTAGTTTGTATTTTAAGCAGCCCATATTTATGCAATATAGCGTTTATCTTCTTTACACTCTCGTGGCCTGAGACCTTAGCTTACTTTTAATACTTTAATTATCAACACACTGCGTGGCAAACATTTGCGCGGTCCTTTAAAGTTTATGTCCACGCAGGTAGGTGAGATTCAGTTATCGAGATGGAGTCCCGGTCCGTTTACTTCTCGTCATCCCAAGCTTTACATGAACAACATTACAGTAGACGTCTAGGAGACTCTCCGGTTTGCTCAGGGACATTATATAAACATGGCCCCGTAATCACCGCGGCCCGATAGTTCCTTCTTCTCAACCACCACCTACGTCTCTCATGACAACTGCCCGTGTTCAGGACTCGATGTATGTGCATTGCGCATTAATCGAGCCAAAAAATTTAAATATATATTAGCATTCAACCTGAAATCCCCGCTTCGATCCCGGCGGCTTCGCCGCTACCCCAGGAATTGATCGATGTCATTATCGATTATTTGTGTAACGATATTCAATCGCTAAGAGCATGTGCTCTCGTTGCATCGTCTTGGTCAGGGCACAGTCAGCAAAACCTTTTCTCCAGAATCACTCTTGCTGGCAGACCATGGCCCGATAAATCAAAAGGCCGGACGTCGGCAGAGCTGCTTCTGCGCCTGATAGAATCGGCTCCACATACTATCCCGAACTTTGTTCAGCATCTTGAAATCATCGAGGGGGACGTCTTCAAGTGTGACCGCTGGCTCGGCCAGTCGATACCAGTACTTGATCGCATTCTACCCGTGCTCACAAACCTGCGAACCTTTCATATCAACTTCAGTTATGCCTTATGGCGCGACATCCCAGGGATACACAAATTTTTTCTTTCCGCTTCCAAGCTACCGGACCTCCGCAAAGTAACGATAACAAACTTGCCCGACGTCCCCAGCTGGGATATACTTTTTACCTTGTTCGAGGGTTCGAACGTTGCAGATATCTGCTTGACGGACATTATGACCTGTGCTCTGACCGACAGTTCCCAGACATATGCTCCAGGGTCAGTTCGAATACCACTCGAAACCCTCTCCCTTTCTCTTGCAAGCGACGAGCTCTGGCGCTTTTCGTCGTGGCTCGCTGACCCATCATGTGTCTTGCAAGTCGACTGTTTACGGAAACTCCGCGTCAATATCGTGTATACGCAGGAAATGAAAGCTTTTTCCAGACTACTGGAAACATTGCATATGTCTTCCTTGCAAGTGATAGAGATTCGATTGATAGCCCTGGGTAAGTACCCGTTTCTAGTTTATTGCTTTCATTTCTTATCTATCTATGCCTCATAGATTCCGCTGACGCCAACTACCTCCCCGACATCAGTCGCTTTCGGCACATCCGTTTAACCCTAACACCAGAAGGCCTTCGATGCGAGCCGGAGGAATGGATATCGGCCTCAGTTGCCGCCAGGTGCTGGGAACGGTTGTTGAAGAACTTCAGAGAGAACGTCATCGAGAGTGTCACGCTCACGCTCCCCAAGATCCATCCGAACAGGTTTCCAGAAGACGAACGGATGTATTGGATTGCTCTAGACGCGGCTCTGACTCGTGCTGATATGTCGCATCTACGACGGGTGTACCTCGAGGACGAGAGTAGTCAAGGAATGGGGTATCGGGACGCCGTGATCAAAGACATACTTCCTAATCTCTACGAAAGAGGTCTTTTGGTATTCTAGGTGCGACAATCGCAAGACTACTTGCGCACCGAGATACGAGTACTCTCAACTTTTTACCTCGGTTCAGAAAGTAGTCTAAGCAGCCATGATACTGAATGTACCGGCTCGTTTTGAAAAGGTACATCTGGCAACTTTTACAATGTGATGGATCTACAACTACAATACTAGTACAAAGAGGGCACATGCCGGAATAGGGTTCTATCAATTTCTATGTATTTACTTCTGATAAAACAAAAAAGTCGCAATATTGACCTTCCATGTCGCATATGGGAATCGAACCCAACACTCCCACCATGAGCTGCGCCGTTATACCATATATAGGTACGAGGAACGGGATTCCTATTCCTCACATGCTGCTATTTCCCTATACCCACAACCGTAAACTTCACATAGAGAACGACTCTGTATGCAGCCCCACCCCGCCCAACTCCCCACTCCTCGTCATCCCAAGCCTCATAACAGCATTAGACGCCTCCCTCACCAGACCCTCCGGCCCACACACACACACTCCAACACCACCGCCCAACCGCCCATCATCAGGAGTCTTAACCAAGTCCCCCAGCACCTTCCGAAACCTCGGACGTTCAAATATAACATCCGAGTTAGGGATAGACGGCACCGCATCGGGGTTACATAGACACGTAACGTATATCGAGACGTGCACGTCCAGCGTCGGGGCGGCGGCGTTGGTGATATCCATCAGCATAGGCGCGAACCAGTCGATCGAGCCTGAAGATATGATAAGACATGAAAGGGAGAAAATGAAGGTGGACCTACGGAAAGAACGTATACACCAAACGAACTCGATCCTCTTGGTACGCTCCCCGCGAGGTCGACCGAGCTTGACACACCTCCCAACGATATCGTCCAGCAAACCAATCGTGAATGTCACCCCGCTCCCACCAGCGAACAACAGCACGTTCTCGTACTGCCCCAAGTCAACGCTGCACCCTCCATAGGGACCATCAAGCATGACCTGCACGGGAATCTCTAGGCCAGCCTCAGCTTTCTTCCCTTCTTCTAAGCACTTCGTTTGGTTCTCAGTCTCATTGGCAGTGAACACATTAAGCGCCCTCGTCCAATCACCCGCCACTTTGGCTCCTAGTATGATCCCAGGCGTAGAGATAGACGACACCCTCCCGGGTGCCGACAGGATGGTCAGCGGGTGAGACTCGAAGACACGCCCTAAGAAAAAGACCCGCAGGCGGACGTGCTGTCCTGCTTCCCAGCCGAAATCGCAGTCTGGGATACGGATCTGAATAGAGGGAATGAGCTGGGTGGACGACGATAGAAGAGATATAGACAACGTACGATGGTCATCTGGTTATCGACAGCAGTGACTGTAGCATCCTTGATTCGATACCGGAAGAGACGCATGAGCATGTCCAGCCCATACAATGCCAGCGGAGGGAATATCCACGGAGAAGCAAATGTCGTATGGTAGCATACCGTAATGAAAAACGCCACGAACCCAAGCACACTACATCACCCAGTTCAACAACTATCCAGTCAACAAAGGAGAGACAGAAAAACTCACTGAACAACAAAAAAGATCTCATAACAAAAACTCCTCGCCGGCTTGACGCTCGTCAGCACAATCACACACAGCACCCCAAACGCAGCGATCCCGCTCGTCTCCTTCTGCTCCCCCAGAATTGCGATATTATATTCCAGGTGGTTCCGGATCCACAGCGAGCCGTGGATGACGGCGCCGAGGAACATGAAGCGTCCGGACCAGCGGTGCACGTAGTTAAGCCTCTCGTATCCGTGCCCGGGGCCTAGGAGCAATGAGAGCACCGAGTTCTTCGTAGCGAATAGGAAGACCACAGGGAATTGGGCGAGAGTGAGGAATCCTGCCCGGTTGGGATTGTCTTTCAGTGGAGCATCGACGATGATGCATACTAGCACGATGGCAAGGTAGGCGAGGATTACGAAGACTGTAACGTCCGTGTAAGATTTATTGAATATGTATACGTGGTTGAAACTTACTCTGCCCAACGTTCAGCGCAAGAAACGGCGGCCTCCACAATGGGACGCTCCCAATGGTCCCGACGATACTTTCAAGGCGATTCCTTGCTGGTATCGAGCGAGGCGGTGTAGTCTGTTGTAGGGGCACGTATATCCCTTTGGCGCTGAAGTCCTCGCCAATACCTTGGAACCACAGCCAATTCCTTCTGTTGCGTAGCGAGCGTACAAGGTAGGGTAATGAGTACAGAATCGCAGCACCAATGCATGACGCCCATATAGCGGTGAACCTGCGCTGCCACTTCGGATCTTCTACGTATGAACTTCATGCCTTGTCAGCGCAGAACTAAGGAAAGGTATGAAAGACGTACTTGTATTGCTGAAACTCTGCTGGGATTGTTGGAGGTGTTCCAGTGCTCATCTTAGGCGACGTTGAAGGGTAACAGAGCCAATGCGTGAGAGACTACCGGATGAATACACATTAAAGCAAGTAAACGTCCATCATTTAATCCGATCCTCGGACTGCGGCACAAAAGTTTTTTTCGTTCGTATTGGTCTTTGTTTGGCACTGACGTCTGAATCCGTTCTGCTTTGAAACGATCAATCTATTTCTCCACACAAAGTCGATAATTCATACAACGGATTAATAAAGGCAAAACATATGAGCACCGCATCAGTGAGCGCTTCCCAGTCCGTGGGTACCAAACCTCCCAAACAATGTCTCGCCCACCCCCATACCGATAATGATAGCGAGAATGAATCCCACTTGGAATGTCCTAGAAATTCGGAATCAGAAAAGGCACCCATACGTCGAAGATAAAACACCCACATGGCTGCCAACATGAATGTGAACGACAAGGCAGACTGCAGCGCATGCAGGGCACCCCTTGCCAAATCATTGATAAGAACGAACGGCGGCGCAGAACGCAGCACAACGGACTTCAGAGCACTCGGCTCGGACTTGAGCGCCTCGACTTCAGAGGAAGAGTGGCGATTCTTCTTTGCGTAGAGTACTTGGGCCCTGGCAAGCTTCATTAACGGAGGTAAAGGAAGTCAGGTTGGCATACAAACCTTCTCGCCCAATGTCCTTCCATGACCCTTCTCATCGCCGCGAGCCAGCGGTCGATCAGCGCCAACATGAAAAGTCCAATACACGCTCCAACCATCGCACCAACGCTCTCTGGGACCCAACCCTGGAACCACAAGATATCCCCCGGCGTGAAATGCAGATATGGAATCATCATGCCCGACATGAGCGTCGTGTCTCCCTCCGAGTCCATTCCTGCCATGGAATCCATACTAGACGAAGAATGTGCCAAAACAAACGGGAGTAAAAGTGTAAGGAGGGCGAATATCTTGAACGACATCGTGGACTGTATTAATGGGATCAAGTCCGAATTCATGATTCCCTCCCGGTGCATACAAACACAAGCAAACACGCGGGTTCCGGTGGTGAGAAACGAGAGGAGATATAAAGTCCGGAAGAACGCTGTATTCAGCCCCTATTGTCAAATCCTGTGTTGACACTATTCCAGACGCATCATTTCTGAATAGAACGGACGGTAGAGGACAGAAAGTAGTCAACAGCCAAGTGGTAGGGGCTGCTGGACAACAGGATTCCCGAGTAATTCTCCGAGTGATAAACAACGGGAACGAGACTGCGTATCGGATGTCGTTGTCAACGTGGTCCGTAAAACAGCTCCTTTTGTCGATCACGCGGTGATGCTGACGAGATAGGGATGACGAGTATTCGGCGGCGGGGAGTCCATCAACGACGGCCAGCGCTGAGGGCATATCGATCCGAAAAATGGTACGCGACTGTCTAAATCGGACCTGTGATGATGATGTTAGCAATAATAGTCGACGAAGAGACTATGCTCGACGCACCTGAGACGGCTAGGAAGGACCACAACATACACAACCCACCATCGTGGCATCAGGAGCTCCAGCGACGAAGCGGCCCAAAAATCCTCCGGTCGCACATCGTTTTCACCTCCTACAGGATCCCAAGACGTAAACGAAGGGACGATAAGGCTAGTACGGTCGCAGAACACAAGCAGAAGCAGGCTCGCTATCCATGTCGAGAAGTAAGAGCTGCAGAGGAAAGTTGCGATAGATGGGGGTGATGGTGGTGGTTGAGAGAAGGAAGGAAGAAAAGCACTGAGGAGCCACGAGTCCTTTTTGCGGTGGCGTGGGAATCAGAACATGAGCCTTTTGTTTTATTGGCTGGAAGTCACGTTGGCGCATGCAGGGTTTTTTTTCAAATTGAGTTCGGACCGTGCCTTGAGCTTTGCCCGGATACAAGACCTCTACTGCTCGACCAGTATTCACTCTCATCTGTTGTAAATGGAAGGAGAACGAGGAAGTACGGTTACCAGCGGGATTATTCTCGTTTTGGCCAATGCGGTCCAATTATTGAATCATCTTGCGTCACCATCACTATCAAAGGCGAAGGATTTTGATCGTCATCTCGTTCTGACCGCTCTTGGAAGCAAACATGATAGTTTTCTATTGCCACCAAACCGAGAAAAAAGTTTTATACTGGCCCTCAAGATAAGTTGAGTTGCATTTCTAAAACATCTCACCTACGCGACAGGGATTGATTGCAACCTCAACGTAAGTAACCAAGTTTCTTAACCCGAATTATTACAAGAAGCTGGTGGAACGAACATTAGTCGTTCACCTTTGGCGCCGTGCTCAATACAGAACGTGTAAACGGACGATTGAATTGTTTTATATCCCGGAAACACAGGCTCAACGACGAACACAGCAGGTATCCCCGACGATGGCGTCCCGACATTGATAGCTTTGAAAGTGACATTGGAATGTGAGGCCGGAAAATATTGACTGTAGCAGTTTGGTATCTCCTGTATCATGCTTGAACTGTGATAATAGGACAAAATCAGACAAGCTTCATATCATATATCGCGCAAAAACGACAACTGGAGCTATTCATAAGACGATTCCCAGTCCGAGTACAACGACCTTTATCAACACTAGTGCTTAACACTCAGCGGGAACAGTAGCATCGTCTACATAGTTTGCCGCGGACATTCCCAAACCGCGACTCGCGAAAGCCTTCCAGAGGAGGCAATAGTTATCTCCATCGTAGCGAAGCGCATCGGCTTGGATCCACGCAGCTCGGGCTTGCACGACTGCATATACTCAGTCAGATGGCGATAAAGCATGCAAGATCTTGGTGGACTTACAGGTAGGGTAGCAGGGCTGGAGTTGTAACGCGTCAATGAAGAGGTGGAGGAAAACTATATTTCCTTCGGGGCCAGTTGCATCATCCATGGCTGTCGACGACCATCCGTGGGCTTGAACCAGGGCGGCATATACAATGTGCAGCATGTTGGCCCACACCTCGCCGATATCTGAAGGCTGATGAGCGGGTGATAAGTGGGCTACGAGCACACTCACTATGAACCTCGAATAGACTACTGATTGAAGAGTACCGCAGTGGGTTCACCTTGGGATCCGTAGAGTAGGGATAGCGGCGGATGCCAGCAGGGTTGTTTGATGCCCAAGCCGCCACAACAAAGTCAGAAATAGTGCTGTTCTTTTGTTGAGTCCACCTGTGGTCGCAGTGAATCAGCATCCCGATAGCGGCGAGAAGAGAAGCGAACTGTCTTACTCTGCCATCGCGTCCGACCATCCTGAAAACCATATCAGTAATCAACAGTATTAAAATAAAAGCCGTAAATGTATACCTTCGCCTAACCCAACAGATTCTGTTGTCGCCAAGCACCTAGCCGTGCCTCCCCCAGTCAAGCGAGTAGTCATCCCATGAGTAAGTTCATGAACAATTATATCGTTCTGCAAGTCTCCATCACGATTGGGAATGGTTTGGTCCCAAATACCTATGCGGCAGGTGCTAGACTGACCTACACCAGGAAATACTGGACTAAACCCCCAGTTTTCCGTGTAGACCCGTGTAGATGCCGGTGAACGCGTGTACACCGGTGTATTACCGTGTACATGCATGTACACGCATGTACACCCGTGCACATGGTGTCTCTCCACTGACAAATGTCATGGAGACCCATGTAAAACCAATGTCAAACCAGTGTCTACCACACTTGTCTGCACTGGACTACATCTGTCCTCCCATGGTATCGGGTGCAGACAAGTGGGGTGTACACCCGTGTAAACGCGTGTACATCCATGTCAAATTGTCACGCCTTGTCGGCATCGGGCTTTTCGGAGCGATTACATGAAGGCACTCTAGGAGGCGTGAGCGTAACTGCCGAACATCATTTTACGAGGATTCAACGCGAGTCCTGATCCAATAACTGATCCGTGTGCACAGCCACGTCAGTCTTCTTTTTTCAACCACCACGTCGATTACCCGCGCTGGCATGACACGAGAGTTCCTTGTGGAATAGGAGCGCTGCGTCCAGATTGTAAATGATGTTCAATAGAACGAATATTGTGGGACCTGGTGAGTAATCTAGCTGCTTGTTGCGATTAGGACCGCTGATTTACGATTCCTTAAGGGCTCCATGGCCGACGTAAGCACTAGGCCCCGCATTCGCCTCTCAAATTTCAAATTTCACGCGCTTAGCCTAATCGGGCTTCCCAATTGACCGACACATTGGACGTACGTCTTGCTGCTCGGGAGCTCGTCGGATGTGCTCTTTCATCCCAGACGAGAATAGGCCCAGAGGCGTATTTTTGTGCCCATTCATTCTCTGTGTGGCGCTTGCATATGTGGGGACCGCTCATTGGCAGGGACCCGAGGCTTACCTTGGTTGTATGCGCCCATTGATTTCGAGTATGTGAATGTACAAGCCCTCCTTCCTACCCACCCTTCAAAAATGCACCTGTTGGACCTCCCGCATGAGCTGTTCTCGTACATCATGCAGTTCACCGATACCGATACTCTTCCCGTGCTCTGTCTCACGGAGAAACGCATCCTCCATAACATAGCTCGTGATTTCCTTTGGAGGAACGTCACAGTCATCTTTCGTACCGACCCAAATCCCAATCCCAACGTCTTTTCCTTCGTTTCCGGGCGCCTAGCTATCAGATCCCTCTCCGTAGTCGTGGACGGATACTTCGACGTTTCTCTCTCTTCATTTTCTTCTGTCTTTGCATCAATGGTCAATATAAAACATGTCCGTGTGAGTGGCGGATCAGACCCTTTCATTCGCTTCATTCTCGAGAATACGATGTTGTCTCGTGACTCTGGAATCGGATCGCTGTTACGAGGAGCCACAGCACTTTTCTAAGATGATATCCATCGTTATCCGGGACCTACGTATCTCCAGGTGTCATTCTAATATGCCCTTTCTTTTGGGACCTGTCACTGTCGAAGACTTGGAGGTGCACGGTCCAGGTTTGTCTCTCTGTATCTGACCCTATTTTAACTAACGTGGACGCTCGCAGATATTGACCGACATTGTATGCCTATCGGCGTGTCCTTAAGGCGACTAACAGATGCCTATCTTGGTTAAAAGATTATGTCTCGTCGATACATGCCGAGATGCGGGATGTTGTAACCTCTTACATTTGACGCATGCTTCCGAGGTCAGCGCTTCAGCCTTGGCTGCTGCTGTGCCATCCATAGCTAATTTCGGATGCCCCAGCGTCCATTTTTGCCACTCAAAGAGCTTGTTCTGGTCTTGCCTCTGTTCCATGGGATGCATCAAAAGCTGTTGCGGTTAATACCTTTCTTTCCGGTGCATAAGAATTCTCATATTGCCTCTAAGGCTAATGAGACGTCCTTAGGTATGTTCTCTCGTTTCTTCATAGAATTGGTCCTGTTAACTTACGATTTTCGTAGGCGTCGCTACTCGCAGCTAAGACTCGCCAACAGATAATCATGCGCGGAACAAATATTTCTTGAGGATGGGTCTCCCCGCGTTGCTGAGGCTTTGGATCCCCTACGGTTCACGCTCGCCTCTTTATCCTGATTCTCTAATTTGGCGACACCATCGCTTATCCCATTTTTATTCTCACTGTATGCGGTCTGATCTATGTCGGATTATCAATTCCCGCCCAGGTACTTCATGATGGCTATCTCGGACTCTGTTATAGTATCTATGGATCTTCATATTGAATAATATAGGCCATCTGTCAGCTCGACTGACCTATGTACGTTAAATTTCAATGAACAAAAATCAGGCTTATTGCGAGGACTGGGTGACCTAATACTAATAAAGCAAACGGACGAAAATCTCGACTTCTGGGTTGGCTTAATCACGGAGGCTTGGCTACCGGGAGTAATGTGGCATAATACCAGAATTACACTTGTGACTCTCTATTCATAAACAGGGAATTGAACCCCGAAATACCTCCTGGAGGTGAACACGATGCCATTGACCGTTCCACGATAGACGAACGATTTCTTCATAAGTAACCGTACCTAGGAGCCAAGTGTATATCACTCAGAGTGTTATCATTGTAGTTCTGTGGTGATATCTTGAAGTTCGATTCTCCGTCACTGAACATGCCTCAATTACTATTTCTGATGAGCATAAGTATACACGTCTATAAAACATAGATGCCCTTCCTTTGGAATAACAAAGGGTGTTATCGATACCGGAGCGTTAAAGAGTCGGGTAAGATAAGCCTCCGCAAACTCCGGTAGATGAGGGAATTCCGGTATGAAGGATGAGGCATTAAACCTGCAATACCACTCGCCAAAACATGTATTGGTTCAAGAAGTTTTGAAGATATCGGTGCTGCGAGTCTGAAGCTATTCAGTGTACGATTCTGTCATTGGAAACATACTTAGCAAACACTGTTTTGTTCCAGAGGAGACAGCACCGAAATTCTTAAGGAAGAAAAATGCGGAATCTGCTTTTAAACCGTACCATGCGGTGTCTGGATGTCCAGAATGAGCTCATTCAGAAATTGGGCCTTAGGGTTGACGTTTTAGTTCCGCATCATAGTGGAGCAAATAGGGATTACCGGTGCCTCCGAGTCCAACACACGCGTCCGATGTACGATGGCCTAGAAGCCCCATCAATAAGGTGGTGCGGCCTTGTGAGGGCTACCAAGATACGTGTCTGGTAGTTACACCGATATCATACATCCACTATCCACATAAGCATGTTAGTTAATATGAAAAATTAAAAACAGAGAGACGAACATCTACTGTCCAATTGCAACTTCCTTGACGTTGGCAGGCCCGAAATAAACTACGGGGCACAAAATACAGAACGTCCGGAAGTCGACAACGTCATGTCAGGAAATCTTCATGACTCCGTATCACAGGGTTCCAATCCCAATGTGACGTGGCTCAAATGCCAGATGAAGAAACCTGCTTTACTGCTCATTCCACCTAGGACACATGCGATAGGCATCCGGAATCGAAGAAGTATAGACGGGGATGAGGTTCTTTTAACGATGGTAACGTTCTGTGGCAAGTTCAACACACCCTGCTACTTGATAGAAGAAGAGCGAAGAGAGTATCGTGCTCCGTGCAGTTGACGACAAGTTGAGAACACCTCTGCTGGGAGGTCAAACAGTTGCGCAAGGGTCAAGTATCAATATGCAGTGTAGAACAGACAGCCGGTGACCGCACGCACAAGGGGTGTTGGTTCTAGATAAGAGTATGAGTTCTGGTAACTCTGGTGGAAGGTAGGTCACCGGAGATCGCACATTTTTGAACATGCATTTCCCAGCCTTTCAATGTCCAGAGCGCATCTGTCAGCGCCACCGTCCTGTAGTTACAGGAAACTCTGCATACCGGCTTGCACTGTAACTACAGGGCCACTCTGCATACTACGGACAATAAAGGTTGTTGGGGAAGGACGATGTCAAGGGAAGAAATTCCACATTCTCGACTTCAGCTTCATCATGCGCACCATGCGATTAGCACAAAACATTGATGCACAGACCCGAAACTTACCTCGAATCTGATTAACGTCTCGCAGCTCGTCCCCAGCAAATGGACAAGTGCCCACAACATCAAAATGCTGGTTACTAGTACTGCTGAGCTCGATGGAGCAATGTCAAGGCCTGAGTCGTAATGAGCTTGCATGGGAGAGCTTGGTCGGTGGTTCAATCAGCCCGACTCCCCTCCCCCGCCACGACAGCTCATGATGCCAGTTCCACCATTTCATGCATCTTGGTCGCCGTAACGCAATACTATACATTTTGTTGGTGCAAAGGTCGGCCCACCTTGCTGAGAGTGAATGACATAGGCTGCAGGAAAGGTTGGTCAGGTATAACCAAGCATGGAGTCAACAATGCACCTTGTAACACTACTTCTTGTTCTTTCGACATCTCCTTGAGGCAGGCACAGCTGCCAGAGGGAAGAAGACAGGGGATTTTGAGGTTCGGATTGGAACCCGCTCCCAGGGTCGGAGAGTATTCCCGTTACGGTCCTTCCTGCATATAGCAAACCATCCTTCGACGCAAGCCTGAATCTCCGCATCTTGCTCGCTGGGGCGTGATAAGTACACTGCCAGTGACTTGGTGCAATCTTAGTCCCGCATAATAAAGTCGAGACTAGTACCGGCGAGAGACTTGTGGATGGGATCAAAAGGAAGACGCGAGAAGCTAGCGGATCTAGGTGAAAGTCTGTTAGCCACAGAGAAACGAAGTAAGTATCAACATCTTACCCAAATCTTGGTGCGAAACTCTGTGATAGATGGTGAAGGGTATGGATGCTCCAGCGCATCTATTCTTGGCGCCAACCACGATATTTTGCCAAATACTTCCAGGACCATGGTACGAGATGTCGATTTGCACCAACGAGCCAGTCAGTTTGAGTGAGATGGTAGGGGGATCGGGATACAAAATCGTCGCATTGAGTATCAAATTCGAGTTTCTAATTATTAGAGAAAGGTGTACGTCATAGGATATGAATATAATCGCGTTTCTGCACAAATAACATGAAACTAGATCGATTACTTAGGAAATTCATTGCACTAGTGGAGGACAAAATATACCTAGACAAGTAGTCAATCACGGTTAATGAGGCAGCGACCTTGCGAGAAGGATTCGAGAGCGAGAAATTACCTGCGTCGTTGTCTCGGATCTTAATCGCAAGCACCGTCCCCAGAGCCATCACCTTGGCCACACTAGAAACAGTCTCTGTAGACACCGGATCCCAGAAACTACAAACAAAGTCACCCTCGCTCTTCCCAAACCAAGTCAGCCAAAATTTGGATGATTGCTCGCTTGTCCGTAGGAGAATCATCGTTAGGATGCCGGAGGTTTCGTTTTGGTGATCCTTGAGGAGAGAGATAGCAGGAGCGCGGACCTCGCATTCGTCACTGCTACCTAGCCAGCTCTCGCCGAAGGCAAGATATGAGGATTGGATCAAAACGTGCAGCACAGTGAGGCGACTGTTGTCATGATTACGCCGACCCTCGGACCAGGGTCTTGACCAATTGTACACCTCTGACGAACCGTCAACGTCTGTGGATCATTGTTTCGGAGTCTTGGATATCTCGCAATATCGCCTTCTCGACGGATACTATTGCTCGCACGCAATACCTGCTGGTGACTTTCGCCTCAGCTAGACCACGCTGAAGCTTGCAGCTTCACAACAATGAAAACCGAAGGACGAGAAGGTAGTTGCTTTAGGATGGGACTCGACGGATGACGGAGAGCGGATCAAGCACGGACACTGTGTTGAGGGAAAAGATTATCCAAGTTGTCCAGGGGACTGGCCTCTGCTATGCGACGCGACATTGCGGTCTGTGATGGACAAGTGCTCGACCGTCGACGAGGGTAACACAGAGATCTGAGACATAGTTGATAAGGTCCGATTAGAATCGGAAGGTCATCCAGAAGTGTGACGGTGGATGGTATATAGTCCAATACAACAGTGAAGCGACCAGCTGCAAGATTAACCAGGTAAGAAAAAAACAAACACAATAGTGAAGACAGGCACTCACGAGCTGGAGACCTCGAAGAAATGGTGTAGTATTCATCCTCTGCCTCTAAAATGCCTGCTCTGTGCACCTTCCTGATCCACTGATCATCGAACGTATTCTGTGATGCGTAAAGACCTATGTTCCTTGGGAACAAGAGGATTCATGACTTCGATGCCGTTGACTGCTGCTATGTGGTGGATCCTCCACAAGTATATCGGCGATGCAACATGACGAGAGTCTAGCTGCTGCAGAGGATAAGTCTGGTCCAATAACGAAGCTCCAGAACGGACCTTGGCCAGTCACGTTGTCACTATTACTTTTCCGACGTCGAGTTTTGCACTCTTGGGGTGTCATCTGATGGGTATTTGCCAGCCGTCTTGAGTTTAGGCGCTACTAGAGGATGGTGAAACGGAGACCTGTATGAATACTGTAATCACGTACCAAGGCAAAAAGTATCCATGTTTCTCCCATGGAAGTTAAAGCTTGAAAACCGTAGTGTATCTTCTAGTCGTTGCCGAACCCTGTATTTTACGTACGAAACGTCGAGCCAAATCCTACCGTAGCCGTCAGTGCCAGATCCAACTTTCTGTGTAGCTAGAGGTGCGCACCATACGTTCCAAACAGTTCCACGGGGCCCACTACCATGTTACAACACCTGGTTCCAAATTAGACCATTCCTTGAAGCTAACTTGGCTCTCAACGGCAACCTTGATTCCTTCTCAACTTGGCAGCTCCCCGTCAACGAAGGCGAATTAGAAGTCGTTCATGGGTGCCATGAAACGGCCTGTAGTTATCTGACCTGCAATGGACCTCATCAGCACGAACAAGATAGACAAGACGGGGGTACACAAATTTCCATCAAGCAAGAATGCGAACTGACGATGGCGCTTCAGTGCGGTATCTTCTTCGAAAGTATCCATGTTTCTGTAAACAAAGAGCTGAGCTTGAGTTTGCCGGTTACGGATGGTAGCAGGGGACGTGGTCTGTTCACCTGAAGGACGTTGTCGTAGACTCGTAATCAGCAAGCTCTGTGGGAGGACGTCAGGGTTGGCCGACTACCCGAAGATACTGTGATGAAATGGCAGCATCTCCTACAATAAAGCGTATCAGCACCTCAGTCTAAGCTAGAAATTGTGGGAACGTACCTTATGGAATCACAGAGGATAGATGTGGACCTTCCTGGACGTCATAAATTTGGGATATGAGTGAAAGCCGGTGATAGCATTTGACCGTTTTGACCACTTGTTTATAATGTTATCTTTCCTAAGAATAGCCATCAGAGCTCAAGGCAATTTTATGGCGGCGAAAAAAATCCGCACCGAAGAAGCCCATTCAACGTTTCAGCGTTCCCGCATACTAACTGCATACAATCAGTGTGCAGACCACCACCAATGAAGACTACATCGTCAGGAAAGAACACAGTCGTCTAGTCGTGGTTTCCTTCGCTTTCTTGTGTACCCTCACAAATTTGTTGCCCAAGCACGGCGTCCTCGATTTGAGTGAAGAGAAGTGGATAGATGACGGTAGGCAGCGTCGAGCATATAGAAGTCGTCTTGCTAGTAGTGACCAACGAAGCCTCTGTAGAAGAAAACAGTCAGCTTCCACGACATGGTGTTCTACGAAAGAACGCACCTGATGCCGAATATCCAATCGATCTTTTCACGCTCTTTCATCCACTATTTGAGGCATACAAATGTAACCCATAGACACGCGCGATATACAGCAATCTCGCTTGATTATCGAAATAAGAGGGTAGAGGGAGGAGGTCAGTCCCAGAAAGGGGAGAAGTCGCGTCCATGATGGTGGTAGGAAGCAAGGAGTCCACAACCGGAGGGTCGGGCCGCTGACGTGCCTCTTCTCCGACCTTCAAGTTGCTCTCGTCCTCTAAGATCTTAGGTCCTATATGCTTCAAGCTTGTCAAGGCACTCAGCAAGAGCTGGATGTAATCACCTTTAGAGGTCGGAGATCCAATACCCACTGAAAGTAGGCAATCCAAATCCGGAGACGCTTGCCGAGAAACAGTTGTGACAGATGCTGTGACGGGCGCATGAAAATGCATGTGGTTGCGTGTAATTCGTCGGGGGCGGTGAGCGTGTAGTTCAGTGTAGACGCGTGTAGAACTGACAGGTTTGTCACGATGTTGACACGGCTCTACACGATCGCATAATCACTAGGGCAGAACGTCTCCGTGTGGCGCACCCGGGTTTGCAGGGGATTTCATCGGTGTACACGGCTGTACATGGCTGTACACGGCTCCACACGGATGTACATCCGTTTAAACCGGTTTACATCGGTGTACACTGGTGTACACTTGGTAAAGTCCAGTAAATCCACTTGTACTGACCACTGAAAAAAATCTGTATATCAGCTCACGATACAGCGCAGATTCAACAGTGAACAGCCTACTCGGGAAGGGCAACAAACCTCCCATTGTTGAGCTCACCAACATCTTGTACAGACAACTGCAAGCGGTCCCCGCTCTTTCCTCCTTTACCAAAATTGTCCTGCTGGTAATTATAAGTAGCCTCGGTCCACCCGTACTTGTATGCAACGTCATGGAATTTGTTGGCGATGTAGAAGGCGTTGGTGCGAGCAGCATCGATGTTTCCGCCGATTAGAGGGCCCACGCCTGTATTGTATGGGTAGTTGAACGTGTTGTTCGAGGACTGCTTAGTTGTGGTAAGCAAAACTCCCTGGTAGGCGATCACATTGTTTCCACTGCGAAATATCAGGAGGCTGTAGTACCATGCGAACATATATATATACTTACGCGGTTTCTCCATTCTGTACCCAGCCTTGAGGAGAAGATTTTGAGTCCTCAGGGTTGACAAGAGTTTGCTCGCCATTTGCGACAGATGCCCTGTTTATTGGTACGACCGTATACTAGGCCGATTTAGAAAGACGTGAAAGGGAGGAGAAATCAGAACTTACCGTAGCCTGGGCAGAAAAATCGGTGATTCCAATTATATCTCCTGAATGGGCGTCGACAAAAGCTTCATAGGCAGTATTGGTGTCAGCGTTCAGGACTTGGACTACGTGGGCAAGCGCCACCGATCCGTCTTCGAGAGCCAGATATTCGAGGGAGTTGATGCCGCTGTAGGTGGCATTTAACGCATCCTCCACTTTGCTGATGATCGAATCTAGCTCTATGGACGGCTGGGAGGAAGCGATGTTCGCTACATAATATCCTTAATACGAAGGAGGGGCATAGGTGCAAGATATCACTTACATGTATCTACGAATGACGACCCGAGCGATACAGCATTGCCATTCTTGAAGGCAACGTTGGCAACAGCATTCACAAATGGAACACCGTCCTGAGCAAGGGACGTTAAGACCGTAGTTATTAGCCATGGCAATGAGACGAAAGACGTACATGATACTGCTTCGCATACGCGTAACTCATACCATTCTCAGAAGTATGGCCAGAGTTGTACATGACGGCAGAGGGATCAACGTTCAGTTCCGACGCGATGAAGGAGACTGCGGCTGTATCCAGGTGGTCGCTAGTAAAAGACGAGATCGCTTTCCCTCCATCATAAGTCTGCAAAGAATGAGACGAGATGATGAGCAGCAGGATATCAGTAATCTATTACCTTGAAGGTCGACTTTGGATGGTAGGTATCGATCGTCAAGTCGCGTCCAACGGTCCTACGGTGGTGGGTGGAGTATCTCGAAGGGGATGGCCATGGTGTAGCATATGTGGCCTTGGCGAGGAAGACCGCAAGAAGCACAGAGGATAACAGTTCTTTTCCAAAGACGCGCATGGTTAGTTAAGAAAGACGAGGATGTTTCTTGTGAGTAGAATAAGAGATCCTGAAGCGGTTTATATAGCTAGACATTCTCCCCTTGCGCGAAAGGGAATAAGCCTCAAGGTCAACGGTGAATTGGCGAGTCTGTCGAGGCACACGGAGTATTAGCGCAGTCTAGTAGTCAGGAAAAATGAAGTCGGAGAAACTCGCACGGTGGCATCGGGAGTCGTCATTTTTTTGATGACTCCAGGAACATTGATGCTCTCAACACAAATCATTGAATTTATGATGATCACATATCCGAAGACGTATCGGAAATCCTGTTAAGGAAATCACTTACCCACTTATCAGAAAGCAAAGCGTGGCACGGCCCTCCCTCAATCTAATAGTCCGCCTCGGCTACATGCGGCTTTGCTTTCTGACAAGTCAGTGAGGTCCAGGTATAGACTCTCGGAGGGAAGGCGATGAGACGTCTCAAAGTAATGGGGAGTAGGAAGTGTAGCCGAACTTTTTTGCATTCATACACGCATTAGAAGTCTCACCGACCGGCGCGTATGAATTCGATGGACAAACAGGAAATAGAGCACCGTGCGATGCAATAACAAGGACCAAGGTACGCCCGGTTTGAGATCCTCGCACCAGGAGCATGAGAAGAGCTAGTGAACTCAATGAGATGCAAGTATACATGTCGGCAGGGAATGAAAGCCGTACTTTGTTTATATTGAGCTTCATCAGTTCCCCGCCGATGGCGCCATCGGCTTCTGACAGGTGTATTCTCTTTATAATACCCGCGTTCACATGAAGACTGCTGGTGGGAAAGATATTCCGTAGAGAGATGTTGGTCACATGTATAAAAATTTCCCGTCTCTCAGCTTCAGGCGTTAGGAGCATCCGGTACTATACCTGTACCAACGGTCATTTAGTCACTGGAAGAAGGAGATAAAGGAGAGGAAAGCTGACGGGAGCAATTATGTATCCGAATCGCATGGTATTGCCTTTCTCTAAAAGGTTACAGAGAACACGGTTTGCGCTTTGACCAAGAGAAGGCGACAAATCATCAAAAGACAGAACTAGATGCAGTATCCTAGACTATCAGAACGGAAACACAGAAAACCTTGCGAGGTTTGCAGATTGATAGTGGTAATATATGGTCTTTCTTTCGTACCATTATCACGAACCTTTGAAAGGTGATGTTCATTGTAGAATACATATTATTAGGGAACAGCCTACTTGCCTTACTGCTTGGGTGATTCGTTTCGTTAGCGGAGAATATTGAAAGTAGGTTCTTATAGCTTGTGTATGCGCAATACACTGCGGTGCAATGGTATCCGGGCCTCTTTTATGCTGACACTGGTCTGAGAGGGTCCGGCGTTCTAGAGGGTCCCATCAGATTTGAACAGACCTAGTACAGAACGAGAATGAAAATCGAGGATATAGCGAGGAAAAAGAGCAATGTCAGAGTCGCGATCGTGGCGGTTCACGTTCTGGTTAAGTGCTCGGTCGGTTAAAGGGCGCTAGAACACTATGAGATATCTGATATAATTTTTTCTTCGCAGGGTCGTGACCATGCCATAGAGACAGGAAACTGTAATCGAAGGCGAGTGTGTGTTGGGGTGGTGGCTGTAACTGGAGAAGGTTGAACGGTGTCCGGGCCGGTAAACCGGCACTTTGCTTCCATCCGCTACGTCGATGCCAACATCACCGTTTCGTTTTAAACTGTAACTTCTCGGCGCACATGGTATCATGACTCCCCGAGTCTCTCTCTGGGCGTATGGATCCTTCGTACTCTAGACGAGGTCGACTTGTTCGAGGCTGCGAACTCGTGTACTCAAAACACGATGTCCGTTCACAGTTGCTGGATGGACGATAGCAACGTCCACAGTGCTAAACTGAATATAGATGCGTCTGAGGGCACCACTAACAAATGCTGTCTCGGTATACAGCAAAACCAGGTTCGCCAAAGCCGTGAACGACGTCAATGGATCTAGGATTTACGTTTCAAAATCAATCCTGGCTAGTTCTTAGCGCAATATTTTCAATATACCTCGCAGTGCATATCCTTCCAGCAGTAAACGAAGCGAATTGAGACCGGCGGTGTTCTGGGCGGCCGGCCCTTAAGAGACAAAAGACGCATGACAACTACCCCTAACTGCACGGATCCTTGAGACTACACCACCACCTTCATCCATATTTCAGGAAAAAATCAAGGCGTCGTCGAGAAACTGCTCAAAAGGTAGACTTCTGAGCTATTCTGAGCCGGTTATCTAAATCAACTGAAATCAACATCCTAGATGCAAGGGTACCCTCTTCAGTTTCGCTCCATTGAACTAGCAGATTCGCGTGTGTTGGAACTGCGGAAATCAAACGACCCGCCTTTTAAGACCGAGCGTCTTCAGCTAGAGAGCTTTATTGGTGAAGGCCGCGGGTTCTTAGCCACTCTGCAGGAACGGGTCAGCCATGCTCGGGCAGCACTCGATGAACTTTTGGAAGAGGAGAAGCGCGTTCAAGACATGATCGAATCATGCAAGACAATCGTTTCCCCTATTCGCAGGATTCCAGAGGATATTGTCCGCGAGATCTCATTGGTGTCTTGGGAGACCGACGGGGAAAGAAAGGACTCATTGAATGCAAAGTTTGCGCCCTTCGTTCTTTCACAGGTCTGCAGGGAATGGAGGAAAATTGTGTTATCAATGTCTCGGCTCTGGTCCACCATAAGACTGGACTTTAATTCAAGCCGCCACGACTCAATGACGCGCCAGTATCTCCTTCAGACGTATCTCTTCCGATCCGCAACGCACGACATCACCCTCTCCGTATACAGCAAGAGGGAAATTTTTCAGAGTCATCTCATACCTATCCTTCTCATGAGCGCCCCGCGGTGGACCGATGTTTCTATGTCCATTCCTCATAATTCGATGCACACATTCTCTGCGGTCAGAGGCTGCCTTCACCGCTTGAATCGTCTTCATGTGGAATACACCAATGACATCTTTGTGGTGCGCGCACCGTTTAGCAAGCCAAAATTTGACGCCTTCGAGTATGCGCCGCTGCTTCGTAGCTTTTCCATCAGTGGCGTATGCAACGGTGTTAAACAGATGTACCTGCCATGGTCACAGATTACCACGTATACTGCGCACGATTGGACCAGCACATACCTCGATATTTTTAAGCTGGCTCTGGACATGGACACTGCCACTTTGCAATGTGACAATGATTCGGAGGACGACGTGACACTTCCGACTGCTTATTCATCGCATCAGCGCCTTCGTGTACTGTATCTACGCGAAATCGACGAATCAGACGAAGGAGGGATGGTCAGATTTCTTTCACATGTGGAGTTTCCTGTGCTGGAGTCTCTGAGTATGTCATACGCGCATGCGCGCATCCGGATTCCCAGTTCTCTATGCGGATCAACAGCGGTCAGCCTGAAATCCCTCAGTATCGACGCATTGTTCGCCATCCCTGTCGAGGCGCAGGCTGATTTGTTGGGTCTTCTCAAAACGACACCATCGCTTTCCAGGTTATCGATTTCATGCCGGTCTGTGCCCGAGGGGAATGAGAACAATGGGTTGCTTCTCGGGCTCAATGCGAATGTCAACCCTGGTCTTCTTCCCTGCCTCACCTCTCTGGAGTTCTGTTTCATAAATACGAACCCGTACCTCGACCCTTCTTTCGTTGATATGGTTCAGTCTCGAAGGTATCTTGCGCCCGCTCGCGTGGCGCTGGAAACTCTTCGGTTGTCTGTGCCTTTTGTCTTACTCTCGGCCAATAATGAGGCAAATGTAAGATGGAAGGATATGTGCGATGAAGGCCTGGTCACGTATGGGGTGGACTCGTAGTCGCGGGC
Organism: Armillaria gallica; assembly: GCA_037576215.1. Classification (NCBI taxonomy): domain Eukaryota; kingdom Fungi; phylum Basidiomycota; class Agaricomycetes; order Agaricales; family Physalacriaceae; genus Armillaria; species Armillaria gallica. Next base: position 606,785 of record JBANDB010000016.1, on the reverse strand, counting down.
TCATGTACAATCTAGGGGCTAAAGAGGAATGAATGTACACCAGATTACTACCCCATTGATGACTATTTTAGTGCTTCAGTCAACAGAGTGCTATCTAGTATAAGTATACAAAATTCACCGTTGCACAGCCGGCCCTTGAGAGATCTTTGATAAGCAGGGTATTTACCACGGACAATCTCACTCTGGTCCATCTACAAGCCATCGATCTTTCAATACCATCGCTCACTCTCTAGGAAACGTTCGACTCCAAAGTAAAACTTTGTATCTCGTGCTACTCGCATCTGATTATGACAGTAGATGTCTGCCTCCTGCCCGCAATGTGGCTACAACGGACAAGACCACCTTCCTTTGTCATTCGAGGCTGCCGATCTATCAATGTCGCGGATGGATGAATTGTTGAAATCAAACACCCCTCCTCTTCCAGCCGAGCACGTTCAGCTGGAGAGTGCTATAGGCAAAGGCCACGAGTTTTTAGCTGGACTGAAGGAACGGATAGTCCAAGCACGTGCTTCGCTTGAAGACCTTTTGGATGAGGAAAGGCGCGTCGGACGCACGGTTGAGCTGTACAAGATAATCGAACGCCCTATCCTTAGGGTTCCAGAGGATGTCGTGCGCGAAATCTTCTTGACGAGTTTGGCCACCGAGGAGGAGGGGATAGACACGTTGAGTAGGCATTTTTCGCCGCTGATTCTGTCGCAGGTCTGCAGGGATTGGAGGAGTATCGCGCTGTCGACATCTCGCCTTTGGTCGTCCATTAAACTGGATTTTGACCTGTATCACGACGAAATGGCATGCCAGTATCTCCTCCAGATATATCTTCTACGGTCTGCAACACACGATATCACCCTCTTCATACATAGCATGAGGGATATTTCATCGTGTCATCTCATTCCTCCAATTCTCTTGAGTGCACCACGGTGGACCAATCTTTCGGTATCCATTCCCTATCATTCGCTGCATACCTTCTCCGCTGCCAGAGGCTCCCTTCACCGTTTGAATCGTCTTTCCATCCAGTTCATCGGTGACGTTCCTGACTTACCCGTGGGATTGGCAGAGCCCGTATTCGATGCCTTCGAGTACGCTCCGCTACTTCGTAGTTTCTCTCTAAAGGGAGCATACGAAGGCAGCAAACAGATAAGCCTTCCATGGTCTCAGATAACTGAGTATGCTGGGGATGAAGGGACGACAAGCTTTGCCGATATTTTGAAACTCGCCCCTCGAATGGAAAGCGCTTCCCTACGATTGAAAAAGCTGTGGCCCGATGAAACTTATAGTTTCCCTTTGATCCACGAACATACTCACAAACGTCTTCGTATACTTCATGTGTACGAATTTGAAGATGATTTTCATTCACCTGTCTCGCCAGAGGCATGTATTACGCATCTTCTGTCGCATATAGCATTCCCTGTCCTGGAGTCGCTCAATATGACGTACGCGCACCAGTGGACTCGGATGCCTTTTTTTTCACCCGGCTCGGCACCAGCGAACTTGAAGTCCATCTCCATTGACGCCATTCATATTCCCCAATATGATATAATTGAACTTCTCGACACGACAGCGTCGATTTCCAGTTTATCGGTGGCCTATTCGTCGACGGCTGCCGAAGATCAGAACGAAGGAAATCCACACTACATCCACAAAGATAGACTACTTCTCTACCTCAACGCGAATATCATCCCCAATGCTGTTCCCAGACTCACCTCGCTGGCTATCCGGTTCTTGAATGAGGAACCGTATCTGGCGACTTCGTTCGTTGATATGGTGCAGTCTCGTAGGAATGCTACGCCCACCCATGCAGCATTGCAGACACTCCGTCTGTCAGTACCGTTTGTCACACCGCCGCGCGATCCGGATGTGGCTACGCGTTGGAAGGATCTATGTGATGAAGGGTTTGTCACGTATGGGATGAAGGGATAACGATCTGATGTAGGATTTGAGGGCATATGGAGTAAAAGAACACAGAACGTAATTGTAGTAATTTATGCAACGACGACCGGAATAATGAAATCCAGGATTGTAATGTTTACGGTATATCGTAGCCTGTATCGTCCGTAGGGATATTTGATGCAGTCTTTCCTTGATCTAAACAGACTAGTTTGTGCTGGAGTACGGGCTGTACGTAAGTGAACTGAAGATCCCTGTGTCATCACTGACCGTCGTGGGTCCTTTGGACGCGCCTGTCCCAAGGCAACTCTAGCCACAATGAGCATGGGAGCAATGCCCTTGAAGCCATCAATATCAGGAAGCACAGAAGGAGAAGGAGCTATGAACTTGCGGTGACAGATGAAAGTATCATTTGCGGATATAGCGCCATCAGATCGTCGCGTACGAGATACACGAGGAGGAGGACGAGCGAGGCAGCATATACTCGATGAGTATCGCTATGACCCGACGGTATGTGTATAAGTTGGTCTTGGGCCGGCTAGGAGCCTCGGTCATGAGCAGGAGATAGAGGATTAGAGCGGTGTAGATAATCGTTGTGCTAAGAGTCATGCAGTAGTATGCGATGGCCCAGTCGCTACCGCCTATATTGTCCTGAAAATGATGCGTCCCGAGAGCGTAGAGATTCTGTATGATGTAGAAGAAGGATATCAGAGGAAAGGGGAAATCGAAGAGTTGGGAAAACTGACTGGTGCCGCCGATGATACAAAGAACGGATACAATTATGATTCTCCATTTCTGGTTCCAGAAGGTCTAACATCGCCAGATCTCATTATTAATTTCAGTACCAGTTTTGGATAGCTGTTAAGGTAATGCCGTACTTACCATGATACGGTATCCGTTTCAGGATGTTGACGCTCGATGTTACAGAATAGGTAGCTCGAGCGGGGAGAGTATTACGGGATGCGAGGGCCATGTACACTTATGAATGTTCTGGCCCATGGATAACAGATGATGACCGTAGCAGGTTCCAGCGAAGGGCGAGATGAACCGCTGCCAAAAGGCACCACAAAGAGGGCGCAAAGGTGAGTATATGTCTGGGTATTGTGCTTGGAGACTGGTGATAGCGATGGCTTCAAGGATAATCAAAGAATGAATAGACTGGCTCACATAGCTTGTTGAAGTCGATGATGAAAATGAAGATACACATTCCTACGCTTATGGGTGAGGTGGGAAGGATTAAACACTTATTAAAGTTTACCATGAGGAAAAGACTCAACTAATGTCGCGTTAAGATATTTATAGCAGACTCTGCGTAAGAAATCTGGAGACAGTCCGTCAGTATCCGACATGGGCGATGATAACTGATACTGGGTAGGTTAGATGCGAGAATAAATAGATTTCATTGACTCTGACCTCCGTACGAGAAATGGAGAGCATCTCGGAAAAATTCTGGTTCTTCGGGTAGCCTCAGACCAATGTACCGAGAGCTGGATGATGGAAACCTCTTAAGGGCATTGGATCGAATCGCGAGCTGGAATATTATTTCAGACAAGAATGACGCGTATACGATTTCATGGTTTTGCCCCCATAAGCCTGTTTCTTTCTCAGAGCACTTGATTAAGCCCTGGCATTCAACGGTAGTGAATTCGAGTGCTGGGGGACTGCAGTACCTATTAGAGTCACATTTTGTGGATGTACAGTATGAGAATAGAAATTCTGGGGGTTAAATTCGAAGCCAACAAGGACGGGAGAAAGGATTCGAATTTCGTGCTCCAAGTTCGGTTGTTGCCGCAAATGCCGGGACAAACCTCCAAAGTCCGAGGATCGGCCTCTCGGCATAAATCATTGCTCTTCATAACCACTACCACTGTCTGACCTACGACCTTGCTCTGCGGACAGCATACCACAAGCTGCTCGTGCGTCAGTGTTCCAATACTTTTGTTGAATTTCTCCTAACCAACTCTTCTCAGGATTAGACATTCAGTAACGGCAGCAGCAGGCGATGGAGGACCAGACGTATCCGTCTGCTCACAATTCTCCTGCGATACACCACCATTACGCGTAGCTGAACAAGTAGCTGAAGGTGACCGCTGCCTGTAAACAACGCATTGAAAATTACTCATCACTCGTTTCGTACAGCTAGGTCAAACCAATTACCAGGCACTAGATGATAATCTTGAAATTTGCGAGTCGTTATGGACGGGAATTTCGATTCTACACCGGCCAAGACTGAAGCCTGTAGGACTACGACCAAACTTGTGTCCAAATTTAGGTAGCCAAGATGGTAATTAACGTGAGCACATTTTCCGTGAACGTATATATACTTAACAGGTATTCTAGTGTAAGACGATAAGACCAGTGACGACCTTCAAGAAGCAATATCGATGATAAAGGAGCGAATGGAAGAGATGATCATGAATGGGAAAATGACCGGTGACAACAGCAGCGGGTACGTGCACTTTCCAGGCTGTACAATGAAATCAGCGCTCACTGTCTCTCTGATATAACAGTACCGTACCTGTGCTACCGCTTTTTTCGATCACTGTTTTTCGTCTTCAACTGACTGGTCGCTCTTTTTCCCTGCGATCAAACGTGGTATCGTTCACCGGCACGATGTTTCCCACCTGCGCCTCTTCAACAAGCGCTGTCTCCGCCGCGCCTTTCGGCAGTGTTTCCTTTTCGTCCCCATACACGGCGGCATTCACTTCAAGTGGCCCTTCATGAGCATCCCCCAACTCCCGCCACCGCACCGTAGCATTTAGCTTTTGGACCTTCAATATCAACATGGCCGTAACGAGAAGCATACTGATGACGAAGGATACTGTCATAGTAATTGGGCTACGGTCGGGAGGATTCGTTGCTGGTAGCTGAGATGCGCCTCGCGCGACAGCCTTGGTGGCCATCGCGATGGAGGAAATATTCTGAGAGGATGCCGTGCTCATGTCGCGGTGGATCAAAGTGGGTAGTGGGTGCTTTTATTGAAGTAATCAAGTTCTAATAGTGATAATTTTTTAGCCTGCCTTAGTCTACTCAACCTGCTTTCTGGATGCCGCACTTTGCAATGTATACGACTGCGCACCTTGGTGCCAAGCGATATGTGGAACCACTCCTGACCTCCTTGATACAATGTCGCATTCGGCCCGTGTTCTCCCTGTCACAGCTTTGCCCCACCGAGTCCCCGTATGAACCAACATCTTCTCCACTGTATTCACTAGCTATAATAGGGTCAAGATGTCAAGGTTCCGGTGTTGCGACTGCGATTGTGATGTCGAATTGACGCAACACTCAAGAAGAGAGAATTAGGTTGCTACCAGGTTCGCACTCGGGATAGCAAGAATGTCCAATGCCAGGCCATTTCTCGCAGTGGTCGCTCACGGCACAACGGAGCAGGAGGCTGATGCCTACATTGAATCCTTTGCCTGCCTCGGCGCTTGATGAGGTAGATCGCCTCCGCAAAAAGGGCTTCATCAGTGATTAGAACATCTTTGGGTCTGCCAGCGATTGGGAGACTAGTACAGGACAAACGATTTCCCTTCCACCGCGAGACGTGACCCTAACCCCATTTTCCGGGTTCAGGCTTATGGAGCTAACTGCTCTCGACGTTGACGGCTACTCCCCTTTCATGCGCTGGCACTTATTACGGCAGGTGACGCCAAGATAGCCCATTCCAGCTCATGTAAAGTTAGTCCGTTGTATTTATCTGTTGAGCGTAGCTGATACATACTTATAGTGACGGTTGAGTCTCCAACAACTTGCATCATCGAATAAATATCCCGGCACCCACATAGACGCGACCTGCTCATCCTATGCAATGAGCAGCTCCCAGGTGTCGCCCTCGATGGCATGGAGCTCCATATACCGTCCCCTCAAATACACAAGTCTGGACGGCTGAAATACTTCTCGTCTTTTTATAGCTCGGCATGCTTCGCTGGTCGTCAGAGGACGCATCACCGTCCTGACTTTTAGAGAGCAACAACGATGACGACGTCCTCAGGGGGAGAGGTGTTTGCAGAGAATAACAAAGCCTCTCGATGACGTCGGCAAATGCAACCACTCTCGGTCGCCCGACCTTTGGATGACTACTAGCGACGGAAGAGGAAGGTTGTCGCCGCCTCTTTCATGCAGCCCTCACGAGAAGAGTGTGAGCGAAATCGAGATCTATCAACATGTTACATGCCTGCATGGCTCGGCTGTAACAGCGGGTGCACCACTGTTGGGATATTGCTTTCCGTTTGATGGTAGATGCTGTACCGGGGTAAGTAATATTTTGCAAGTCGATTTGGAACGCTTGATGAGCCTTTTCTCAAGGTACATCCCGTGACCTACCATCGTCTGGGATTTCTGTTATATACAGATACGAGTTCTGCGAGTATATAATAAAGCTGGACTTTCCAGGCTATATTTTTGTCTATTGGATTCAGGGTGGATTCTCAACAGTGTTTCTAGCGCGCGATATCTGAATAGCATATATGCAGGTAGTGAAGAATCAGTGTGAAACGAAACAATCCATACTCAAACTTTACACGGGAGTGATATCGGTCTACGAAGTGGCTAGCAAGGACAATGTCTCGCAGCAGTGTGATGGTTCATAAGGAAGCTTCACAGATCATAGAGTAGACCATTTTAATAGGAGGCTATGAACAGAAGAACGGATAGGTATGTCCTTGAGTCGCAGTTCTCCTATGACGCATATCTCGCGGCTCTTTTAGGGCATCTTTTCGCGATGGACATATTGGGCTAAGTCAGGACTTCTCTTCAGGCCTTCCCCTACCTGAACGGCCGGCTGAGCATAGGAATCGCATGGGAATCACGATCGTTACCCTCGGTGCCCGCCTACCACAAGTACCCATCGACGCGACGTTGTGGAGCCCTCAAACACTCTCCTACCCATGCTTGAGCACTCAATGACGCCAGCGGAACTGTGCTTGCAATAGATGAACTACAAATGTTATACAAAATCTGCCTTGTACATCTCCTCGACGTTTATAGTCAACGGAATTTACTACTCGTCCGCCTCACTACGAATCTCAATTGAATCCTCGCTTTCAGCTAAGGGTCCGTCGTACACGACATCTTCGTCGGACCACTCTGCATAATTACGTCGGGGTCACCTGCGCTATCATCACCAGCCGTCGCCTCATTCTCCACAAGTGCGCCGTCAACGGCTCTGGGGCCGGTACCCTCTGGCCACTGGTTCCTCACTGCCCAAAGGCGGGGGCTGGCGTTTCGCCCCAGTATAGCATTCTTACTCCTTGACGAGGCCGAACGAAGGGGCATTCCAAATCGCAAGGACCGACTCCTTTATTAATCTGTCCCATTACTGCGAACAGGATGGTTTCGTCTACGTCGCCAGTGCACAACAGGATGACCAAAGCATAGATCACAAAGGGAGCGACTATGAATCAAAGAATGCCAGGACCGAACGCGTCAATAAATTTGAACCGTCCAGGAATCCGGATGAACAACGTCATCTTGGGTAAGCGTGTATCAACGATATGAATCTATGGCGCTTGCTGACATTGACTGCTCACAGCGGCAAACTTCCACACCCATCCTCTTTCAAGCAGGGTCGGGTGATCCTCAGCCATCCCGAGCTGACATGGCAAACGCATACGCTCGTGGGTTGCCTGCCAGCATCGTCTCTCGTGACTGATTCATCTATTCCTACGGTCTCGAAAGACATGCAAATACGGAGAACCCCAAGGGATATCCTGGGCCCGTCCCCCCACCTGCTGTCCCTCACCCGACTTTGCGTGCGTCTACGGACCAGACATGCTCGATTTCTTGATACACGATGTGTGTTCGGCCTTGCGATGCATCGCGTGCTAGTGCAAGACTATGTGCAAAGCACTCCACCATTTCCGAGTCCCGACCTCAGGTTTTTTCTGTTATCTATCCAGTCTCGACTCTCGAAGCTAAATCAGACATCTTTTGGTCCACGGGTATATCAAAACAGTCTAGTATATATGCTTGCGTGGCCGCATTGTGCGAAGCAAAGGATGCTAGGCTGATCGTGTGCAGTCAAGAGCGAGCTGAATGCACCTGTTTTTGAATCAAGAATCAGAAAAGGGCCGTTACTCCTTCACGTGACTGTGACATATCGCGCATGCGTGACACTTGACGAATATCATCTATATCATCCTGCCGAGTTGGTGAACTATGTTTATTACAGCACCAAAAGATCTGACAGGCCCCCGGCAACTATTCCAGTGAAGACGATTCAAGTTGGCTGGGAAATTGTAAGACACACAACCAGTGGAAGAAACGATGATGTTGAAAATCCGTCGGTCGCGGACTCGCCGTAGAGTTTGAAATGAAGCAAACGCGACTTGATGTCATTTGCTGCAGAAATTCTGGCTGACAGCAACACGTTAAATAGTTTTAAAAGATGAATATGGCGAGGAAAGGGAACGAGACTCATTAGGATTGAGCAGGTTCGACGTTGATACACATGTGTCGGTGCACTGTTCGGCTGTAGTCTATCAGCTGTGCAACGGTAGGAGCAATAGCGCCTGCATACTATCGATAACACAGCGCTTATCGATCCGCACACAGCCAAAAAAGACATCCACACTGTGGCACACACTAACTGAGATTCCCATGGTCTGACTAATGAGATTGTTCGGGGCTTCCGTGACTCGATCCCCGCAGATGTGATATGAAAGAGGGAGATACTACACCGTGAACTGTTCCAGCCTTCATATTTCCCTGTCCTATTCTCGACTGTCGTCTGGGAAACGTCCGAATGTAGTCGAAAATTCCTAAGGGTGTTGGGCTGATAAATACTGGACAGCGATTTATGATTGAGATGCTGAAGATGTCATAGGTAACATGGGTTCTTCGAGGGTCGTCGTACCTACAGAAAACTTAGTCAACGCAAAGAAGCGAAGCGAACAGAAGCGAATCTAGCACACGCCGTTGATTTCACAGTGATACACAGCTTCCGGATCTTTCTCCTAATTGACAACCTTAGCCCTTAGCTGCTTAGCAGTGCTGCATCCAGCGACCATCGAAAACCGGGGCCTCGATGCTCAGAGGATAGGTAGGAAGAAGACCGTGCGAAAATACGAGAAGGCTACCAGTTTGAAAGGCCAGCGATTCGAACCTGCTACACCGTCATTTTCCGTGCCCCGGCAGCTCATAAAAGAAGCAAGTCTTGCCTGGGATTACCTTTTGCGTCCATATATGCTCTCCCCATCAGAAAAGATGGTAAGAGATATCATCTTTTCTAGGTAGAAAATCAGTAAAAACGCTCGACACATGGATATTTTGCTATGCACCGACTATATACAGTGCGCGAAGCTTCTTCAGGGAATGATATATTGCGCCAAGCTAGCACTTTGCGGTGATAATCGAGGGCGGAGTGTAGAAATCAGTGATGATGATGGTGAAAAGACAAGCCGGGCCGGTGTCCGGACTTGGGGATAAATAGCCTTGATTCCAAGCCCGGGCCTCATCGCAGCAACTCTCCACTCCTCCCTCCATTCTCAGTGTCTCTGTCCCCGTCGCCCAACTGCCAACATATTGTCTTTGTACAGCTGGCCCTCCAGAGTCGCGATATCTTCACTCAGCAGGGTATTTACCTCGGACAATCTCCTCTGGCTTACCTCTGGTCCACTGGCATCTACGAGCCATCGATCTTTCGCTACGATCGCTCACAATCACTCACTTGAAACGTTCAGTTCCAAAGTAAACTTTTTCATCTCATTCTGCTACTCGCATCTGATTATCACCGTAGATGTCTGCCTCTTGCCCGCAATGTGGCTACAACAGACAAGACAACCTTCCTCTTTCATTCGAGGTTGCCGATCTGACAGCCTCGCGGATGGATGAATTGTTGAAATCGAATACCCCTCCTCTTCCAGGCGAACACGCTCAGCTAGAGAGTGCTATAGGCAAAGGCCAAGAGTGTCTAGGCGGACTGGAGGAACGGATAGCGCAAGCATATGCTACGCTCGATGTGCTTTTGAATGAGAAAAGGCGCGTCGAACGCACGATTGAGTCATACAGGACGATCGTACGCCCTATCCTTAGGGTTCCAGAGGACATCATACGCGAAGTCTTCTTGACGTGTTTGGCCACCTCGGGGAAGGTAACGGACACGTTGAGTAGTAGGCAGTTTGCACCGCTGCATCTTTCTCAGGTCTGCAGGGACTGGAGGAGCATCGCGCTGTCGACATCTCGGCTTTGGTCATCCATTACGCTGGATTTTGACCTGTATGACAACGAGCTGCCATGCCACTATCTCCTTCAAACATATCTTCTACGGTCTGCGATGCACGATATCACCCTCTCCATATACAGCACAATGGAAATTTCAGACAGTCATCTCATTCCTGTTCTTCTCTTGAGCGCACCACAGTGGACCGATCTTTCAATATCCATTCCCTATGACTCACTACACGCCTTTTCCGCCGTCAGAGGCTCCCTCCATCGTTTGAAGCGTCTTTCCATCGAATTCATTGACGACGATATTCCCGAGTTACCTGATGCGTTGGTGAAGCCTATATTCGATGCCTTCGAGTATGCCCCACTGCTTCGCAGCGTCTCTATAGAAGGAGCACCCGACGCCACCAAACAGATAAACCTACCATGGTCTCAGCTCACCGACTATGTTGGGAACGATTGGACGACCAGCTATATCGATGTTTTGAAGCTTGCGCCGGCTATGGTGTGGATTTCCTTACAATGTGACGAGGATTCGGTGGTTGATGAGGCGGTCCCTCCTTCATCTCACCAGCGTCTTCATAGTCTTCATGTACACGAGGTTGAAGAGATTCTCGATTCGGATATCGTTCCAGAAGGAGGCATTATCCATTTTCTTTCACATATGGAGTTTCCTGCTCTGGGATGCTTGACCATGACATACAAGCATCCATTAGTTCGGGTTCCTACTTCTCTACGCGGCTTGACAGCTAGCAGATTGCAAGTCCTCACTATCAATGTATCGTTCCCCATCTCTGTCGAGGCACAGGCCGATTTAGTTGCTCTTCTCAAAACAACGGCATCGCTATCCAGGCTTTCACTGTCCTTCCCGCCGGTACCTGCCATCGATGGGATATTTCTCGGGCTCAACGCAAATACCAACCCCGATATCGTTCCCAAACTCACCACGCTGGCTTTCCGGTTCACAAATGAGGAACCGTATGTGTCGACCTCTTTTGTTGACATGGTGCAGTCTCGGAGGCCTAGGCAGGCTGCGTCCACGCGTGTAGTACTGCAGGCACTTCAACTGTGGGTACCGACTATCATACCGCCAGTCGATCCTGACGTGACTGCGCGTTGGAAGGATTTGTGCGATGAAGGGTTTATCATGTACAGGATGCTGCAATAGCGATCAGACGTACAATTTGAAGTATCTATAGCAAAAGAAAGAGTGTAATTTTAGTAAGTTATTCAAAGTATGCGACGAGAACCAGTATAAAAAAACCAGGACTGTAATATTTATGACCCTAGATCATCGCTTTTAGTATCGTCCGTAGTAACGCCCAATACTGTATAGTCATCCAAATGGACTAGTCTGCACTGGAGTACGCGCCGAACGCAAGTGAACTGAAGATCCCCGTGTCACTAACCAACCTTCTGCAGAAAAAAAAGAGAAGGAACGCACGGTGACAGATGAAAGTATCACTTGTGAATACGACACCGTCAGATCCTCGAGTACGAGATAGCCGAGGAGGAGGATGAGCGAGATAATACAAAGCGCAGATGAGTCAAAGAGTATCGCTATCACTCGGTGGTAAGCGTATACAGTACACTTAAATAGGTCTCTGGCCCTCATGGGAGCCTCGGTGGTGAGCATAGGATTGAGTATTAGAGTAAGTAGTATGCGATAGCCTAATTAGTGCTGCCTATAATGTCCTGGAATGAATGCATCCCAGGAATAAAAATGACGGAATATGGTAGTTATGATACGGTGTTGCTTCGAGATGGTCTGAAAATAAAAAATCCTAGCGAGGGCGCTCAGCTTAATGTCAATCACAGCTCGATGTTGAATTTCGCACCTGCAAAGAAGCATGGCATAACATTAGGATATCTGTCTCGGTGTCATAGCGGACCAGACTTGAGCACATCTCCAAAAGATGCTCGCCACTCAGAGGCTTCAAGTCCGTGTTCGGTGAGTCTCTTCCTGCTTCTACCATGACAGTCTGGATGAACTCTGCAAGACGTAACCGCCGGTGCGACACCACCAACCACCAAAGCGTGCGCTGGACTATTTTCACAGCGCACTGACCTCTCCTTCAACGGTTTGAAGAACATCGAATCTAAGTCACTAGGAAGATTTCCGGGTATCTCGTCGATGTCACTTTCGAATTTCGCTTTTGCCAAGGACTGTAGCTGACAGTCGACCAAGCGGAACCTATTGAGAAGTCAAAAGACTTCAGATGGCAGTAGTGATCGTACTTACATGCCGTTGGCCTTCTCCAGAAGAGTTGATGTGATATGTATACGAACTGATTCACGAAGACGTGCAAGCGGAAGATAAGAGTTGTTCATTTTGTCCTCGATAAATCTTCCTATATCACCGTCGACTCTCTGATTTACGACAACGAGAGAGATAGTAGGGACATTGCTCAGGACGTCTGTGATATCCTGCTCCCTTCCGATGGTAACAAAAACGGAAATTTTGGAACCTGCAGACGCCAGTTTTCGAATAGCTGCTATAGATTCTCTCCGGCTGCTCTGGGCGCACCCATCAAGAGCATCAAGGACGATAAATATACGCTTCCAAGGTGTGCTTGCTTTTCCCAGTGACTCGACGAAATATTGGACAAGTTCAGGCGGATCCGCTTGATGCCGCTGCATGGTCTTCTCCAACTCGGCAAAGTCCCGGTCCTTTACAAAGACTTCCGGTTTACAGTGGTCGAGGAGCTGTGCGAGTAGCGTGCGCAGCAATACGACTACATCGGTGCTTCGCACATCCTGGAAGTCTGCGAAAGCAAACAAAACGACCTCATCGCTTGTGACTCTTTGTTTCTTTTTTTCAAATAATCAATGAGAAATGACCTGTATACGTAACTCAGTGAGAGTCGTAGAGATGCGGGCCTTACGCGAGGACTGTTTTGCCGCTACCTGCTGGGAAACATCCGAGTCAGGATGGTATGATATGTTGATCACGTATACCGTTCAGCCATAGAAAGGAACCAGACGAATACCACGAGACAAATTGGTCTTGTGAAGGAAGCCATTCACAGGTTTGGGGCTGGCGTCGTTCGCGCACTTCTCGCAGCTTCACCTCGAAATTTAGGGGCTCCAGCCATTTCACGACGTTTTGGAGACATTCGGCTGGTACGATATCTTTCGGTAAGAACGTGCAACAAACATACTGGGATTTTGTGAGATTACATCGTTCCTTGGATGTTTTCTTAGCCTCGATTTCCTGCTGGCGCTTATCTATATCGTCCAATCCTCTCCTAAAGGGAAGGCGTCAGATTAGCAAGTGACAAATGAACTAAAGAACACCTACGCAATCTGGATCAGAAGAGGCTGAAAATTTCCCAGAATTTTTGCTTCAGATCGTCGCAAAGCGCTCTGATTTTCTTCTCGTCCGACGGAACCCACTTGAAGCATGTCTTGAAGGTAAACTTGAATTTTGGATTGCGATACACTTTCAAAACGGCTATCCAACCGATCCAAGGTCGTTTTGTAATTCCGCAGCGATGCAGACTGACGAACCTTCTCTTTGTCCTCCACTTGTCTATGTTGCTCCACTAACATAGCCCGGGCGATATGGAGATCTTCCATCATCTCCGAGCATGCCTTTGGCGCATGCTGGACATCTTTGAAGTAGTTGTAGCCTTAGATGATGAGGGTCGGAATATCAGTTAGAAGGGAGGCGGGGTCCATTGGTATGGAGAAATGGAAGGGTAGCAGTGCGAATGTAGTGGAGGGAGACAAGAGACGCTGCAACTGTATATCCGTCACCATCATTTAACGCGTGTACAGTGGGGGGATGACAGAAGCTTCATATTGGATACAGGGGGCCCCATCACAGTGAGCAGCATATAGAACTACCGGTAGGGAAAAAACCGATCACTATCGGCGGACAGTATACCTGGAGCGATTCTCAAGTTCATCGCGTCCAAGGATGGATGTGTTGTTGTAGCCAAATGTCGCCAATACAACGATGCTCGCTGATATCGCATGATACAACATTGTGTCTGCAGGATAATGATGCCTCCAGGATGACGCAGCCGCCGTCCATTATACAGGGCTCCAGTCAGACGCGTCTTTCGCATCCCCGAAAGCGGCACATGTTTCGGTCGTCCATTCCTGCTGCCCGGCGGGGGTCTCGAGGCATTCTCTGACAGTGCTCTCCAGGTAATGTGCTCGGATCGGCGAGGAGACTGACAGGATACCATATGACGTCGAGCAGTACCATTCCTTGCACGATAGAGACGGCCTCACATGAAGCTAGGGTAGTTCAAGAAGTGGATGGAAAATACGTTCGTAGTTTGAAATAGTACAATGAATAAGACACTGTAACCTAAGGAAACTAAGGTTACGTTTCATTCGAGGTCTAGCGGGACAACATACCGTACATATGCTGTCCCTAGTCTTCGCAATTTTTCCTCAAACCACCACCATCGCCGGCTCTCACTCCTCTATATCCCCATTCCGTCTACGTTGGCAAAACAGACTAAAGTCTCCCTTCTCATCTGCAGGCCTTCCTTCTGCTATTTGTTTCATGGATGATGACGCGTGACGACCCAACGACGTGCATGCAACGAGAAAAGGTGGTAGCTCGGGATATTAAAGAGCTGCCGGCACTGTATTCATGCCTAGTAACGGTGTTCTACACCCTGTTGAGGACGTCTCTTGTTATTCCCGTCGATGGTGACGTGCAGCTGATCATGACCGTCTCTGTTCACCGCCACCGCGCATCCGGTCCCGGCGCATTACCTATGTGATTTGCACGCAAATACGTCGCACCGTCCCCGCCCGTCCTTGTCAAGCGATGTGTTGTCCCAGTCTACTATTTTCCCAAATAGATAGCGCCATTCTGACAGCGGTACATCGACCGTTACGGCTGATCAGAGGAGAGATAACGATGGAGGTCGGCTTTGCTCGTAGTCTGTCGAGCGGATGCGTTCTTGGTATGAAGATCGGATAAACGAGGCGGCAATTAATGAGGGGCTATGGAATCCGCTTCCCCTGAGGATATAGGCAGGGCATCAGTGGGTGTTCGCAGTAAAGGAGGCAGTGCGTCTACTAACAAAGTCAGAATGAGGATACGGTATCAGTGACTGGTCGACGCACCTTGGATATGTGATAACTAGAACTGGCCAACCGGACGACAAATCGAGGTGTCACAACTTGGGCTTCTCACCCGCTCCTTCAACCGCATGACGCCTGCAGTATCCTCAAATCGGTAGTGTCGACACAGCCCCCAGGCACCAGGTGCACGTCCGGAATGACAAAATTATCGACGCGGGGAAAATGCAAGGAATAGAGAAAGCGGATGGCGGAAATGAAGCCGAGGGTTCCCACGCCATCGACGCGATTTCTCAATGGGCCTTCTTAGGAAAGAAGCCTCGACTTGAGCTTTATCTTCCTTCTCGCTGTTTGCCGCTCATCAACAGCTCTTGAACAATGACTGCGACTTGCATACACAGCACGAAACTGTATCATCTTACGGGTCTGTCAGACACTCTCTGCTTTCGGACAGCCCGCCCTCAAGAAGATTCAAAGCGTGACTTACCCCTATACAACCTTTTCCGTGTCATCCATTTCGCCAGAAACCACTTAACAGGTAAACTTCCTGAGCTGACATCAAGGATCTGTCTTATCAATGGTCTAGATGCCAGGCTCAAACACCTGCCCACAGTGTGGCTACAGTTCACAAGGGCACCCCATCAAGCTCCACCCTATCGAACTGGCGAGTTCGCGTATGTCTCAACTGCTGACATCGAATAACCAGCCTCTACAAACTGAAAGTCTTCAGCTAGAAGGATTCATCTACGAAAACCTTGAATTCGTAGCTAGTCTGCGGGAACGCGTGAGCAAAGCACGGGCAGTATTGAATGAACTTTTGAAAGAGCAAAGGGGCGTTAACGACATGATTGAATCGTGCAAGACTATCATCCGTCCTATTCGCAAGGTTCCAGAGGACATCGTCAGGGAAATCTTTCTCACGTTGTGGGACACCGAAAAGGAGGGAAAGGATTCATTGAACAAGCGGTTTGCGCCGTTGGTTGTTTCCCAAGTTTGTCGCGACTGGAGGAACATTGCATTATCGATGTCTCAGCTTTGGTCCACCATCACACTGGACTTTGATCAACACCTCAACGAGCTTCGGTGTCAGTACCTGCTGCAGACGTGTCTTGTGCGGTCTGCGAATCACGATATTGTTCTCTCTTTACGCAGCACGAGGGATATTTCAAAAAGCCCTATCATACCTGCTCTTCTCTTGAGCGCACCACGGTGGACCAGCATTTCAATGATCATTCCTTATACATCTCGACACGCATTCTCTGCTGCCAGAGGCTTCCTTCACCGTTTGAATCGTCTTTCCGTAGAGTTAACAGGCGAAGATCATTACTTTCAATCGACCCAGCCTTCATTTGACGCCTTCGAGTTCGCTCCGTTGCTTCGCAGCCTCTCTCTAAAAGGAATAAGGAGAAGCCTCGGACGGACGAGCCTACCATGGTCCCAGCTCACCGAGTACACTGGGGACAATACGACGACCAGCTATATCGGTATTTTAGCGTACGCGCCAGATATGGAGCATGCTTCCCTGCAATGCTTTGAGGATGGGACGCACCAGACTTCATCTCATCAGCGCCTCCGTATCCTTCGTGTGCAGGAAGTTCGACAATCACCGTATGGGACGAATTCGGCAGGAGGGATCCTCCAGTTTCTTTCATGTGTAGAGTTTCCTGTTCTGGAGTCTCTGAGTATGACATACGCGCATACGTATGACGTCCTCGTTCCCAAGTCCCTACTGGGCTCAACAGCGGACAGCTTGAAGTCCCTTTCCATTTTTTTTGATCCACGATCCGACCTTTCCACAGCACAAGCCGACTTACTTAGCCTTCTCAAAACGACAGAATCACTTTCGAGCCTATCGCTGTCCTGTAGGTTCGAGCCTAATGAGAACAAGGAGCTACTTACCGGGCTCAATGCGAATATCAACCCCGATGTCGTTCCCAGACTCACTTCGTTGACTATCCGGCTCACGAATGAGAAACCATTTCTCCAACCATCTTTTGTTGAGATGGTTCAGTCTCGAAGGTATCCTGCATTCGCTCGTGTGGCGCTGGAAAGTCTTCGGCTGTCTGTACCTTTTATCGCAATGCCGGCCAATAAGGATACGCTTGTACGGTGGAAGGATATATGCGATGGAGACCTTGTCACGTATGGGATGGAGCAGTAGCGGTGTCGCGTACGATTTGAGGTAAATGAATAAAGACGTAGGAATGTAACATCTTCAGAGTAATGCAGCTGAAATTGGTATCGAAACCAGGTGTTTAATTCCCGACGACATGCTTTCAGCGTCTATAATGACACCGGATATCCCTGAATCTAAACGGACTAGTCTGCACTGGAGCACGGGCAGTATGCAAGTGAAATGAAGATCTCTCTGTCATCGTTGACCATCGTGGGTCTTCCAGGCGATCCCCACTCACCATGAGTGTTGAAGCGATTCAATTTACATCCATCAACCGTTGGAAATGAAAGCAAGATGAGGAATTATACATGCAAACGGTGGCAGATGCAACTTGAAGTATCGCTCGCGGACACTAACATTGTCAGATCATCGCGTACTAGATAGACAACGAATTGAGGACTCGGATGATGAGCGAGAAAGTATGAAGCGCATCTGATGACAGTCCGTTAGTATCGCATAGAGCTCGTACGAGAAATAGAAGGTCTCTCGGAAAAATTCTGGTTCCTCGGTAGCGACTCTCTGATATTCCTCTTAACAGAAAGGAAGGCGTTGCAACTGCGTTGGACCTTCCCCCCTTCAAGACTTAACATTATGTCTGCAGGTTGGGGCGAAGCGAAAGCCCGTCATATTCCTCCCAGAACGCAGTGAGGACTCTGAGGAGTCCTTTAAGTCCTCAGCAGTCAACAGTGCTAACCTGAATTAGAGTACGATCGGGATCACATGCCATACTTCGTAAGTACTTAGAGGATGTAAAGTACGAGAACGTAATTCTTTTCGAAGGAGCAAGTGCAAGCAAAGGACACTGAGAATGAGCATTTGATCATTGCCGGCAATGCCGGCGTTAGATTTCAAAGCCCGCAAGCCGATCGGCCCCGTCCGGCACTAAGGTTTCATCTTTGACTACACCATCACTGCGGTGAGTTGATGCTTGTGATTCTCTTTTATAACTTCTCACTAAAGCCCTTGCACAGGAACCACAGTACACGTTCGACGACAAGCACACAGCATTTACCTTGCTACGTAGCGACGTTGAGCTAGATGGTTGATTGAACTGATAGCGAAGGTGACTGGTATCTTGTGAGTAATCTGTTCTCATTTCGGCGCATTTTCAATCTCATTATTTGGGTACAGCTAGTCGCCTAGTACCGTCAACATATTCATCCTATGTGATTCGTCGTGAGCGGAACCATATTCTTCGGAACGGGATAAGAAGCGATCAAGTCAAGTAGTCAACATGAGAATCAAGGTCAGTACAGTTTGCGCGAACTTATATATATATATCTGACAGATATCCTAGTGAGAGACGAGCCTTCCAGTGGTGATCCTTGACATACAATATCGATGGCGGAGGAGTAGGACTCAGAGGCACAGGCGATGAGGGGAAGACGTTGGCTGAAAGTGCTGGCAGGTACGGAAATTTACAGGCTATGCAACGGAGTCAGCGCTCATATACCTGTCCGGCATAGCAGTATCGTAGCCTATCCTACACTTCCCCGATAACTAGTTTCTTTCTTCGACCGAAGTCCCCCCTACCACCAACGTGGTATCATCCACCCGAACGACGTTACCTGCCTGTGACTCCCTATCAAGCGCTGACCCTGCCGCTTCACTCAACAGTGCCTTCTTTTTGGCTTCATACACTGTCTTGTCGCTAGTTGTTTCAAGCAGCTCATCACGGCCATCCCCCACCGATTCCCAGCGCGACGCTCTAGCCCTCAGTTGTTGAAGCTTCAGCGCCAAAAAGATGATGATGATAAGCATGGAAATAGCCAAACACGCTGCGATGGTAGCAAGTTCACGTTCGGGACGACTCAGTGTCATTGGTAGACGACGGCCGCTTCTCCTGTCAGCGGCGAGAGTGGTCGTGACAGCCGTAGCAACCGCAGCAACAGAGGAAATGCTAGGGGGAGATGTTGTACTCATGCCGCAGCGCAGAGTGCTCTGTATTGTTATGAAGTATTCGAGTGCTAATGGTGGTTGTTTTGTAGTCTGCTCAATCTGGCGCTTTGAGATGCCCATTTGTACAGTGTATCTCACGGTGCCTTCTAGGTGGGAAAGTGTTACGTGGAACCAGTGTCGATACAATTCAGTCCTTCGTTGTCGGGGCATTCAGCCCGCATCATCCACGTCGCCTTTTTGTCCCGGTACCAGTCCCGACGCCCATCAATGCTTGGAAATGCACCTGTCCCACTGAGCTCTACAGCTTAGCAGCAGAGAATCGGATCTTTTCCGTGTCGACTCGAATCAGCAGAGTTAGTCTCATTGGCATCGAATAAACCTTTACTCTCATTCTCTCCTACTCTCGACCTTGTAACTCCGCCCCGTTCCGAATGTACTAAAATACATACCGTTTGCGACACGTTGAAAGTGTCAGCCCCTTTCAACACTTTGAGCATGTCTCTTCAGCGTTGAGCAGCAGATCGCCTTTCTGCTTTCCGTCTCACGTACCCGCCGCCTTCATGTCTTTCTCCAACTGCTTCGGCAGCATCCCATTTTACTCTATTCCTCCCTGTACTTCTTTCTGAGTTTCAAAATTGTTGCGACGCCGGTTCCAATCAGCCGACCAAGGGCCGTACTGCTGGAACTACATTCGAAGAACTTTTGGCTTGCGGCCGCTACTCCGGTTGCCCGTCGGTCGAGAAGAGCTCTGCGGCAAAACCTTTCATACGTTTGTGCTGCACTACGGGGAAGTTAGGCAACGACGGGCCTCGATTTGAGAACTTTGCGTTTCTCTGTGATGTCGGCTACTTATAACGGTAGGTGGGTCATGTATCAGCTGCTGTGTAAGTCACTTGCCGTCTTCCATTCTTAAAAATCTGACCACTCTCCCCAGCTGAGGAAAAATTTCTCCGCCCAGTATTCCTTCAAGCTTGGCTCTAATCGGATTCACATAACTCTGGCAACGTTGCGAGTGCGACTCCGAGCTGTCAGCTCCTAAGAAGCACGTATTACGGTCATCGTATTTGCCGGATTAGCAGCGATGTCTAATTCGACGACGATTCGCATACGGCCTTCAGCAACCGGAGCATGCATCCCAGTAATGTCAGGTTGAAAGTGTAACCCTAACCCTATCTTTCCCAGGATAACAGCTGACGTCGAAAGCCACCGCCCTTTCTTGCGCTTCCACTCATACACAAAACCACATCAATGTCGGCTATTCCAGAGGTAGTCTTTTATCTTTGCCTGTTGATCGTAGCTGATACATGGTTACAGTGCATATGGTCGAGTCTGCAGTTACATCAAATAAATATCCTGAGTCTGATAGGAGCGACCCGCGCATCCTACACAACGAGTAGTTCCCAGCTGTCACCTTCTATGGCGCGGAGTCCCATAAACCGTGTCTTGCCTCTCAAGAATGCCAATCTGGGTTGGTGAACAACCCCTCGCTCTACCCTGCCTGACATGCCGTGACTTGTTAGATGCACGTCCTTCTGATTTTCGATGAGCGATGACACCGACACGGACGTTATGGGGTCGCGTATACGTAGAGCGTGCCAGATCGTCTCAACAACATCAGCGACCGTGACCCACTCTCGATCGCCCGACCTTTGAATGACTATTGGCCACGGAAGCTTTCGGTGGACTATAGCCAGTGACGGAAGAGGCGGATTGGTCGCTGCTTCATTTATGCAGCCCTCGTGACCAAGGACATGTACGCTCGACAGACTGCGAGCAAAGTCGAGCTTCATCATCATCCTCTCTTTACGACTTGGCTGTAACAGTGGATGTACACCTGCTGGGTTACCACTCTCTATCTGGGACGGGAGCGGGATGCGGCGATGGCTCGGTTTACCAGGGGCATGCAGCGAGGACGACCTGTTGTGTTCCCGTACATATCCCATATGTGACGCGTCGGGACTGGATACATAGCAGTGGCAAACAGGGACCGTCGTGTTCACCTGCACTTCGCTATAGATTGGAATAGCGGGAGACATTCTCGACGGGGTGTACAACACCGTCGATGGTGTGTGCAGTGCTGTCAGCTCCCTATCCCGCCGTGTTATCATCGTCGTCACGGTTTTTCGTCGGACATACATCGTCTTCATGGCTCTGCTGTTAGTCGTGGTACAAATAAATAGCAGAAGAAAGGCATACAGATGAATGGAGAGCCGTTGATTTGCCTGTATGAGTGCAAACGTCAGAGGAGGAAGGTGTGGAACGGTCGGAGCGGGCGATGGTGGTGGTTTGAAGGAGAGATGTGAGGGCCTGGGGAAGGATGGGGCTGCTTTATATATGGTATGTCTCCCCTCCAGATATTGAACGTAAACCTAACCTTACTTTCCTTAGGGTTAAGGCCATTCCGTGTACATCAAATTTGGCAACTGTACATATGGTCATGGTACCTTTCGGGATGCAATTCAGAGTTCTCCTTGGCGTGTGCTCTCACCTCCCCGGGCTTTTGCCGCCTTCCCGGGCCCTCCTCCGAATGCAATGCTACCCGCCCGCCAGAAAAAGTCCTTCGTGCTAGACTGTAAACTTGATGCGGCGCATTTTTTAGTACTGAGGGGCCTGCGTAACTGTTTTACAAGAATGTCTTAATATCACACGGCCGGCCCTTGAGAGATGTTCAAAAAGGAGTACATTTACCCCTAACCATCCTCTCTTCCGTCAAGTCATCGTCTGTAAACACCATCCGTTTGAACGTCAAGGTAAACGCTTTTTGCTCACACAGCATTTCTTATATCTTATCTTCGTTGTAGATGCTATTCTCTGCCTATTGTCCGCGATGCAACTACAATCGGGCCAAGAGAATTCTGCGTTCGACCCCTGCGTGAGTGCGTTCAACTGCGTTCGTCTGCGTTTGCGTAAGTTCAACTTGCGTGCGCTTGTGCCCTGATCGATGCGTTTAGATGCGTGGTCGTCTGATAGCTAGTGTCATTTCAATAATACGTCGTAATTATGTTTTCTGTTGAAATTAAACATACTTGTCCGGATTTCCTGGAGATATCTCCATGACTTATTATGACTCAACAATGAAGTGGAATGGTCTGGAAAGGCTATAAATGCATGCATGTTAGTAAGTTCTAGTATCACAATGAATATAGTACCCTCTGGTGTCGAAGTACTTATGCTGTTCTTGATTTTGAGTAAATCAGGCACCTCTAAAATTAACGCAAAGACTCACGCATCTCAAAAATAAGTCACGCATGCGTCCAAACATTGAACGCAAGCGTTCTGATAGCGCACGCATGCGTTCCTTTTTAAAACGCATGCGTCCGAGATTAAACGCAGATGTGTGACAGTGTTGTGACAAATCTGCGTTCGGTGCGTTTGATGCGTTCAAGTCCGAGTTGAACTAGTTGACTTATGATCGCTTCAATTTATCCCGCCCGTAATTGCTTCTAGTCACTCATTCTACGCAGGTATTTTATTTTTATGATGTATTCTAGTCCTGCATAGCCAGGTTGCTGTCAAGTCATCGCTTTTGAGCCAGGATTTGGCTCAGTTTCTTCTTAGTTTCTTCAACTTGTTCCTCAACAAAATGGCAATGGTGCCATGGTTTTTACTGACGGTTATCATACCTCATGGCCACTGACACTCTCAAAACCTCCAAATGCTCTTACATTTAAAATACCAGCTCGAACATTAATGGACTCAGCTGTACAGAGACTCTACCATGCCAAAGAAAGTTAATTATGGCTGGGGTCGATGTCATACTTGGTATAAATCTAATAAGCACTAAGTCTTACTTACACTGTAGCTAATAAACTAATTTAACATGTGTTTGTAAGCCCAAATGCACAAGACGGCCAACAAACGCATCCATGTCACGCTCACGCAGACGTGACAAACGCACGCGTGAAAACGCAAACGCACGCACGCAAACGCAAACGCAGAATTCTATGTGCCCACTACAATCGACAACATCTTTCACACAATTATAATATCCTGGCACCCTTGCGAATGTACGAACTACTGAATTCGAATGATCCGCCTTTTCAAGCTGAGCGTGTTCACCTGGAGAACGCAATCAATCAAAGCCATGGCGTATTAGCCAAGCTGCAAGATCAGATAACCGAGGCACGGGCCGTGCTAGATGAACTTTTGGAAGAGGAGGCGCGCGTTCAAGACACGATTAAATCATGCAAGATAATACTCCACCCTATTCGTGGGATTGCAGAGGACATCCTTCGCGAATTCTTCTCAGCGTCTTTAGATGCAGATAGGGAGGGAACAGATTCGTTGAATGGAAAGTTTGCGCCTTTGGTTCTTTCGCAGGTATGCAGGGATTGGAGAGCCATCGCGTTGTCTACATGTCGGCTGTGGTCATCCCTTAGACTGGATTTTGACCTGTATCGCAACGACATGGCGTGTCTCTATCTCCTTCAAACATATCTTCTACGATCTGGGATACATGATATGACACTCTCCATACACAGCAAGACCTACCTCTCAAAGAGCCATCTCATACCGATACTTATTTTGAGTGCCCCTCGTTGGACCGATCTTTCTCTGTCCATTACCCATAACTCCATATATACCTTCTCCGCTGCCAGAGGAACCTTCCACCGCTTGAGTCGCCTTTCGCTAGAGGTTATCGGCCCCATTCCGAGAGCGCGCGCGAATTTGGCCAGGTGCACATTCAACGCCTTCGAGTACGTCCCGCTGCTTCGTAGCTTCACCCTACAACGCATGTGCGCGGCTGTTCAAGAGATAAGTTTCCCATGGTCTCAGCTCAACGAGTATACTGGAGACGATTGGATGAGCTCCTATATCGCTATATTCAAGCGGGCGCCGGACATGGAACGTGCCTCGCTGCAATGCGACGGTGAATCGGAGTATGATCACGAAGACCATCCGTCAATATCCCATCAGACCCTTCGTGTTCTTCATGTGCACGAAGCCGAAGACTCTAGGAATTCACGCATCCTTTCAGAAGGAGGGATTGTTCGTCTTCTTTCATATATCGAGTTTCCTGCTTTGGAATCTCTGAGTATGTCATATATGCATGCTTCCATTCGGGTTCCTTGTACTCTACGGGGATCGACAGCGAGTAGTTTAAGGTCTCTCTCCATTGACGCGCCGTTCGTTCTTTCCGCTGAAGCGCAGGCTAATCTGCTCGGTCTTCTCCAAACAACGCCATCCCTTTCCAGCTTGTCAATGTCCTGCCGATTTGTACCTGAAGAGGCTGAGAATGATGGAATCTTCCTCGGACTCAACGCCAATATCCACCCCGATGTTCTTCCCAATCTGTCGGTGCTGACGGTCCGGTTCATAGTAAATCTTCAGCCATGTCTGTTGCCGCTATTCATCGATATGGTCCAATCTCGGAGGCACCCTGCGCCCTCACGGGTAGCATTGCGGACACTTCGTTTGCTTACACCTTTTGTCGTTTTTCCAGCTGATACTGATGCGGCCGCACGCTGCAAGGCGATGTGCGATGAAGATCTCGTAACATTCAGCGAGCGTCCATAGCCGATCCTCCAAGACTTTACACTACCAAAGTGTATTCTATAACATGACGGTGCTTGTGCTATTCAAATTAAATTTGTCCAGAATGAGAAGCACCTTCAAAGTAAGCGAGAATCTCAGATGATAAATGAGTTCTGAGGGTACAGTGGCGTCGTAGATTTTCTTCTTCCGAGGACAGTGATAAAGTGCGAGTCAAAGGAAAAGGAATAAATTATCGTTAACCATTTGACGATGATGCGAGTTGCCTCGTTGCAAGTAAAAGGACTGGATAATGATACGAGAATGACCGCTGGAAAGATAGCGATAACAGACCTAGAAATGAGTGCGAGACCGAGAGCTACTGACAACTTACGGAGCCTATGAGGGAGACGGACAAGTGTAGATTGTTCCCTACGCCAGATGTGTTCGAAGTTAAATATTCAGCGATTAATGATCATCTGACACGTTTATTCTGCAGGGAAAGTTGACATAGATGGATAGGAAATTGGCATTCGTAAGGCCGGTCGGAGCGTTTGCTAATCACTGCAGAGGTTAGTGCATTTTCAATCGCCTAAAACGGGACCTTAAATGGTTTCGATTTCAGCTTCAGTTTTTACGCCATTGTTTTGCACGCTGTAAAACGAAAAGGTACCTTAAGTCCATTGTTCCATAGGGGGAAAAGTTTTTCATACCGTTTTATTGATTGCATTTTCAGGGCCGAGAAAGGCATCTCTAAATCAAAACCTTTTAAGGTTTCGTTTTTTACCAGCTAAAATGTACGGGCCTCCGCTGTGAATGCGTAGTTTATTTATTATATATTTGTGACACCGACTGCTATAAGCCTGCCTAGCTCAATCGGATAGAGCGTCAGACTCTTACCATGCCAGGCGGTTTAGTATGTATCTGAAGGCTGCGAGTTCGACCCTCGCGGTGGGTTGTGAGGTCCACTCATAGTTTTGCTTTTCGCCTACACTTTTAAAATTTCTCCAGGCTCTAAAGTTCAAGCTCTTTTCCTGGTCCTTCCTGGTTCCAAGTTGAGCTTTCAACTTTTCTAAGTTTCCTCCAACTCTCAGTGTTAGATGCTTAGCTCTCCCAAGGTTGCCAGCAGTCATTCCCACTCCTGATTCTCTGTAGGGCCTCCACCAGACCGATTCAGACGTCCTCTTTTTCTTCAAATGTTTAACGCTTTAACGTTGTATTCTGATACCTGGGGCTTGGACATTCTCCCTGCTGTAAAAACTTCGAAACACCATGGTGTGCCAAGATTCAAAAACGTGCTTCCCGGCTCTAAACTTTCATGACTGTTACCTGCTCAAAGTTCAAACTCGAAACTTCAAGATATATCCCTGCGGTACACTTTGATATTGACACTGTATAAACTAAGAGATAGCATGCTGGCGCTAACTAAGATCAACCTCTTCCGATGGTCGATAATCGAGATGCGGAACAAAGACACATCATCGGAATATTAAATAACAATCAAGCATGCATTACGTTCTTTTTCCACCCTTGACAGTCACGCGTCTACATCATTGAGCATGCTGTGATACGAGTTGTCGGGAAATCGATTGATTGTCCAGTTCCCCAGCAATACACGCAGGAACCCTACGACCTGTTTCGTCGCAACCGTTAGAAGTAATATCACGTTTGAATTTTAGAAACGGTAGCACACTGCCAAGTAAATATGACGGGTGATTTCGTGTTTCGCAAGTAAAATATCGTCACTCCATGCCATATATAACAAAACCTCCATCGCTAAGCTCTGTCCACCGGTCAACCAGTGCATCAGGTGGTGGGGGCATAGCAAACGGCATGGATAAACGAAGAGTCTCCAATCCGGTTCTCCTAGACTCAACCAAATCGACGAAAACACTCGACAGGTCCGGATCCTCGCTTAAAAAGCGGAAAATTGACGACCTAAGACCAGGAACGACACCAGGATTCATATTGATGTTAAGTCCAAGAAGAATAACGTTCTCTTCCGGCGACATGGACATGGACATGGATAGATGCGTAAGCGAGGGTGTCGCCCTGAGGAGACTGAGTAAATCAGACTGGGCATCAGCGGGAACGGTGCATGATGCATCAATGGAGAGGGTCCTCAAGTTTCCAGCGCAAGGAGAGCTAGAGATCCGAATCCGCGGATGCTGGTAAACCATACTCAGGGACTCTAGAGCAGGACATTCGATATGCGAAAGAAGAAGAACAATACCGCCCTCTGATTGAACAACCGCGTCAACAGGCTGTTCCTCCTCATGAACATGAAGCCGACGAAGCCCGTCATGGCAAAATGGAGGGGGGAGCGGCCAATCAAGGATCGAGTCATCTTCACAATACAAAGATGCACTCTCCAAATCTGGCGTAAGCTTGAACATCTCGATATACGAGCTTGTCCAATCCATTCCTGTATATTCAGTGATCCGTGACTATGGTATGTTCATCTGATGAACAGCGTTGAATATAGTCTCGTGGGAGAAGCTACGGAGCAGCGGAGCATACTCGAAGGCATCGAATTTGGGTTCGACCTGCGGGCCACGTGAGGCCGGGGGATCATCTGTAAACTCCACATGAAGACGATTCAAACGGTACAGAGTTCCTCTGACAGCAGAGAAATCGTGTAGTAATGGGAATGGAATGAAGATGCGGATATCCACCCATCGTGGGGCACTCGAAAGAAGGACGGGAATGACGTGACTATTTGAGGGATCTTCTGTGCTGTGCAAGGATAGAATGATATCTTGTGTCCCAGACCGTAGCAGGTATATCTGGAGTAGGTGCAGACATGCTTTCGCATCCCGGTATTGATCAAAATGTAGCGAGAGGGATGACCAGAGCTGGGATGTTGATACCGTAACACTTCTCCAGTTCCTGCAGACCTTCGAAAGTA
The DNA here is from genome assembly GCA_037576215.1 of Armillaria gallica. Classification (NCBI taxonomy): domain Eukaryota; kingdom Fungi; phylum Basidiomycota; class Agaricomycetes; order Agaricales; family Physalacriaceae; genus Armillaria; species Armillaria gallica. Next base: position 579,231 of record JBANDB010000016.1, on the reverse strand, counting down.
CCAATGGCGGAGATCTCCCATCCAACGAGTCCTTTATCTCTCGCTCGTCAGCGTCCAAACACGTCAAGAAAATCTCCCGAACGATATCCTCCGGAACGCTACGAATAGGACGTATGGTTTTCTTGCAAGATTCAACCAGACGTCCAACGCGTCTCTCTTCATCCAGTAATTCCTCGAGCATGGCGCGTGTTCGAGTTATTCGTTCCTTTAGACCGGACAAAAAAACGCGGCCTTCGCCGATAACGCCCTCCAGGTGAGCGTGCTCGGCTTGCAAAGGTGGATTATTTGATTTCAGCAATTCATCAAATCGCGACGCTGCTAGGTCAGGGCCGTGGAATGAAGGTGAATCGCCTTGTTTATTGTAACCGCATTTTAGGCACTGAACAGAGGCCGGCATCTACAGCTATGATAAGAGACAGGAGATAACGGCCATTTCAAAGGTTCGCCTTTTTGTAGTGATGGTTGGCGGGTGTGCCAAATTAGAACGGCGTACTTGTCGTCGATGATCGAGGAGAGCGAGAGGGAAAAAAAGACTGTTCCCACGCCACGATCGACGCGATTTTCCGGCCCGGTGTTTCTTGGTCTGCCTAGCTATCACGCAGTCTTTGACTAGCAACGTCACAGTGTCGTTTCTGCTCATTCGAAGCTTTACGCCGCCGTACAAAGGGACAAAATTTTTTCATGAATTGAGCATGAAGTCCCGCCATATGTCAGTTCGTATCAGTCTCAGATCTTGAACGCATCTAACTCTTACTAGTCTCTTAGGGTCTGTTGAATAGGCGATATTTATTGTCGACGCCGACAGTCCCCACCCCACAGTGTCTGTTGGCAATACTTATATTGCAGCGGACGAAAAATTAAAATCGTGGTACATCGATGTCTGTGCATATTTCCAATTTCAACTGACAGAATCTGCATATATAGACACGGAATTGTCTAGGGGACTATCAACAATAAATTTCTCAGGATGGGGCCATCTCCGCCCCACTACAAGATGGGAACCACCCTTTTTCCTGCCCGAACGATATCACTATCTGCCCGTCCTCCAATGCGCTCATACGCAGAAGAAATACAACAATTGACGGGTGACGTGTAGAACATCCTAGCTAGCTCAGAAGATGGAGACGGTGGCTTTTCAATCTCAATCTTTATTTCAATCACATACATGGACCGAAGATTTCTCTCCCTGTTAAAAGATATCGCTGTCCGAGTGAACCATAGGGCGACTACGAGCCCAATAGTCAATGTTAACGCGCCGATCCAGCATGTATGACGCGGGAGTTTGGGAAACAAGAGATTGGAGGCAGTGGAATGACCACGTCACGACGTGGATATGTATGCGCTCGCACTTGCCTCACTGCTGGGGCCGATACATTTTCCGATCGGAAAAACGAGACTTCAAAATGTTGCGACATTTCATTTCATTTTCTAAAGATAAAAACGAGTTCAGAAAAAATAGTCGAAAGGCGGGATCATTTACGTACTCTTTTAAGGTAGGGAAAAGAGCTCGAAAAACGGAACGTAAAACGTGTTTCCCGCAGTCAGAACAAAGGAAACCGCTTTTCATTCGTAGAAAAGCAGCTATTTTTGGCACGCGAAAGGAGCGCTAAAAAGGACAAGTTTTTCATTGAGTTTTCCTTATCCCATTTTTGCGGCATACAAAGGTAACGAAAAGTCACAACGTTTTTAGATCACCTTTTTCCGTCCTGAAAAGGAACCGGCACCAGTAGTGCCTACAAAACGAAGCACTATTCGCGGTAGTCTGCTTCTTCGAACATGGGTTGTTCCTGTTATCCTATGACACCTAGTCTTCTTCTGTACGCCTTCACACATCACGGGAGTAGGTTCCGTAAACTTCTTACCTCATTTCGCAGCACTTCTACTCATCGCTCTGATGCTAGCCACTCTCCCTCTACAGCAGATAAATTTCTAAGCACACACACAAAATGATTGGCCTTGAGCCGTTTCTATTTGGCGACATTGAATGCCGCAGAAAGACGAACAGAGGGAAATGGAACGATAATACTATCGTGTCCATTTTGATGTTATCCCGGGCCCGGCATCTGAGCCGTGGCACCTGACTGGGAAGACCCTGATGACGATGGCACGATGCCCTGAGCCCGTGCAGAAGCCTACGACAATGTTCCCTACCTTTGAAACCCAAATTAACGCTGATGAAGCGAACTGGTGGTGGCGTTATGTACATCTCGCTCACTATAGGTCCGACTGGGTAAGCACGTAAAACATGAACAGATGGGAAATTAGTAACATTTTGCAGATAACACAGGATCCTCTCAAGGATAAAACTTTCCGCAAGGTTACCCTCTCCTCCTTTACAGAGACCGGTCACGCAGAATCTTCCATCGTAGTGCCATATCAACGGTCCTACACCAGCAGAAATCCTGTTATAACATCTTTTTTCGCCAACACCCGCTGCATCGACCTCGGTGTTACTAAACTCCTAGCGATGCTCAATTTCACACTTGGAACGTCGTACACTCTAGACAATGCTTCCCTATCATCTCTCCTTAGGGACTGCATCACCAAGTATTACGACTTTGGCACTTGCTATGGTCATCTCCGCTCAGTTTGGTTCAATGACTTGACCGGCATTGAAGACGAGCTACGCACTCGTGAAGCGCTGGACCGGGACATGCGGAAAGATGTACTTGTGGGACAACGGATCGTAAACCGCCGTGTGCCTCCTCGGCGCGTCTGGGATCTATACAGCAATCGGGTGGTGCCATGGTGGGTTGTGCGCCGATACCCGCTGGGAATATCACATCCTTGGATGGAAAAAGAGGATCGCGTGGATGTGCTAACACCTATCAACGGACGTGAATGGCCCGTTCCGATCCCGAAGGACGCCAACCTCGACCTCATCCGCATCGAGATGTTGAACATGGGTGCAGAGTATGCATGGCTGGACGTTCTCTGTTTAAGGCAGGTGGGAGGGCGGGGAGAGCACTTACGCCCAGAGGAGTGGAAGGTGGATGTACCCACCATTGGGTACGTTTACCGATGGACCGATCATGTGGTGACCTATTTCAGTGGCCTGGGGCGGCCTTGGAGTCTGAAGGCAGGTGACTTTCAAAGCGATCGGTATTGGTTCAGACGCGCATGGACACTGCAGGAGTTTAGCCGTCGACCGTTCAACGAGAAACCGCTGATCATTGGCGGTGATACTGGTGATGATGGGATCATGGAAGAGGATGTACTAACGATGTTTTGGACGGATATGGAATCATTGTTTGAGGTGCGGGGTGCACCAACCTCGAACATGATGGGCAACTTGCGCATGCTATCAGCAATGCAGAAGCGGGTGTCGACGAATCCTGTGGATAAAATTGCAGGGTTAACATATCTTCTGAACCCAATACAGGTGCCAGCGTACTACGAGGCCCAGTCCGAAGAGGACGCGTGGACAGCACTGGTGGGTGTGATGCATCCGTTACATCGAGCGCAGTTGTTTTTCCAATGTGCTCAACCGGGGAACGGGCACAAATGTTGGCGACCGTCATGGAGGCAGGTCATGACTGAGGAGCTACCGTTGTTCAGTAGGAGCTGGGGGAATAGTGTTGACCGGCCAGACGAGACAGATGCCGACTGGTGTGATTCTCAAGGAGCCTGTATTGAAATGGGTTATGTGCGGGGATTGGCTGAAGGATCGCCACAGGGAAAGCACCGACAGGGAGAGTTAGCTGTCGAAGACAACGCCGGGGGAAAGCATACGTTCAAAATTTTCACTGACCACCAATATCCAATACCGGACGGCTTATACACACTGCTAGGCAGCAATCTCTCACTCAGTCTTACGCGCCTGGTCGAAGGGCAATGCTGGGTGGTCGGGAAAACACTTCCAGAGCAGATGTTCAAGAAAGTGTCAGTGTTCCGGATATTCGACGTTGAGGAGATGAAGAGACTTCGCGATGTAGACATTGCCACGAGCGTTAGGTTCTTGCTTACTTGAAGCGCGCATACGGTAGGCATACCTTTGTGGTGAGGTTTCATACTAATACAGCCTCAAATTGAACCCATTTGACGAATAGCGATATAGCAACCTCAGGGTTTTTATGTCTTTTCCGGATGGATAAGATTCCGACTGTGGCGGAGGCGTAGGCTTTCTTTGAAGCCTTGTAATTATCAACAATCTTCGCGCCCTACTTGTAGAATCAGTGGAGTACAACTATCCAGGTATACCTCCCGCTCTACGGGCAAGGTCAAGTCCTTATCCCTCTCCCTTTGACGCTCCCATATGGAAATGTCCATTTCGAAGTAGCTATCCTCCGCCGCAAAAGCATAATCGCCGTCGTCCGGGTCGGAGTCCTCGTCTAAGCCTGGAATGTCAAGCTGGGGATCATCCAAAATGCATGTCGTAGTTTGCGGGTCACAAGGCGTCCAAATGAGTGGTCCATCACTTATCCCCTCAGGCAAAGCTGCGAATAAGCGCCTGGACGACCGGTAGCCGGGAAGCTGATCGAAATCGAGGGAACGGCTGTCATGGAGCAAGTCACCGAATTCAACGGGAAAGCCCGAAGAAAGGTCTTTCCCTGAACAGCTCGATTTCATGACCCAGATGATCTCTTGTGAGCGCAGCTGGGGCTCTAAACGTGGACGAGGTTTCCAAGGCAAGTGACCACAGAGGAGGAAGAGGGCGATGTAAGCTAAAGACCCGAGGTCATCGCGTGGAGCAAGATCTATAGCGTAAAAATGAATGTCGGCACTACTAGAGGTGGTAACGTGCACTGACCTATCCCATTGTGAGAATTCAAACTTACCCAGTAGGGAGACCCGACGATGGTCTTGCGATCGTTCAACGGGTCGTACTTGTTGGGCGGACCATGGGAAATCGGCTTAGAGATCCCAAAGTCGATGATTTTGATTGTTGAATCGTCAAGTGCGCAAAGAAGATTTTCAGGCTTGATATCGCGATGCAAAATCCCGTGTGAGTGTATATGCTCTAGTCCTGCTAGCTGCGCGTCCGTGTCAGTTATTTCTGAAGCCTGAATTCACATTTCAAAATTTCACGAATCGCTTGATCCACAATTCGGATGACGGTCTTCACCATCAGACCAGTCCCAGGGTCGTTCTTCTGCTGCTGCTCTGCAACGCTCGGCCCCAGAATCTCCATAGCGATGTACTCGAGATGCTCCAACTGTCCGTATGCATACACAAGGGGAATCGAGTCGTGGCCTTTCAGAAGTTGGAGGATACGAGTCTCGTGCTGGAGTATAGGTCGCTTCACTCTCGTCGAAACACGGGACATCTTGAGGGCCACTGTTTTTCCGGATTCTAGTTCGGTCGACTTGAATAGGCTGCTCTGTTGTCCAAGTGGAACGTTAATACCAGACCAATATTTGACAAAAGAGCGGAAAGCTCCCACATGCACCCTGACCCAGCAATGCTTTACCGCGGGGGGCACGCCGATAAGTCAGCGTCATAGTGGAGAAACGTGGCTTGTAAAAATATTCAATGTGACGGAGCAGGTCCTTCCCCGAAACGATATGATTGGATGAGGATTTATGAAGGCAAGAGTTCCAATCACTCTCAATGTATCCGGCGGTTTTGAGGGAGATTGTCTGTAGGAGGGATGGTCGTAAGCCACAGCAAGAAAATGTTGCTGATTCCCACCCCCCTGACGCGATTTTCCGGACCGGTGTTTCATCTCACTTGAACCTAGCCATCATACAGTCTTTTACTATCGAGATCCTAAGATCGATTCTGTTCATCCTAAGTTCTACGTCGCGTCGTAAAAGCTATAAAATGTTTTCGGCCCCAAGACAACAGGAAGGTCTCCCGCCTTATGTGTGGTTTCGTTATCAGCCTTATCTCTTGAGCGTATCTAACATGGTGTTTCTTGGGATTTCTTGAACGATTACTATCTGGATTAGATACCGAAAGGTCCTACTCTGTCTTCTGCCAATATATCTCAGCGGAGGAAAATCGTGGTATGTTGACGGCTGCGTGCATTTCTGACTGTGGCGTCACGACGTGGATATGTATGCGTCGATCTTCGTGTATTCACATCGGTTTTTTGAAGCTGATCTAACGAGTTTTTCTCCTCGTTTGATAGTCCTCGTGTGTCCAAACCTTCTAGCGGTGTGGGATTTGTTTCTTCTGTGCGCCCGTGTAGCCGCGTTGATTGGGCCATATTGAGACGGAGGACGCGAATATCTCTATTAGGTCGCAGAAAGAGGAGGAAGACACGATATTACTTCGTGAGGTCGTCCAGGACCCTCCAGAAATAGAGTGTAAACTTAACCTAATGATTTTAGAGTTCATGTTTTGCGTTATGCAACGCCCGTATTGCATTATTCCCCTGCTAGTATCGATGATCTATGACGTCTCTCCAAAGGTGATTGATTGATCCATTGCTCCATGTCTCTAACCCACGTTTGCAGTATGTACCACAGCTATGCCAATTTTTTTTGGAAGAACCTTGATTTGTATGATAGCGCATTAATCCGCTGCGCAGAAACACATCGACTATCCTTTCCTTGGAATACTATTCAGTACGTTTCAACTTCTCGTAATTCACAGCCTACCCTCACCTTCGAGAATGACGAGGCAATGCCCGCAGTATGATGCCCATACATACGATGTTCCTTAGCGTTCGAATTCGGCTTCAGTTACCCGTCCTCTGAATCGATCGTGAGAGCTTTCACTACAACGAAGATGTACGCTCATCAAGCATCAGATCCGCAGTAATGTATCCCTGCCGGGCATTGCTTTCTATAGTGATATTCTATTCAGGAACACTAGTGACACTGCACCCAAACGAGGTCGAATACGAGGACTGGCCGCAACAGCATGTTACGCTGTGGACAAAGTTGAACCAAACTAAGAGCCTGACGCGTCTCCGGCTTCAAGTCAACGGTCGATATAGTGAATATGAACTCGCATTTTATTCCGACACGACAGGCCCTGATCAGCTTGGCAGTGCTGGGCTGTCCATTCTGGAAGCCGCTTGCCACCGTTCCCTGTCCGTAACAACGACACCAGGTCCGAGGATGTAGTTTCACCCTCAGTGTCTACCGGACATGGCTTGGAGAAAGTTCTATCCCTGGAGACACTCAAAAGAAGCAAAGTTGCAACAGCAATGTGCCCTTTCGGTTAGGCCGAGGTGTGATTTGTCCTTGGACGATCTGCGGATCTGCAAGGGAAAACATGTCGTTCGGGCCGGACTTCCGCGCTGCGCTGTGAAGGCTGTGTCGCACCAGTCGTTAAAGCTGTTTAATGCTGATTTTCAACATACATTCATACGACATGGCACCGATACGCCCACACCAAAAGACAAGGACTGGCTGCAAAACATGCAAGCAGCGCAAAGTCAAGGTAAGCAGACAACAGTAGGTTTTTTCAGCTGAGGTTCATGCTCAAATGACTTGTAGTGCGACGAAACTCTTCCTTTCTGCAACAATTGTACCAGGCGAGGCGTAGAGTGTGTCTGGGGTGATAATTCCCCAAGGCCAGAATCGGCTGCTCCAGAACAGAGTATGGTAGTCGCCCAGTCGAGTTCTACCGAAAGCTCCCTCTCGATATGGACTCTCGGCGAAGATTCAGCGGACGTGTTAACCCTGCAGTTGATGCACCATTATTCAACCTCCGCTTCTTACACTCTCTTCCCGGATCCCGACGCGTCGGCACTGTGGAGAACTGTCATTCCTCAAATGGCATTTGACCCCCGAAATCAGTATCTCCTCCAAGCCATGCTCGCGTTCTCCGCTCTCCATATTCACCACGAGGACTCTACGTCTCCTCGATACGCCCAAATCGCCACCGATTATTACAACCAGGCAAAATTCAGCTTACACATGGCAGACACTGACGAGACAGCGGACATAAACGCCGTCCTCGTCGCCCTGGCTCTCGTCGCGCATTATGAATTCGCTATATCTCCCGCTATATTCCCATACCCCGGAGATTGGTATACCACCACCCAAGAAATCCGCCGTAATATTCTAAAGGACCGGACAGAGGTCCAGGAAAATGTTATGCATTCACTCTTGGCTGTTATCGCACCACCCCTTCTACCCACGACTTTGAAGGAGCCGTTTCCATCAACCTTGTCCTCCATTTTGAGCTCGGGCCCAGACGTTGAGGAGCTACACGACGCGTCCGTGCGCACCGCCTATGAAGAATCGATATATTTCCTGGAGCTTGCGTGGAAAGCCTCATTTGACCGATGCGTGGGATTGTGGTGGTATATGATGTCCAACACGTTCTTCCACCTATTGGAACAAGCGAGGCCCCGTGCCCTCATCATCTTGGCACATTACTGTGTCATGATGAAACACGTCACCCAGGATGGACCGTGGTGGGCGAAGAAGCAATGGGGCGATGAGGCTGCGAAGATCGTTTCCACGGTTGACGCTCGATGGGCGCCATATTTGGGATGGCTCTTGAGTCAGTTGGATCCAGGGAAAGATAGCCATGTTTTTGATTTCCCAGGTATAAATATTCTGACCTGGGTCAATGCAGAAGACGGCGACCATTTCTAGTTTATTACGCTACCGAAGGATAGAATTTGTACATCATACATGTATACCATTAGTACATGAGAATTTCCCTAATAACCTGGCGCGATCCGTGCCTACAGCTGACAACTGCTGTTCCTGATCTCCATTGATTACGTAGTCCTCACCGCCACATTTGAGTTCATTTGCGCGCAACGTTACCGGCCCTGATATGATAAGCATACATATTGTTGTAGTGCTAAGTAGCGATACGTCCACTATAACTGCGGAGCTGATGCTATGTCTTCGTTGTCGTGCGCGCCAGCCTACTTTTCGGATGATACATTCTCATGGTAGATTCAGAAGCCGGGAAACTTATGTCGGAGTAGAACGCCAAGGCACGTATTATGCGTGTCCGTCCTGCTGCGCGCATCGCCATCACTAGTCTTCGAAAGTGAGGGCGGTACTGAGGATTGCCAGACTGCGAGAAACGAGGAGTGGCTGAAACATATAGAATGATGCGTCTGAGGGAAAATACATAGCGCCCTCTGCATACAAAAGAAACCGGCCGCGCGATAGCTGAACCTTAAACATGCGGATTCTTGACGAGCTCTGCCGCCGCCACACGCGGTCTGGCTTTCGCTTGCTGCCTATTCGACAGGAGGAGACGGCCTTGCGTAATGTGCGTGGGTAGAGATCTCGCTCAGGCGACGCGGACTAGCCGAGTACCAGCGCGTCCATACAGATATACCAGGTCTTGATTCGCAGACTACCGGCTAGTCTTTGGAGCGTATGGCAGGCGTTGAAAGAAAGCTGAGTTGCTAGGACTGACTAGAATTAATATGCTGTCCCGTAAAGTATGCACGCTTTCTGTATGTATAACATACGTGAGCTTCCCGACAAAATTTATCATACTAGCTGTCACGCATGATGAGTTTAGTATTTAGGAGCAAGTATCGACAACTAACCTACCGCAGTGGTACAGATATTCGGAACAAAAGAAAAGAAAAAGAGCTTTCCTATAGTTCGCCATTGTAGGGCTTATGGTATTTGGGCAGCAGCAAGCGGAGGATGACGAAAACAAAGTTCAAGCTAGTTGACTAGCTGGTATTGTCTGAATCTAAAATAGATCAGTTAGCGCCCAAGAAGCTTGTATATGAATACGTGGCGCACTATAATAGCGTCTGTCCTCCTGCCTATTGCATTGCTGCACGGCCATGAAGCGCTTGGGCAACTTACATTTGTCCAAAGTCCCGGCTTAGTCGTCTTCATATTGCCCAACGTTCGTCTACTTGGTGTCCTAACGGGATGGAGAGCTGGCGGAGAGCGAGGCGGCCATGGGACAACGATAATGGCATTATGGAAAATGTGCCACGGGTGCAAAGTTCGCCTGTAACTCCGGCCCGGAAAAATCGCGTCGGTGGCGTGGGAACAGGCGGCCTCGGACCTTTTGATTGGCTTTGCAATGGATGCAAGCGTCTGCTTTACTACGTTTATGCTGCTGCTACTTAGTCAAGTTAGTGTTTACAAGCCGCCTTAATCAATGTCATCGAGAGTATTTCATGAGTGGCCACAACGCGGCGCACTAGCTGTTTAAAACTTTGGTTCGCCAAAGGACTGTGCTGGTGAATGCCATTCGTGGTTGCCTTGGGCCTACAAAACGAAACGTATTCACGATACCCTGGTTTTTCTTATGGTGTAACACTTAGTATTCTTCTGTATATCTTCATACATCGCGAGGGGAAACAAAAGTTCTGTAAACGGATTACCTTATTTTGCAAGCAATTTACAAGCACCTCTACTCGTTGCCGTGATGCTAGACACACTCACGCTATAGCACACAAATTTATAAGCATTCACCACCGCGCTCACCCTCAGCACCTCTCGCCAAGTCCACGTGGCCAGTCTAGTCAAGGCTTCAAATACACCGCGAAGGGCGACGATGGCTGTCATAGAGCTGCTCGAGTTACGAGTCTAGAAGTCTTCAGGGGGTCTAACGCTCCTCGGAAAGAGGAACTTCGAAGCCTTCCAGAGATTAAGGAAGTTGATGTGACAGTAAATCGATGTATAAATGTGTCCGTAGGTTGTGGACATGTTGGTAATACAGTACATGGAATAAATCTGTGCTATTAACGGAGAACAGGCCTTCCAAAGAGTATAGCTGGGGTTTGATACAATAAGTTGGCATTCAGATAAGAGACGAAAATGAAAAGTGCATAGGTACGCAATACGTATTAAAATATGTGGGGAGCATTGGTTGTTGGATAAGAAGAATCATATGTTGAATGGAATTCCGCCTACACCAAATGATTTAGCGCACAGATTAATGATAGAAAAAAGACGCGCTTACCGTGTTGTCGTAAATACCCGAAGACATAGCAAGACAATACTAACATCCCGCGAGCTGTAAGCATTCTAAGATATCGCAAAGCAGCGCAACATGCTCACATTAATCTCACTGAGCGGGCTTTGGTTATCAAAATACCCGTTAGTAGGAATCTCGAAATGAACCTAAAGTCAACGCTAAGTAAAAGGTACTCGGAGCAACAGATGCAAAGACTCACCATATATTCCGTTTCGAAGGAAGCCACGGCGGAAAAGAAATGACCGTCGCCACGAGAGTTCATAGGCAGAGTACTGGAATTGAACTGATGTTCTGCCGCCTCTGTCTTACACATGTACAGCTTGGGAACAGTATGCTGAGTATGTATAGGAGAGCGTGCTTGTTGTTGAGAGACGCGCTTCTTCGTAGGCTGGACCTGGGGTGTCTTCGGTATCGGGGGCATATTCCTCACCGCGTCCTCTAAATCCGACCCAGTCATCCCAGCCGACATCAAATGGGCAATGTCTTTGGCCCTATTGATGTGATCCTTCGATTTACGCTGAACGTTCCTCTTTTTGATCTCCGTGGCACGCCTCTGCGGTTGGTAAACATAGTCAGGGTAGAGCTCCTCATGTCTCTTCCTTTCCTCGAGAGCACGACGATAGTAGTGAGCCTTTTCGTCCTCCGAGAGGTTCTTCCACAGTTGTCCGATGATCCTGGAGAGGTGGCGACTATCGTGCTCGGCGCCTTTGGGAATCAAGTTCTTGTCGACGACGTCTTTGCGGAAGATGAAGTAGCAGTTCAAAGGTCGGGGGATACGATTCTTTTTACGAGAAGAATCATTGGTGGAGGAGAACTCGTCGGAGCGAGAAGAAGAGGAGGATGGAGATGGAGATGGAGTGTCGATGAACTCGGGTGTCGAAGGGGCGGTATCTGGGTATGGGGACGTGACGACCTTGAAGACATACTGCTGAGGTTGGCTAGCATGGATGTGGGCTGGGAACCGAGCGTCAGTACAGAGTCGACGCGTAGTAACCAAGTCCACGTACCATAATGCTCGTTAGAGTACTGGTGGGAGTGAACAAAGGCGGACATGACGAGGAGGACGAGCGCGATGGAAGGAGACAAAGAAAAGAGCAGTCGGGTCCCCCCATTTTATAATTGCGAGCACAGGCATTCTCGACATGACGATCACAGAGAGAGGTTGAATGCGATCAAAAACTCATTCACGTCTGACAGCTCGCCGTCCAGAAAGGAAATTGTGTGACGTTCCTGGAGGGTACCCTTTCACATGTTCGTTAACTGAGTGGTAAAATTCCCACGATTGTTATAAAAGTGACAAAGTGAAAGGGCAGGCCGAAAACAGGTGAATGCAAAATCAAATGCAAAACGTGATCATTCTACTCTCAAATTAAGTTATCATCTGGTCGCGGTTGCGAGTATATCGTCTGAACTTGTTACAACATGGCAGTATCAGGTTTTTCTCGTATGCAAATTTGGACTTGGTGGATACTCGCACGACAAATCATGGAAGGCGTAGACGGTGCCGTTGAGCAAGATAGGGCACCATTGAAGGTACTGAATCCTGCCGATGCGCGGCTATGGACCATCGTGGACACATAAAACATCAGAACGAAGACCTGAGGACCATAGAATAGTCATTCGTTGATAGCATCGTTGCCCCATGCTCGCTCGAGTCAGCAATCTAAGAGGCATAAACACGGTAACATGAAGGAATATCCGTACTGTAGATACTAGAACATGGACACCAGCAAAGAAATGGAAGATCACTGAAGTGTGTGTTTAGAAACGCAGAATCAACCATCAGCTTTAAGAATCAAACTCGAAAAGTAAACGGAATATTACCATGGGAAATATAGTCACTAGGATTGTGAAAACCGACATTCAGCGGTTGCACGTTGCCTGCCTAGCACAATCGGATAGAGCATCAGACTTTTATGCAGATTGGCTAGCTATATATCTTAATCTGAAGGTTGCGAGTTCGACCCTCGCGGTGGGCTCCTCGGTTACTTTTGCCCTCTCCAGGACCTTCGTATATCTTAGAGTCGAGTCTTAGTGACTTAGCCATCCACTATCTGTGCTCGAATCCCTCCCGTACACATCCTTTTTCTTCTGGTGTTAAGCACTGCATTCTGGTTTGTGTTTAATCTTCTCTGACATTCCGTATCTTCTGTCTTCTACAATTGGAACTTAGAAGTTCAAAATTACTCAAGTTCGAGACGTGGCTGCAATCCATCGTGCGCACAATAACAAGTGAATGAAGGCCTGAAGACAATAGAATCGGCTCGCACAAGATGTCTGCATCGCCACTGAAAACAGCTGTGTGAGGGGGTTTCACAAATGAATGATACTCCAATTACACCAGGAAGTCGACTGTAAGAAATATACCTTAAGGGGGTCTAAAACCCAAGCACAGAGCACGATCGGCGTATATTAGCCAGAGTAAGTATGGGTCAGAGATGCGATGGGGCTCTAAGTGTGGACAAGGTTTCCAAGGCAAGTGACCATGGAGGAGGAAGAGGGCGATGTAAGCTAAAGACTCGAGGACATTGCGAGGAGCAAGATCTACAGCTCAAAAATGAATGACGGTACTACCAGAGGTGGTAATGTACACTGACCTACCCCATTGTGAGAACGAAGACTTGCCCAGTAGGGAGACCCCACGAGGGTCTTGCGATCTTTCAACGGGTCGTACTTGTTAGGCGGACCATGGGAAATCAGCTTGGAGAGTCCAAAGTCAATGATTTTGATCGTCGAATCATCAAGTGTACAGAGAAGATTTTCAGGCTTGATGTCGCGATGCAGGATTCCGAGCGAGTGTATATACTCTAGTCCTGCAAGCTGTGCATCTGGTTCAGTTACTTCTGAGGTCTAACTTCGCATCGTACCTACCGCTTGATCAATTATTAGGATGACCGTCGTCAACATTAGACTAGTCCGAGCACTGTTCTTCTTTTGCTGCTCTGCAACGCTCGGCCCTAGAATCTCCATAGCCATGTACTCGAAATGCTCGAACTGGCCGTATGCATGCACACAGGGAATCAAGGCATGGCCTTTCAAGAGTTGTAGGATGCGAGTTTCGTGCTGGAGAGTTGGTCGCTTCACTCTCTTCGAAACACAGGACATCTTGAGAGCTATCGTTTTTCCAGTTTCCACCTCGGTCAATTTGGACATGATGCTGTATTGTTCGGTTTGAATAAAGGGAGAAGCAGGATAATTAAATACTGAGCTCACAGAAGCTCCCTCACCCAAGAATTCTTTGCCATAGGGCGCATGCCGGCATGTTAACCTGGCAGAGCTCATAGTGTGCTGGACAAGCCAAGATCTGGTATTCACAGATCAGTATATAATTAGAATCAAGAAACTACAACCTCACCCTCGCCATAGTCCTTTATGTAGCATCTCTTTGAGAAAGAATTAGAATAAAGTCATACGAAGGATCGGGAAAAACCTGCGGAGAGAGTAGGACCAGGTTACTTACGTGGTTGGGGCCGAGAAAGAGTCGTGCTGATGGCGTGGGAACTTCAGGCTTCTTATTTGTTGCCACTTTATCGATGCTAATCCGGCTACTTACTATTCCCCTTTGTGCGCCCGTGGTCTAGCCGTCATATTGACACTTAATGAACTTGAAAAACGATACCTATGCTGCAAGTTGGCGCGCGCTTCTGCATCTGCCTTTATAGCATTACTAATAACTACCATGCTCGCACCCAACGCCCGTCTCACTGGCATCGTTGGGTGTACCATACATCGAGAATGTGGTCAAGGGCTACCGTAGTCGTATTCAAGCTTCTCGAGGTTTGTGTAACCATCTTTTGCCAATGCTGTCGCTGACTATTGTGTTCTATAGCCAAGGGGGAGAATTAAGAGGATACCCGAGAGTCCTGTACAAGCATCACAAACTCAATTGTTGTCATCGACAGTATTGTTCCTACGCAAGGGTAACGGGGAGCTCCGTATATCATGGAGATTTGTGGAGCATGGAAGGGTGGGTCATCGTCTTTCTCGCTTGTCTTTCATCAATGTCTACTCAAGGTTTCGATGTTCAAGACACGGCGCACGATATCAGGGATATCAAGCTACCGTAGCCTTAGGCCATTTATGGCCTTCGCAAAGTGGAAAACATGCATACCATAAAATCTATTCTCAAGTCATTGGCCCCCTTCCGGTAATCTTTGATAGAGCCTCAAGTTCCGTGGTGTTTTCGCTGAGCATCTTTCAAATCATCGGCTTTGCTGGTAAGACGTCAACTGTTGACACAACATGCGAGAACTGTGACTGACCTTCCATCTCTAAACTATAGTCACGACTTGTCTTACAGTATTTACTCATTCGTTGGCCTATTATAGTCGCTAGTCTACACATTAGTTAGATTGTAGGCTTTGATCACTTGCTTGAGCCGTGGACTGCCAATATTATCACCCCTGAATAGATAACGCAAAGGGGGAGCCTGAACTAATAAGAATTAAGCTACTGCGATGGATAACTGCTAAGTAGCGAGGAGGCAGATCACGATCGGCAAGACTAAACGATGCTCTGAGTTACTTCGGCAACACTTCTACAATCAGTGGAGTATGACTATCGAGTTTCCTCCTGCTCTGGGAGCAAGGTCAAGTCCTTGTCTTGCTCGCCTTGACGATCCCATATGTCAACATCCATTCCTTGGTAGCTGTCCTTACCACGGTCTTTGTAATCGACGCGTCGTAGTCTTCGCCTTCGGGAGGAATCTCGAGCTGGGGTTCATCTACCAGACATGGCTTGAGTTGGGGGATGCAAAGTGTCCAATCTAGTGGCCCATCGCTCATCCCCTCATCCAAAGTTGGAAATACGTGCCGGAATGTCCATAGTCAGGAAGGTGATTGAAATCCAGGGAGCGGCTGTAATCGAGCAGGTCACAGAATTCAACGGAAAAGCCTGAAGACAAATCTTTGCCTGAACAGCTCAATTTCATGAGCCGGACGATCTCTTGTGGGCAGACGTCGGGCTCTAAGTGTGAACGAGGTTTCCAAGGCAAGTGCCTGTGGAGGAGGAAGAGGGTGATGTAAGCCAAAGACTCGAGATCATCATGTGGAGTGAGGTCTACGGTGCAAGCATGAATGACGGTAATATTGAAAAGAGTACCGTGCACTGACCTACTCCGTTGTGAGAATGAAGACTCACCCAGTAAAGAGACCCGATGATGGGCTTGCGATCTTTCAATGGTTCATACTTGCTGAGCTGACCATGGGAGAATGGCTTTGACATTCCAAAGTCGATGATTTTGATGGTCGAATTGTCAAGTGCACAGAGAAGGTTCTCAGGCTTGATGTCGCAGTTTACAATCCTGAGCGAGTGAACATGCTCTAGTCCTGCCAGCTGCGTGTCTGTTTCAATCATTTCTCAACTTAGCCTCAATTCGCGTCGTACGCATCACTTGATCCATGATTCGGACGACCGTTGGCAACATCAGACCAGTTCCAGGACCGTTCTTCTGGTGACCTCTGAGGGTCAGCACTAGAAGCTCCATAGCCATGTACTCGAAATGCTCCAGCTGTCTGTATGCATACACAATAGGAATAGAGGCTTGCCCTTTCAAAAGTTGGAGGATACAAGTCTCATGCTGGAGAATGGGTCGCTGCACTCTGGTCGAAACATGCGACATCTTGAGAGCCACTGTTTTTCCGGATTCTAGTTCTGTCGCCTTGAACACGATGCTCTGTTCTAGTCAAGGGGGAGGTGGGCTTCAAAAAACACACATGGCATACATTTTCGCGTTTAAGGATGAGGTAGACCCCCCCTCCCCCCCTCACCTGCCATATACGGTAGTAATATGTACATATAAGGGCAGCTTAGTAACCTAATCTTAGTTACCGGAAAGATGCCGGTATGTGCCGGTCGGTTGCCGAGAGTTGCCGGTTGGCTACCCCACCACACTTTGGCGAGGAACACGTCCAAGAAGAGTATTTCGACATGAAATGAACTGTATTCATATGAAGGCATTGAAATAATGATAATTTGAACCACTAGGCAAGTCCTACAGTGCTATATAGCCTAAAATAGGACATGCAAAGTGCATGTCACTTTCACGTTTAAGGCTTGGACCCCTCCCCCCCCTCCCCCCTACCCTATGTGCCGGATTTTAGCCGTGCCTCCCCCTTGGTTCTAGTGAGCGATGGGACAAACGGGAGATTTGATTGTTGAACTTATGTAGGCGCCATCTCCCAAAGTCCCTCTATGTACATGCCAGTAGGTCAACCTAACAGAGCTCATGCTAGTTGGAAAGTCTGTATCCTGTTAGGATCTGGTAATGCCGGACGCGGGAATCAAAGGCCTATCCTGCCCGATGTGAAATCGCGTCAGTGGCGTGAGAACCTTCGGCTCTGCCGCCTTCATTCACCTTCTCGTCTCCCTGCGTTTTCTACATTTCAATAATTCAGTCATCCGCGGTCATGCGTCTGTTGTCTGGCCACCATGTTGGCACTACCATTGAGAGGAAACCGACGGAGCGGTGGCTTACTATAAGAATTAGTACGTCCCAGAGTTGTAGCTTGAGCCAGGCGACTCGACAGCCCTCAGAGGAAGGACCGAAGCTTTGAAAGGTGAACGAGGCCATCAGAAACGTCTTTTTTATGGGTGGTTGAATTGCGACTCGTCGTCCGGTTGGACATAGTAGGTACCAGTTATTACACAATCAAGGTGCGTTGACTCGCAACTGACCCTGTATCGTCATTTTGACTTCATCGAGAGAAGAAATACCTTCTTCGCTGCCTCTTTCCCTTCAACACTCTCATTGAGCATGTCCTTGAGGCAGCCTAATCGTCTACGACGGATTGATAATGCCTAGCTCGCTATCATTCGCTTGGCTCATACATGGCCATCGGCCGGTAGGGTAGTTCCGTGGGAATGAACACATTTGGCAGTGGTATCCTCAAATATCCTAGGGAACAGATGCGGTATAGGACCGTCGAGCAAGAGACGCCGGAGAGTTTCCTTTGGCCAAGTTTTGACCTCGTCAAACGATGCTATGAGAAAGACGGGTCAAAGTCATCATGGTCTCGGAGGGGAAGGTGGTGAAGATTCGGCCGGTGTGTTGGACGCTACACTTTATGAGGCTTTCCACGACAAGGAGTAAGTTTCGCCGTGTACTGATCCTTGGATACTTGCTAATTGTCTTTCTCATCCCTGCCTTCCCCAGGCACACATCCACGCCCCACGACCTCTTCCAACAGTGTGGCAATGTTTTCGAGCAAAGTGTTGGGGTTATGAAGCTCTCAGTACTTTCAATGCTTCCAAAGTCATATCTACAGACCCGAGTGACGTGGTAAATCGTCGCTCGCCTTCGGCGTCCGTAGGTCCTATTCCCTTTGCAGGATGTCGTTCTCTGTGAGCCCATTATAATTACGATCTTCACGTATCTTATGAAGTCCTACAGTAGCCCTTTTTCAATATCATGACGCTCTAAGTTTGTTATACTTCTATCTACAGTAAAGGTCTCACCAACAACAGCCATACC
Source organism: Armillaria gallica (assembly GCA_037576215.1). Lineage (NCBI taxonomy): Eukaryota > Fungi > Basidiomycota > Agaricomycetes > Agaricales > Physalacriaceae > Armillaria > Armillaria gallica. The sequence continues at coordinate 560,939 of JBANDB010000016.1, read as the reverse complement.
CGCGTGCAATATCCGTCTCTGACTCGCTCGACTTACTGAAACTGCTGATGACAGTCTTCTGTATGTCGTGAACGTAACCCAAGTTGCCATGCACTTTTCAAGCTACTCGAGATTTGTGTGACCATTCTTTGCTGTACAGCCTTCATCGTTGACTTCGTGTCCTGCCTATATAACAAAGGGGAAAGAACCAGAGAAATGTAAAGGAACGCCGTCATTTAGACCCTTATCCGTATGCAGGGGGACCGTGGAGCGTCGCGTTTTATGGACATATGCGAGATGGAAGGGTAGGTAACGCCTAGCGTTCGCTATCACATTTCCACAGCTAATGGTTTCATCACAGCTACCTTCAGGGAATGGCACAAGAAAGGAGATCAAGGGCATACACCGTGACATCAAGGGCGTCTCCAGCGTCGACGAGTTCCGAGATGCTATTCAGGCTCACAAGGAGCGCGCATACTTGAAGATGAACTTTGTGGCAACACTTCCGATTCCAATGTTTCGTTCAGAAGCTCACATTACTGCGCTTAGATCGGTAACTGCCTTTTGGAGGTTATGTGTACGCAATGCTTGTTGCACGTTTGAACATTGACAATGAAAGTCTTGACTGTGTCGCCCGGAGGAACAATTCGTAATTTGATGTTGTGTTCCTGATTGCTCTCTGTCACCTCAATACACACACGCGGCCTCACATTTTCTATTACGCTTATGATGAGACGGCGCATCAGGGCGTACGAGCTGCTTGCACCTGCACTCCTACTAAGTGGCTGTTTCTAAAAACGGTGTCTGTTAAGTATCGCTGTTTTATAGCATTTATGTAAAAGTGTATATATAGCCGCGTGTTATAGATAGATATCATGCATGACATCATTCACCGTATGGTGTACCTGACTTCCCATCAGACATTAGCTGCTGTTCAAAAAAAAAAAAAGCGCTGCATGCGTAATTGTGATTCGAATGATCACCGAGTCTGTTTTCAAGGCTGCTTCCTTTACGTTTTTCACATCGGCCAGCATGCGGCGTATCTCAACGAGCGTCAACTTGCTGTCGCCCGTTATGTGGATCTATAGCACGCCATGGGTCAAATAATCGTGTTTGCAAAGCAGAAAGTACACGTACCAAGAAGTCCATCTTCAAATCGTCTACGCGCTTCTTGTAACCTTGGATGGTGTCTTGAAGCTTGTTGATGTTAAAAAAGCCTCGGAGTCCGCGGTGCTTTCGCTGGGCGTCCTTCAAATCGTCGGCTATGCCCGTGAGGTATCTGCCAGTTGACTATTAGCTGTGAAGGAAATACAGCATGAGAGGACGACGACCGACCTTTCCATCTCTGTACAAATGTCCTTGAAATATGCAGCTCCTTGCTCCCCATGCATACTGACAAGGGCTTTGATAACATTGACGGTATTGGTGATGCTCTCGCAGAGCTCCTTCACATCTTCCTTGTTCTTTGCTTTCTTCTATTGACGCTGCAGAGTCAGAGGCAAGAATTGTAACGGGAAACGGCAGTATGCGTACCTTGAGTAGCTCTATGACAGCTACGGCAACCTTGGCGAGCTTCTTGACGTATGGTATACCGGAAGATTCGACGAGGCTGGCTACTTGGAGAGTTGCGTTGAGAGCGGGCATGGTGGTGGGTGCTGAGAAAGGTATGTGCTGTAGAGTGCGAGCGTCTAGCATCAGAGCGGTGTGTAGAGATGATTGTAGAGCCCTCTCCCGTAAGGGCACACCAAATGCGGTGTTATACGGCAATGTGATGATGTACAAGATGCGCCTAAGGAGAGCAGGTTACCGAGAGTGGCATGCCTTTTCGTAGCTAAAGGTGGTAATACAATGATATCAGCCGGCGTATGGGGATTGATATTGGCCAAGCTACGAACGGAGCTAATTCCCGGTGAATATTAGCTATGTCAGGATAATAACAGACTGAAATGAACGCACCAGTCAACGGTCGGAGAGCAACACCAAATGTATTGGAAAGACCACGTCCAAAGTGTCAATACGCGTCATTCAGGCTATCAAAATCGAGAAGAATAGCATCTTCTCCTTAGTCGTCCGTACCCTCCAGGGTACTGAAGATTCGCCTTCGGAACTCTGACTCCCATGAGGTTAGCTCATGGCTAGCGGCGAGTAAAGTCGTTGGGTTTTGGTCAAATGGCTTAGGCACAACGTGGCAGAAATGGAGGATGAGACCAAGGAGTAATGCAGAGGATCGGAAAAGCTCAGGGACATGAACGCGCAAGGAGAAGGCCGCCGATTCCCACGCCATTGACGCGGTTTTCCCAGGCCGATATTCCTTCGCTTCACTTGAACTCAACCAACGTGCATTGTCCAACACCCAAAAAGGTCTCCTCCGCACACTGCAAGTTTTTAATGAAGTATTATGACACGGGTTTCGTTCGACATGCCTAGAGGATGCATGATAATGGCGCGTTACGATTTTGTGGAGAAAGCTTCAGTAATTTGAACTGACTTCTTCTCGGATATACCATGCACAGGAAAATACCAGCTCGTCAGCCTCTCTTAAGCTCTACCATCGTCCGCCATCGCCGAAAACTACGGTTAATCCTTCGTAACCAAGCTGTCGGTTCAGAGGCAGGCTAGCTCGTCAGGTTCAGGTTCTGGAAAACGTGCTATGGTTGCCGTGAATACTTACTGGCAAAGTCGTACAAGAACGCTGGTGGCGATTGGCAAGCTGACCGTGATCTCGTGGATACGCACCAGATAACGCATGTGTCGCCATTAAAGTCGAGGAAAGAGATCCTTTGTATTCGCAGGTGAAGTCGACGTCGTGATTGGAAATTGGAATTCTGTCATTGAAATGGGATATCAATAGTATCAGCTATTTGCGGCAGCCAAATGGACGAACATGAAGCTGAAGCACGGTTCAATCGGGTGGAGGCAAACCACGGAGTGGGCTGACGGCTAAATTCATGATACATCCCGATGGTATTACAATTATCGTTCGCTTTTTTTGTTCGCGACTAATAACTCACGGTCAGGTCAAGGTCCGGAAGAATGCATATCTATATGTGATGAAGTCTAAATGAGATGCTACATCAGGAGTAAGTAATAGTAGATTAAATGAGTAAATACGAAACATACCTCAGTCGTAATGATGACGAACTGAGGAAACAAGAAAGAGCGGGTGGCGCTATGTGGCTGCCAGCTGCGGGAGCTTTGGAAAATAATATATACAAATATGTCTATCTACAGGTGCGTAGTTGTATCGGTAATTACCATATACCTCAACACTCCCCCTCAACTCGCATCCTGGCGAGGATGCATGCCCAGCATTTGAGAGAATTTTTCATGCTTTGGTCTCATCAAAGACTTGGTGCAAATGTCAGCAACATTATCCTCTGTTGGCACATACTCTGGTTGCATGATCTTCGCCTTCACTGCTTCACGAATCCAGTGGTATGCAACATTGATATGCTTGGTGCAATTACTGACTTGATCTGGAGTTTCAATGGTACGAATGGCAGAAGTACTGTCAATTTTGAGAGGAGTTGGTGCTGATTCTTTGAACCCAATCTCATGAAGGAATTGGCGGATCCAAAGAACTTCACGTCCACCATGAGTGCCTGAGTAGTACTCAGCCTCACCAGTAGAGAGGGCAGTAGCAGTCTGTTTCTTAGCTGACCAGGCAAATGCACCTTGATTTCCATAGAACAGGGCATAGCCAGACACTGAACGAGCGTGATCTTTTTCATTGGCAAAATCTGCATCGCAATATGCATAGAGTGGAGAGACTCCTGGCTTTGGAGAAGCTCCCCCTAGAGTAAGGACATTATTGCGAGTGGTGTATGCATAACGAATGATGCGCTGAACTGCATGCCAATGAGCTTTACCAGGGTTTTGCATGAACTGTGCAACCTTGTGTGTTGGGAAAGCCAGATCAGGACGGGTCATGATAGCAGCATGCATCAAACCACCAACAGCAGATTGATAGGGAACAGTCTTCATGTACTCAATGTCCTCCTTAGTCTCTGGACAGTCATTCTTGGACAATTTGATGGAGGGATTCATTGGAGTCCAAATGTCTCTACCAGTATTAAGGCGGAAGCGCTCAGCTAGATCCTCAATATAATGGCGGTGGGAGAGAGAGATGGTACGAGCTTTCCGGTCACGAATGATTTCAATGCCAAGAAGGAAATGTCCTTCACCACCATCCTTGATTTTGACATGTTCACGTATTTCTGATTTGAGCAGGCTGACTTCAGCTACAGAATTGCAGAAAAGACCAAAATCATCGACATGACAGGAAACAATGGAAAGTTGTCCAGACTGTACACGGATGAAGACACAAGGGTCACAGATGCAGATTTTGAACCCTAATTTGATCATGATTTTCTTAAGTTTGTCATACCAGAGGCGGGCAGCTTGCTTCAGACCATAGAGGGCTTTCAGCAGTTCCCAGACTTTATTCTCTTGGCCTTCAACGACAAAACCTTCAGGCTGTTTCATGTACACAGCAGGCTGGTCACGTGGTAGCTCACTGTTCAGGAAAGCAGAATTGACATCAACAGTATGGAATTCCCAATCATGAATGGCAGCCATAGAAAGGAGTAGGCGCACAACTTCAATCTTGGAGGTAGGAGCATATGTGTCAGAGAAATCAATCCCAGGTACTTGGGTGAACCCCTGGACACAGATACGAGCCTTATACTCAGTGATAGCATGTGTCTCATCTTGCTTGATTCTGAATGCCCACGTGCTGCCAAGGGCTTTGAACCCAGCAGGCAAGTCAACCAGATTGTAAGTTCCAGCAGCTGTAACCTTGCTGAATTCAGACCACATGGCGTCCTCCCAGAGATCACAGTCAGGAGAGCTCATTGCTTCTTTATAGTTGTGAGGCTCCCTCTTTGTCTCTTCATCTGTTAACTCTGCAATTTCATTTGCGAAAGCAGACATGGCAACTGCAATTTGAGTGGTCTCTGAGATAAGCTCATCTTCAGGCTCATTAACAGGTATAGATACTCCCCCTGGAGCAGCATCAGGTTTCTCCAATGGAGGGTCAGTTGTAGCTGAATCATCAGGCTGCAATCCCTGTATGCGCTTTGACTTATTGCGAGGTGGGGGCCGTTCTTTTGGTTTCCGTTGACGCTTGAGTGGTATCTCAGAGACAGGTTGTGCTTCTAAAGGTTTGTTGGTAGACTCAGGAGAAGGTGTAAGACTGTCTTCATCTTCATCTTCATCTGTTTGAGGTTTGAAAGCAGAATAATCGGTTGGAGTAGTGTTCTCCCCCTCAGTCTTATGACTGAACTCAATAATTGTATCGTCCACCTTGACATGCACTGAGTTTTGGAATTTACGTCTCTCAGGCAGATAAACCTTGAAGGCTTTTTGAGTCTCAGAGTAGCCTACAAATATGCATTCTGTGGCTCTCGGGGCGAGCTTGTTGTTCCTTTGAGACTTATCAATATGAAGGAACGCTCTAGCACCAAAACGATGTACATTTTTAAGGTCGGGTGGCTTGCCATAGCGAGCCTGGTAGGGGGTAATACCATGGAGAGCAGAGGAGGGGTTCCGGTTCTTGTTCCAGATGATATAGAGTACAGCATGAGGCCATAGGAACATCGGAAGACCAGAATCAATGAGAATGGCACGAACTCGGTCAAAGATAACACGGTTCAAGCTTTCAGCTACGCCATTTTGCTCAGGAGTATTTGGAGAAGAGGTTTGGAAATGAATTCCATGCTCTCGCATGAATTTCTTCCACTCGTTGGTGATAAACTCTCCACCATTGTCGACTTGGTACTTTTTAAGCTTTCTACCAGTCGCTCTCTCCTGTTCGACAAGCCAGTCCTTGAAGACTTCAAAGGCTTCACTCTTTCTCCATAAGAAATAAACCCAGACCCAACGTTTAGCATCATCAGTAAAGGTGTATAGATAGCAGTATCCATGGAACGACTGGACCGGGGCAGGTCCCCATAGATCCGAATGAACAAGGTCAAGAATATCTTTAGCTAAGTCACTCCCCCTGGGTGGGAATGAAGCGTGCTTGCTCTTGCCTTGTGCGCATGCTGCGCAAATGCCTGGATCCTCAGACAACTCCTTTGTAGAAAGGCGTATTCCCAAAACATTTCCTTTCTTAACCATGCCTTTGATATTGCGATGGCCAAGATGTCCCAACATTTCATGGAGGGATTGCAGTTTTGTTGGCTTTGGAGAGGTTGTCGTATTATATGAGGTATCCGTAAATGATCCTGGAACATCAAGGTGGTAGAGGCGGTCAGACTGCTTAGTGGCAGTGAACATGACATTCTCCTTTGCCAAAGTGTCTCGCATGAGTTTACCATGGTCGTCCTTTTCAAAGGTGACATACTTACCATTTCCAAAGAGAGTATAGCATTTGGCATCATCAAGTCTTGATACAGAGATCAGACTTGGATGAGAATCCGGCACAAAGCAGGTATCCTTCAGCTTCAGACGAGCACAACCCTTCTTTGGTAGCTTGGCGGTAACTTGAAATTCGCCTCTCCCCTCAATTTTCCTCTTTCCATCGCCAAAACCATTGATGTTGCCAGACGAGGATGAGAGAGATTTGAAATCGGATCGATTGGAGTGAATATGTGAGGATGTTCCAGAGTCAATGATGATGGCTGACTGGCCAGCAGTACATGCATTGTATGCTTGGTCCTTTGTCGCTTGATTCTCAATGTTCTCAGACGCATCATAGTTGGAAGAAGATGTATTGAAAGCTTTCTCAAACATAATTACATTGGAATCTTCCTCCGCAGAGGATACATCATCAATAGCATGTCGGGCTCTTTCCTTGCCCTTATGCTTACTAGTAGTGCCCCTATTAGACTTTTTCTTTGGACCTTGACCTTCCTTTCCACCACCAGGTGCCCAACAGTCAGCAGCAATGTGATTGGTCTCCTTGCGGCAGTTATGACAATAAAGCTTGCCACGGGACTTGGCATTGCGATCTAGTGCAGCCATGGCAGATTCCTGCTTTTGTTGGTTGTTGATGTTGGCAGCAGCACGGCGACGTTTCTCATCAAGGAGAACATTGATAGTGGAGGAGGTGGTGCTGTCCTTGTCAATTTTGATCTGCTTCACCGTTCCATCCCATGAATCAGCTTCATTGGGATCATGCGGAAGTGTGGAGAGGAGGATGCAGGCAGCAATATGCTCAGGGATGTCCCATCCAGCAACTGTGAGGTGTCGGAGGGCTTCCTGGAAGTGCGTGATGTGTTCAGAGATGTCAGATCCAAGGTTCATCGGGCGGGTGAGCTGACGGAACCATAGTAGAATAGATCCTGAGCCTTTCTGACTCATCTGCGATTCGAGCATTTGCCAAATACGAAAGACATGAGTCTCATGAGTTGTCAACGCGACAAGATCGTCGTTGAGAGAGCTCTGTAATAACCCTAGTGCGACAAGATTCTTCTTCTCCCAGATAGCAGTTTCCGATGTGTTGTCCTTCGATGGTCGACAGTCCTTGGAAGCAATATCCCACAATTCTGTGATACGATATGCAGTTTGCATTCGTGCTGCCCAAACCATATAATTACTCTCTCCTACAAGCTTGCTATCCTTCTTACTGGGAAAGAAAGAGGTAGAAGCAGCATTGGGAATTTCCCATGACATAGTGGGAGGAGTAGGCTGAACAGGAGTACTGGGAGTTTCAGCCGCAGGTTTGGTCATTAAGGAATAAGTGGAATTCGGATCGGACGGAAGTCACATGACGTGCTACGACGTGGCGATTTGATCACGTGATCCCCTATGACGTGGCAGTGCCAGCAGAAAAAGACCGGGATCAAAAAGGAACCAGAGTGTAACTCCGGGATGGGAAAAAGAAGCACGAATCAAAGTGAAACCTTGATATGGTGGTCACAAGAGAGGCACGAAGGGGCGAGGACGTCCGGAACAGTCTGAGCACGAGATCGAGGTCGGTTAGAGCGCGGGGCCCATAACCTGATGAAGTCTAAATGAGATGCTCAGTCGTAATGATGACAAACTCAATATATTACCTGATGAAGTCTAAATGAGATGCTACATCAGGAGTAAGTAATAGTAGATTAAATGAGTAAATACGAAACATACCTCAGTCGTAATGATGACGAACTGAGGAAACAAGAAAGAGCGGGTGGCGCTATGTGGCTGCCGGCTGCGGGAGCTTTGGAAAATAATATATACAAATATGTCTATCTACAGGTGCGTAGTTGTATCGGTAATTACCATATACCTCAACAATATGCCGTCCTTGGTGTCCAATCCTATGTAGATAATGCGACGTCTTTCTTTTTTAGAACGAAAAGGATAGCTTGCCTCTCCTCCGACCTACGATGTAGTGTCGTTCTCGGCAAGCATCATGGGGATAGATGTTTCGGCTATCTTATCGTGTTCTACAGCATCCAATAACCTCCCTGCCGTACTGTAGCGATTAAGCGCACGGTTCTGTACAGCAATTTACAGCACAACTTTCTTTCTCAGAAACCACCACCATGCCCGCTCTTAGCGTCTGTCTCCAAGTCGCCAACATTGCCAAAGCTTCCGGTGTACCCTATGTCGAAAAGCTAGCCAAAGTCGCCGTAGCTGTCTTTGAACTGCTTGAGGTTCGTATCCCGTCTCTGCCGTACCATATCTTCCTCTTACCTTGGGTTGCCTGTAGAAAAAGGGAAAAAACAAGAAAGATGCAAAGGAGCTCTCCGAGAGCATTGGGAACACAATTATCGTTATCGATACCCTTGTCGGTATGCACGGGGAATGTGCGGCTCCATATTTCGAGGACCTTTGGTGGCGCAATGGCAGAGTGAGTCGCTATTTTGTTGCTGTATATCCCCAACAGCCCATGATGAAATGGCAGAGACCTCGGGAGAATAGCCCAAGATCTGACAGATGCGCAGTGGAAGCACCGTGGCATCAAAGGCATCTTTAATGTCGATGAGTTCAGAGATGCCATTCAGGTTTACAGGAAATGTGTGGACGACTTGAAAATAGATTTCCTGGTACGTTCACTTTCCAACTTACGAGGGCGATAGGCTGACCTATTGTGCTGGTAGATCCATTTAATGGGTGACTGCTTTTCGGAAGTCATCCAAGTTCACATCGTGGTACAGGATTTGAAGGATGGCGCTGTGGGGCGGTTCACGGATTTGGTGGAACCGACATCAGACGAGATCATGATCCGAATCACAAAGTCTACCCTTTTTTTTTTAGCTTGATGAAAAACCGAATACCTTCATTTGTTGGTCCTCGGCCTCATGACATGACATGATAATTTAATCACGTCAGCAACGAGCATATCGGACATATCGGATAGTCAATCTCCAAAGTTTTCGTGGGGTTTCTTTTACATTGCAGTATAGTTACAGATGTTACATGACAATACTAACGTGCACAGAAGATATTGTTCGCCAAGAGATGGCTCGGTGGGGACAAGGCAAGAAGATAAGCCCTCTATACTAGCCCGAGATTCTGAGGCTCGAACATCAGGAGACCAATTGTGCCGGCGAACTATTTTGATGTCCGAAGGTAGGTCTCGGCACTTTCCATCCCTCATTGGACACTCTCATCAATCGCACCTTCCTTCTGGGAACTGTGCCGTCATGGTGCTGAACGAATATTTAAGCTGACGACAGGAATGAAGTCATTCTCGTTTCAGAGCGACGCAGCTTCCAAACCATTCGCCATGCAGGGCGGAGATGTGAATGAGCAATGAATGAGGGTGTTTCACCTAGTACTACGTGCGTAACTTTCAAGGTTGGCGCTGTCAGAAGGTCCTGCTCATATGTTCCACAGCCTTGTATTACTGATATCTGTTACATTCCCCAACAATGGGTTTCCGTCATTTTCGACCGACAGCTCTGGCCTCTCCCGCCGCCCTCTTGTCCCTCTCCACATCATCAACCTGCGCTGTCTCGTCTTTCACACCCACAGACGCATCACTAGATATTCTGAGCAGTAAATTGTGGTCCATTCCCACAGCCGCATCTGCCTTCAGCTTTGGAATCTGGATCCTAGACGGTAGCGATACAAGATCAGTGACTGCTACGGCAGAAGGCTGCGCACGGTGGGGTTGTAGCACTGTGCATGTGCTGGATTTGGACGTCAATACGACACCAATGGCTTTCGCTCTCGGTATTGTGACAAAACGAATGTCTGTTTCGGTAATAGGTATGTAGAGTACTATGCTTTCATATAGTTCCTGTGTAAGGCGCGGTGGGGTCGTAGTACTGCACATGTGCTGGGTTTGGATGAATCCATGGCAATGCGACACCAATGGCAGTCGTTCTCGGCATTGGGACGAAACGAATGCTCGAGGGATGCACTGTCTGTTTCGGTATCTAAGTACTTTGCTTCTATATATGGAGTTTTTGTGTCTTGATGTTGGCATTTTCTAGCCTTTCCAATCGGTGCGCTCTGAAATTGCCATGCGCATTCAATATCTGGCATCTACCAGCTGCCAAAACTGACGCCAGGTTCCTCTTTACCACGACAATGGGTGCGATGAATGTCGTCATACCTTGGTTCGGTCAACTCGAAGATCAGCATCAGGCTTTAGGCGAATGGCTCTCTCTTCGTCTGTGTTCATTACTTTAACAACGGTTCCGAAGACGAGGACTGACAGCGAGCAAAATTCTTCGTTGTGTGCTTGGGGATGGTCAGGATTATTCCTGCTCCAAGCGGAACACTGTATAGATGGATCGAGTTATCATCGATAACCTCAGGATTATCCGGTATCGGTGGACGGCGTTGCGTAAGTGCTTCATGTCTCTCCTTCTTCATAATAGACTAACCGCCGCCACCGCAGATGCTGTACAAACCCCATTGGCCCTATGTGAATAATGGAGAAGTTATATCCTGGGTATTCAGCAGGTCCAGACTCGTTATGCGCATACATCAGGATTACTAGGGTGTCGGTTTAGCGAGCAGCAACTGGCTGTTCTTGACATCGACGGATCATGCCCTCTGATAGGCTAATTTCTCATTAGTCGCGTCGGCTGAAAGGTAGTCAACCGTCTTTCACGGTCAAGCCTAGCTGATACATATTTACAGTACACAAAGGCGTCATAAACCGTGTCTTTCCTCTCCAATACGCCCGCTTTGACTGCCGATTCACTTCTTGACTGGTAACAGGCTCCTAACTACGAGCCTGGAGGAGGAACAGCTATCAAGCTTATTGCGGGATCGCTATCATGCCATAGCGTGTCGACAACACTAAAGTGCCCAACCTCTGAATGACCACTGGCCACAGACGCAGATGACAGCCAATAGCAGAGGAATGGATTGGTCGCTGTCTTGTTCACGGAACCCAAACTAAGAACGCGTACGCCCGCTAGACAGAGGAAAATCGCCGTCTATGGCTCGGCCGTAACATTGGAAGTATCATTGTTGGGGTATCGCTTTATCTTTGGGACGGTAGCAGAATGTGCGATTTAGCAAGGGCCGGCTGGTGAGGACTACACGATATATTCGTGTACGGATCCCGTATATGACGCGCCGGGGATGGATGCATGACGGTGGTGAACTGAGATTACTGTGGTCAGCTGCGCATCACCATTGGCACAGAGTAACGGGAGTCGCCCTCGAACAGGGTGTAAGACCGTTGCTAGTGCCGAATGCAATTCCAATAGCTCTCTACCCCGTCGAGTTATCATCGCCATCGCTTTTTCTCGTCAGAGACGCGTTGTCTTCGTGTAACCGTTAATCAACACACTGATAGCGGAAGAAAGGCTTACAGATGAATCAAGAGACTTTATTTGGGTGACAATATGGTGGAAGGGCCTGCGTACGACTGGTAGAGTGTGTTGGTTTGGGTGAGGCCTGAGGACCTCGATAGATCCTGCTTTATATATAGTATGTCTTTGCACAAATTTCTACTGTAAAGCTGACCTTACATTCCCTAGGGTCCGCGTTTAGGGCATGCATTTTTTGTCCATATCATTTCTGTATGAGAGGCCTTTGCTCGTAATCGCGACTCCGTCCTATGAACAGAGTCGCACTCGACGCCAACATTGACACAAGTTTTCACCTCCTTCGATGCTTATCGGACATGATCTAATCTTTGAAACAAATAGCGACTGTCGTGACTCGTCAAAATCGAAGATGTGGTTGTTCGGCGCACCGCGGATCCCAATATCCATTGTCATATGGTCCTCCATCGCCTGGAAAGTCCACCGTAGCTCACTGGTGTCGCTCCTGAACGCGCGCATAACTAATACCGTGCAGGGCGTGCCGGCGATGGCTTACGACTGCCAGAATGTCGAATCAATAGCCATAACGGCGCTGTGAGCCAGTTCGGAGCAGTTACAGCAGCACGCGCCTATATAAACGCCGACTTACGGTCAGTTCTTAGATCAAAAATGACCAGTTCCTTTTCTGTAACAAAGGGTGATCAGTACAGGGTAGGGCACAATAAATGTTCTCCGTTCTTGTAAGCATATATTCCTCCCATTCCCTCAGCTGTTTCAATGCAGTGGCGAAGCAGACATCTTGTGCGCACCGATTCTATGGTCTTTAGGCTTTCATTCATTTGTTTACTGTGCCCACGATGGTTCGCAGCCGCATATCTAACTTAAGTATCTCGGGTGACTCCATATTCATTTTCTTCAGGGTGCCTTCTACCATCTCCCGTCTTCTGACTCCCGAGTGTCCATTGAGTGTCCACTAAACCAAAGTATTCGCTGCGAACTCTCACGCATTTGAGCCAGGCAGCAAACACAACCTCATCTTTTCAGACCGCTGATTCCACCATGGCATTCTATGACCAAATTCAGATGATATCCTTGAAACCTCGACGCGACGAGCACTGGATTTGGGAGTGAAAAGATCACGTTCTACATTTGGTTTTGCATTCACCTGTTTTCGGCCAGCCCCTTCACTTTGTCACTTTTATAACAATCGTGGGAACTTTACCACTCAGTTAACGAACATGTGAAAGGGTACCCTCTAGGAATGTCACACAATTTCCTTTCTCAGACGACGAGCTGTCAAAAGTGAACGGGTTTTTGATCGCATTCAACCTCTCCCTGTGATCGTCATGTCGAGAATGCCTGTGTCCGCAAATATAAAATGGGGGGACTCGACTGCTTACTTCTTTGTCTCCTTTTGTCGCGCTCATCCTCCTCATCATGTCCAGCTTTGTTCACTCTCACCAGCACTCTAACGAGCACTATGGTACGTGGACTTGGTTACTACGCGTCCGACTCTGTGCTGACGCTCTGTTCCAGCCTATGTCCATGCTAGCCAACCTCAGCAGTATGTCTTCAAAGTTGTCATGTCTCCATACCCAGATACCGCCCTTCGATACCCGAGTTCATCGACACTCCATCTCCATCTCCATCCTCCTCTTCTTCTCACTCCGACGAATTCTCCTCCACCAATGATTCTTCTCATAAGAAGAATCGTATCCCCCGACCTTTGAACTGCTACTTCATCTTCCGCAAAGACGTCGTCGACAAGAACTTGATTCCCAAAGGCGCCGAGCACGATAGTCACCACCTCTCCAGGATCATCGGACAGCTGTGGAAGAACCTCTCGGAGGACGAAAAGGCTCACTACTATCGTCGTGCTCGAGAGGACAGGAAGAGACACCAGAAGCTCTACCCTGACTACGATTACCAACCCCGGAGGCGTGCCACGGAGATCAAAAAGAGGAACGTGCGGCGTAAATCGAAGGATCACATCAATAGGGCCAAGGACATTGCTCATTTGATGTCGTCTGGGATGAGTGGCTCGGATTTAGAGGATGCGATGAGGAATATGCCCCCGATACCGAGGACACCCCCGGTCCAGCCCCCGAAGAAGCGCGTCTCTCAACAACAAACACGCTCTCCTATACATGCTCAGCCTACTGTTCCCAAGCCGTACGTGTGTATGACAGAGGCGACAGAACATCAGTTCAATTCCAGTACTCTGTATATGAACTCTCATGATGAGAGCCACTTCTTTTCCGCCGTGGCTTCCTTCGAAACGGAATATATGGTGAGTCTTTGCATTTGTTGCTCCGAGTGCCTTTTACTCAAAATTAACTTCAGGTCCATTTCGAGATCCCCACTAATGAGTATTTTGATAACCGAAGCCTGCTCAGTGAGATTAATGTGAGCATGTTTCTCTTCTTTGCTAGTTCTTCGCATGCTCACCGCTTCCGGGATTTTAGTATTGTTTGGCTATGTCTTCAGGCCTGTACGATAACACGGTAAGCACCTCTTTCTGCCGTCGTTGGCTTGTGCTCAATCATTTTTTGGTGTAGAGGGAATTCAAGTCAACATATGGCCCTTCTTATTGACATTTAATTCTTTTGATGCGTTTTGATATTGTAGAGATGTAGCCGTCCTTTTTTTCAAATCTTATCTGAACTCCCATTCATTGTATGAAGCTGCAGCCATGGCCTTGGAAGGCCTTTTCAGCATAGATCGCACCAATTTATTCAACGCCTTGTATTCCTACCATACACACAATCTATATTAGTTTGAGACGCATGCATACACACCGACTTGCTACCACATTTATTCCCTCGAGAGTATCCTGAAGGCTATGATACTCTCCTTTGTGAGGAACATTGTACACGCGACAACTTCCGTATTGTTACCTTGAGCAGCTCTATGACGGGCTACGGCGACCTTGATGCATGGTATATTGGAAGCTTTGATGAGGCCCAGTAAGCTGGCTAAAGGCGGGTATAGGAATGGGTGCTTAGAAAGGTATGTACTATAGAGGGAGATCGTTTAGTATCAGAGCGACGATTCATAGAGGTGCTGTAAAATGAGGTGAGACAATATCTCCAGTGAAGCGCTTGAAGGCATACCAAATGAAGTGTTAAATGATGGACTTCGGTGGGAACAAACGGTGTCCAAGAAAGCAGAATATCAGGAATATCTTGTGTCAAACGGCGTGAATGACATTGGCCGTCACAGGTTCCTTTGACTTCAACGAAGCAAAATTTTAGCGAGTGACAGGGCCTTTGGCAGCTAGTCATGAAATGCTGTTTGCAACAAAGGGAATGAGTGATAAGTGAAGATACAATTGCAAGGGAAGCAGGATATTAATCGTGATCTCCATCGGATGATAGTCCATGGATTACAGCTTACTATCAAACATCATGTAACAAGTGCTTGGTTGCAAAGTATTACGGTATGCTAATCGGCCTGATCGAAATCCCATGCACAAGAGGGAAGTAAGACAAAGAGCGAATCCACAGGACTGCGGTGGTTGCGGGAAAGCGTCGCTGGATGGAGTCAGTTATAAGCGAGGCGCGTGCTCGTAAGAATAGAGCGTACTAAGGGTCCGAAAATATAACGCAGAAAGTTAATCATTAAAGAGAGTGCCGTCGGACGAAGTTATGAGGTCGGAGTCGAGAGCAACGGCTAATCCGGCCCGACCTAAATGCGCGTTGATGGCGTGGGAATATTCGGCTTTTACTCACCTCGTCGATAATCCGAAGCACCAATATCGACACCCTGTCATGCGCCCGTGTTCTATCTTCAACGTTGTCAACGCTGAAACCGTCATCGCAACGGAACAGCAAGCTCAGGGGTGACAACTTGGTCCAAAGTTTTCTTGAAGGTGGCAAACAAAACGGGCGTCGACTAGCTACTGTCGAATTATCATGATTTGACATCTTTGACAGGCGCGCATATATCTTGGACTCAAATTGATGCGCAGGTTGTCGCCCCTTGTCATCACATTTGTCCCATATACATTCATTCCATGACTCCTAAGTGCAACAGAGTGACAGGCCACCGTCACGTACCAGAAGTATGCTGCGCTCAACGACGCTTCCATCTTTCGGGTGTTGTTTGGTCCGTGCGCTACCATCGAAATCCGGCATCGTATGACGGATATGGGGATGATTGCATTTCACGGACATTGAGAAGCCGAGCAAGATGCACCGCCTGGAATACCGTCTAGCTGATTGATGTTGTGCATCAAGTACTCACTAAGTCAGGGAGGGTCGCGAGGATGCAGGACGTTATCATGTTACAACGCCTTAGATGGCATACGTATACATAGAGTGAGTTCTTCTCAGTTCGTATTCTCGAATTTCTACTAACTACGTTTATTTTTCTTAGATTCTCCTTCGCCAGCGTATGCTATTCATTATTGTGGTCGATGAACGGTATTTGATGCCACATTGGGCACCTAGTCTTTCAAGAGTATGGTGACGGCGTTGAGGAAGTACAAAGCAACCATAGCTCCGGACGTGGTAAATAATCGTTCGCCTTCGAGACATCTGCTAGTTCCCATTCATTTGTCACGGGATATTGCTCTCGGTGAGTGCCCATGTTTACGTTCTGTGTTAATCTTATCATATCGTACAGCTCGATTCATCGACGTCACAGCGCTGCGAGTTTGACGACGACTTCTTCATCACCTTCTACAGCACAAGTTTTACCACTAGCCACCATGTCCGCATTCAACGCATGTCTCAGTCGCCAACCTCGCTGAAGCTTCGGGCATACCGTACATCGAGAATGTGGCCAAGGTCGCCGTAGTTGTCTTCAAGCTCCTGGAGGTTCGTTTAGCCATCGTATGCGGTACAAATGTTGTCGCTAACTCTATGTCTTATAGCCAAAACGAAAGAATAAGAAGTGCCAAGGAGCTCTGTGACAGTATCGCAGACACAATTGTTGTCATCGACACCCTTGTTCGTATGCAAGGGGAACAGGAAACATCGTGTGATAGCGATATTTATAGAGAGATGGATGAGTGAGCTGCCTTCTATTATATGTTTTTCTTCAACAGGTACTCAACCGTCCGGTTTCAGCTATCTTCAAAGCATGACGCAAGATAACAAGGATTTTAGGCGCAAGCCCCGTGGCTTCAGAGGGTTCTTCTCGGCCAATCGTGAAATACCGTCTAGGTGAAGAAATCCAATACCTTGATTGGTAGCAACGTTTCAGGATGCGAGAATCCAGAAGTCGCCATTTGAAATGTCGGTTCTCACGCCATCGACGCGATTTTCCCGGGCCGGACTCGTTCTCGCCGAGTTCGAACCCTTCTTCCGTCGGTCTTCCATTATCAATGTCGAATGACAGCCTTGTTCAAACAGGCGAACATTGCCCGATTCAAAGACGAATATGCTGTGACGTTGGACAAATTGGTGGCGCCTGTCGTCCAACGCCTTTGCCTTTCCAAAGGTAGCCCATTCCCTTTTCCATATTGCATATAAATCTATCCCGCGACCTGTTCCTTTCGTATTCAGAAGGACCTACGTTCGCGACCTTCCCTCAAACATATCATTTCGTAGGTTTCAGCCACTTCTCGAACCTGACAGTGTGGCAATCTTCAGCACTGCCCTCGCTTTCGAAGACTGATGAGAGCAATATCCGCAGCAGGACGCACACGCATAAAGTGTTCCTTGGCATTCTAATCCGGCATCGCGTTCCATGAACCAAATATTACGGGTTAGGACTACGTACAAAATCGGAGAACACGGACAGTGGTGGCGAAGTGTACGCAGTGATAACGCCAGATTGTTACAATCCTTTCATCTACTAAAGTTAGACAGGTGTGATTTACAAAATTCTATCTCTCTGCAGCGTGGTGCACATTAGAAATGATCACCGTCTCCTACATGAACCCAGGCTGCGAGATCAAAAACCTGGCTACCAAGCCCTAGATCCAACTGACTCAACAGCCATCCTAAACACGGAGTCCATTGCGCGTCAAGCGTAAAGACGATCTTCGCAGCCTCATCGCCCCATTTCTTCTTCACCCACCACGGACCATCCTCGGAGGCGTGCTTCATCATGACACAGTAGTGCGCCAATATGATGAGCGCGCGGGGCCTCGCCTCTTCCAATAGACGAAGGAACGTGTTCGACATCATATACCACCACAAACCCACGCATTTATTAAACGGAGCTCCCCATGCCCGCTCCAGGAAATATATCGACTCCTCATAGGCTTTGCGCACTAACGCGTCGTGTAGCTCTTCAACGTCTGGGGCCGAGCTCAAGATGGAGGACAAGGTTGACGGAAACTGTTCATTTAGAGACGGGGGTAGAAGTGGTGGTGCGATGGCAGCCATGAGCGATTGCATGACACTGTACTGGATCTCTGTCCGGTTCTTCAGACTGTTACGGCGAACTTCGCACATAGTGTTGTACCAATCGCGGGGGTGTGAGAATACTGTCGGCGATATAGCGAATTCATATTGTGAGACGAGAGTCAGCGCGACGAGGACCGAGTTTATGTCCGCTGCCTCGTCCGCGTCTGCCATGCGTAAGCTGATTTTCGCCTGATTGTAATAATCAGCAGCGATTTCGGCGTATCGAGAGGACGTCGAGTTCTGGCGGTGAATATGGAGAGCGGAGAACGCGAGGATGGCTTGGAGGAGACACCGATTTCGAGGGTCAAATGCCATTTGGGGAATGACAGTTCTCCAGACTGCCGACGCGTCGGGATCCGGGAAGAAGGAGTAAGAAGTGGAGGTGGTGTAATGGTGCATTAAGTGTAGAGTTAACAGTTCAGATGAACCTTCGTCTCGAGTCCATAACGAGAGAGAGCTTTCGGTGGAGCTTGACTGGGCGATGATCGTACTCTGTTCCGGGGTAGTTGATTCTGGTCTTGGCGAAGTATTTCCCCAGACACATTCTATATCTCGTTTGGTGCAGTTGTTGCAAAAAGGAAGACTTTCGTCGCACTAGCAAGTCATGTCAACCTCAACCTCAGCTGAAAAAGTTTACTGATGTCTACGTACCTTGACTTTGCGTTGCTTGCATGTTTTGCAACCGGTTCTTGTCTTTTGGTGTGGGCGCATTGGTGCCATGTTGTACGAATGTATGTTGACAATCAGCATATAACAGATTTAAACGCGAGTGCCACACAGCCTTCACAGCGCAGCACGGCAGTCCGGCCCGAACAGTGTTTCTCCCCTCGCCGACGCAGATCGTCAAATGACAAAATACACCTCGGCTCAATACGTTCCTATTTGTAACTTGAAATGTTTCCAGGCATCGCCCTTCCTCTCCAACCCACGTCCGGTAGAGATTGAAGGTGTAGCTACATGTTGGGCTCAATCTCGTTGTTACGGAGAGTTAACAGTGGGTGGTAAGCGGCTTCCAGAATGGACAGCCCATCACTGCCAAGCTGATCAGGGTCGTAACCGACAGAATACAAGCTAAGTTCATATTCACTATACTGATCGTTACCTCGAAGCATGATCCTTAGCCGACGACGCGTCAGGCTCTGAGCTACTTGATCCTTGTCTGCAGCATATACATGTTCATCGCCACGGTGTAGCCAGTCGTCATATTCGACCTCGTTTGGGAGCGGAGCAACTTATCTTGAACGAATCTCGCTACAGGAATCAATCCCAGCAGTGATGCATCACTGCGGAGACGATGTTTGATGAGCATGCATCTTCGTCGTAGTGAAAGCGATCCTACTGAGAAGATGATTAACATTGAAAGCTCTCACGGTCGATTCAGAGGACGGGCAACTCACGCCGACTTCGAAGCTCAAACGCTCAGGAACGTCGCATGCGTGTGAACAATACTGCGGACATTGCCCTCATCACTCACGAAGGTGAGGTACGAGGAGTTGAAACGTACTGAATAGTGTTCGAAGGAAAGGATGGTCCACGTGTTTCTGCGCAGCGGAACGATAGGTCATCGTACAATTCACGGCTACTTCAAAGAAAAGGGGGATAACTGTGGTATGTACTGCGAACATGGGTCGGCGACATCAAACAATGAAACAATGAAACACCTTCGGAGAGTCGTGATAGATCATCGATATTAGCAGGAGAATAATGCGATACGGGCTTGCAGAACGCAGAACATGAACTCTAGAAGCATTAGGTTAAATCTACACTCCAGTTCTGTCGGGTTCCGGAACGACCTCACCGAGTAGAGGCAGGTCTTTCGGGTCTTCCTCCTATTCCCGGAGACCTGCAAAGATATTATTGTCCTCCGTCTCTTTATAGCACAATTCAAGCAGCAACACAGGCGCACAGAACAAAGTTCACACCCCTGGTAGGTTTGAGCACACGAAGATTAAGGAGAGAACGGCAACGCGTTAGATTAGCTCTAGAAAAATATATATAAACATACGAGGTTCGACGCATACATATCCACGTCGTGACGCCGTCCCTGCACTCCGAGTCCCAGTCTCATGTTCCCCTAACTCCCACTATGTCCAGGCTGGATCGGCGTATTAATATTGAGCAATGGACTCGTAGTCGCCCTATGGGTCACCCTGGCAGCGCTATCTCTTAACAGGAGAGAGAATTCTTCGGTCTATATTGGTAACTGAAAGAAATATAGAAGAGCGATCATCTCCAATCTCTGGGATATCCAGGAGGGTCTACGTGTCACCCGCCAAGCGTTGCAGCTCTTCTGCTGATGAATGCACCGTAGAGGACGGGAAGATAGTGCTGTCGTTTGGGCAGGAAAAAAGGCGGCTCCTATCTTGAAGTGCGCGGAGACTGATCAGACTTACAACTGCCCCAACAAATTGATTCTTGATAATCCCGTAGTCTAGTCCATTTCTGTATGTGCAAACTCGGATTACGTGAGTTGCAGTTAAGAATCTGCGCAGCCGTCAACTTAACATACAACAATTTTTGTCCGCTGAGACACCATAATCATGGGGTAGGGACTGTCGGTGTCGGCACTACATTGCGCCCATTCAACAGACCCCAAGAAACATCGAGTCAGATACACCCAAGATCTGAGACTCTGATGCGAACTTACGGCATAAGGCGGGAGTTCCTGTTGTCCCGGGGTCGAAAATTCAGAACATTTTGTCCCATTTACGACGGCATAGAGTTTAGGATGAACAGAAACAGCCTTGGGATATCGAAAGGAAAAGACTGCATGATCGCTAAGTCCAAGAAACACCGGTCCGGAAAATCGCGTCAGTGGCGTGGGAAATGGCAGCCTCTGCCTTACGACACGGACAGTCTCCCTCAAAACCGCTCGATGCACTGCGAGTGACTAGTAGCTCGTTCAAAGAATGGACCAGCTCTCACGTTAACTATTTTTACAGGGTATCGCTATTAGCGACCGGTATCATGAGCCCTGCTGCGCTGACCTGCAAGCGTTCACCCTGTGGTAAACCCTCGTTCGGACAGGGCGCTTGTGTGAGCTCAACATTCAATCCTCCCGTTTGTCCCCTTACTCAAATTGAACAACAGACCGACGTGTTCGAGGCGACCGAACTAGAATCCTGAAAAATAGTGACTCTCAAGATACCGCATGTCTCGACGAGAGTAAAGCGACCCATTCTCCAACACGAGGCTCGCATCCTCCAACTTTTGAAAGGTCACGACTCTGTTCCGGTTGTACATGCATACGGCCATTTGGAGCATTTTGAGTACATGGCTATTGAGATTCTGGGGCCGAGCATTGCGGAGCAGCAGAAGAAGAACGATCCAGGGACTGGCCTGATGTTGAAGACCGTCATCTGAATTATCGATTAAGTGGTGGGTAAAACACAAATTCAGGCTTCAAATGACTGACCTGGACGCGTAGCTAGCAGGACAAGAGCATATCCACTCGCTCGGGATTATGCATCGCGACATCAAGCCTGAAAATCTTCTCTGTGGGCTTGACAATTCGACGATCAAATCATCGACTTTGGAATCTCTAAGCCAATTTCCCGTGGTCCCCCTGGCAAGTACGACCCGTTGAAGGATTGCAAGACCGTCATCGGGTCTCTTTACCTCTTTACTGGGCAAGTCTGAATTCTCACAAAGTAGGTCAGTGCACGTTACCCTTTCTAGCAGTAACGTCATTCATTTTTGTGTCGTAGGTCTTGCTCTGCGCGATGATCTCGAGTCTTTAGCATACATCGCCCTCCTCCTCTTCCGCGGCCACTTGGCTTGGAAACCTCGTCCATGCGAAGAGTTCGGGCTGCGCTCACAAGAGATCGTCCGGCTCATGAAATCGAACTGTTCAGGAAAAGATTTGTCTTCAGATTTTCCCGTTGAATTCGATGATCTGCTCGACTACAGCCGGTCTCTCAATTTCGATCAGCTTCCTGATTACGGGATGTTCAGGCGCTTATTTGCGGCTTTGGCTAAGGGGACAAGTGATGGACCACTCGATTGGACGCCTTGTGAACCGCAAACCACTTCAATGCATCTTAGGTGAACCTCTGCTCGACGTTCCTAGCGAATTTGATGATGATGATGACAACAATGACGACGACTATTATGCTTTTCTTGCCGAGGACGGTTACTGCGAAATGGACCTTTCCATGTGGGACCGTCAAAGGGAGCGGGATAAGGACTTGACCTTGCCAGTAGAGCGCGAGGTATACCTAGATAGCTGTACCCCAGTGATCGTACAAGTGGGATGCAAGTAAATCCGAGAGCAGTCGTTGGTCTTGGTCGAGAGTGATTTGCCACCTCACTGCGCAGAAGTCATGCATCGTAGTGGTTTGAATCAGCCGACCGTAAGTTCCTTTGCGTAATTGGAATATCATTTATTGGATAACGCCTCGCATGCCATGCTATCAGCTGTTTGCAGTGGCGAAGCAGACATCTTGTGTTAGCGCGCTATTCACCCTTCTTTGGGTTGGTTGTCAAGACACCCTTGGGATCCTGCGGGACCTGTGTCAGTGTTGTGATCCTTCCAAACTCTTGACGCCAAAATATCCGCATCCTTCCGCTGTTATTGCAATAATACCGGTCCTTTGATTCTCCTTATCGGCCTTCTTATCCCGGCTCTCGTTGGAGTGTACTAATTATTTTCGCCGAAGTCTGCATATGCTCTGTCGGCTGATATCATCGTCTTGCCTGTTTGGCTACCAACATACGCGCAATTCTCGATAGACTATAGTCTGCTTTCTTGAACACGACTTGTTTTCCGTGGCCTACCGCGTAACACTGCATAGGTATGCTTTGATTGGTTATAAGTCTATAGACGTATCTTACCTCACCTCTCTTTGTCGTCGTGATTCTAGGTGCCCACGCTCTACAGTACATACACCCTTCTAAGCAGCCGCCACCTCGCTCGCTCTCTCCAAATCGCCAGCCTCGTAGAAGCTTCCGGTGAACCATTTGTCGATGAGCTCGCCAAAGTCGCCGTAGCCATTATAGAGCTATTGGAGGCATGTGTACTGCCCTTTGCCTTACAACTTCTGTCTCTAACCTAGTTTCGTCAGTAGAAAAAAGCAAATAACACAGAAGACGTGAAGGAGCTCTGCCAGAGCATTAACGATACAGTCACCGCCATCGAAACCTTTGTTGGTATACACGGAGAGCGAGAAACAGTGTATTTCAAGGAAATTTCTGCTGAGATGGAAAGGTCAGTTGTCTTTCTCGCGTGCTGTATTTCCTTCGCAGCTAAGAGTTAACCGGCAGATATCTAACTCGCATAGCCGACGATCTGAAAGAGGCGAAGCGGAAACAGCGTGGAACCAAGGGCATCGTCAAGAATCAAAGCCAGCGACTTTCGAAATGCCATACAAAATCAAACTAGGAAGCGTGTCGACAGCTTGACGATAGACTTCTTAATACGCGTATTTTCTACTTTGCAAAGGCGATGGTATGACGTCCTTGCGTGCTATAGATCCACATAACTAGGCAGCAGGTTGGCTCTCGTTGAGATCCACCGTATGCTGGCCGAGATGAGCAATAGCAAAGAAACATGATCGAAAGAAGGATCTGAGATCATCAGGGTCATAATTACACGTGCGGCTTTTTTTTTTTATACGAGCGCTTGTTCTTCATGAAGAAGGGCGATGTAACACAGCCATGTACATTACATAGCTGTGCATGATTCCTGCTGCATTAATAGTGGGCCACTTAGAGGCATCGCAGGCGCTGAGGTACACCAAATCCGGATTAAAATCTACATCTTTTGCGAACATGAATTCTCACTATTGCAAAATCGACATACCGTACTGGCGGAACTGTTGGACACAAGTGGAGCCCTCAGCTTCAACCAATTCTCCTAGTTCATTGACAAATTACCGTACTGATATTCCGAAAGTAGCAGTTAGTCGCAGTGGTTCGAGAATTGAACGTATACTAGTTGGCGGCAGCTGAACTTGCCATGAGAACGACGGAAGGGCGTGACGAGTATCCTCAGCTACAGTCAAGACGTTCAGCGGTACAGCAAGGCTGTGGTCTTGGCCAGATCTTGATGGAATATAGGTAATAGTAGATAAGCAAGCAAGCTGACTATATTTAGAGGCTTCCGCGCCTTTCCGTCTACTAGGAACCAAGGATATTCAACAAGTGTATTGATATTTGGATGAAGTCACGAGAACGAGTTAAATCTATAGCAGAACTGAAGGGCTGTAGGACTTCGGTTAGGTGCGCTTCTGTCATATTTAATCATCATCTGAGAAAAAAAGAGGAAAAAAAAAAAAACCAGGGCAGTGATTGCAAAAGGCCGTTTCGAGATCCGGAAAAGGAACTCGTCCGATTCCTTCACCGGGCAGTGCACCCTCATGACCTCCAAACGGCAATCACCCAACGAATGGATCTAAAGCGGAGTGTGAGATACAGCACGCAAAATTTAGAAGCCATAGTGTTACCAAAGCGTCCGTCTTCATATCATCCACGCGCCTCCTGTAAGCTTGTATGGTGTCTCTGAAATCGTCAACGCAGAAGACGCCTTCGATGCCACGGTGCTTGAGCCTAATATCCGTCATATCTTGCGCCGTCCCTTGAAGATACCTGTAATCAGACCGTTGAGTACCTGTTGAAGAAAGACACTAAATAGAAGCCGCAGCTTACTTTTCCATCTCTTCACAAATATCGATATAACACGAACTTTCCCCTTCTCCTTGCATGCGAACGAGCGTGTCGATGACCATGATCGTGTTTGCGATGCTCTCACAGAGCTCCTTGGCACTTTCTTTGTTCGCTGCCTTTTGCTGTACAACACAGAATCAGCGACAACATCCGTACAGTGAAGCAGAATAAGCCGAGCATCAAGAAGCTTGAAGACAAGTACGGCGACCTTGGCCACGCTCTCGAGGTGCGGAACACTGTCGCCTGCGGCTTCAGCGAGACGTGCGACTTGGAGACATGCGTTGAGTGAGGTCATGGTCGTTGCTGCTAAGAGAGAGTCGTGCTGTAGAGGGCGATGCAGAAGCACGCGTCGAACCCAGAGCGCTGAGGGAAAGGTGCTGTAAGATCTGATAAGATAACTGAAGATCGTAATAATGATGGACTCGCAGAGAGCAATATCCTGCGACAAGTGAATGAGGACTCACAGATGTCCCACAGGCGAACAACGATTATCCTGTGATTGGGCTTGTGGATCGATTTTTGGAATGTGGGCCTAGCTATGGCAGTTCCATACTCACCTCTCTTTGCTGCGGGCTGTCGCTAAAGTGTTAGAAAATGTCGGTGGATGTGGATGTATGCTGGCAAGAGAGAACAAGGAGACAGTTAGGAAATATCCAAAGATAAGAACACACAAGACTTACTAAATGCACATCCGTGTCGTGGCACTGAAAAGCACCGTAAAGCGGTAATGCCGAGCACCCAGTTGAAACGTTCAACGTTTAAACCCTGCCCGTACTCACCCTTCCATCCATGGCTAAGGCTTCCCTCTCTTTCAATGACAAAGATTCGCTTCAAGGCGAAGTGGAGAAAAGTCAGGGTATTAGCTAACGGAAACTTTGGGCGTCTGTTGTGCGATGGTCCCATGACGTATCTATCCGCGCACGTTAGCCCGTCGATGGTGACGCGACGTATGAACCAATCAAGGCGCCAACCTGTAGTAGACGAATGAGCTGGTCAAGTGCAACGTAGAGAAGTAAACAGTTCTTCGGTGTCGACGAAATTAGAATCAAGGCAAGTCCATGGTCACTAGTCGATGTACCTTAGACAATAGCTTATGGATATACCCAGTCGAACAACGAATCTAGGCGCCACGACTAAAAAGAAATGCCCTTCGCCCGCACCTTCAGCCTCAGCTCCAGCCAAGCTCCAGCTCAAGTCCTTCCTCTCCGGCTCATCGATCCGGCTGCGGGAAGGAATCGTAGGAAGTGTGATAGAAACGATTTGAAATCTCAATGTCCTCTCGACGATAGCGTCAGGATGGCGGCGCAGGCGGACAATGTAGGATGACTTGACTTGGGAAAGTGGAAGGAAGCGAACTCAGAAAGTTCCCACGCCATCGGCGCGATTTCTCATCGGGCCGGATAATTATGCCGTCGATCCCGCCTCCACCATGACTTGGTCTTGTACAACGACTACTTTCTTCTACTCATGATGGGTTTTTACCCAGAAGAATATGCTCTTCCCCGTCGAACTGGCTCTGTACATCGACAGAGACCGGCGGTGTCCGAGAGTCAACGTTGCTCATCATACAACCGCAAATTGCCTAACTGGAGCAAGCTAATTGTTTGTAAAATATCTTCGGCAGCTCCTGCGCAAAATACTAATCGCCACTCTCGCAACATTCCTCAATCCTTTTCGCTGTCTGCGCAGTGGTCTTTCCCTTCAAAGTATTATCAGCGCAATCTTGTTCCCGTAATGCTCCGATGCGAGCCAAAAACTGCCCCACCACCATTAACAATCAGCTCGATGATCGTGGCCCCTTCAACAAATGATCGGCATCACTACGGCAAGTGTTGGCGCAGTCAGAAGCGCTACGACCTATACCTGCTGTATTGTTCTCGGATTCTTCAGCTATTCTCCGTGGTATCCGTGACGAATCATGATCGTGGCCGTTAGTCATCTACCAGAGGTGTTTTCTTCTTGCATGTCCATTTCATCCCTGTACTTATGATTGCTCCTACAGTTGCCAGCCTTTAGTGCTCAGCCTCCTCTAATCCTCTCGCCTGCGCCATTCGAGAGTGAACCTGATTAATTACCTAGTCATCGTATGTGAGCCAACCCCAAGCCGCATCTTTAGTCGTCGAAACCAGCAAATTTATCATTATGTCGAGATTACTAGTGCGTTCCTTCAAACCTGTTACCCGTACATTGCTGGTGTATATCATTACCCCTGTTAAAAGCTTCAAAATGGAGAAGCGCGCCAAGTAGCCGTTCGAGGTTCGTGTACTGCCTTGTCCTTGTAATTATTGTCTCTAACTCTATCCTATCAATATAAGAAGGGGAAGAACAAAGTGGACGTGCAAAACCTCTGCGCTGCAGTCTACACTACAGTCGTCGTTATCGGAAACATCCTCGTTAGTATCTACGGGGAACGTGGAACCTCATGTTTTATGAAAATGTGTGAGGAGATGGAAGGACGGGTTATGTTTTTCTTTGGCTATCATGTCTCCACAGCTAACGGTCTAATCTCAGTACCTTCAAGGAATGGCGCGCCGCGCAAGAAAGGAGACGACGACTTGAGAATGGACTTTGTGGTAACACTTCTATTTCCGGCGTTTTCGTGCATTAGTTCACATTGTTGCGCTGTAGATGGTGTCTGCCTGTTGGGCATTAAAAGCCTCGACTGTGTCGCTCAGAGGAACATTGATCCAGATTCCCAAAGAACCGCTGCGATCAATACCTTATTTCTTTTCCGCTATGGCAGAACGGACCTTATCGGTTGATATAACGTACTAGACACGATCCTGACTGTTCTTTATCACCTCATTGCCTATGCACAGTTGCATTTGCTCTGTGAGACAACGGATCGGGGCGTACGAGTTGCTTGCACCTACGCTCCTAGTAAGCAGCTATTTCAGACCACAGTGAAATGGGTGAGTAATACATGAAGAATTTGACCTAGCCTTTTGACCATGGCACAGTAGGTTGACATTCCCTTTATGGTAAAGTCGATTAATGTCATTGTGACCAGAAGACTATGTCAAAGTGTCGGCTCTTTTCTCATGGTTTCCCTTGCATTTTTGTGGGTGTCAGGTCGTCACTTGCTGACATTTCGGCCAAATATCATATATTAGAATAATGGGTATCTCACCGGCACCTATTGGACCATCACCTAATAACCTCTTGCTTGCCATCGGTCATCGAGCGTGAGCGTATCATCATCCACTTTGATGGCTCTCCGAACTTTTACACGCCCATCACTATGAACGTAAAAATCAGCCAAATCAGTGTCAATAATAAGTTATATACCGCACATTTTCGCAGCAATAACATCATGTTCTGATGGAGAAATATATGAAAGGATACTCCAAATACATACTACAAACACTCACCACAGGAAAACGACAGCTTACCAGAGACGTCACATCTCGAATCTTGAGTTGCAGCCCACGCCAGGGGTCAGAGTACTGAGTGAATGTGCTGCTCGAGGAAACAATGCGCGAAGAATTCTGAATAAGGGGGTGGAAAATTCTGATGGCAAAAGCGTTGGTCACTTTAGAAAAAGCCCCACACAAACTCGACTGGACAATGAACGCTCTCGACTTTTCCGGGGCCTGTAAAATTCATAATTATTCAAGTACATTATCGCTGTTCTATCGCCTTTAAGGATGTGTACATAGCTATGTGTTATAAATAGGTATCGTGCATGACATCATTCGAAGTTCAGGGCATAGCCGAAAATGGACGTGGCACTTGGATATGTGCGACTAGCTGTTATTAGAAAAAAAAAAAGTTCCGCATGCGTAAGTGTGATACGAATGATCACTGATTCTTCTTGCAAGGCTGTTTTCTTCACATTTTGCATATCGGCCAGGATGCGGTGGATCTCGATGAGCGCCAACATGCTGTCGCCTGTTATGTGGATCTATAGCATGCCATGGGTCAGATCATCGCCTTTGCAAAGAAGATAGTACACGTACCAAGAAGTCCATCTTCAAATCGTCTACGCGCTTCCTGTAACCTAGGATGGCGTCCCGAAACTCGTTGACATTAAAGAAGCCCTTAAAGCCGCGGTACTTCCGGTGTGCGCCTTCCAGGTCTTGGGCTATGCCGGCGAGATAACTGACACTCGACCATTAGCTGTTGATGAAATACAGACTTCAAGAATGGTGACTGACCCTTCCATCTCTACGCAAGTATCCTTGAAATATGCAGCTCCTCGTTCCCCATGCATACTGACAAGGGTTTGGATAACGACAATTGTATTGTTGATGTTCTCGCGGAGTTCCTTCACATCTTCCTTGTTCTTTGCTTTTTTCTATTGATGCTGCACAGTCAGCGGCAAGAATTGTGACGAGAAACGGCGGTATGCGTACCTCGAGTAGCTCTATGACGGCTACGGCGACCTTGGCGAGCTTCTCAACGTATGGTATACTGGAAGCTTCGACAAGGCTGGCGACTTGGAGAGTTGCGTTGAGAGCGGGCATGGTGGTGGGTGATTAGAAAGGTACGTGCTGTAGGAGGCGGGCGCCTAGCGTCAGAGCGGCGTGTGGAGGTGCTATAGAATGAGATGTAAGATAATTACAGATCCTTCTCCTGTACTTAATGACGTACCAAAGAGCGTTATAGGGGGATGTGATGGTGAACAAGATGCGTCCAAAGAGGGCAGGCTACGGAGAGCAGTGCGCGTGTTGGGAACCAAAGGTATAAGACAACGATGCCAGGCGACATATGGGGTTTGATATTGGCCAAGCTAGCTGGAAAGCCATAAACAGAGCTAATTTCCGGAGTACATTAGCAACGTCAGGATGATAACAGACTGAAATGGACGCACTAGTCGCCGGTCAGAGAGCAACACCAAATCTATTGGAAAGACCACGTCCTCAAGACACTTGATTCAAGCTCTGAAATCTTTGAGCATTGAGAAGAATAGGATCTTCTCCTTAGCCGTCCGTCGCCAGGTACAGAAGCTAAGGTTCGCCTTCGGAACTCTGACTCTCGTGACGTTGACTCGTGGCTAGCAGCTAGTAAAGTCGTTGGGTTTGTGGTCAAAATGCCTAGACACAACACGGCAGAAATGGAGGATGAGATCAAGGAATAACGTAGACAATCGGAATAGCTCAGTGACATGAACGCGCAAAGAGAAAAGCCGCCGATTCCCACGCCATTGACGCGGTTTCCCCGGGCCGGTATTCCTTAGCTTCACTTGAACTCAACCAATATGCATCGTCTAAAATCCAAAAAGATCTTCTCCGCTCAGTGCAAGCTATTAATGAAATCATCTGACACGGGTTTAGCTCAGCATACTCAGAGGATGCATGGTAATGGCGCGTTACCATTTTGTGGAGAAAGCGTCAGTAATTTGAACAGACTTCTTCGATATACAGTGCACAGGAAAATACCAGGGAATCAGCCTCTCTTAAGCTCTACCATCGTCCGCCATCACCCACAACTATAGTCAATCCTTCATAACGAACCTGGCGGTCCAGAGGCAGTCTAGCTCGTCAGGTTCAGGTTCTGGAGAACGTGCTATGGTCGCCGTCGATGCTGGCAACCGAAGTCGTACAAGAACGTTGGTGGCGATTGGAAAGTCTGCCATGATTTCGTGGACAGGCACCAGATAACGCATATTGCGTTAGCTGCATGTATGTTTCACCATCCGAGTCGAGGAAAGAGGTGCTTTCAATTTGCAGGTGAGTCGACGTTATGATGGAATTCTGTCATTGAAATGGGATATCAATGGTATCAGCTGTTTGCGGCAGCGAAGTCGATGAACATCAATCCGAGGCGCGGTTAATACTGGAGAAGCAAACCTCCGAATGGGCTGATGGCTATATTCATGATACGTCCCGATGGTATTACAACTATCGTTCACTTTATTTCTTCGCGACTAATACCTCACGGTCAGGTCAAGGTCCGGAAGAATGCATATTTATATGCCGTCCATGGTGTCCAATTCTGCCTCAATAATGCCACGTCTTTCTTTTTTAGAACGAAAAGACGAGTAACGGATAGCTCACCTCTCCTCCAACCTACGGTGTCGTGTCGTTGTCAGCAAGCTTCATGGGGATAGATGTTTCAATTATCTTATCGCATTCTACAGCATCTAAGAACCTCCCCGCCGTGCTGTAGCGATTAAGCGCACGGTTCTGTACAGCAAGTTACAGCACAACTTTCTTTCTCAGAAACCACCATTATCAAACCACTATGCCCGCTCTCAACGTCTGTCTCCAAGTCGCCAACATTGCCGAAACTTCCGGTGTACCATACGTCGAAAAGCTGGCCAAAGTCGCCGTTGCTGTCTTTGAACTGCTTGAGGTTCGTTCGTATCCCGTCTCCGCCGTACAATTTCTATCTCTTACCTTGGACTGCCTATAGAAAAAGGGAAAAAACAAGAAAGATGCAAAAGAGCTCTCCGAGAGCATTGCGAACACAATCCTCGTTGTCGATACCCTCGTCTGCATGCATAGAGAGCGTGCGGGTCGATATTTCGAGGACATTTGCGGTGCAATGGCAGAGTGAGTCGCTGTTTGATTGCTGTATGACATCAACAGCTAACGATGATGCGGCAGATACCTCGATGATATAGCCCAAGATCTGAAAGATGAACAGCGGAAGCACCGTGGCTTCAAGAGCATTTTCAATGTCGATGAGTTCAGAGATGCTATCAAGGTTTATAGGAAGCGTGTGGATGGCTTGAAAATGGATTTCATGGTACTTTCATTTTTTGATTTGGGAGGGCGATAGGCTGACCTATGTTTGCTGTAGATCCACTTAATTGGTGACTGCTTTTCGGAGGTCATCCAGGTTCACACCGTGGTGCAGGATTTGAAGGATGGCGCTGAGGGGCGGTCCGCGGATTTGGTGGAACCGACACCCGAAGAGATCATGATCCGGATCACAAAGTCTAGCCTTTTTTTTTTTTTAGCTTCATGAAAAACCGAATACCTTGAAGCAGTTCACCTCATACTGGAGGAGATCATTTCAAGATTTCTAAGCATGACATCATGATTTTATCACGGTTTTATCACGATGAGCGATGAGCATTTCGGACATATCGGATATTCAATTTCCACAGTTTTCGCGGGGTTTCTTTTAGATTGCAGTATAATTACAGATATTACACGACAATACTAACGTGCACAGAAGACGTCGCCCATAGTTAAGAGATGGCTTGGTGGGGACAAGGCAAGAAGATAAGCCCTCTGTACTAGCCCGAGATTCCGAGGCTCGAACATAGTAAGGAGACCAATTGTGCCAGCGAACTATTTCGATGTCCGAAGGTAGGTCTCGGCACTTCCCATCCCTCATTGGACACTCATCAATCGCACCTTCCTTCTGGGAACTATGCCGTCATGGTGCTGAATGAATATTTAAGCAGACGACAGGAATGAAGTCATTCTCATTTCAGAGCAACGCAGCTTCCAAACCATTCGCCATGCAGGGCGGAGATATGAATGAGCAATGAATGAGGGCGTTTCGCCTAGTACCACGTGCGTAACTTTCAAGGTTGGCGCTGTCAGAAGGTCCTGCTCATATGTTCCACAGCCTTGTATTACTGATATCTGTTACATTCCCCAACAATGGTTTCCTTCATATTCAACCGACAGCTCTGGCCTCTCCCGCCGCCCTCTTGTCCCTCTCCACATCATCAAACTGCGCTGTCTCGTCATTCACATCCACAAACGCATCACTAGATATTCCGAGCAGTAAATTGTGGTCCATTCCCAGAGCCGCATCCGCCTTCAGCTTTGGAATCTGGATCCTAGGCAGTAGCGTTAAAACATCAGTGATTACTACGGGAGAAGGGCTACGCGCGGTGGGGTTGTAGCACTGCGCATGTGCTGGATTTGGACAGCAATACAACACCAGTGGCTTTCTCTCTCGGAATTGTGACAAAACCAATGTCTGTTTTGGTATGTGGAGTACTATGCTTTTATAAAGTTCCTGTGTCCTGATGTTCGCATTTTCTAGCCTTTCCAATCGACGTGCTCTGAGATTGTTGTGCGCATTCAATATCTGGCGTCTACCAGCTGCCAAAACTGACACCAGGCTCCGTTTTACCATGACAATGGGTGCGATCAATGTCGTCATACCTTAGTCCGGTCAACTCGAAGATCAGCATCAGGCTTTAGGCGAACGGTTCTCTCTTCATCAGTGTTCGTTACTTTAGCAACGGTTCCAAAGACGAGGACTGACAGCAAGCAAATGTCTTTGTTATGTGCTTGTGGATGGTCAGTCTTATTCCTGCTCCAAGGGGAACGCTGTACAGATGGGTCGGGTTATCAGCGATAACCTCAGGATTATCCGGTATCGGTGGATGGTGTTGCGTAAATGTTCCATGTCTCTCCTTCTTCATAATAGGCTAACCGCCGCTACCACATAGGCTGTACAAACCCCATTGGCCCTATGTGACTGCCGGAGAAGTCGCATCCCGGGTATTAAGCAGGTCCAGACTCGTTATGCGCATACTTCAGGATTACAGTAACATTACTAGGGTGACAATTTAGCGAGCAGCAACCGGCTGTTCTCGACATCGACAGATCACGCCCTCTGATACGCTAATTTCTCATTAGTCGCGTCGGCTTAAAGGTAGTCAACCGTCTTTCACGGTCAAGCCTAGCTGATACATATTTACAGTACACAAAGGCGTCATAATTCTTATACACCGCCCGCTTTGACTGCCGATTCACTTCTTGACTGGTAACAGGCTCCTAACTATGAGCCTGGAGGAGGAACAGCTATCAAGCTTATTGCGGGATCGCCATCATGCCATAACGTGTCGACAACAGTAAAATGCCCAACCTCTTAATGACCACTGGCCACAGACGTAGATGACAGCCAATAACAAAGGAATGGATCGGTCGCTGTCTTCTTCACCCAACCCAAACTAAGAACGCGTACGCCCGCTAGACAGAGGAAATATCGCCGTCTATGGCTCGGCCGTAACATTGGAAGTACCATTGTTGGGGTATCGCCTTTTCTTTGGGACGGTAGCAGAATGTGCGATTTAGCAAGGGCCGGCAGGCGAGGATTACGCGATATATTCGCGTACGGATCCAGTATATGACGCGCCGGGGATGGATGCATGACGGCGGTGAACTGAGACTACTGTGGTCAGCTGCGCATCACCATTGGCGTAGAGTAACGGGAGTCGCCCTCGAACAGGGTGTAAAACCGTTGCTAGTGCCGAATGTAATTCCAATAGCTCTCTACCCCGAGTTATCATCGCCATTGCTTTTTTTCGGCAGAAGCGCGTCGTCGTCGTGTAACCGTTAATCAACACACTGATAGCGGAATAAAGGCTTACAGATGAATCAAGAGACTTTATTTGGGTGTCAATATGGTGGAAGGGACTGCATACGATTGGTAGAGTGTGTTGGTTTGGGTGAGGCCTGAGGACCTTGATAGATCCTGCGTTATATATAGTATGTCTTTGCACCAAATTTCTACTGTAAAGCTGACCTTACATTCCTTAGGGTCCGCGTTTACGGCATGCATTTTTTGTCCATATCATTTCTGTATGGGAGGCCTTTGCTCGTAATCGCGACTCCGTCCTATGAACAGAGTCGCACTCGACGCCAACATTGACACAAGTTTTCACCTCCTTTGATGTTGGTCGGGCATGATCTAATCTTTGAAACAAATAGCGACTGTCGCGAAAATCGAAACTGTAACTGTGGTTGTTCAGTGCAACGGGAATCCAAAAACCCATCCTCATATGGTCCTCCGTCACATGGAAAGCACCCTGTAACCGACGGGTGTCGCTCCTGAATGTGTGCGCAAATAATACCGTGCAGGTTGTGCCGGCGACCGCTTATGACTGCCAGAACGTCGAATCAATATCCATAACGGCGCCGTGAGCCAGTTCGGAGCGGCTATAGCAGGGCGTATCTATATTAACACCAATTCATGGTCAGTTCTTGGCTCAAAAATGACCAGTTCCTTTTCGGTAGCAAAGGGTGATCAGCACAGAGTGGGTCACAATAAATATTCTTCGTTCTTATAAGCATATATTCCTCCCATTCCCTCAGCTGTTTCAATGCAGTGGCGAAGCAGACATCTTGTGCGCGCCGATTCTATGGTCTTCAGGCCTTCATTCATTTGTTTACTGTGCCCACGATGGTTCGCAGCCGCGTATCTAACTTAAGTATCTTGGGTGATTCCATCTTCTTTTTCTCCAGGGTGCCTTCTACCATCTTCCGTCTTCCGACTCCCGAGTGTCCATTGAGTGTCCACTAAACCAAAGTATCTACTGCGAACTGTCTCCCATTTGAGCCAGGCAGCAACCAGAACCCCATCTTTTCAGACCGCTGATTCCACCATGGCATTCTGTCCAAATCCAGATGATATCCTTGGAATCTCGACGCGACGAGCACTGGATTTGGGAGTGAAAAGATCACGTTCTACATTTGATTTGCATTCAGCTGTTTTCGTCCAGCCCCTTCACTTTGTCACCTCTATAACAACTTTACCACTCAGTTAACGAACATGTGAAAGGGTACCCTCTAGGAACGTCACACAATTTCCTTTCTGGACGGCGAGCTGTCAGACGTGAATGAGTTTTTGATCGCATTCAACCTCTCTTTGTGATCGTCATGTCGAGAATGCCTGTGTCCGCAAATATAAAATGGGCGGACCCGATTGCTCTTTTCTTTGTCTCCTTTCATCGTGCTCATCCTCTTCATCATGTCCGGCTTCGTTCACTCCCACCAGTACTCTAACGAACACTATGGTACATGGACTTGGTTACTACGCGTCCGACTCTGTACTGACGCTCTGTTCCCAGCCTACGTCGATGCTAGCCAATCTCAGCAATATGTATTCAAGGTCGTCACGTCTCCATACCCAGATACCGAGCCTCCGACACCCGAGTTCATCGACACTCCATCTCCGTCCTCTTCTTCCCACTCCGAGGAATCCACTTCGACCAACGATTCTCCTCGTAAGAAGAACCGTATCCCCCGACCACTCAATTGCTACTTTATCTTCCGCAAAGACGTTGTCGACAAGAAGATGATTCCCAAGGGCGCCGAGCGCGATAGTCGCCACCTCTCCAGGATCATCGGACAGCTGTGGAAGAACCTCTCGGAGGACGAAAAGGCACAGTATTATCGTCGCGCCCTTGAAGAAAGGAAGAGACACGAGGAGCTCTACCCTGACTACGTTTACCAACCCCAGAGACGTGTCACGGAGATCAAGAAGAGGAACGTGCAGCGTAAATCGAAGGATCACATCAATAGGGCCAAAGACATTGCCCATTTGATGTCGGCTGGGATGACTGGGTCGGATTTAGAGGACGCGGTGAGGAATATGCCTCCGATACCGAAGACACCCCAGGTCCAGCCTACGAAGAAGCGTGTCTCTCAACAACAAGCACGCTCTCCTATACATACTCAGCATACTGTTCCCAAGCCGTACATGTGTAAGACAGAGGCGGCAGAACATCAGTTCAATTCCAGTACTCTGCCTATGAACTCTCGTGGTGAGGGCCATTTCTTTTCTGCCGCGGCTTCCTTCGAAACGGAATATATGGTGAGTCTCTATATTTCTTGCTCCGAGTACCTTTTACTTAGCGTTGACTTCAAGTTCATTTCGAGATCCCCACTAACGGGTATTTTGATAACCAAAGTCCGCTCAGTGAGATTAACGTGAGCATGTTTCGCTGCTTTGCGAGATCTTAGACTGCTCACAGTTCGCGGAATTTTAGTATTGTCTCGCTATGTCTTCGGGGCTTTACAGTAACACGGTAAGTGTGTCTTTTCTCTTCATTCATTTGTACGCTCAATCATCTGGTGTAGGGAGAATTCCATGTATGACTTTTCTTATTCACCGTTCAATTCTCCCGATACATTGTATACTCGTGCCGTTTCATTTTCTACTCTTATCTGACCGTCAATCTATTGCATCAAACCCCTAGCTATACTCTTTGGAAGGTCTGTTCACCATTGCTCGCACAGATCTATTCTATGTATTATTTATCGACACGTTCACGGTATAACATACCTACATGTTTATACATCAATTTAATGCCACATTGACTGCTTAAATTACTTATCTACGAGTCTTCGATACTGTTCTTTCCCAGGAACATTGTACACCCGATGACTTCTGTACGGATACCTTGTGCAGCTCAATGACGGCTACGGCAACCTTTGCGCAAAGTATATTGGAAGCTTTGATGATGCCGGCGAGCTGGAGAAAGGCGGGCATAGTAGTCGGTGCTTAAAAAACTATGTACTGTAGAGGGAGAACGTTTAGTATCAGAGCGACCAGTAGAGGTTCTGTCAAACGAGGTAAGACAACGACAGAACCTTCTGCAGTGAAGCTTTGAAAGCGTACCGAATACAGTATTAAATGATTGGACTTCGGCAGGCAGATACCATGATAGAGAGAGAAGAAATATCGGGAATATCTGTGGGCAAACGACGCGAATGACATTTGCCGTCACAGGTTTTTTTGACTCTGGCGAAGCAAATTTCTAGTGTGTGATGGGTCCTTTAGCAGCTAATCATGAAATACCGCTTACGATGAAGGAGTAAAAACTTTTTTAAGAGAAGGAGGACCTGAATCGCGATCTTTATTGAATGATAGTCCACGGACTACAGCTTACTATCAAATAGCGAGTCTAAAATGAGCACTTCTCGGACGGATTGACGACTATGTTTTTAAAAACAAACACACACGTACTTAAGTAATGGTAAAGTGTCACCATAAACTTAAAGCTAATCGACGTGATCGAATTCTGATGTGCCAGACGGAGGTAAGACAAAGAGCGAACAAAGAGCGAATCCAAATACAGGACTATCATAATAGCGGTGTGTATCGCTGTACAGAGTCAATCGAAGAGAAGGCGCACGCTCGTGAGAATAAAGCATACCAAGGGTCCGACAATATAACACAGGAAAGTCACAGGGAGTGAGACGGTAGAACGTTGGGCCAAGTTATAAGGTCGGAGTCGAGACGAGGAACAACGGCTGATCCGGCCCGACCAAAATTCGCGTTGATGGCGTGGGAACGTTTGGCTGCCACTTCTGTCACCTACTCCCTCCTCGTCAATAATCTGAAACACCAATATCGACACCCTGTCATGCGCCAGTGTTCTATCTGCGTCGCTAGAATCATCATCGAGACGCAACAGCACGAGCGACAACTTGGTCCATAGTTCCCTTGAAGGCGGCATACAAACGTGCGTTGACTAGTCACCGTCAAATCATCATAATTAAACCTCTTTAACAGGCGCGCATATATCCTGGACTCAAATCCATCCGCACTTCGCAGCCTCGTATCTTCCCACTAGACCCATATACATTCGCTCTACTACCCCTACTTTGGCATTAGTGACAGGCCACGTACCAGAAATATGCCGCGCTCAACGATGCTTCCATCTTTCAATCCTTGTGTTGTCCGGGCGCTACCATCGGAATACGGAACCGTTCGACGGATATGGGAATGAGTGCACTTCGTGATCTAACGCAGACATTGAAAAGCCGAGTAAGATACACTGCCTGGAATACCGTTTGGCTGATTCATGTGGTGCATCAAAGTAGTCAGGGAGGGTCGCAAGGGTGCTGGACGTTATCATTTTATGACGCTTTAGATGGCATAGGTATACGTCGAGTAAGTCCTGCTCTGTTCTTGTCTTCGGACCTCTATTTACTGCCTCTTGTTTTTCTTCGCTTCTCCTCTGCCAGGCGTATGCAATTCATGATTGTGGTCGACTAACGGTGTTTCATGCCATTTTGCGCATCGGGCCCTTTCGGCAGTATGTCGACGGTCTCGAGGAAGTCCAGAGCAACCATATCTCAGGATGTGGTAAACTGTCGATCGACTTGTAGACACGTCCTAGTTCCCATCCACTTGTCGCGGGATATCAATCTCGGTGAGTTTCCTTGGTTGCATTCTCCAGTTATCTTATGAGATCTTACGGCACTGACAGCACTATGCATTGACACCACAGCACTGCGAGTTTGACGCCGGCTTCTGCATCACGCTCTACAGCCCAAGTCTTATCACCAACCACCATGTCTGCACTCACCGCCTGTCTCAAAGTCGCCAACATCGCTGAAGCTTCGGGCGTACCGTACGTCGAGAATGTGGCCAAGGTCGCCGTAGTTGTCTTTAAGCTCCTCGAGGTTCGTTTAGCCATAGTATCCGGTATGAATGTTATCGCTGATTCTGTGCCTTATAGCAAAAGGGAAAGAACAAGAAGAGTGCCGAGGAACTCTGTGAGAGTATTGCAGACACGATTGTCGTCATCGACACTCTCGTCCGTATGCAAGGAGAACGGGGAACTTCATGTTATACTGATATTTGCGGGGAGATGGAAAGGTGAGTTGCCGTTTGCACTTGCTGTCTTTCTTCAACAGCTTAGCAATGGTCTGGTTACAGGTATCTTGAAAGCATGGCGCAAGATATCAAGGATGTTACACTCAAGCATCGTGGCCTTAAAGGCGTCTTCTGTGTCGACAATTTCAGAGACACCATTCAGGCTTACAGGAGGCGTGTAGATGATCTGAAGATGGACTTTGTGGTGATACTATCGCTTCCAGGTTTTCCATGCCGTCTCTGACATTCCGTGTAGATCCATTCAGTTGGCGACTGCCACTTGGAGGTCACGCAGATGCACAGCCTCTTGAAGAATACAACGGCTCAGGCTGTTGTGCGTCACTCGGAGGAGTTCATTTTCCGGATCCCTAAGAAGCCCGCTGCAATCACAGCCTTTTTTTTTTTACCCCTGATTTGAAGTTTTCTCTCACAGTGACTGATCAGTCCCTGTAGTGCAGTTTCACATGCTCAGATCTACCATGTATCTTAGATAGTTTGTGCGATAGATCTGGATGCGCATTCCGATGCCATCAAAACGATAATAGCCTCGCGACGCGTCTCGATCGGTTTTTTTGCTGCGCATTAAGATTCCATTAAATGACTTTCACCTTTCAACCTGATTACAATGTGGCTGGTAACTGCCAATCTATTTTGTCAAACTCTTGGAAGGTCTTTGCAATGTAAATCTCATAGATATATCCGACATAAGACCTTACCAACAGACTGTCTCGAACCGCACGTCCTTTTTTGGGCAAACGTTCTCACTTTAGGCTTTGACTCTGGCGAAGCAGATTTCTAAAACTAGCCACTAGGGCTTTCGCAGCCAATCACGAAATACCGTCTAGGTGATTGAGAAGCTGTTGGATAACACGTGCACCGTGTGTTCACTGTTCAGGCACGTTTGCCTCGCGAGTTAGGAAAGGGTATTCCGTGTTTGCTTGAAGGCAAAACGAGTACAGAATACTACGAAATCTAGCTACTTAAATACCTTTCTGTATATTGTAGTACTTTCTTTCTCTTAGTAAACCTTTACTCGGCAAAGCTCAGGCTCACTGGACATCGCGCCAGCTCGCACAGCCACTGCATCAACAATATTACACAGAAATAATGGCTTGACTGGTAGCAGCGTTTTCGAGAATCGGCAGATATCTCACGAGCATAGCCAGGGACCTGAATGACATGCAGGGCAAACACCGCGGATTCAAAGGCTTTCTTGATGTCAACAAGTTCTAAGACACCATTCAAGGTTACAAGAAGCGCGTCGATGACTTGAAGATGGACTTCTTGGTACGCATACTTTCCACTTTGCGAAGGCGATGGTATGACGTCCTTGCGTGCTGTAGATACACATGATGGGGGACAGCATGTTGGCGCTCATTGAGATCCACAGCATGCTGGCCAATATTAGAAACGCGAAGGAAACAGCATCGAAAGAAGGTCAGTGATCATTCGAATCACAATTACATGCGCGGCTTTTTTTTTTAAACCCGAGGGCAGTGATACTAGGTTTCAAATGTTGATACCGCCTACCCGTATCTGTAGCTATTTATAACACGTAGCTGTACACAATTCTGTAAGAATATTACACAACTACAAGTAAACCGCTAGTCAAGACGTCTCTTATCAGCCATCATTCTCCTTTCTCGTTCCATCATTTATTACTTTCTTCGAATACGAATTGCATCAGGAGTAGAGGGATATATCCTACCATTGACTATTATTACTTGAACGTGACTGGCCCAGGTTCTGTGTTATTGCAAACGTGTAGGCTTTCGACCACAATTGGAGTGAGTAGCAGGTGCAAGAGTGATGTACTCGACTCTGCTACCAAAATAGAAATATGCCAGAAACAAAATCGAGGTTTTCTGTGTACGTAGTGAAAGAAAATGTACATTGATATGGATAAGCTGATATACCAGACTGACCTAACGGGTGGAAACAACAGTCCTTAAATATTCTCTCTCCATTTACTTCAGCCAAGTTTCCCGGTTCACTGACAAACAACCGTATCGATCTTAGAACATAATCTGTAGCCGTCAGCTCAATGTCTTCGCTGCAAGGCCATATGGTAGAATAATGAATCTTAAAGTACACCGCTGTAGCGGCAATTTCACATTTGCCATGAGAGTTGCGAAAGGAAGCAAAGAGTATCCGCCTCTGATCTTCAGCCGTATCAGACTGGGGCCTGGACAAGATCTTGATAGCATATAGCAAGTACACTGCTAGATATGGAGGCATCCTAGCCTTTACATTTATTGGGATCCAAGAACATTCCGTAAGTGTATTGAAATCTGGGTGCAGCTGTAAGGCTGTTACATCATGTTGATGACGCTCACAAGTCCGGGAACTTCGCTCCTATGGGCGGGGTTGAAAAAAAAAGGCAGTGATTACAACAGGCTTCTTCGGGATCCAGAAAACGAACTCCTCTGAGTGACGCACAACAGCTGGAGCCATCGCATTCTTCAACAGGCAGTGCATCTGCGTGACCTCCAAACGGCAGTCACCCACTGAATGGATCTACACAGGAATGTGAGTTACGGCACGGAAAATCTGGAAGCGGTAATATTACCAAAAAGTCCGTCTTCAAATCATCTATGCGCCTCCTGTAACCCTGAATGGCGTCTCGGTAGTCGTCGACACTGAAGATACCCTTGATGTCACGGTACTTCCGTTTAATATCCTTCAAATCTTGATCCATGCCCTGAAGATACCTGCAACCAAGACGGTTGAGTAGCTGTTCAGGAAGGAAAGGAAAGGAAAACGGCAACCCACCCTTCCATCTTCCCGCAAATATTGATATAACCAGAACATTCCCGTTCTCCTTGCATATGAACGAGGTCGTTTATGACGAGGATCGTGTTTGCGATACTTTCACAGAGCTCCTTGGCACTTTCCTTGTTCTTCGCCTTTTGCTGTAGAACGCAGAATCAGCGACAACATCCGTACGGCGAAGGATAGTAAACCGAACGTCAAGGAGCCTGAACACGAGTACGGCGACCTTGGCCATGCTCTCGAGGTATGGAACACTATCGGCTGTGGCTTCGGTGAGACGTGCGACTTGGAGACAGGCGTTGAGGGCGGACATCGTGGTTAGTGGTAAGATGGAAGACTTGTGCTGTGGAGGGCGATGCAGAAGCGCACGTCAAACTCGTGCCATGAGGGAAAGGTACTGTAAGATCTGATAAGATGACTGAATATCGTCATAACGATCGACTCACCGAGAGTGATATCCTGCGACAGGTGAACGAGGGATCATAGATGTCTCAAGGCGAACAAGGACTTACGACGTCTTTCCGATCGGTACATGAGGTCTTTGAAATGTAGTGGACCAGCTATGGGTGCTTCATACTCGCATCCCTTTGTTGAAGGCTTTCGCTGCAGTGTTGGAAAGGGTCACTGGACGCGAATGTAGGCCTGGCGAGGGAGAACAAAGGGTTGTTTCGTAGATATCGGAGGATAAGAACGTGGTGAGGCTTACTGGATGCACATCCGAGCACCCCAGTCAACGCTCGCACTCGACGCCACCCCGCCCATGCATGGCTTTGAAGCCTCTCTCTCTAGATGGCAAGGCATCGTTTCAGGATGAGGTTGAACAATGTCACAACGTCAGTCGACGGAACTGCTCGACAGCCTCACATCGTATCTAACCATTGAGATATCCGCAGGTACCACTGCTAAGCGCGCCGATCGCACGTAACGACGTTACCCGCTGATGGTCACGGACGATCCGCAAAAGGTATGATAGCGAACCAGGCGTTATCAATCTATGGTAGACGAATAAGCTGACCCAAGGAAAAGCAGTGTAGAAGCACGCAGTTCTTCTGTCGACAACATCAAAATCAACACAATTCCATGTCACAAGTCAATGCACCTTGGATGTGTGTAGACTTGTAACCGTCTCTCTGGACACTTGACGTTGCAAGCAAGAAAGTGTGATCAGAGAGACTGGTAAATCTGACTTTGAAATCCCAATGCTGCGCAGGTGGCTGAAAAGAGGTCATGTGAATATCACGTGTAGACTTCGGACTGACTCCAACCGGCTGCCGATTATTTTTACTTGCTTCTTACTTTAATGTAACGCGAACGCCCCTCCAATATAACGCTGTTATTTTGACCATGTCTGTCTC
Source organism: Armillaria gallica (assembly GCA_037576215.1). Lineage (NCBI taxonomy): Eukaryota > Fungi > Basidiomycota > Agaricomycetes > Agaricales > Physalacriaceae > Armillaria > Armillaria gallica. The sequence continues at coordinate 517,838 of JBANDB010000016.1, read as the reverse complement.
TATTGACCTGTTTCCACTGCTGAACCTATTTTTACCGCCAAAATCTTTTCGCTTTGATACATCAACCTTCGTAAATTGCCCTCAAGGGCAATTCTGACCCTCCTGGGCTGCTTGGGGTCTGCTTTACGAGTTCGGGGAACAAGTTATAGGTGTCTGGAATATTTAGGGAGCTATGCGAGGCATTCATAGTATTAATACTGGATGGAGACGTGTAAACGGCGGTATTCACGGCGGACGTGTCTCGGTCCGAAACCTACACATGATATTCACATGACCTCTTTTCAGCCACCCGCGCAGCATTGGGATTTCAAAGTCAGATTTACCAGTCTCTCTGATAACCCTTTCTTGCTTGCAACGTCAAGGGTCAGAGAGATAGTAACCAGTCTAGGATGTGTGATAGACAGCGCGCGTGGCTAAACGGACGATCAAAATGAAACAGCCCTCACACGCTCCTTCAGCTTCAGGTCAAGCATTTCCTCTTCGCAGGTCCATGGAGTCGTCTGCTTGAAAGAAGCAGGGAAAATGTTGGAGTAAGTGACTGAACCTTCATTGACTTCTAGACAATAGAATCAGTGTGGTGGCCTGGGTGCATGGCCTGCCAGTGGGATGGCTTGATTATCGACGTGGGGAAAGTGGAAGAAAGAAAGGCACCAGGATTAAAGCTCCGAAGGTTCCCACGCCATCGACGCGATTTCTCATTGGGCCAGATAAGCAAGCGGTTGATCCTGCCTCCACCACTTGGTCTCGTATGACAATTACTTTCTGCGTGATCTTTTTCGACACTAGATATGCCTCTATTCTAGTAGATATGATCCTCCCTGCCGAACTGACTCGGTACATCACATAACAAAGAAACAAAAGACCGACTTCTGCTCATTTTCACAAATCGGGCAACTAGAGCGAACTAGTCTCCTGGAACTCATCGGACTCTACTGTTGCACACGAATCTACGTCATCACGTTAGTCCTCAAGTCTTATTCACTGACATTGACTTGCGATGATCTTGCCCTTCAAATGGTGATCAGGGCGATCTGATTCCCATACACAAACCATAAAGCATCCTGCCGGCCATTAACAATAAGCTCGGTGATCGTGGTCCTCCCAACTAAGGATTGCTATCATTGCCGCATGCAATGGTGCTGCCAGCTGTGCCAAGACCCAAACTCATTGCTTTATTGTTCTCAAATTGGTCAGTAGTTGTCGGTGAGTACCCATCAACATAATGGCCTTCCATTATCTGCTGGCTTATTTTCACTCTCACATTGCAATTCTGCCCATGTTTTCATGATTGTTCGCTTCCAGATTTTCTTCCTCAGCCTCAGCCCTCGCTCTATATGCCTCTGCTTGTTATGGATTTCACCCATCCATTGACTCGGTGCATGAGTCAACACATGCCCATACTCGGCCTTCTTGGTCTTAACAGTGACTCGCCGGTATTTTCTATTACTTTCTGTTACTTTCTCTATTCTTCGTACTAATACTAGAATATTATGGAACATTGTAGAATAATAATGACTTGAATCTTCGCTTAGTATATAAACTTGTAGATCAATTGTATCAGGGATCTCTTAGTCTAATTTCACTACTCTTCGACGTCCACTTAACTGTGTGATCTAAGCATTTCTGATCGGTTACGCCTAGCGCTTGCCGTTCCATTTGCATTCTGACTATGCCTAGCGCTTGTTGGAAACCCCGTCAGTTATGCCTAGCGCTTGCTGACAAACCCGTTAACTATGCCTAGCACTTGTTAGCACCCATATCGAATCCCTCTTGGTGGTTGGAACTCGCTCTCGGACATCTTTGCTCACAAATTGGGTTTTACTCGAGTATTCATTACTTCTTGTATTACTCTAAATACTCTGATTCTTAACACTGCTAGACTGCTTGTGCTGTTCGAAGGTGGGCCTGGTTCATTTATCATCAGATAACCATGTATCTGAGGTAACCCAAAGAGGAGAATCTTGCTTCCTGAGAGATTCGAATCAATAATTCCCAGTCCAGACCATGAAGTCGATGCCGTTCTTCTTCATTCTCACTTCGATCGCATAAACCACTTGTATTGGCATTTGAGTCCAGCAGATCTACCATTATGTAGAGAATATTAATGTGCTCCTTCCAGCTGTTGTCCCTATATTGTTAATTTGCCATTGCTAGCCCTTGTTTACGCCTGAATGGCAGCCTCTCCATGTTCAGAATGCCCTCATTTGAGCGTTGTTATCGTCTCTCGTCTTTGTCCATGAAAGGGTGTGCTTTTCTGCTTTCCTTAACATGGATTATTCCTCCTTGTGTTCTGTGTAACACTGAATTCAGTATTCCTTCACATGATGCAGGTCTAGAAAGATCTTAGAGCATCATACAGCACATTCTCCTATCACCATGATGATAGATGCCCAGCCTCTACAGCACATACCTTTCCAAGCACACGCCACCTGCACACTCTCAATGCCTTTCTTCAAGTCATCCGTTTTGTTGAGGCTTCCGGTATACTGTAGGTCAAGAGGCTCGCCAAGGTCCCCATGGCTGTCATAGGGCTACTCGCGGTATGCACACTGCTTTTGCCGACGGGTGTAATTCTTGTCCCTGACTGCGGTGTCAATAGAACAAATCAAAGAACAAATAAGACGATGGAGGTGATGGAGCTGTGGCACAGCATTATGGATACAGTCCTCAGTTAGCCCAACCCATGACCATATGCATGGGGAGTGAGAAGCAACCTCTTTCCGGGACATTGGCACAGAGATGGAAGGGACGGTCACTGTTCTTGCATGATGTATTCACTCCACAGCTGATGGTCACCTCACTGGCATAGCCCACGATCTGAAAGATGCACAACCCATACACGGCAGGGCTTTATTATTGTCAACAAGTTCCAAGACGGCATCCAAGATTACAATAAATGCGTTGATGACTTGAAGATGGACTTCTTTGTATGCATACTTTCCACTTTGTGCAGGTGATGATCTAACCCCTTTGCATGCTGTAGACCTGTTTAATGGGTAACAGCATGTTGGTGCTCATTGAGATCCACCGCATCCTCACTAAGATGTGAGACATGAAAGAAACAGGATCAAAAGAAGGATCAGTAGATTCTGGATCTAGGTATCCCCACTTGGACTTACAGAAAGGATAGCATGTGATACATAGTAACAACAAACCATCTCTATTACTTACTCATGGAACTTGTATCTGTAACTATCACAAGTGAACCGATAATCCGCAAATAATTATGAGTCATAGGCCTCAGCTCCAGAGCATTCAGTGACAAACAGGGATAGTCTAGGACTCCTTGAAAAGTAAACAATACCTTCATGGCTGACTTTGGTCGCCATGTAGGAAATATTTCTCTCCACATTTTGGTTCTATCGAAGGGCATATTCACTACTCTGACATCCTGACTTGATTTGCTGGTGTCAGTCAAGGAGTGAATTGTTGGAATTCAGGGATATGGGCATAGGCAAAGCATAGTGAACGGACATCATAGTGGTAAAAGGTAAGTTAATTGTCGTATGAAAACACAAATATGTAAATAGTAATCTACCTAAATATAGTAAGTATCCGGCCAGGGTATATAGTGAGTTCGACTTCCAACATGAATAAGTATTGTAAGAGGATGTGACGAGTATTAAGCCAGAATTAAAATCGAGATTTTCTGTCCATGTGAGGTATGGCCAAATATGCTGCGGAAAGAGACGTCAATTAACATAGCAAAGTTGAAACACCCTACTAACCGAATAGGTGGAGACGACACACTCTCTCTCTGCTGACCCAGTTTACTGACAAACAATCATACAAATGCTTAGAACATAATTGTTAGCACCTGGCTCAAATTAATCGCTGCCAGAGGAATAGGCACATAGAATTTTGTGAGCGACCCTTGCGAGCTTGCATTCCATTGCGAGCCCACATTTGCATTCGCGTTTGCGAGTGTGACATCATTTGCGAGCGTGACATGATCCTTCGAGATTGAGCCTAAGTTCAACTTAGGGAATGAGTGCAAAGAGCAACACGCCCAAGACCTACAATGCTGTCAAAGGGTATGCCAAACTTGAAGTGTCAGGCTGTGTCTGAGATCGATGCAGAGTCAGGTGATTTAAGGACTGCTGATCCTAGTAAGGAATGTCTTCCAGAAGCCAAGCATAGCCGTTGCAAATTAAGGGAGGGTAATTGCCACTAGTAAATGATAGAACATATCAGTACACTTTTAGGCCCTATAGAATTGCTAAGTTCTCGTGTTCAGAGAACTTGAGTATATATGCTAGCATTTAGTAATACTACAGCAAAATACAGACACAGATCTTGGAGAGAAGACCACAACAAGTGAAGAAACCAGCGACGATGCAGTTACTTAGATGTAAACCAGAGGTAAAGCTTGGATAAAGCAAATGTGACAAACATGTCACACTTGCGAGCAAGGCTGTAACGCTTGCGAGCAATGCTAGAATGCTAGCGAGACTTGTTAGAATGTTAGCGAGCAATGATAGAATGCTTGCGAGCCATGTTAGAAAGCTTGCGTTCAGACTTTCACTAATATTGTGATGGTAGTATGCTGTCAACAAACCACTGGACCATCCTTGGGGACCTCGTGTGTATGTAATTTACTGTCTAGCAAGTCTTAAACTATTTACTTGATGTTATTATCTATCCAGAACAGTGTTTAAGCCTCGTAAGGATCAAGGAAGTTTTGAGGTAGTCTGGTCAGTAAATTTAGCTCGCATTCATAAGTAATAACACGCATTGATGAGATCATAAATGCATTGATAGGAACACAAGTAATCACAAGTAAAATGCCAATAAATGCAAGCTCGCAAGGATTGCTCGCAAAATTCTCCAGGCCCCAGAGGAATAATCCTGTCTTATATCATGAAAACAGCAATTCATGGGAGCTTCAAAACGAAGTGTATTGAACTTTAGATGTAGGCGTGAGAATGAATTCAGTCTATACTGGAACAGTGAAACTATTAATAGAAAGTCTGGGGCCGATCAATCGATCAGGTACTTATGATGCAAACCGGCTCGCATTTCAGATCAGGGTATAAAAAAAAAAGGGTGGTGATTGCAACAGGCTTTTTTGGGATCCGGAAAATGAACTCCTCCAAGTCCTCAGAGTGACAAACAGCAGCCTGTGGCATTGCATTCATCAACAAGCGGTGCATCTGCATGACTTTTGAATTGCAGTCACCCACTGAATGAATCTACAGCAGAACGTGAGATGCGGCACGAAAAATCTGAGTGGAAATATTACCACAAAGTCCATCTTCAGATCATCTACGTGCCTCCTGTAAGCCTGGATGGTGTCTCTGAAATCGTCGATGCAGAAGACACCCTTAAAGCCACGGTGTTTGAGCTTAATATCCTTCATATCTTGTGCCATCCTTTCAAGATACTTATAACCAGACCATTAAGTAGCTGTTGAAGAAAGAGAGCAAATAGGAACAGCAGCTCATGTTTCCATCTCCCTGCAAATCTTGATATAACATGAAGTTCCTTCTTGCATATGAACGAGGTCATTGATGACGAGGATCGTGTTGGCGATGCTCTCACAGAGCTCCTTGGCACTTTCCTTGTTCTTCGCCTTTTGCTGTAGAACACAGAATCAGTGACAACATCCGTACGGCGAAGTATAGTAAGACAAACATCAAGGAGCTTGAAGACGAGTATGGTGACCTTGGCCATGCTTTCGAGGTATGGAACACTGTCGCCTGCAGCTTCAGCGAGATGTGTGACTTGGAGACAGGCATTGAGGGCAGGCATGGTGGGTGGTGGTAAAAGAGAAGTGTGCTGTAGAGAGAGATGCAGGAGCCAGCGTCAAACTCGCAGTGTGATGGTGCCAAGGAACGGTGCTGTAGAATCTGATAAGATAACCGAAGAGTGAATAATTACGGATACTGACCGAGAGCGATATCCTGCAACAAGCAGATAGAAACTTAGAGATGTCCGAAAGGTGAACGGCCATTTACTACACCTGGAGCTATAATTGCTTTGTACTTCCTCGAGGCCATTGCCATACTATTGAAATGGCTTGATACCAAAGATAGTACTGACCATGATCGTAAATAGTGTATGTCTAGAAACAGAGACAGTTGGGAGAAATCCGAGGAGAAGACCAGAGCGAGACTTACTTGATGACATCTAAAGTGTCATAGAATGGTAATGTTCAGCATCCCCACAATGTACCAGCTACTCTTATTTCATATGTTAGCCGGATCTCAATTGGTGAATGGTATTCCAGGTGGTATATCATGCTCGACTTATCCATGTGCATATCGTCCATGTGGATATTTGGATTCACCCAGCCGGATTACAAAGCTCGCTCAACCCAATGTCCATCAAACAATGCCGGATGCCGGTGGAAGCATGCAGACTAAACAAGATTCGAAGGGTGCAGGTGTCCGCCATGTCTAGTACATGGCTGGTGATTTGAAAAGCAGCATTTACTGGGAGTAGTGGGAACGTATAACCTTGAAGGCTAGCTCTCAATGTCAATGGGAAGAAGATATAAAACCACAAAGTACACATGAATTCAAGCCTGCGCTCAGCCTCCTGTTATGCAAAGAAGTCAACAATATGATAATTTAGCAGAGACTGGTGAACGCATGTTCGATCTTTGAATTTGGTTTCTTGAGTTGATCATAAACCAAGTCTGCTCATGCTGCTTGTGTCTACCTCCTGGCTCAGATTGCAATTCTATAAAGGAATTTGCAGGGAACGCAGTGGCCTTTGGACCAAGATGTCACTCTTGCAGTTTCGTCTCGATGGTAGTTATAGCATGGAAGCTACAAGGTAGATAGACCATGGGCACACAACAGGGTGTTGGTAGAATAGTCGGATTATCAATGGAGGAGGGAGGAGGAGGTGCAGAAAGTTCCCATGCCATGGACACGTTTCTTCGTTGGGTCAGACTGGCTGTTGTTCCTGTTCTCAACAAGTTTGGTCTGATGGTCCTGCTCTCTGCTTTTCCGATCCCTGGCACATTTTTATTCTTATTAATGTCATCGTATATTTAGGATTTCTTGCCAAAATACCACCCAGGCCGTGGGCTCGCTTCCAGAGTCTCACCAAGACCATGTAACTCCCATATGCAGGTGTAACTAGAGGTCTAATATTTCCACAATTATTCATACGGTGCTCTTTGCAGTTGTCAGACAAATTATTGCATGCAGATATGATTGACCGGGAAAAGAGTTGCGTTCCAAATCAGGACTAATTTGCAAAACAACACTTCTTTTTTCCCCTCCATCGTTGACATTCTTGCCTTCCTACGATCTGACTTTGGTGCTCTTCCAAGCTCCCTTTTTGAGGCAGCATTTCCTTCGTGTAGCTTATTAGCCCAATGTCATGGTTCTCTGACAGCATCAAGTATGTTTTTGTGTTCATTTCAAGTTTGCTTCATTATACTGATCTTACAAGCAGTCTTATATAAGGGCCGCCCATCACACTCAGAAATGTTGCTTCAGATGAAACACACTGCGTGGACCATGGGAAGGTGGATGTATGCAGCAAGCTGGCTTGTCCCTTGCTTCCATGGTGTCTCAGTATGGTGTATCTGTGCCGCATTCACCCTAAATAGTCCACGTCAGTTTCCTAGTGTGGTGAGGAAGGATTAGTAATGACAGAGGAAGGATTTCTGTAATTGAGGCGAGGTGGAAGCATACCATGTGATGTTGTATTGCATAAGCCTTTCTATAGACATTCCTTCATTTCGACAGCTGACCTGCTCTATTCTCTCTCCCAGATGTTACTCCGACACATCCATTCATCCTGCCGATCTTAATCTTAATCTGACACCAGAAAACTCCCAACGCTATCAGATCAATGCAAAGCCTGCAAGGATATACATTGCAGGCACAGAGCGATCATTGTACATGAAGATGGCACAATGTGTGTTTCACCTGTGATATGAAGGACATCCGTCATTGGGTGGTGTTAGTTGTGGGTGAGTTGAATAAAAAGTACTCTATCTTCTATGCTAATGATTCCCTTCCTTTATGTAGTGTGTCATGGCGTCGACATGGATGCATGTCGCCACCGAGACTCTTCCCAATGAATAGGCCACTATGTCTCTTGCTGGAGATTTCTTCAACATCCTGTGGCCCAGCTGCTTATGACAGTGGTACAAGTTATAGTTAGGTGTTCCAACTCAAGAGGTTGGCATATGGAACGCAGAAAGGCTTGAGCGAGGCTCTGGAAGCCGCATATATTGGGGAAACAGAGGCTGGGGGGATTTTCATACCAGTTCAAATCGGTACGTTTCTTCTTTTGATTCGGAGATCTCAAACTAATGGATGTGCTCGTATACCCAGGACCATTTCCAACAAACCATATGACTACTGCTGACAACGATCAGAATATCAGTCCAACGTCTACTAGGGCAATGGGTTATCCCTGCTGACAAGGCTCACTGCGCTCAACAGCGGTAACAATACCTTCCTTGACCAACCTCACACTACATTGTTGGTCATGTCAGCATCAGTCATGTTGCAGCAACGTTCTGCAATCTACGCTCGTTGCATCAGGGAGCTTAGGTCGGGCAGTATCTCTCTGCTAGATCGTATACTGAAATGCTTCTGTCATTGTCTTTCTCAGCGATAGAAATGGTCGATGGTCTATGGCAGTGATGGTGGTCTTCTGAGTGCAGGACACATAGGATGTGTTTTACTCAAGCCAATGACCAGGCGAATTCAGTGTCAGCTACGTTTGAAAACACTCTGGAGCGTGATTGGATGATGAAGAGTTGTATGACCAGGAAACAGAACAGAGGCGTCTTCTGTGTGATATGTTTTCATCCCCAAGGCTTGGATGTGAACCTAACCCTACATTTCCTAAGGTTACAGACCAGCGAGCTTTTTCTGGTTCATGTCAGTGGTCACCACCAATTCCTTTCTTCTGTCAAACAGAAGGGTTTTTAGGGATGTCGAGGCATATCTAGAAGTAGCCATTTGTCTGACTTGTTTCAACACTGCTGATATGCACTGGAAGCATTAGCTCCAGAGTTCAAAGTTACCTATTGAATTCCCGACAGTTTCTCAAAAACAGAGCAGACACGAGATAGCACACAACCCCATATCGGTTGGTGTTTCTATGTATTACTTCCTGACCATAAGACATGTCTTCATCTTGTTGGCTAGTCGCTGTTGTAGAGCCACTCCCCAATATCGCGTACCCAGATGATTGGTGAGAAGTGCATTGCTGTGGCCTGGCACGTAGAATGTTCTGTATCAAGAGATATCGGTAACCCACCTATTGGTAGCCCATCATTTAAACAACTATTGACTGAGGGAGCGATAGCAAGATGGGTATATCTCGTTCAGGCATTATTTGTAACAATGAGCACGCATTCTCGTCAGACAGAAAAAAGTCGAGTTGCTGGGGGAAGTCATTATGGCAATGATACATTCCAAATTCTCTGATGCAAATCTTATGCATGAGTACCACAAGATGCCTTCAGAACCTCATTGGTTTTGATTGAAGCAACTTTAGCAGCTCCATATCTCGCAGTTCTTGTCATGATCAACATTCCTCATTCATCCTGTCCCAGTCCAAGTGTACTTTGCTGTTGTCCATGATTATGATTTACCAAGCAATGAATGATACAATCGTCATTTGGACAAAGCCGGGAGGAGGAAAATCGAATGAACGAGTTTTCGGGAATGTGCTTTCTTTTTTAAAGAACGTGACAGTCAAGCGCATGAACTTTTGGCTGTTAACCTGTGCTTTCTGTTCTGCCAAGCCTGTATCGCATCAATTATGCTCCGCTTTCATTATCACTGACTTCACATACATATAACATCAGTCTCCAGATGCCTACAACACACCATTTCTTTTTTGTAATGAGTGAACAGACAAGCGGTGCAGATGGACAAAACAGAGAATAAATGGACTAGCTTCCAATTATGCATCTGAAGTTGGCATCATATACACTGTACTTCTGTAGAAAAAGTGCCGATCAGGCAAAGTGGTCTAGCCATTGAGGCATCCAGGCCCTACTATCTACATTGTTTCTCTGATGCTGTGTAGGCTGCGTGGGCGCATCTGATATATGTTTGCCTTGATTCTTTTCTCTTGATTATCATGGACTCTTTCTCTTCAAGATGAATGTCTGCAGCTCTGAGTCTTCCCTTGACTGACTACATGTCGACAGGAAGTGGAACCTGTGCGTTACCGCACGCCAATGAGGACACATCATCCTGATGGAACAGTGCAAGCATCGTCGCACATATGATGGTACACAACTAGATCATCTCAAGGTAGCAGCAACATGCTGGGCTGTTAGAGAAGTGCAACGACGTCTGATAACTGGTGCATATACCCAACTGTACGACGATTTGAACGGTCGCAACTCCCTATACAAACCTTGAACGTATTCAGAATTGTTCTTTCAGGACTGCACGCACTGCATAGGCCAGGATGTTTGTCTCTGGATTGATAACTATATTATACCACTTCTCGCCCTACCTAGGATGCAGCTACTTGTAGATGTCTACACAATATTGTTGGCATGGCTGCTAGACGACAAGCGAACAAGGATGATGACTGAATTATCGACATAGACCAAGGGTGGTTCTTTAATTATAATGTGGTGATAGGTAGGAACTTCATGCCATGCAAATCTAATATGTCACAGCATCAAGTGATGCACTTGTGCCATGCCTCAGGGGGTTAAAAAAAAAGGCACTGATTGCAGCGGTTGTTTTTGGAATCCGGATCACGACATCTTCCTCCGAGTGACGCACTACAACCTGAGCCATCACATTTTTCAACAGGCACTTCATCTGTATGTAGTGTTTCGATGACTCGGCTTAAAGCTGCGCACCACACCAGTCAAGCCAAACTAAGTCATGCCGGTATTGCCGAGTGGCTTTGGCAAAGTCACACTACGGTATCGGCTCAGCTTGGCTTGACGTGACCTGAAGTTTCCTGAGCTTCGACTTGATTGAAAAATACTGAAATACTATTTTAGGTCAATTTTAACCCGGCCCGATAGTCCCCGCTATTTCTCCAACAAGTTCTCGAATATCACGTTGCTTAAACAACAAATGACTTGCCATTTGAAGGAAATGCATGAAGTCATGGCTTCAGCGGCTGGCTTTGGCATGATGGCAGTAGTGTTTCGATGACTCGGCTTCAAGCCGCACGCCACGCGAGTCACGCCATTTTAAGTCAAGCCATGGATGGCATCCGACTTGAACCAAGTCACCCGGAATTGTCCACACGGCATGACTTGACGTGACCCTGAGTCACCCAAGTCACAACTTCCATCAACATTTTGGGGAATTAGCGTCGTCTCTCTCCCCATCGTGTTTCATTGCCACTCAACGTCTTCACTTGCATTACCCTCAGTTTTGGTACATATGGGCTGTTCTACCACCACTTCTAATGCAAATTTTGGCATTGTGCTCTTCATTTTACTCGATTTTGTGCAGCCTCATTGTGATCCCAGTGGTTGCTACACCCTCAAACTTGATTTGAAGTTGCCTGCTGGCCTTAATGAAGACTTTTTATGTTTCCTGTGGGCCGATTCAAGCATCCCAAGCTTCGTGTTGTGAATATGTGTCCATTGTGGCCCCAAATCTTTGGTCTAAGAATCCTAGAATTTGTTTTGTTGGATGAACATGGGCATATGGTGCGACGACTTAAATACTAGGACATTTTCAGCTATTGGCCATCTCATCTGCTCTTCAGCATAGTCTTCTCTTAGCTTATGGCACCCCGACAAACCATAGCAGCCAATACAGTAAATCAGCAGCCTGGTGGAGGTCTTAATGTCACATTTTGTGCACTCCACTTTTTGCATTACTGTCCAATGCTGATCTAGACAATAAAGGTGTTCCAAATTATCAACACCCTCCAAATCCAGAGCCACCAGCCCCACGCAGAGGACGCAGCCATAGGCAACAACCTCCACAACTGCCAGTGCCGTCTTTAGAGCAGGCTCCAACAACATGTAGGTGTTCTTACTTGCTTTCTGTACTATTTAATGTTATGCTATAGCTGCACAAGGATTAGGACAGCCTTCACTGTCACACCAACAAGACCAGCTGCCACCGAGGTCGACTCTCCATGCAGGCGATGCTCTGCCTACAAGAAGTGATAATGGTATGTGCATCATTATCATTCAATACTCAAATTGCTTAGTATATATTTGCAGTGCTGGTTCCACATTGGACATCTCCAATCAATCCCATTCAAGTAGCGGTGCCACACGTCCATGTACACTTTGACAATGATTCCGATGACGAAGGTGAACACTTTGACTTCTCTGGAATACCACCAGAAAGTCCCCCTGAAAGTCCCCCCTCAACACCTACACCTCGATCTCAATCTCGATCACAAAACACTGCACCACACACAACCTCCAGTCCTACAAGATCTCAGGCCACACCTCGCCAACAGTCAGGTGTTGAACACCCTGCATCAACACCCCGTCAAGCATTTTTTGGATGACGTTCTAGCAGACGAGCTGGTTCAAAAAGAGGGCATCAAGCGGAGGATATCTGGACATTTTTTGAAACAAAGGATAATCATCATTGTTGTCGGTTTTGCCTGTGAGTATTTTTCCCATCCATTTTTTGATATCTCAGTTTCTGTTAGACATCAAAAGGAAGAAGGGAAGTCTGTGCCATTCCATGAGTATGCTGGGAAAGGTACAGATTCTCTTTGTAGTCATCTCATCAATCATCACCGTGTTGCATGGATTGCGGGGTGCGATGAACTCAAAATCAAGATTTCAGTGAAGAATGCCAGAGAAGCAGTGTGGGCCTATCGTGAGAAGAACCCCAGCACAGGTGTCCCAGAGGATACATCGAGCACGGATAATCGCAATCGAGAGTTTTCTAGGGAAACATTTCTTGATGCAATAATGACCTTTGTAGTCGGAGATGACCAGGTGAGCTTCCTATCACTCGTATGTCTTTGAGTTGTTCAGCTGACAATATATTTCAATTAGTCACTGAATGTTATAGAGAACCGTCATTTTTGTGATCTTATTTTACTGTTAAGGTATTCTCATATTTCGGCCTGACTTTTTCTGGTATAAATATATGTTACTTGTTTGTTATTAAGGCATGATTTCAAGGACGAAGACATTCCTCATATTGATAGCCTCCATGCACGTATACTTGAATCACTTGACGAGCATCTTGAAATGCTTAGCGAGGAAATGAAGGTGTGTATAGCTTCCCCTACTAAATACGTATACTCATTAAATTCCAGTCTTCTGAAGGAAAAATCTCATTTACGACAGATCTATGGACTGACCAGAACCAGCGATCATTCATGGCCATAACGGCACATTGGATACAACCTCAGCTTGTCAATACACTGCATGGCCTGCAGAAGCACCTAGTCTATCATGCTGATCTCATTGGATTCCACCAGTTGCCTGGATGACACACCAGTGAACATCTCGCTCAGGCTTTCATCTATGCCTTGGATAGGCTTGGTATTGCTAGCAAGGTCAGCTATTTCTTTCCTCCGATGACTATTCAGGCTTACAAAATTCTGCAAATGGGTTGGCTGACAGCAGACAATGCATCAAACAATGACACTCTGGTTGCAGCATTAGTCCGAGAACTCAAACACCGCTATCCCAAGCTAGCGATCAATGGGATTAATATGAGAATCAGGTACGAGATATTCCAATGTAGTATAAGACCCCTGTGGATTACACTGTTCAGATGCTTCGCACATGTCATTAATCTGGCCTGCCAGGCTACCATCGCCGAATTGGAGGATATGGCTGATGGTTTGGTCTCCTGTTTACAACACCTGATTTGTGTGGTATGGATTATGTCTATTTATATAATGACATAGATCTGATTAGGCCGATGTCTTGCAGATCCGTTCATCATCTCTCCGCCGTGAGCATTTTGCAAATGCTGTCAAGACTTTAATCAATAAGGAGCTTCAAATAATCCTTGACACTGATACTCGCTGGTCATCAACTCATTTAATGATGGAACGTGCATTGTTCCTTCATGTAAGACCTGAACTGCAATCAAAGGTAATGAGTCAGCTGTATCGTGTTCGTACAGTCACCAACTAGTCCTTGGATGATTGCTGCCCAAGACGAACTTTAGTAGCGCTTAGCAAGAAGGAGTGGGTTTCGGTATGAATAAACTTTAGCTCAAAGCTAGGGAATATACAGCTTTGAGTACACTACTTATATACTAAAGTAAAGGTCTGTAATGGGTATAAAGATGAGGGTACTGTGTTAGAAAGTGAATAAGCCAAGTACACGGTAGCCAAGAATAACACGTATCCAGTACGTGTCGCGTACACGTCAACCGAGTGTGACATGATAGCGAGGTGAAGACTCCATGGAGTCGCGGATCTGAAGGTTTATCTTATCTTATCTCAGATAAGATAAGATAATGGGTGAGATAATGAATGAAATGAATAAATCATAACATTACCCCCCCCTTAAGGCAGGTGTCCCAACTGCCAGTACATCGGCGTACTGTCTACTTCATCGTCATGCCATCCCCAGAGACCTCTGTGTGTTTCGGAGAAATGCCATATGCACTGCAGCTTGTCCCAGGGGCCCTTATAAAATTCGCCTTCCAGGAACGGGGACTTTTCATATGGTGGTGATGCGAGTGGTAAACTAGACCCGTATGCCCCGCTGGGCAGGCCCGATTATTGCACGTTTGTTGTAAAGTATTGTCGTAAGAAGTCGTGAATGAGGAAAACATGTTTGTCGCATATGGTCGTGAGTGAGGGTCCATAGCTATCCCCTGTTATAGGGCACGTCTCGATTGCTGTTTGTTTATGGGATTTCTGTTGCTTCGTACGGCGATTTCGAATATGTTGAAGGGTCGTCGTTGCCACCAAGCCAATCCCAGTTGAGTTGTTGGTTGTACCAAACTTTTCGCCCAGTGAATGGGTCCATGTAGGACTGCCAATCTCCTGTCTCTTGTTCGGTGCGATTCACTTTTTCTGCGAGGTATTTGTTGACAAGTTCATCGGCGTCCATGTCGTCTTCCTCTACCCAGCTGTTCGATTCGGGTCCGTATCCCTTCCATTTGACGAAGTAGTCGGTAACCCAGTGCCATGGTTCGCCAGCCTTTCCTCGGACCCTTCGGTCTCTACTGTCGAGTACTTGCTCAATTTCGTAGTGCTCCTCCCTGTCGATAAGGTCAGGTGGTGGCGGAGGCGGCTGTTCCTGGTTAGGGAATGCGGGTGGCGTGTAGGGTGTTAGGAGTGATTCGTTGAATACTGGATGGATGCGCCAGCCTGGCAGGAGTTTTAATTTATACACTGAAGCTCTGATCTTGGCGATGATAGGGAAAGGGCCCGTTCTTTTGTCTGCGAGTTTTTTCTTCAGACGTGGGAGCACCAGATTGCTCGTGTTGAGCCAAACTTTGTCTCCCACCGAGTAATCAACTGCAGGTCTTTTCTTTTTGTTGTATTGGGCTTTCATCTGGTCAGCGGCTTTTTTGAGTGCTTGCTTTGCCTCGGCATGTATTTTCTGCATCTGTGAAACGAATGTGGTAGAGGCCAGTGTTCTGAAGGGTGCTCGGGGTTTTGCGCCAGGGAGAAGGTCAGCGTTATAGCTGTAGTTAATCTCGAAGGGACTCTTGCCCGTTGCGGAGTGGGTGCAGTTATTGTGAGCGAAGGCCACGAGAGAGAGCCATTCGACCCAGTCGTTCTGGCGGTGATTGATGAAAATCTGGAGGTATTTTTCAACCTCCTGATTGACTCGTTCAGTCTGACTGTCAGTTTGTGGGTGATAGGTGGTGGATACATTTGCCTTGATTTGGAGCAAGTCATAAAGGTCTTTCATGAACTTGGACACAAACACGGTGCCTCAGTCACTGATAACGACTTGCGGCATCCCATGTTTTGCGTAGACTTTGTCTCGTAGGATCTTGGCCCACCCTTCCGATGACATCTCTGTTGTACATGTGACAGGTATGATTTCCTTGGAGAAACGGTCAACAATCATTAGGATTGCGTCAAAACCGTTACTCTTGGGTAAACCAGTCACCATGTCGACGGAGATATGGGTCCATGGTCGGGAGGGTATTGCATTTGGGTGAAGTGGCGCTGCTTTTGCTTGAGTGCTAGATTTGGTTCGTTGGCACGTCTTGCAGCCATGGACATAGTCCTCTATGTCTTTTTTCATCTTGGGCCACCAATATTCTCATAAGACGAGTTCTTTAGTCTTTTCTATGCCGGGGTGTCCCGCCGTGATGTGGTCATGAACTTGTGCGATTATTTCGCCTCATAACACGTGGTCGGAAGGAATGTAAATGCAGGAGTCATAATAGATCAGCCCGTCATCCATTTTCAGTCCTCAGTCATGGTTAAGGGAAGTCGCAATGTTCTTGTCCCATCGGTGGTGGTCGAGCGTGGCTTGCTTTATCTTGGAATGGGTCTCCTTGATAGTGGGCATGACTAGGGCCCGGAAGTGCTCGGGTTTGAGGACAATAACCTCATCGTTGTCCTCCTTCCCCTGCTTGTGATCTGCTCTGTGACTGAGTAAGTCGGCTTTTTTGTTTGCGGTTCCTGACTTGTGGTGTAGTGTAAAATGGTATTCGGCAAGTTCAGTTACCCAGCATGCTTGGCATCGGTTTAGCTTCTGGGGTTTTCAGAAATACTGAAGATTTTGATGATCTGTCCAGATTTTGAAATCCTGTGCCGCTCCCATCAGGTAGTGCCTCCATTCATCGAGTGCAAGCATTATTGCGAGCAGTTCTTTGTCGTAAATTTCGTAATTTTGTTCCGTGACAGTGAGGGATTTGGACAGGAATGCGACTGGGCGCCACTTCCCATCCTGTTCCTGCGATAGTACTGCACCTATCGCTCCTTCACTTGCATCTGCCTCTATGCGGAACTTTCCCTCCTCTGTGGGTATTGCCAGTACTACTTCTTCAGCTAGCAGCCTCTTTAACTCTTCGAAGGCGTCCTGTTGCGCTTTTCCCCATTTCCATGGATCGTTTCCTGTCAGCTGGGTCATCGGTTTGATGACCTTGCTGTATCCTTTGATGAAACGTCTGTAGAAATTGGTAAAACCTAAGAACAACTGGAGCTGTACTTTTTTTGTTGGTATAGGCCATTCCACGATCCCTGCGATCTTGACTGGGTCCATGCATATGTTCCCTTCACTGATGATGACTCTGAGGTACTCTGTTTCCAAGGTTTCAAACTCGCATTTCTCCACTTTAAGGAATAGCTTGTTCTTGCAGAGGAGTCTTAGGACCTTGCGTGTGATGCAACGGTGCTCCTCCTTGGTCTTGGACATGATGAGGATGTCATTGAGATAAACGGTGATGGTGCCTGATGCAATGAGGTTCTTGAAAATGTCATTCATCATCCACTGGAAGGTGGTGGGCAAATTGGTAAGCCCGAAGAACATAACCGTGGGTTCAAACAACCCTCAATTAGTTCTGAATGCCACCTTCCATTCGTCACCACTTTTGATGCGCACATTGTTGTATCCCCATCGAACGTCGAGCTTGGAAAAATATTTGGCACCCCGCAACTTGTCCATTAGTTCCGAGATTAGAGGAAGTGGATAACGGTTTTTAATCGTCATCTCATTAAGCTTCCTATAATCCTGGACTGGTCGCAGCTTGCCATCTTTTTTCTTGACAAAGAAGAAAGGTGAAGCCATGGGTGACTTGGAGGGGCGTATTCGTCCACTCAAGAGGTTCTCATCTAAGAACTTGTCGAGCTCAGCTTGTTCATTCCAGTTGAGAGGGTAGACCTTGCAATCTAGATTGGTGCTTGCGTTTGGAGTAAGTTCGATGGCATGGTCCCATGTCTTTGGCTCAGGGAGTTCATCGAAGTTGTCTTTAGCAAACAAATCGTTGAAATCTCGACACCATTCTGGGACCATCTCTTCGAATGTCCTGGTTTCTTTGTCTGCATTGGCCATGGCAGCTAAGTCATTGGCATGATGCGCGCGTATGAGAATAGCCCGTGTGAAATCTATTGCAAGGATAGTGTCTCCCTCCTCCAGCTCTTTGTCCCACTTGTCGTCGGGATCTGCATCGGGTAGTACAAATGGGTTTTTGTGGCATTTGCACCGTGCAAATATTAATCCTCCTGTCTTCCAATTGATGATTGGATTATGCCAGGCTAACCAATCGTGACCGAGGAAGATTTCCTTATCACCGAGATCTGTTACGGCTAGATCTATTCGTTCAGAATGATCCCTGATTTTGAGCTCAATCTCGGCGTATTCAGTAATTGACCCCCCTGAGTTCTTGGTTCCGTCAGCATTATAGACTGGGATTGGGGCGGCTGTTGGTCGAGTCGGGATGTGGTGTTGTTCAACAAATTTTTGATTGATGGCGCTGCTGGTGCATCCGCTGTCTACCAACACGGTTGTAGAGATATTGGGAAGCATTCCTGGTGCCCCAAGAATGACGGGGATAACCAGGTCTTTCCCTTTATCACTTAGTGCGCTGATAAGTCGCTTTGGCTCCCGTAGCTCATGAAGCCACCAGAGTGCATTGATTCACTTCATCCCCCTCATTGCTTTGATCATTGAGTCAACGACCTCCTCCGTGCGTGTCTTGTGAATCCAGTTCTTGAGGATTGCCTTTGCCTCCGACTCCGTCCGTGCTTGTACTACGCCACGTAGAGTCCACTCCACTCCAAATGGTTTGAGCCATTCATTATAGGTCTGTCTGCTTGTATAAGTGTGTGACAGTTGCAGGACCTCTTCAACCTTTGCATCAACCCATACGGGCTCGACTACCGTCGGTGAGGTCACCATTGCTTCTAAGTCTACAGGGGTTAATTTAGTGTTCTTGTTCATCATGAAACTGGTTATGTCCTTGTGATCAGGTACTTCTTCCAAAGTAGCTACCTGATGCCCCCTTTGCACTGCCTGGACACTAGCAGCTTCCGATCCTGCGGCTTTCTGGTTGGTCGTGGAATGGGAGGTGCTTTCCGCGAAGGTGCCGTCTCGTGAAGAGACAGCAGGTTGGGCTGACACCGCTGGACGATGATTGCCTATGCTTCTCACTGTCGACGAATGGTCGCCTTCACCTGGTTCCTCCAGGCCTGGGTTCTTAGGCAGGTCCCTCGTTTCGTTCAGTGTTCCCCCATCGTCGGGTCGCCCTTTGTCGCGATAGGCATTGGCAACTGATCGGGGGCACTTACCCGACTCCAGTTCGTCCTCTATATTCTTCAGGACCGAGGGCAAATAGTCCCTCGCCGTGTCCCTCGTCTTCTGTAATCCAGTGTTGTGGGTGCTGTTGTCCGTGGCTGCTGCCAGAGCCCCATCGTGGGATTTAGACTCTGCTAGCCTTGCGGTATTCTCTTTTACCAGAGGAGGTTTCGCTGAAGCTATTCCCTCAAATCTCCCTGCGTGGCAGGGACTCTGTAGAGCCGCTTGGTCAGGTAGAACGACCCAGGGTCGTTCTCCTGCCCCATCCGGTCAGACATTTGTCACTGCAGCGGTTCCCCAAGGGAAGGGCCTTGACTGGTGCTCCGCCGTTATGATGGGTGTCACTATGGTAGGTGACTTACCATCCGCTTTCGCCTGCAATAGGTTACTTGCCAAACGTCGAGCCGATAGCTCAATGACTACTGCGCCCGTTCCTTGGTTTTCCATATGTTGATTCTGGTTGTTTAGTTGCTGGTCTGGTTGTGAAGTCGCGGGTATATTTGAATGCACGGTAGATACTACAGGCAATATATAAGTACAATGATGTGATGCGATGGGCGTACCAGCCAAAACTAAACCCTGATCCGCCGAGTAGATTGAATCATTATCTAAACAGCGGTTTCTTTTACCTCCTCAATCGCTGAGAGGTTATCCTGTGAATCCCAGTAGGTATTTGCGCATCGCAAAGCCTCAGCTCGGGTTTTGGGCGTGGTAGGGCAGTTGCACTTGAAATGGCCTTTCTTGCCACATCTAAAGCATATTGATGCTGCCCTGGCTTCGTCGATATTCATCGGCTGTCCGCATCCTCCATAAGTCGTCCCTGTAGCTGTCATTGTTGTCGGCACAGGGACCTTGATTTGACCACCCTGTACAGGCATGGTTGTCTTCTGTGATTGGGCTGGTGGCCCTGTCATTCCTTCTGCCTGTTTGAGGCGCCAATTGAGATCGATTTGGAGTAGGCGAGCCTTCCACGCTGGATAATTGGTTGGTACGTCCCTGTCTGACGAGTATATAGTGTTTTTGCTCGTCTGGCGGGCAGCCTTTTTGATCTGGTGGAGCATAACTTGATCATTATTGCGTACTCCAGCATGGTAGGCTAGTTCTTCAAAGAGCTGGAAGAACTTGTCGCCATCCTTGTGCTCTGACTGCTTTAACTTTTCCCACTGCGCATACTTTATCTGTGAGTTGGCATCCTTCCAGAACCTACTATTGAGTTCCAACTGGAAGTCTTCGTAAGTCGGGTACTGCTGCTCCCCGTCCGCCGTCTTTCCTATGATTTTGGCACACAGCTGCCACCACCTCTTGGTGTCTCCTGCGAGTCGGGAAACGCAAAAGACAACCTTATGCAGGTGTTGGCGGAAATGCTGGTTAAAGATGTCGAAATGCAGCTCGCACTTTAGAAAGAAGCGAGCGATGTCGTCAGAGTCCCCTGCGAAGTCATCAACTTCTTTCAAGATTTTTGGTTTGAAGTCGTTGTAGGGGGCTATCGCTCCAGCTTGTAGTTCCCAAGGTATAGGCGGGTCTGGCATTGCTGGAGGTGCCGGGAAGCATGGGAGCATTACCCGTACCGGGGGGGTGGGAGGTGGCTGTGCTGGTTGTCCGCCACCTCCACCGCCTCTGCCGGCTCCGTGGCCACCCCCGGCAAAAGGTAGGTACCTGCGTTGGTACGTTCCTGGTGCTGCTTGCCTAGTGGTGTAGGCGAAGGTGTTCATGATCCGAGGGGGTAGTACCGGTGGTTCATCCGGCATTAGTTCCTGTACCTCGATCTCTGGGGTGGCTTCTTCATAAGGGGGAAATTCCTTGAATACGTCATCCGGGTGTATACTGTTCCACAGGAAGCGAGCGTTCCATTCCGCCTCATACTGCAGGATCTCATCTGCTGGGAGACCTCTATTTTTTTTCATAAAATAATCGTTCCTGGCTTGGGAAGCTCCCCAAACCAAGGAAAAGGGTAATTCATAGGCGAAGTAATTATAAATATTCATGAATGTTGCTTGCCTTAACAAATTGGGAATTGGAATCATGGGGTCATCATCTGTTTTGTTATAAAAATGAATGGCGTCGGCTAGCGTCATCTGAATTGGAGTTGGCATCCTAGATTGTCGGCTCAGGGGATCACTCGGTGGAGAACGAGAGTGGATCAGGAGATATTCCGTGGATCCCGTCGATGTGTTCCTGCTTGGGGAGTCCCTCAGTAGTGGTGTCACTACTCTCGAGGTTGATCGTCTCCCCTCGCTCATCGACTGCATACCTAGCAGCAGTTTGGTCGATGCTCTCAATGGATCGGAGCGAGGTGTCGGGGAAGGGAGTAGGGGGGCGGGGTGGCTGGTAGGTTCTTGGCTCCTCGTGGATCTCAGACTGTTGCTGCTGTCGGAGTCGCTGAGCGAGCCGCTCCCACGCATCTGCTCGAGGGGGGCAGTTTGTAGATCTTCATGTGGATCTAAGGGTGCGTCCTGGGACCTGGAGGTTTGAGGGTCCAGCGACGGGTTCCTCAACCTGTACAGGCTCGAATGCCTGCTTGGGGTCCAGAGCAGGGAAGTAGGCGCTGTAGGGGATGTCGAGGTTATCCCAGAACTCCTTGGAAGTAACACCAGCTGCGGGTGGTGGAGTAGGGTGCCTGTCAGCCCAAGGGTCATAATCGGTGGTTGGGGCGACGGGTCGAGTGTTGCGGCCCACGTTGAATCTCCTGCCATGGGCGGCGAGTCGGGAGTCCGTGCTGGGTGAGGGAGTTTGAGGGACAAGCGATGCATAGTAGGAAGCGGGATACTCGGAGGTGATGTCGACCTCAGCCAGGTTCCTTCTGGGAGGGGTAGTAGACTCTCTCTTTGGGATGACGGGAGGAGTCGACTCAGAATTGTCCTCCTCCTCCTGGTTGTTGATTCGCTCCCTAGAGAGGTCGTTGATTGGGATCGGTCACTGTGGTATGGGTGCAAAGAGTCGGGGTGGCTGCTGCTCGAGCGGGATCCCATTGTTGTTGTTTGTAATGACTGAGGGGGTCATATGGTGTCTCTCTATTGGCTGTACATGTCTGTAGCGAAACCTGAGTGCAAGTATGAGAGCTATCGAGAGGAAGGTGGCACTAGGTATTCCTAGTGCAATGGCTATGATACGTGCATCGTCTTCCATGGGGTTCTGGGGGCGAGAGTAAGTAAGAAGCTTTGAGCTAATTGTAAGACCCAAACTGCAATCAAAGGTAATGAGTCGGCTGTATCGCATTCGTACAGTCACCAACTAGTCCTTGGATGATTGCTGCCCAAGACGAACTTTAGTAGCGCTTAGCAAGAAGGAGTGGGTTTCGGTATGAATAAACTTTAGCTCAAAGCTAGGGAATATACAGCTTTGAGTACACTACTTATATACTAAAGTAAAGGTCTGTAATGGGTATAAAGATGAGGGTACTGTGTTAGAAAGTGAATAAGCCAAGTACATGGTAGCCGAGAATAACACGTATCCAGTACATGTCACATACACGTCAACCGAGTGTGACATGATAGCGAGGTGAAGACTCCGTGGAGTCGCAGATCTGAAGGTTTATCTTATCTTATCTCAGATAAAATAAGATAATGGGTGAGATAATGAATGAAATGAATAAATCATAACACTTCGCCTGGTATGTCTGTCACATGTCACTGAAAGGCATAGTCATAACTGAATTTTCTACAAGGCTATAAACGCTTTCCTCGCATCTGATGATTTCCAAGATCTTGCGAGAAACAACAACATCAGTACACATGACTGGGATCTTCTTGATGACATGAGCACAGTTTTAAATGTATGCTGTACATGTTAGCCTTTTCTTGTTTTTTAGCTAATATTTTGACAGGTACCACACCAGTTCCAGGAGCAGTTGTCTGCTGAGAAGACTCCGACCCTTTGCGACATGCTTCCTGCATTTGAAGCTGTTTCGGCACTATGGGAAGCTCAGAAGGACAAATTTCCTTTGCTTTCACATGCTATCAACTCAGGTCTCCAGAAGCTTTCAGAATACAAGGGACTTGCTCGCGATGTACCAGCCTATATGCTTGCAATGGGTATGTCTCTTCTGGATATTGACCATGAATGAATTTGACTAGCTGATTCCGGATAGCCATCAATCCATATATCAAACTGAGCTGGTATAGCCGCTTCCGACCTGAAGAATATGTTTCGGTGAAGCAGGCATTTGTTGATGCGGTAAATTCCATCACCCAATCTATTTCAATTGACACTCATGGTGACTAATAGGTCCATACTTATCGTTGCCCCAATGATGTCGCTGATGATAACAACAAGAGAGAGAATGATGCAGACCCCGCTCAATGGGTTTTTAATGCTCTTAGGTTGGATTCCCAGAGTACCACACGTCGGTCTTGGCTACAACCTGTTGAACATGAGGTTGATCTCTACCTCATGGACATGTCAGCGGGGTCAATGAGCCTGGTTTACTGGCAGGTAAGGTCTCGAGATTTTTCTTCTATTTATATCCCTTGCTTACCAATCACAGGAACATCACACTCAATATCCAACCATCTACAAGCTTGCAATGGACGTTTTGCCTATACAAGGCACATCCGTTCCTTGTGAGCATTGATGAGCCTTAGACTTCCGTGGCAACGGCAACACCAACTCGGAATGAACTTGGTTAATTAATGTAGTGGCACGGCAATCAAGGTGATCGTGTGTGCGAGTGGTTCAGGGCACCTCCGTGCAGTAGAACAATTCCTCTATACGCAAGAATACACTGCGACTTTAAGTCTGCGAAGTAGTACTGCTTGGTAGTCGAGTACTAAATGCTATGGCTTCAAGCCAGTAGGGATCTCTTGAAATGAGAGGGAACGAAAACGGGTATGACGTGAATACCACGAATCCGTATGAGAAAACGTGCTGCGAGACTAGAAAACATTGCTGGACGTTAATCGGAGCGAGGTGAACAATGGAGAATAGACTAAACGGTCGGCAATAGTCTATGGACGAGCGAGGCGATGAGAAAACGGCGTGGGGACTGCGAATGGCGAAATAAACGTGGAACGAGGTGCTGAGGGTGGGCTGGCGAGAGAAAACATGGAACTACGAAAACTGGTGGCGATACTGGTCCTATATGATGCGAGGGTGCTGAGTCGATGTCGAAACTTGTCTGGTACTGAAACGATCCTATCCTATGTCAAACTAACCTTCAAGTTCACTCGGGGGACTGATACTATATGAAAACTGGCTGAAACTGATCCTAAGTCTGCTCTGAGACTACCCAAGTGGGCGACGATAACGATGACGAAGGTGAAACTGTAAAAACTCCAATGGTGCGAAAGTGAAACGATGACGGCCTATAAAAGATAACGGGGGCGAGGTATAGCGCGGTGATCACGTATTGGCACAGTATGAGCATGCACCAATAGTGTTAAGAGCAAAGAGCGCATAACGAAGGACTCTTCACAGTTAAAAACCGTGGGATAACTCTGGTGAGCTCAAGAGTCGACGTGCGATCGAGAATATGCTGGTGCAAATGATATATTGCCGTAGAACAGTGAATAAACATTGTTTACTGGTGATAGACTAGAGCGTGACGATAATTGACGTAGTCTGGGGTCAACTGGAGATGAACTGCCTTTGAACTACGTTTTCTAACTAGTTTTTATACTACAAGTACGAATTTATAAATAGAGTATATATGCGAGACTTAGTAAGGCCGTAAAGCCTTGGCTTTGTAAAAATCGTAGGTAACATATGGTCCTTGGTCTTCTAAAGTAACAGCAACTTGTCAACGTTGCCGCGTATGGATGCGAACCATATGGTTTTTGTTGAGTGATGCACGGATTGTTAGGTGCTGTGTAGCTGCGGATTACTGAGCGATAGTCATCGTACTGAGGAATACATGTGGGGCAACGTTTTCTTGAGGCCTTGGCGGAGTAACAGCCTTAGTAAACACGGTCTGTAGTTGCCGTAGCTGAGAGGGTACTCATGCCAATCACGTCATTTTCATTAAGTGATCAATGAGCGCGTCAACTGAGTGCTTCTGAGTGATGTGTCAATTCCGTATTGGGATGATTGTTGATCGAAGGTGCCTTGCCGTGATGAAGTATGGCAATTATGATGCGTGGCAAGATGGGATGGATAACAAAGTGCGTAAGGAGTGGTTGCCATAGGATGAAAGTGGTATCAATGTGCGTGCAATCATTGGTTTGCTGAAAGGCCGTTGAAGGGACAATAGTGTTAATTAGCAGGCAAAATCCATGAATTCTGAGCGTACAGAGCCTGGAGGCTCATCAGCGTGTCTTCTCTTCCAGCAAGGAAACAGATACAGCACACCGAAACCATCTTACACCAGAAATGATGGAAGCACTTCAAATTCTCAAATTCACGATTCGGTCCCATGGTGGTCTTAATTTCACAGAGAATCTAAGCCGGGAGGCTGAGTTTGCAAACCTTGAAGCTTTAACCCATGATAGTCTAGCTGTTCCTAGTGATCTAACTGCATTCAAGAAGAGTCTGACTGTGGTGGAGGCTGTTGTAGTTAATGCTTAATCAATATCTATATTTGGACACAAGCCACTGACTTGCCGACTCGCGCGACTGTGGGCTCAGCTTTAAGTCAAGCCGCAATAAATAAATGACTTGACCAAGTCATTGAAGCTAAAGCCAAATGAAGCCACGTCGGGCCGAGCCAAGCCGAGTCATCGAAACACTAGATGGCAGCTTGACTTCAAAGCTGTCAAAAATTATGACTTGGTGAAGCTGTTGAAGCCGAAGTCATATGAAGTCACGCCGAGCCGCGCCAAGTCACATCATCAAAACACTATCTGTATGACTCATTGAGTCAATTTGACTGGTGAGGCGCAATTCCCTGCTAATTTAAGCTCCGACATGATCCCTTCCCTTTCAGGATTGCCAGCCAAATTATCGAGAGCAAATGGCGACAACGATAGTATGCTTAACCAGCGAGTTATAGGTCTAGTATTATAGAGAGACTACCCTTTATTTTTCAATCTATTTGTATTTAACAGAAAAAATTTCTCATAAGTTATGTCACCAGTGAGTTAAGCTGTAATTCTCTCCCTTCTAGGCTGAAAATGGCCCTTTTTTTCTGTTGAATACAAATCAAATGACCAAACCAGGCATTCTGCACTTTTCCTGGGCATCAGGGGGGTCTGCGCCATACAATTATCCTTGGGGGTCATAAGCATCAAGATGGTCTTTGTAAACAAGTATCAACACTCCAAACGCGGCGAAAATATGGATTCAGATAGTGAAGAAGAGTTCTATAAGAGGTAATTTAGTATAATATTGATGGCTGTATATTGTATTTACACAAATGCACCAACAGCCTTGTATTCGTCATCAGAATGAGGAGCATGAGTGGTGTCAAGGGGATTCGAGATGAAAGCAGCCTATTTGATGCTTAGTCAGTGCACAATTTCCTGATCCAGGCTGCGTCTCACCACTATTCCCCGATTCTTTCTGAGATAAGGAGGAAACGACAGAGGGTTTAGTAGGAAGGATAATGACCATTTGCCCTGCCAAACCGAGGTGCCAGGGGTTAATTTGTTCATATTTATTGTCAGCTGCCATACCATAAAAGGAAATGCATAACCTTATTTGGAAATAGATAAGATAATTACGGAGCTCAATGTCTTACTGTGTTACTAATGCTTGGTCATCTGGAACCGTTGTATCCCGAGTGATGTACTCGGGCAGACGTTTGCCTCATCGTGTCATTCCTGACTTACTTACTTGCCGGACAACTACATTTCGCTCGTTGGAACAGCAGATATCTGCCTGTCTACGTGCTCTTAATCCGTTGAAGTGAGCTTCTTTGTTGTGTTAGCAACATAATGTGGGACTTTCTTCGACTAACTGGAAGGGAGGACTGACGGTTTAATGTGTATAAGCATCTCTTTCTTGACTGACTTTCTTGCCCGGACGAATACTTTTGCATGTGGAAACAGCAAAATATTGCCTAACTACGTGCATTTGGTCTGTTGAAGCGAGCTTACTTGCTGCATCAGTTAAAATAAGGTGGGTATATTCTCTGCTGTACTCAAGATATGAGAACTCATATTCCTGCCACCGGGCATGCTTCAGGCCCTACTATCTGTTTTTCTCTACCTAGTAATCAGGGCCTTCTTGTCTCCTCCGGTGATCATACTGAGAGGAAACATCGCTTGGTGACTATGCTCTGCATACTGAGTTTGCTCCTTGGGAGCCTCGAAGCTTGATTTCTAGCATGACATTCCCACTTTCAAAACTTCCTTGTCGTCGTGTATGTGTTTTAGATGAGGAACTCGACCCTTCTAGTGATGAGGGCTATTCGCCTTCACTGTTTTCAAAATATTATGATCCATTGTACTTTCCTGGCATCCATCCTGAAGTTTTTGAGACCCCGGAGAGCGTATGCAATTGGCTTCGTGGTATTTTCTGTGCCAAAAGCGGATGGGAAGGCGTGAAAGTCACCTATGGTCAAGGTAAATTCCTCGTAGAGGATGTATCTTATGATATAAGGGTAGTTTTGGGAATTGATGAAATCGTATCTGAGAAATTCCATCCGAGAACGTATTACAAGTTTTCTTATCCTGCTCTCCGTACTAATCCTTCTTGGCTGTATCAAACAGAGAATCAGCTTACTGACTCGTTTGAAGGGATTACCGTACGGGAGATGAAACGGGTGCTCGGTAACTGGCATCGGTTGAAACTGCGCAATGAAGCCATAGATGCAGTGGTGAAATCGTTTATGGAGTTAGCTCAGAGGCTTATCTGGGCCACAGATTTGGAGCTCGAACAAATGTGTACAGAACGAGACCTTAAAGAGTTTCCTGACATTAATGGCAGACGTTGGATGTGCTTCGAAATTTTTCACAGTACTTTTGGAGATAAGGTATTTCCGAAGATTATTCGACCCGCATGGCAGTCGTACATGGGTGTTCCCGGTAGGGGGACTGGAGTACTCCGCAGTATTGATCCTGAACTGGATGGAAAGACTTTTCAGTTACATTCCAGGCGATTGTCTTTAGATTTACTCAAATGTACTCTCTCATGGCTGCATTATTCAAGGCGAATGTGTTCACCTTCAGATTCTAGGTCCCTAAAGCTCGAAGGTCTTTGCAAAAGTCTACTTAGCAGATGGCAGCAATTAGTAAATCTTCCTGCGCCTGTAGTTGGAGATATGATGAATGCTTATACAGGAGTCATAGTGTTAAATGGAAGTTTGGGTGTACTGGATTTATTGGAGTATGAGTATGGTTCGACATTCTGTAACCAATTTCTGTCACCCATGCACGCTCGACATCGACGTATAGTGTGACAAGATGTACGATGTGCTGCAAGGGATGAACAGAGACAAACCGTTGCTGAATGTTTCCAAGACATAGAGAGATCATGGCCTGAAGTTGTTCCAATTGAACGAAAGTTGGAATGTGCTCGTCAGTATATGGAAGGCAGTAAGTGGCCTCAGATCTTTGTGTGTTCTGTCTGTTCTCGTGAGCTCGAAGGGGGAAAGCCCCTAGCTGTATCTCGATATAATGAAGAGCGCCTTCAGGCAGTCCGTGATTCATTGCATTTTGACTTATTAGCAGCCACAATTGAAGATTCAAGAACTGAAGACGATGTGATAAATCACCCGCTTTTGAAGAATTACCTGCTGGATCCTAGAGGATACAAAGATGGTCTGCTTAATGTCTGTCATTCGTGTGAAACATGTCTTCAAAGTGGACACCTGCCAATGTATTCATTGAGGAACGATTTGTTTTGGGGGACGCTCCCTGAACGTTTTTGTGATTTGACTTGGGTCGAAGAAATGGTGTGTGCTGTCTATCATTGTACATGTCATGTAACGCGACTTTTTCATATGGAAACCGGAGATCAACCTCGGGTATTTCATGGCAACACATGTGCGCATGATTTAAACTTCGTTTCCACCGCTACAGCCTTGCCCCAAGCTCCCGCAGACGTGAAAGGAATGCTTAGTGTGGTATTTCTCGGTCCTCGACAACCGTTGAAATCTTTGAAATCTATTTATCATATCAGGAAACAGAAAGTATGGGATTTTCTGACCTGGCTTGCAGCGAACAACCCTTTGTATGCTAAAATAAAACTTTCCCAGGCACATCTTGATCTGTATGAGAATGATGAGATTCCTGGCATGGATGCATGTATTATACAGATGGAGCTGGAGTCTGCTAAACGGATTTTTGAACAAGAGATGGCTGGCATGGAGCCTCACTTTGCTGCTGGGCTCTCAAGCAGTTTTCAGGTTCAAGACGACTCTGAGGAACCTTTATTGGAGCACATGGGAGTTTCAGACGTCGAGTCAGTTAAGATACAAGGGCACACTTTTCAGGCCGCAGCACTAATGAACCTTATCCGTCCTCCCGACCAGAAGCCAGATCTGACAATGTTCAGGGGAAGTTCGGCAATTGGAGAGTATAACAATCCCAATCTTATCATGGGAATGTTTCTGACCCTTTTCCCTTATGGTAAGGGAGGATTTGAGGACTGCCACCGAAGAGTTCCAATCTCTTTTGAGTCGCAAGCAAGTTACTACCTTGATATTGATAACTGTTGCTTTAGATATCATGAGTCCTTCCTTTTTGTCGTGATGAATATGATTCAACGAAGGCAAGCTCATCTGCACACTCACTTCACTGTAAATAAGGCAGATTTTGAGAGCGTCGCAGAAGATATCTCTGGGATAAAGCCTACGACCTTAAAGGCTGTGGCGAAGCATCTTCAGGAAGAGGGTTGTGTTGCTGATTTAAGTGCGGAGGAACAGAAGGTTTTCACGTTATTGTCGAAAGTTAAAACTATTTCCGCCAAGGTAACTGGTTCTGAAGCTTCAAAAATCCTATATCGTAACGAGATTTTAGCATATTGCGGTCATTTCAGAATTCCTCATATATTCTTTACCGTGAATCCATCGCCTCAAAATAGTCCACTGTTCCAGTTGATGTGCGGTGATATGAGTATTGACCTTGATCAATGGTTTCCAGAGATGGTTGACTATGTGAAACGTTGCATGCGGTTAGTGAACGATCCAGTAGCTGCATTAGATTTCTTCAACTTCTCGTGTAAAGCTATGATTCAGTACTTGTTCGGGTGGGATTTTAAGAATAAACGATCAACAAAAGAAGGAGGGATAATCGGTCATCTTAAGGCATTCTATGGAACGAATGAACTTACGGAAAGAGGTTCATATCATGTTCATTTTTTGATGATATTGATAGGTGGATTAAACCCAGCTGAACTTCATCGACGAATGGAAGAATCTTCTGAGTTTCAAGAGAGATTTTTTGATTTCTATGAGGATATCATTAAGCATGACTTACCTGAGGGTATTCCATTTGACAAGGACAGAGACCTGAAAACAGAGCGGCCGCTGCGACCGCCTGATCGAACCACACAACTTGATGAGGTTGATGATTTCCTTTGTCGGTTTACAGAAGAAGTTAAGTATTGTGGAGAGTTAATGCAGAGACATTCGCACCGAGACGTTTGCTATAAGTATGGCCATACTACTTGTCGCTTCAATTTTCCTCATGAGTACGTTCCGTGCTCCTATTACAATAAAGAGACACAGTCCATAATTACTTCCTGTCGTGACGTCCTCGTGGACTACTTCAACAAGTTTATAGCAGTGTATTGCCGGCATAATCATGATATGAAATGTGTCTTGTCTGGTAGATCATGTAAAGCTGCAATGTACTATATCACCGATTATATTACTAAATTGAGTTTGAAGACGTACGAGATATTGTCGTTGCTGGGAGATGCGCTCATGAATGCTCATACTTCACTTTTAGAGGGAGAACAATTGGAAGCTCGAACCGTGTTGCATAAATGCTTGTCTCAGTTCGCAAAGCAACATCAGGTGCATGCACAGCAGGCAGCGAAGATCGTTAGAGGCCAGCGAGAAGCATTTTGCTCTCATGAAACAGTTCCAATGACCTCTGGTACTTTGATGCAATACGTATGTCGAAAGTGGCCTTACGGTAAAGAAGAAGAAGAACCTGAGGCTGAGGATGAACCTGCTTATGTTTCTGTTCGTTTGAACAGGAGAGGTACCTTAGTCCATCGCAGTCAGCTGGATGAATACCTGAATCGATCTGCTTCCTTGAAAAATATGTCCTTCTACGAGTTTGTTGCCAGGTTCAAGGTCATCCACAAGGGTACTAAAGACAGTACGGTGTTGTCTGACTATATGACAGGTGAGAGAATTGATAAGTTCACGCGCTATTCATTCCTACCTTCCTATGATCTATCCAAAACGCACGAGATTGCTGAGCATACAACTAGTGGTGAAGCTGAGTACATGAGCAAAGTAGTCCCGCGGATTGTGGGTCATCGTTTACCGCATGTTCATGATAAATGTTACAAAGCTTTCATGTTAGCTCATTTCAAGCCTTTCTCCCGAGACATACCACTGATACCCGTGGGTGATAAAATCCCGAATGCTTATGATGCCTATGTTTTTTCTAAGCGAGCACTGAACTGTATGAAAAACTGGGAAGCTATGCATGAGTGTGAGGATGAACGCGAGGCAGAAAGCCTACGAAAATGGCAGGCAAAGATGCGGGAGTCAGATCTGCTTGACAAAGTTTTTGATGGTAATTTGGATGACCTGCTAGAACTGCCAGAATCAGGAAAAAAGGACGTGTCAGGCGAAGCACAATCTATTCATGATTTGATATGCCTGACAGAGTCGAACTGGTTTAATCCTACGGCTAAGGTTATGAATGATCAATCTCCTGTGTTTAAGGACATGAAAATTACCAGTTTATTGATGAGGAAGTGGCGAGCAGAGGCCAGAAACTGCGAGAGCATTATAGCTGCAACTCGTTTGAATGCCGCAGATGCTTCTCGTCAGTATGCTCCTGAAGCTCAAGACACTGTTGAGGGATGTCCGGGATTTGGTAATGCTGATTTTACAGAAGAGGTGAAGCTTCAGCCAGCAGAATCTCATGTCAATGTCTCTGGCCTAAGCAGTGTCGATGAGCTTGTATCTGAAATGTCTAGAAAGTTTCACTTGAATCGTGAACAGCACATGGCTTTTTCCATGATGACGCGCAATTACCTTGGAAGAAAGGCAGTTGCGGAAACATTTGCCGCTAACGATCCAGAACCATATCCAATGCGCATGTTCCTGACGGGTCCTGGGGGCACAGGAAAGACTCACGTTATCAAAGCTCTCATGTCTGTCATGGAGCGTTGCGGTGATGGACATGCTTTGCGTGTCTTGGCACCTACAGGCTCGGCTGCTGCGATAAATGATGGGATGACAGTTCATAAGGCATTTGGATTGAAGATCAGTGACAAAAGATCACAGCATAGCTTGCAAACGGTGGAAGGGAAAGACGCATATGTTGCAACGTTATCAGTTACAAAAAGAAACAAGCTTTGTCAGAGTTTCAAGGATGTCGACATGTTGGTTATCGATGAAGTTTCCCTTTTGGATCAGGGACTTCTTCCGGAAATTGATACTTGTTGCCGTTTTGCCAAAGATAGACCAAATTGGTGGTTTGGTGGGATGATGGTTATATTTACGGGAGACTTGTATCAATTCCCACCTGTACGGGGAACAGCTGTATATTCGAAGGTGAAAGAACGTTCTGCCATTGATGATCACAACTTGATGAAACGACTCGGGAGGATGATTTGGAATACGTTGACAGATGCTGTATGCTTGCATGAGCAGAAAAGGATGGAAGGAGATCCTGAATACAGTGCAGCAGTTCAGCGTTTGCGTCTACGACAGTGTATTCCCGAGGATGTCGACTTGTTCAACGAGAGGGTTATTAAGTCTGAAGACGACCCTCAAGGTATTGACATGGAAGGTGTTGAAGCGGTTGCCGTCGTTTGAACTAATCTCATGCGACATGCAATAAATTCCTACAAAGCAAAGAGTAACTCTCAAGGAAAGAACTTGATTACTTGCTGTGCGGTGGACAAAGTACGAGGACGTATCATGTCTGAAAAATATCGACAAGACTTGTTAGCTCGCGATGTTTCAAGTTTAATGAACAAGGGGGCCTTACCTGGACATCTATCTTATTACATAGGAATGCCCGTTATCCTTCGTTCAAAAAACTTATCCACCGATCTGAAAATTACAAATGGCGCTCAAGGGTTTCTGCGACATGTAGAGACTGAGGTAGACCAGTATGGATACCTGTATGCAAAGTACGCCATTGTAGAGTTTCCAGCTTCTAATGTGAAATTAGAAGGTCTACCTAAGGGATGCTACCCGATTTCACCGATAACATGGACGTTTAAGCATCAGATGCTAAATGACAAGGGAAAATTAGTAAATGTCTCGGTATCGTGAGAACAGTTACCGTTCCAAGGAGGCTTTGCATGCACTGGTCAAGTTGCACAAGGACAAACGATGACGAGTGTACTTGCTTACATTGATGAGGGTGGGTTTGCAGCATATGTTGCGGCATCAAGGGCGACTTGCCGAAAAGCCTTGTACCTTGCAAGCAGAGTTAAACTAGGCGATCTTAATAAGCCTTTACTGCCAGATCTTGTCAATGAAACGAAGAAAATCGACAGTATTGCTTGGAATAGTTCAGTTACTTACAGATTTCAGCAAGGGTCTTTGATTGATCTTCCGTGTCCAGACCATCCATATTTGATCTCATATGACAAGGGCGATACTCTTAAGTCCAAAGGCACTAAGAGGAAACAGTCAGAAGCGAATATAGATGGTGCCGTTCAATCTGACACTTCTAGCAAGCAAAGAAGGAAATCAGCAACAACTACAGATTCCATTGATCAAGTCCAGAGAAAAAGGCATACCTTCGATGCGAGTCTCTCCAGTGAAGAACGTCTACCCAAGAAAATGAAGGCTAGGCATGAGTTGGAACCTGTCGAGGGTAATTTATGTCCGACTTTGTTTGGTTGTAGCTGGGACGCTCAGAATTGGTTGTGTGCATACGATTCCATAATTACCTCATTGTACTTCTTATATCATTCTAGTGGAACTGCTTGGCGTACGAAGCTGGCATCAGATTCCGTTTTTGGGAGTATTTTAGCACGACATTTTGCCGATCAACCTATTGAACTGGTTGTTCAGGGAAGTTTATATATAAACACAATCAGGGATACCATGCATGATATGTTGAGCCGAGAATCTGCTGAACTATTTCCAAGATATGGAGAGAAGATGATTGCAGTAACTGATGTATTAGATCAGTTCATATCTTCACAAAGTAGTGGTGTCATACCATTGTGCAGTTGCCATATGGGATGTAAGAGAGTCGTTTCGTTGAGGCAAACCACTTTTATGGGAGTGTGTAGTCCCTACATATGGTCGACTGTAAGGAATGTGCGCGATGAAGCAGAGACTGGGACAATGCAACAGTGGCTAAACGCCTGTCTTCATGGTTATGGTTTCCTGTCCAGTTCAAGAACGATGGAGACAATGAATACGGAGGTGAATGAGCACGCAATGACCTGTTCTGGCTACATGAGTCGATCTGAAGTTTTTGTAAAATCACCTGCATTGATCTACTTTCAGATATATCCTGAGTATGCGACGACAACAAGGATCTCACTTGAATTGTGCATACCGTTGGTTCATGAAAATGTATTTTATCGTCTTGCTTGTATAATTTATTATACCGGTAGCCATTTTACAGCCAGACTGTTTTTGCCTACTAAAACTTGTCAATATGACAGTCAAGTAAACAATGGGAAATTAGAAGATATTGAGTTACATAGTGTTGACCTGAATCGTATGCGGTCTGGAAATGCTCATGTCGTACTATATTGTCCTGTAACTTAGTTTGCGGGGGTGTTTGAACATAGCGCGCAAGTCAGAACATGGCGGTAGAGCTGTAACATGAGAATAATTGACGCATGGATAGCGGGCCGTGTTTCCGATCCACCAAACTTGGCCAAGCTGGCACGTAATGCTGCTGCTGCATTGCTTACTCTCAATATTCAAGGAATTAGCGAGCCGAGGGGGGGGGGGGAGGATGGAAGGAAGAAAACATTTTCAAATCCATTACAAATCGAAGGGCAAAAAAGGGTACTGTATGCTTAATACAACTCAATTTCCTCGAGAGCCTTTCGTTAAGAAACTGACCATAAAGTTAGTCTGTAAGCATAGGCATACACCTCATAGACTTTGCTTGATCTCTAGACTGCTCTTTGGACGGCTCTTTAGAGACGTCTTTAGGCTTCTTGTGAATATGCGGGCGTCGTTTAGCTGGTAGACCGTGTTTAGGACACAGCTTTTGAAAGCGGTGATCATCGAGAATCTAGTAAGAGGTAAGAGGTTGTACATATCGTGATCAAGCCAAGATTACCTTCTGAGCTCCCCAAGAAAGCAAAGCCACAGAGTCCAAGTGGGATATGAAACGCATTGACGCCGAACTCTTGGGTTTGATGAGTCTGAATGAGACTCCGACGTTGACTATCTGTCCTGGTCGGAAAGTACCCGGCTTGATATGTTCAACACATCGAAATTTAATGAAGGGAAAA
Source organism: Armillaria gallica (assembly GCA_037576215.1). Taxonomy (NCBI): domain Eukaryota; kingdom Fungi; phylum Basidiomycota; class Agaricomycetes; order Agaricales; family Physalacriaceae; genus Armillaria; species Armillaria gallica. Next base: position 482,269 of record JBANDB010000016.1, on the reverse strand, counting down.
GTGAACACTAATATGTTGAGCATGTCGATGGCGCTACTCACTGATTGTCCTCATTCACCATGAGTTTGCTGAATGCGACTTGGTTGTCTCTGGTAAACGTAAACTTCCCTTCGTTAAGAGAGTTTATGAGAGATTGACTAGGATCGAATGTTGAAGGAAAGTCGACAATGTCATCAGGAAAAGCGGAATGAGTAGGCGTAAGAAGGCGATTAACGAACGTGAACTCTCGAGCAATGCCATGCTGAATTGCGTATGGAGCTTGAACGGGAGTTCCGACAGACTGCTGAAGGTACTCAAGCATTCTGGATATCGCAAGTCCCGCCATCTGAAAATTGTTATCGTCGTTAATGCCAACTAGCTTTACGGTCTGCACCAGACCGTTCATGCTAACACTGGAAATAATTAACACTGGAATCCAGGCAAAGTAGACCTGAGTGAACGTACTGATTACCCTTTAATACAGGTGGCAGCCGGGTTTCGGTCAGAATACCGTGAACCTGGAACACTTCTTCTTCTCCCGTATTGGCATTCGCAATGAAAGCGAAATCATCAGAGGACTGGTGATCCACAACAAACGATTCCACAATAGCTTGAGTGGAATTGAAACTGGCAAGTTGATTTGGCAGTTCGCCAAGTTTGCCAGTTACTTTGTTATAGTGCTTTTCTGCAGTGCATAGGTGAGTATACTAATGGCTGAAACTGTCGTTATGATGCACTGAACTCGTCGCTCTGAAGGGCGACAGTGATAGCTTCATTTGCTTGATATATATGAAGGGACATAGTGTTTTGATGAGGATCATGGGCAGGATTGCATTCTTATCTAGAAACTTTTGCTGGTTCATCTTCGAGCGAAACTGATCGACTTGACGTTTTCCTAGGAAGAAATTCGACATCATCTGACGTTCATCGTGTAATGGGTTTAGGATTAATTAATAGGAGGAAATACATTATGATATTACAGGATCAAGACCTTCGACCGAATGAATTTGCTTTTGTTGTATCACGTGACTATCGATCTGTTACAGCGTTCAGAGTGGGACAAGAAGAAGTTTGCATTAACATACTTTGATTGCTACGGATGGCGCTAAGCACCTTCTGTATGAACTTTGCGAATTTTTGTTCAGGCCTGTAACATCATATACGGTCAATGAATGACAGTAAAACGGACCGTTAACCTTACCATGTAACCATAATAGCCTCTAGTTTGCGCATAATCCTGTTGGAGATGCACAAATATTGAGAAAATGGTGGGAGCAGCAACCACACGTATATAGCGTAGAACCCATCATCTTGATCATGTGGATAGAGAAGTTGCCAGCTATGACCACTTAGCACGTCTGTCGGTCGGCTAGAATCATCGTCCATGACATCTGAAACTGTCAGGCATCTTTCGTAAGGTAAACGCCAGCAGAACCGATCCCCAACAAAATGGTTGACCGTACGTAAGTCAAGACGACGCGTTGAGGTGCTTTCCGTAATCATATGCCACCCTCGATGTTCCCACTTCTCGCGGGCCCATACAGAGTTCATATTGTCCCCAATATGAGCGACCGACACCCTGTCGTGAACAGTCGCATACGGGTAGAGACAGTAGGCGAAGTAGAATCCAATTATGTTCATAACGCACGCTAAATACGAATGTCAGATTTGTCAACAAAACAAGAGCAACCGTTACTGGAATGAAATCCTAAAATGATGTCCATGGGCGGACCATGGGATGCAATGACCTGAATAACTTGGCCTTCATCGTTGTGATATTCTTTGACAGAGGCGATTGCACTGTCAACGTATTTCGTGCGTAAGATCATCTCGTTCGTCATCATGGCAGTTAGAAGCTCGTTATCATCCATCTGAACGATGTTGCCATGTTTGGTTAAATCGATGAAGAGAGAGTAACCTGCTTTCCTCAACGCAGCTTCCAATCCTGCCTGTTTCTTCACATTAACATATAGGTCCAAGTCGCTGTCCTTAAATGACTCAGTATTGTTTACAAAGAGTCCAGTGACCTGAGAGCCTGAAGCTAACACGCCAAAGCGTCTTTGAGCTTCTCGAAAGGACTGGTATCCTTCCTCCGTCAAGAAAAACTTTCGTAGAAGTCTCCGGATTGAGTACTGATGGTAGATGAAGTCAGATACTCTCTCAAAAGCAAGGCGACTACACTTCGTGTAGCAAAGAAAGTCAGTCGGTGCTAAGTAACTGAGAAATATGTGCTCTATTTCCAGTGGCCTGCATAACCTCATAAACGAGCATATCTTTGAGGGAATCTGACGCTTACAGCTTCTGCATTCTCTCCTTTGTCAACTCAAAATAGGTTTCAATAGGTAGAAAGTGCAAGAGAGCGTGCTCGTCGCGAGAAGATGTTACAGTCAAAAAAGGGCCGAAATGATTGAATGAGAACGAAAATAGATTCCTCCAGAGACATGGTTACATACACTGCGATGTTCCATGCATAAATATAACAGAAAACCAGAAAGAATTTTCGATAGATGATAGAAAATAGTAACCAGCTTGCTAATGAAGGCCACGAGAACTCTTCATACTGAGATACGCTGAGGTAATCTATCATGTGAAGTTCCACTTGATTATGTCTTCCTCCTGCCTTTTACATTTACTCGACGAAAACACCGCCAGACATGGTACCAATTCTAACACTTATTTCTTCTCTTTGCATTTGGCCATGGTCAAGAACAGCAATCGCGGTAAATGAGAATCTTCGCCTGGAGACGCCAATCCTGGAAAGAATAAGCACGCTCGTACAGACGATCAGCGCGAGTACATCCTGTTTCAACTTCATATTTGCATGACTTAACAAATTCCGAAGCAGGCTATCGCCCTTATCTACAGCAAGTACGTTAAACTCAGAAAATACATCTTCGTTGTGAGTCTATGTTCACTATTCTGTTGAAGATCCTAGTTACAAACAAAGATTACAGAGATACATATGTCAACTCAGCAATTACAGACCTCAAACCTAATTCGGTAGAGAAGGACAGTCAACAGGAACAGAAAGATAAGCCAACTGGCATATCAAAGTACGTTTCCTACAGTTCATAATATAGCTACACACTCACGACGTACGCCGAAATATAGAGAAGCAGCTTCCTCAACGGTCCTTGCTGTACGACACGAATTGGAAGCTTCTTCTTCTCGGGATACCAATCCCTATCAGCGCATTATCGATTGGTTGATACAGCTAGCACGTGTTCGAGACTACATCAAGTCTAGAGACATCCCAGACAGGGTCCCTACTATCGATGTCGTCTCGCTCTACCAAAATAACCTGCCTGTAATAAGGTAGCGTCGATACCATGTTTTATCGTTTGACTAGCTTACATTCATTCAACAGCCGCATCATGCATATTGCATTCGCACCATCGAAGGACTATTTAATCAATATAGCGCTAAGCGACCCTAAAGAGCTCACTCTGCACTCTGAACACATCGTCCGAACATCAATCTCTTCTCAAAGTTTTTTTATCATTGGTTCGGTCGTTTACAGCGATCTATTTGGACAGAATACGTCGAAACAGATCTGCATCCAGCCACTCCATTTCCTTTGGCCAAGAATAGCAGCGGCTGTAGCTCATGTTTTCGGTATCACCCCGAACTGAGCATTTATGAACAATGGCTATAAGGGTGGACTCTCCTTTACTTCATGGCTCAAGAGTGGGGACGGCAGTGAGTAACGCTTCATAGATGATTGCTTGAACTGTTCCTTACTGTCCCTGTTAGCTACCTCGGGAAGGGCAATTCCTGTCAATGGTAAACACCATGGACCAGGTGCATGTCTTGTTAATCTATAACCGTGTCTTGAGTAACGGTTGGGTAATTGTAGCTATTCGACCACGCAACAAACCAGGTACGTGTATGCGTTTCGCTCTTGTGGAATCTTCTAAGCGAAAGTAACTGTTTTCCCTAGTTCCAGTTTTTGATTGTCGAGCATCATTCAAACTCTTGGCTTATCACACGGCTCCGCCAATCAAGGTTGATCCTGAGAACGGCAGTATCGTGCTCATCATCTTTACCATCGGCTGTTACAAGGAGTTAAGCTACAGCATGGCCTCTTATAATGTTGAGGTCGTTCTCCACTTGGCTGATCCTCCATCTGATACCGACGGGGAAAGGCCTGAGACCCCGCTTCCCGCATATCTTTCGAACTTGGAGCCTATCGGAGTATGCGGGACCCTCGAAGGTGAAGAGCTATTCGAAGTCGACGAAAATGAGGAAGACGATCCATCTGAAAGCGTATACTAACATTTTCCGTTTATGTACAAATAGTGACCACCGTTTCAAGAAAAAGAAATCGTACGATATGTATAGTAGTTCTATTTTCCGAATATTTTTTCTCTGTATGTTAGTTTTAGTAGTAACTGTTTACTTTCTGTGTACAAGTAGTAACTCTCATGAATTCAAGAGCGCTAAACCTCTTACAATACGTGAAACATAAGAGACAGATGAAATAGCGTTTGGCCCTCGTTACAATGACGTACATTTCGAACTAGTTAGTCCTATTTTACCTCCTGTATTGGTCGTACGGAAAAGGCGAGAAACGACCTCGAAACTCCTCATGAACCTCGCTAGACACCCAAACATTCGCTCAAAGTGAAGCAGCTAATCGTGAAAGCTCATCTTCAATAATGTACATTGCCTCTATCTGTTCGTCCTCCGCAGGTCGGAAAACATGCATAGCTACCCAAGCATTTTCCAATGCTGGAAAGTAGTCGTCATCATCCAAGATGGTTAACCATCTCCTCCAAACTCGAGAAGATTGTACTTGAGAGCAGATAGCAACATCTATGGTGAGCTGGGTTACTTGACTTGAGTTACGGAGATGTTGGACAGTTTCCAACATGTTAGCGGTTGCAACATCCGTAAACGTCAAGTGTAGCTCCTGCAGTTCAGAAAGAGGCAGCAACAGAAAAGACCGATGTGTTGCAGAAGGTGTCCCTATCAATTCATGAATCAAACTGTCAAAGTGTATGAGTGATGAACAATGCGTACATCGATGCAACTTCAAGTCAAGCTTGGTTACGGTTTGCCGGCAGAGGGATACAATCTGCTTCACGTATGTCCATACATCATCGTCGACACTGAGCTCAAGACTGATCAGCTTCATGAAACAAGGATGCGCGATCTTCGAGAACTTTATATCTCCCAGGATTTGCTCTTTTCCGTATTCTGTATGATAACAGAAATTGGCCAATGAGAAAGGCAACGCTAGCGGAACTGTACAGGGATGAGGAGAGACAATAACCGTATTAGGGGCCTCTTTAGGGAAGAACAAGCTGTTAAGAGTCGTGAAATGAAGAAGCCAGGTGTAAAGTTCATCGGCGGTGTATATTGAGCCCAGAATCCTACAACTTGTAATGTTCAACCAGTCGGTTTCTAACGACAGGAGTTTGCAGATGTATACTCCATCAACGACTAATGCAAGGGTCTGGTCAGAGGTCAGAAGTCGAATAGCCTTGTCCATATCTGTCGGCCAATACTCTTTACTCTGGGAAATACGAATGGATTTGACGTATGGAACCAAATGACGGGAAGTCGAGAAAAAAAGATATGGCGACTGTTTGGCATGGAAGGGGGTGAGCTCTGTGTTCTGAACCAAATAACCTTGTGCGTGGTGCCGACATTGTCGACACACAAGACTGAGTGAGGCAGCACTCGTCAACGATGTATAGCACGCGAAATCAATAATAAGATTAGTGAGCTCTGTTGGGACTGAAATTGAAGACGAAAATTGAAGAAGCATGAATGTCAGAATGATAACCATGCAGTAACTCACTACCGACTGGACGTAAGATTGCCACGCGGTTACCATGTTGATCTATACGCCACTGTATAAAAATCACTGTGTCTAACCTCTCCGTCACCCCTCCCGCTTGTACTCAAATGACAGCAATTCCTGAAGCGCTTCGAGATTCTGTATTCTCTTGGGACCCAGAACCTCCATCATTTCCAGAGGTACTCGAACAGACGGATTTCGATGACATATTCAGCTGTCTCACACATTGGACAAACTCCGTGTTGAGGTATATGGTAATTACCGATACAACTATGCACCTGTAGATAGATATATTTGTACATATTATTTTCCAAAGCTTCCGCAGCTGGCAGCCACATAGCGCCGCCCGCTCTTTCTTGTTTCCTCAGTTCGTCATCATTACGACTGAGGTATGTTTCGTATTTACTCATTTAATCTACTATTACTTACTCCTGATGTAGCATCTCATTTAGACTTCATCAGGTAATATATTGAGTTCGTCATCATTACGACTGAGCATCTCATTTAGACTTCATCAGGTTATGGGCCCCGTGCTCTAACCGACCTCGATCTCGTGCTCAGACTGTTCCAGACGTCCTCGCCCCTTCGTGCCTCTCTTGTGACCACCATATCAAGGTTTCACTTTGATTCGTGCTTCTTTTTCCCATCCCGGAGTTACACTCTGGTTCCTTTTTGATCCCGGTCTTTTTCTGCTGGCACTGCCACGTCATAGGGGATCACGTGATCAAATCGCCACATCATAGCACATCACGTGACTTCCGTCCGGTCCGAATTCCACTTATTCCTTAATGACCAAACCTGCGGCTGAAACTCCCAGTACTCCTGTTCAGCCTACTCCTCCCACTATGTCATGGGAAATTCCCAATGCTGCTTCTACCTCTTTCTTTCCCAGTAAGAAGGATAGCAAGCTTGTAGGAGAGAGTAATTATATGGTTTGGGCAGCACGAATGCAAACTGCATATCGTATCACAGAATTGTGGGATATTGCTTCCAAGGACTGTCGACCATCAAAGGACAACACATCGGAAACTGCTATCTGGGAGAAGAAGAATCTTGTCGCACTAGGGTTATTACAGAGCTCTCTCAACGACGATCTTGTCGCATTGACAACTCATGAGACTCATGTCTTTTGTATTTGGCAAATGCTTGAATCGCAGATGAGTCAGAAAGGCTCAGGATCTATTCTACTATGGTTCCATCAGCTCACCCGCCCAATGAACCTTAGATCTGACATCTCTGAACACATCACGCACTTCCAGGAAGCCCTCCGACACCTCACAGTTGCTGGATGGGACATCCCTGAGCATATTGCTGCCTGCATCCTCCTCTCCACGCTTCCGCATGATCCCAATGAAGCTGATTCATGGGATGGAACGGTGAAGCAGATCAAAATTGACAAGGACAGCACCACCTCCTCCACTATCAATGTTCTCCTTGATGAGAAACGTCGCTGTGCTGCTGCCAACATCAACAACCAACAAAAGCAGGAATCTGCCATGGCTGCGCTAGATCGCAATGCCAAGTCCCGTGGCAAGCTTTATTGTCATAACTGCCACAAGGAGACCAATCACGTTGCAGCTGACTGTTGGGCACCTGGTGGTGGAAAGGAAGGTCAAGGTCCAAAGAAAAAGTCTAATAGGGGCACTACTAGTAAGCATAAGAGCAAGGAAAGAGCCCGACATGCTATTGATGATGTATCCTCTGCGGAGGAAGATTCCAATGTAATTATGTTTGAGAAAGCTTTCAATACATCTTCTTCCAACTATGATGCATCTGAGAACATTGAGAATCAAGCGACAAAGGACCAAGCATACAATGCATGTACTGCTGGCCAGTCAGCCATCATCATTGACTCTGGAACATCCTCACATATTCACTCCAATTGATCCGATTTCAAATCTCTCTCATCCTCGTCTGGCAACATCAATGGTTTTGGCAATGGAAAGAGGAAAATTGAGGGGAGAGGCAAATTTCAAGTCACCGCCAAGCTACCAAAGAAGGGTTGTGCTCGTCTAAAGCTGAAGGATACCTGCTTCGTGCCGGATTCTCATCCAAGTCTGATCTCTGTATCAAGACTTGATGATGCCAAATGCTATACTCTCTTTGGAAATGGTAAATGTGTCACCTTTGAAAAGGACAACCATGGTAAACTCATGCGAGATGCTTTGGCAAAGGAAAATGTCATGTTTACTGCCACTAAGCAGTCTGACCGCCTCTACCACCTTGATGTTCCAGGATCATTTACGGATACCTCATATAATATGACAACCTCCCCAAAGCCAACAAAACTGCAATCCCTCCATGAAATGTTGGGACATCTTGGCCATCGCAATATCAAAGGCATGGTTAAGAAAGGAAATGTTTTGGGAATACGCCTTTCTACAAAGGAGTTGTCTGAGGATCCAGGCATTTGCGCAGCATGCGCACAAGGCAAGAGCAAGCGTGCTTCATTCCCACCCAGGGGGAGTGACTTAGCTAAAGATATTCTTGACCTTGTTCATTTGGATCTATGGGGACCTGCCCTGGTCCAGTCATTCCATGGATACCGCTATCTATACACCTTTACCGATGATGCTAAACGTTGGGTCTGGGTTTATTTCTTACGGAGAAAGAGTGAAGCCTTTGAAGTCTTCAAGGACTGGCTTGTTGAACAGGAGAGAGCGACTGGTAGAAAGCTTAAAAAGTACCAAGTCGACAATGGTGGAGAGTTTATCACCAACGAGTGGAAGAAATTCATGCGAGAGCATGGAATTCATTTCCAAACCTCTTCTCCAAATACTCCTGAGCAAAATGGCATAGCTGAAAGCTTGAACCATGTTATCTTTGACCGAGTTCGTGCCATTCTCATTGATTCTGGTCTTCCGATGTTCCTATGGCCTCATGCTGTACTCTATATCATCTGGAACAAGAACCGGAACCCCTCCTCTGCTCTCCATGGTATTACCCCCTACCAGGCTCGCTATGGCAAGCCACCCGACCTTAAAAACATACATCATTTTGGTGCTAGAGCGTTCCTTCATATTGATAAGTCTCAAAGGAACAACAAGCTTGCCCCGAGAGCCACAGAATGCATATTTGTAGGCTACTCTGAGACTCAAAAAGCCTTCAAGGTTTATCTGCCTGAGAGACATAAATTCCAAAACTCAGTGCATGTCAAGGTGGACGATACAATTATTGGATTCAGTCGTAAGACTGAGGGGGAGAACACTACTCCAACTGATTATTCTGCTTTCAAACCTCAAACGGATGAAGATGAAGATGAAGACAGTCTTACACCTTCTCCTGAGTCTACCAACAAACCTTTAGAAGCACAACCTGTCTCTGAGATACCACTCAAGCATCAACGGAAACCAAAAGAACGGCCCCCACCTCGCAATAAGTCAAAGCGCATACAGGGATTGCAGCCTGATGATTCAGCTCCAACTGACCCTCCATTGGATGAACCTGATGCTGCTCCAGGGGGAGTATCTATACCTGTTAATGAGCCTGAAGATGAGCTTATCTCAGAGACCACTCAAATTGCAGTTGCCATGTCTGCTTTCACAAATGAAATTGCAGAGTTAACAGATGAAGAGACAAAGAGGGAGCCTCGCAACTATAAAGAAGCAATGAGCTCTCCTGACTGTGATCTCTGGGAGGATGCCATGTGGTCTGAATTCAGCAAGGTTACAGCTGCTGGAACTTACAATCTGGTTGACTTGCCTGCTGGGTTCAAAGCCCTTGGCAGCACTTGGGCATTCAGAATCAAGCAAGATGAGACACATGCTATCACTGAGTATAAGGCTTGTATCTGTGTCCAGGGGTTCACCCAAGTACCTGGGATTGATTACTCTAACACATATGCTCCTACCTCCAAGATTGAAGTTGTGTGCCTACTCCTTTCTATGGCTGCCATTCATGATTGGGAATTCCATACTGTTGATGTCAATTCTGCTTTCCTGAACAGTGAGCTACCACGTGACCAGCCTGCTGTGTACATGAAACAGCCTGAAGGTTTTGTCGTTGAAGGCCAAGAGAATAAAGTCTGGGAACTGCTGAAAGCCCTCTACGGTCTGAAGCAAGCTGCCCGCCTCTGGTATGACAAACTTAAGAAAATCATGATCAAATTAGGGTTCAAAATCTGCATCTGTGACCCTTGTGTCTTCATCCGTGTACGGTCTGGACAACTTTCCATTGTTTCCTGTCATGTTGACGATTTCGGTCTCTTCTGCAATTCTGTAGCTGAAGTCAACCTGCTCAAATCAGAAATACGTGAACATGTCAAAATCAAGGATGGTGGTGAAGGACATTTCCTTCTTGGCATTGAAATCATTCGTGACCGGAAAGCTCGTACCATCTCTCTCTCCCATCGCCATTATATTGAGGATCTAGCTGAGCGCTTCTGCCTTAATACTGGTAGAGACATTTGGACTCCAATGAATCCCTCCATCAAATTGTCCAAGAATGACTGTCCAGAGACTAAGGAGGACATTGAGTACATGAAGACTGTTCCCTATCAATCTGCTGTTGGTGGTTTGATGCATGCTGCTATCATGACCCGTCCTCATCTGGCTTTCCCAACACACAAGGTTGCACAGTTCATGCAAAACCCTGGTAAAGCTCATTGGCATGCAGTTCAGCGCATCATTCGTTATGCATACACCACTCGCAATAATGTCCTTACTCTAGGGGGAGCTTCTCCAAAGCCAGGAGTCTCTCCACTCTATGCATATTGCGATGCAGATTTTGCCAATGAAAAAGATCACGCTCGTTCAGTGTCTGGCTATGCCCTGTTCTATGGAAATCAAGGTGCATTTGCTTGGTCAGCTAAGAAACAGACTGCTACTGCCCTCTCTACTGGTGAGGCTGAGTACTACTCAGGCACTCATGGTGGATGTGAAGTTCTTTGGATCCGCCAATTCCTTTGTGAGATTGGGTTCAAAGAATCAGCACCAACTCCTCTCAAAATTGACAGTACTTCTGCCATTCGTACCATTGAAACTCCAGATCAAGTCAGTAATCGCACCAAGCATATCAACGTTGCATACCACTGGATTCGTGAAGCAGTGAAGGCGAAGATCATGCAACCAGAGTATGTGCCAACAGAGGATAATGTTGCTGACATTTGTACCAAGTCTTTGATGAGACCAAAGCATGAAAAATTCTCTCAAATGCTGGGCATGCATCCTCGCCAGGATGCGAGTTGAGGGGGAGTGTTGAGGTATATGGTAATTACCGATACAACTACACACCTGTAGATAGATATATTTGTACATATTATTTTCCAAAGCTTCCGCAGCCAGCAGCCACATAGTGCTGCCTGCTCTTTCTTGTTTCCTCAGTTCATCATCATTACGACTGAGGTATGTTTCATATTTACTCATTTAATCTACTATTACTTACTCCTGATGTAGCATCTCATTTAGACTTCATCAGGTAATATATTGAGTTCATCATCATTACGACTGAGCATCTCATTTAGACTTCATCACTCCGTGGAAAGTTTTGAAACGACGACTCCTTGGCTTTTCCCTTCAAGCAGCTCGGCAACTGCTCATCCTTTGTCAGGAACCGCACTAATGGACATTATGGGGCAGCCTCATATCTTGTCGTCTCCGTCTGTACCTCGAAATGCTTTAGCACAAATTCCTCCTCATGGCTGGCAACAGCCTCAGGTTGCTCAGGTGGCCAGTGACACTCCTACGTCTGCTAATACCTCAATTATGGGAGGAACAGCAATGGACAAGGGATACCAGTTCGTCGATGTCAACCAGCCCACATATGTTTCTTCCCCTGCCACCGTATCTCCATATCATCTACAACCACATTCACCAGTTCCCACACCCAGCGCGACACACGATGTAGAGAACCCCCTGGCGGACAAGGCTCACGACGAGAAACACTTCCAGCTCATTGACCCCACCGAGGTCCTGGGATATTTCTGCACCGCACGTGCCGTTACGTTCTCTGAGACATTGAACGTAGACGTCCCCCGTAAATCCATTACGGACAGCGATCCCGTTCAAGGTGTCTACCACTGGAAAAGATGTCCCGTCGCGGTACGCCAATCAAATTAATTGTCGACGTCTACATTCAACAATCAATATAGGTACCTTGAGTCAGTGATTCCACTTGAAAGAAAGCATACCATGCACTTTTACTATCTCAGGCGAGTTTTAACCGACATCATAAGTCTGTACTAACACCCTATAGTTCTACAAACTCGCCAATCGTTACTATGGCGAGTTTCCAACTAAAAATGCATACACAAATTGGCAGCGAGAAACATCCGAATGGCTACTGGATATTTACGTTCTTTTGCACGCCATGGGCCTGAGAGAACGACGTCTTGCTGACATTGTTTGTCCCAAGCCTGTAAGATCACAAATGATTCTTCACAATCTTGGTTTTGCCCCCGGAGAGAAGCGAGCCAGAAGCTTTGCGTATAGGTTTTCAGAAATGGTAAACTGGACAGTGTGGCCAGTGCTAATGTCTTCGAGGGTACGCTGTTATTTGCAAGCATACCAGGCATTTTAAAGCTGATGAAAGTGACGTTCAGTGCGATTTCTGTCACGAGAACACACGAATATGCTACTACACAAATCCCGACCTTGAACCTACCACGTGTCGACAATGTGCACTGGCCAAAACGGCTTGCTCTAACCAGAATGTACCCCTCGATAACGACACTTATTTCACCGTAACTACAGACCGCCTAATTTTGGCGAAAGCATTCAAATATGTTGCTCAACGACTCGAGGCCACTGCTCCCGACCAACACCTCCGAGATTTGATGATTGACATGCTATATTCTGCGTGGTCCCTGCCAGTTTAGTTGGAGGGCAGCATGAATTTGTTCGTTCATAATCTTTAATTTGCACTCGAGCCTCTGTAATTATATTTCTTCCCTCTATCTCAACGTATGTACTTTGTAACTGATTTATTTATTTTTCTTTTGATTTAATGTAATTATGTCTTTAAACTGTAAATTGCTAAGTAAATTGTGAAAATATATATATTAATGCGGATTATGTTTGATTGCTTAATAATCACAGACCTATGACGTTCCTGAACATATTTGCTTGTTGCTTCTCGACCATGATGATTACTATTTCACACGAGAATCTACGGCTGAACATGCGTCATCACTGTACAGACATTACTGTACACCCTACACGTCCTCTTTTTAACACCGATTTCCTCATTGCAGCATCGGTTCTTGTTTGGCCCGACCTCGACCCTTTCGAGATAGCTGACGATGAAGATGAAGAAGAGGACGACGATCCAGACTCTCAAGTAACTCATTTGGCACTAGAGGGCGAGTTTGGCGACTACGAGAATAGCTGCCCGTTGGATCTCCTAACAAGTCCGTTACCGTCGTTGCATACCATCGAGCTTAATTCCATCGCACTCAAAAGTAGACGAGACCGTGAATATTTCCTCGACGATTTGAAGAGGCTGACCATCTGGGACTGCCACGTATCAACCCAAGGATTGTTCATTTTATTGCGCAGTACGACGACCTTAACTCACTTCGTGTTTGGTGGAAGACGAGCACGAGTGGTCGAAGACTCAAATGACCCTCTGACGCAGCCTGTAATTCCACCGCCTTCATTTCCACGTAGCTTGCAGTTCTTGCATCTGAACTTGTGTGCTCTCGTCAATTGGCAGGGAAGCTCGATAGATAACCCGCTTCGCTCGCGAATAATTTCGTGGCTGGTGCATCTTCACGGACCCCTGTCATTGACTACTTTAGAGTGCAAAGTATTCACCAACGACGTCCATATACCAAGAAAGATAATTACTCTTGCGGAAGGTAACTTGCGAAATTTGAGTATGAACTTCTTGGGCACGTCATGTATCTTCTTATTTAGCTCTGTATCTGACGCTATGACGACAGAAACTCACGTCGGAAGTGCCTACATCTATCTCGGCTACTTGCAGACCCTTCAGCGACTGGACGTCTTGTGCGTAGAATCTCGAGTCGCCGACGTTATCGAGATGTTACGCTCCATCATCACCACTACTTTCCGATGTCTGTCGTTGTACATTCCGTTAACCTCATTCGACTTGTCATTTGCATTGCTGAATGTCCTCAACATTGCTACTCAGCAGGGTGTTTTGAATAACGACCGACAGATACACATATACCTCATATGCCCGGACAAAAGTCAACAAGCAGAGATGAGACAGATCTATGGAGGTATTATAATCGGACGTCTGTTCAACGTCGTAGCTCTGGGTCGCTTAACAGTCCATTGGTTCTCCGATGATGGTTTTGTTGATAAGTTTTGTAGCTGTCCAGGTATGTATACTGTTCACTGTACATATCGAACGGACTAACACCGATGAAATGTAGAATGGAATTGCGTTAGTTCTTGAAGTACTACAAAAATTTGTATATCTACGAAATGGTACTGTAAAATAACACGAATTATGATAACATTGCTTTGACAGACATGCCCTCCCTATTAAGACGTCGAGTCTGATTCTACTATAAGTATCGGTCACTATGGGGTTCACGCGCAGGCTTGTTAACGTACCGTAAGATTCCTCACTTTCAGATTCTGGGAAGAAAACGCTCCACGGGTCTGGGTGACTATTTACCGGGTAGAGTTCTCCCAACGCGGCAGCCACAATTTGTACGACGGATCTAATTTGAACAACCTCTACCGGTGGCTTCATTACCGGTTCACTACATGTCAGACAGGAAAAGACGGGTTCGTAATGATTGTCAGGACGTTCTTCGAGTTTTAATCGAAACCACTCTTCGATACAGGTCTGACAGAATATATGGGCACAATCCCGCAGACTGACAGTTTGGTTATATAAACGTCTCCTCGTAATCCGAGGTAAGGTCACTCACATGCAAGGATACCACATAATCTTTCTACAATTGTCGCAAAGGATGTCGTTGTCAAGATCTGAGGGATCCTATACATCGACTGATAAGATACCCGCAATGAGACGAAAGAAGAAGACTGAGTACTATTTTCGGTTTATCATCCTCCCTTCGGATTTCTTTTAACTCTGCATCATAGCAAGCAAGCAACCTTTCTGCCTTTTCTTGAGCTGCCTCTGCGTCTCTCGAATTTTGACGGATTTCAACTAGCTGCGTGTCGTAGCACGCGAGTAGCTCTTCAAGTTTGACTCGAGCATCATTCGCGTTACTGGCCTCCTAACGGTGTAATGAGTATCACATCCTGAGAACGAAAACAGAATAATACCGTTTTTAAACACTCGATCTCCCTTGTCAGTTCCAAAATTTTCTTCCTTTGTGTAGCTTCATCTGAGTATAGCACTGGTGCCGGCGTATAAGCGGCGTGTTTATTCGACTTATAGGATGTAGACGACATATCAGAGATGATATTAGAGAAGTAAACACGCTGTGAGAAGACTTAAATACTTTCAGTCTGGACCTCCACGTGACGAACGTAATTTCCATCAGGGAAGTTCAACAACGTGACCTTTGACGTAACACAGGACCTCCAGAGTCGCTGCTTGCTTCACTCATCCACAATGATCACCGTGTCTCATAGAGCACTTCGCCTGAATATGCGGCACCGGTGTGAAGCAACTGACCATCCCATACGCCCCATACTCAGTTCTGATTTTCTCGTTGCCGCTTCTCTTATCGCATGGCCCGACCTAGACCCTTTGGAGATAGCTGGCGACGAAGCTGACGAGGAAACACAAGAAGAACCGGAATCAGAAGTGACGCATTTACTGGTATATGGCGAGTTCGACAACTTTGAGAACTCCTGTCCTTTGGGGCTGTTAACAAAGCCGTTGCCTCTATTACACACCGTCCAACTACAGTCAGTCGAACTCACGTCAATACACAACATCGAGTATAACCTTGACGACTTGAAGCGTCTGTCTATATGGAATAGCCATGTTTCGCCACAAGGCTTATTTCTTCTACTCCGGAGCACAACATCGTTAACCCATCTAGCATTAGGTGGAAAGGATACTCAAGTAATCAACGATTCGAACGATCCATTAACCCAGCCGGTCGTTCCACCCCCTTCCTTCCCACCAACTTTGCAGTTTCTACATTTAAACACATGCGCTCTCATCAATTGGCAAGGAAGCATGGACAACCCACTACGCCCACGAATACTTTCATGGCTGGGGCGTCTTCATGGTTCTCTGTCATTGACTGCTTTTGAGTGCAAAGTGTTCACGAACGATGTGCGCCTGCCCACAAAGATAATATCTCTAGCAGAAGGGACCCTACAAAAACTGAGTCTCTTCTTTGTTGGTGCGTACCTTGCGAGCAATTATTAAAGAGGTTATGTTATCTTAACTAATATACAGAAACCCACGTCGGGAGCGCGTACATATATCTCGGACGTCTGCAAAGACTACAGAGACTCGATGTTTTGTGTCTGGAATCTAGACTCTCCGATGTCATCGACATGTTACGTTCTATCACGACCCCTACCTTCCAACAAATCTCTATCTATGTGCCTCTCACGTCATTTGATTTGTCCTTCGCCTCATTGAACGCTCTGAACATCGCAGTGCACCAGGGAAGGCTCTTGTCCGATCCTCACGTCAACATTTATCTATTATCTACCAACATATCTCAACGAGACAATTTAAAAACTGTGTACGGCGGAATAATTCAAGGTCGACTATTTCGAGTTCAGGAGTTAGGACGGTTGACAGTCAATTGGTTCTTTGATGATGACTTTGTGTGGAAGTTCCGCGCTTGTCCAGGTAAGCATCTATTCCAGTCAAAATTCAGTTCATCACTCATACTATATTAGTATGGTACTGCGCCTATGATTGACGAGAAGAACAGCATACAAATGTTGCAGTGGATACGACTTCTTGAACCTCACGTGCTGACGGACAAATGTACATTACGAGCATGAATTCAAACGAGCAATATGTCTCACATCTTCATCACCGTACCCCTAATGACCTCGAATAGCGACACCGCCATGCGAGCCAGTAAGTACTGCACAACGACGAGCTGACCATGATCACGAGAATTTTCCAGCTACTGAAGAGCCAGATACGAATAATAGCGAGTGGGTAGCTTCGAGACGCACTGTTATCAATGGTGCGACGCGGCCTATGTTCCCTACTAGCAGTGCAGCGACTGCAGTATTAGTTGGCGGTCCCACATTCCACACCATGTGGAGGGCACGTTCTGGAGAAAGTAGCCATCGGAATACTTACGTAGGAGACGCAGGGTTTTCAGCTGCTGCTGCTGCTGCAAGACATACGGAGATTGCAGTACCAAACAGCAACAACCATTCGCCCGCTGTTCCTTCCGAACCGCTTCACCAGTTACAG
Source organism: Armillaria gallica (assembly GCA_037576215.1). Lineage (NCBI taxonomy): Eukaryota > Fungi > Basidiomycota > Agaricomycetes > Agaricales > Physalacriaceae > Armillaria > Armillaria gallica. The sequence goes on along the minus strand of JBANDB010000016.1, from coordinate 465,195 downwards.
TCGCAAACAGATAGAGCTGGAGCTTCGACCGAGAGCATAACACTGGACGACAACGCTGACCTAGATGTATATCTTATTCCATCCGACAACCGTGCAATGCTGAAATAACGCACTAGGTTCCTCGATTGGATCGACATCTTTTAGCCGCTATATTTCGGTACATAGCAAACGAGCTCGATAGTGCAGTTCCTAATGACGACTTACGCGAACTGGTCGCTGCAATGTCGTACTTGCTCCGTTACACGACTTCATGAAAGGTGTGTAGTCACTCTAATCTGCATAGAATAGACATTTCACGCTACTCTCTTTCCGAATAGTAACGTACAAGTGATAAAGTCAAAGTAAATGTGTGGAAAGCACCGTGTAAATTTATAATATTAAAAATCAGCATCCGTCGTACTTATATTATCCCGATGAGAAGATACTACAGCGATACAGAAATGAGACGTACAATACATGCTCTTGATCTCCAGAACGACCGACGTACGCCTTGGAATACTCCGAGACTCGTTTCTCGAAGAAATTGGTCTTCCCTTCCAGTGATATCATCTCGATAAAATCAAAAGGATTGGTCGAGTGATAGACTCGGTCGCTTCCCATATCTACGAGCAATCGATCCGTCACAAACTTGATATATTCAATCATACCGCTAGCGTTCATCCCAAGAATGGGTAACTTCAATGCATCTGCATAAGTAATGAACCCGTGAAGCGCGAGTGAGCAAAAGATAATAACCTTGCCAGAACAATTGTTCAACCTCGGACGCCTCGATAATGATAGCTCATAGCTCTTCTTCCTTTGGCCGATTCCTCAACTGTGAAAACACATAACAAGCAAACTGAGTGTGTAGTGCTTCATCGCGAGCGATTAGTTCGTTGGAGAACGTAAACCCAGGCATCAAGCCCCTCTTCTTCAGCCAGAATATAGTGGCGAATGAACCTGAGAAAAAAATTCCCTCTACTGCAGCGAAAGCAGCAATTCGAGTGGCAAACGACCGCTCGCTTTTGATCCACTTCATCGCCCATGCAGCTTTCCTTTTTACAGCTGGGATTTCGGCAAAGGCGTGGAAAAGCAAATTACGCTCCTGTGCATCTCGGATAAACGTATCAATTAACAGAGAGTAGACCTCCCAATGTACATTCTCAATCATCACCTGAAACCCGTAGAATAGCCTAAATTCTGGAACTTGAACCTCGCACATGAACCGTTCGACTAGGTTCTCGCCGACAATTGAGTCAGCAGTGGCAAAGAAGGCAAGAACATGACGAAACATCGTTCGTTCTTCCTCTGTAAGAGAGGTTTCCCATTGAACGCGGTCTGACGCGAGATTCATTTCTTCTGCGGACCAAACTGATGCCTGAGCTTTCTTGTAGAAGTCATACGCCTGTGAAAGCAATAAGCAATAAGACTATGTCACTGTAAATAAACTCATACCTCAGGATATCGAATAGGTAGAAGAACAAGACGTTCTTCAGAAGCTGAAAGGACGGGTTCGATGGGATAATCTGAACTTTTAGGTGTATCGGTCATACTGGTACAAGGTACAATGGAAGTATTTCTGAGACATCACCACCGCGTGTTCGACAAATCGGAGAACCCCGGGAAAGAATCGGGGACCCCGGTGCCTGCACCGCTACGATACTAATAGTATGACCTCCAAAAGGCAATCACCCGTTACATGGATCTACAGAAGGGTAACGTGAGCCGCAGCACGAAAAAGTCGGAAGTGGAACCGTACCAAAAATTCCAACTTCAGATCGTCCGCACGCTTCCTGTAAGCCTGAATGGCATCTCGGTATTTGTCAACGCAGAAAACGCCTTTGATGCCATCGTTCTTGCGCTTAGTATCCTTCAAATCTTGAGCCATGCCTTGGAGATACCTGTAACCAGACCGTTGAGTGGCTGTTCAGGAAGGATGGCCGACGAAAAGGGCAACACCCTTCCATTTCCCCGCAAATCCCCATAAAATAGGGAGCTCCCTGCTCTCCATGCATACGAACGAGGCTATTCATGACAACGATTGTGTTTGCGATGCCCCCACAGAGCTCCTTGGCATCCTCCTTATTCTTCTCTTTTTGCTATGAAACACGTAAGCGACAACATACATACAGCCAAGAATGTTAAAACGAACCTCAAGTAGCTCGAAGACGAGTACGGCAACCTTGGCCACATTCTCGAGGTACGGAACACTGTCGCCAGCAGCTTCGGCGAGACGTGCGACTGTGAGACAGGCGTTGAGTGCGGACATGGTGGTTGGTGGTAAGAATTGTGCTGTAGAGGGCGATGCAGAAGCGCGCACCAACTCGCAGAATTGCAGCGCTGTGGCATTACGAAAAGGTGCGTTAGAATCTGCTAAGATAATTAAAGAACGTAATGATGACGGAAACTTACCAAAAGCAACATCCCTTGCCAAGTGAATAGGAACTTGCAGACATCTGCAGCGTGAACAGCGATTTACCGTGTCTGGAGGTATGGTCGCTTTGTATGTCCTCGAGGCCGTCGCCATAATGTTGGGAGGGCTCGGTACCCAAGATAGCATAAAGCCGCTCATGAACAGGGTATGCCTGACGAAGGAGAACAAAAGAAAACAAGATATATTTAGTAAAAATTCGAAGATGAGAACAGTGCGAGACGCACTCGATGTCTATCCATAAAGCATCATAAAATGGTATTGCAGCATCTTCACCGAATACCCGCTACCATTCCTGCCTACTTTGATGCCCGAGATCGATTAGCTAACGGTATAGGCGGTGCATCTTGGTCAACTTCTGAAGGTCCGTGTCTGGTCAAGAAGGGCAATCATCCCCACATCCGTTGAACGACGCCGGATGCCGAAGGCCGCACGCGGACCAAACAAGGTTCAGAGGATACAGGCGTCGTTGAGCTTCGAAGATTTCTGGTACATGCCTAGGGCTTCTCACGGCAATGTCCAATAAGAGTATAAGAGTGATGAGATGAGCGCTCAGCGTAGGCGGGGCGAATGGGAAGAAGACACGAAACTGCGAAGTACGCATAGATCTGAGCCCAGGACCTATGCGCGCCTGTTGACAAAATCAAAATCATGATAATCGACAGTGAGTAGTCAACGCACGGATGGTGAAGCAATTCCGCTCGCGCCCAGCCTGGGTCCGTCGCCTGGCTCAGATTGCAAGTCCATCAAGGAATCAGAGGGAATGCAGTGGCCTTTGTAGCTAGCTCTGACTCTTGCAGTTTCATCTTCGTCGTAGTTTTATCGTGGCGGCTGGACCACGGGCACACGATGGGGTGTTGGTGATACGGAGGAGGAAGTGGGTGAGTAGCAGAGTAAAATCTGAATGTTCCCACGCCATCAACGCGATTTTTCGTCGGGCCGGATAGACCGTTCTTCCCATCTCGATTCTCGATTCCAACCTCGTAACTTGGTCCGACGGTCTGACTCTCTTTCAACGATTATTTCTCCGACCTCTAGTACGTTTGTGTTCTCCTATGTGCCCTTCCCTTAGAACCGACTCAGTACATCACGTCAGCAATAGGGAAAGTTCAAGGAAAGTTAGGTTTTCCCTGCTGCGGCAAACACCGCTATCACGATAGTCCTCTGTTTCGATTCGCTAACTTTGTTTTTCCTCTGTCTTTCCCTTTCGATTACGTCGATCTGCTTGTCCTAAAACTTAGCTTCACCCTTCATGCATTCATGACTCTATCAGAACCATCTCATCAGACGATTGGCATTAGAGAGAGTAGCGTCGCATCATGTATCTCTTGGTGCGTCGTTCAAGTCCTCGCTGCCATGTTCATCTTTGTACAAGACGAAGAACTCCCAGTCAGAGATTTACGATACAAGCTGAGTGCTGAGTACCTTTATGTCCCGTTCTTAATGTCACGTTCAACAGACTTCAGGCTACCAAAAGACGTGGCTTGTCTAGTTATGTTCCCTTTTTACACCAATAAGCTTCAGCTCACTCCCTGAATCTCATCTTTCTTGGTTAGTATCCATTATGGTCGCGGTTTTCGGTCATCTTATCTCATTCTACAGCACCTCTTCCTCATGCCACAGAGCTTAGAGCTTGACGCGCTTATGGACTGCATCGTCCAATACGGCATACGTCTTACCACCTACCACTATACCTAGCCTCAACGCCTGTCTTCAATTCGCCAGCCTCGTCGAAGCCTCTGGTATCCCGTATATCGCCAAACTCGCCAAGGTTCTCGTTCGTAATGGAGCTCCTAGAGGTTCGTACACCAGTGTGACTTTTTACCTCAGATTCTTACCCCATCCGTTCGTATAGCAAGAGGAAAGAACAAGAAGGACATCAAAGATCTGTGTGATAGCATCGCGAACACGGTTGTTGTTATCAACGCTTTGGTCAGTACGCTCGAGGAAGTGGGAGCTACGTACTTTATAGATACCTGTGCGGAGATGGAAGAGTAAGTCGTGGTGCTGCATATTTGAATTTGTGAATAACAGTCGACCGATAGGTATCTGACAAGCCTAGCCCAAGATTTGAAGGGCGAGTTCTAGCACAAACACGGCGGGATCAGGGGCCTCTTTCAAACGAAAGAGCTCCAAGACGCCATTCAGGATTATATAATTCGTGTAGCAGACTTGAAAACCGAATTTTTGGTAGTCTTCCACATTCTACTTTTCGATAAAGATATTTTGACTATGGTATTCTGCAGATGCACGTAAAGGGGAACTGCATGTTGATACTCGTCACGGTTCGGGACATGCAGCAGGGTATGGCGGCGCTTATCATGACCGGGATCCAGAACAAGGAGAAGACACCCCCGGAGGGGAGACTTCGTGATACACATTGGCAATTTTTTTTTGGTTCGAGATTAGAGCTTGATCGCAATGTCTACCGAATCGTAATGGGCCGATTGCACTGGATAGAAACCCCGCTCCATCCTGAAGGTATATTTTCAGTCTTCCTCTTTACCATATTGTAGAATATCCACTCTAAAATGCTGTGATCTGGCTAAGGCATTTGATACCGACTACAATTGGAGTAAGTATTATGGTAAGGCGCGACTCGTAATGTATCCGAGTCTACTATCAGGCCAGATTAGAACCAAATTTTTCTTGGTGTGATGCATAGTCAACAACGCAGTGGATAGAAATGTACATCATTATGGCAAAATTGAAAGACCTGAATGCGTGGAGACGACCCTCTGCCTACTTTACGCTTCAGGGAATGACCCAACATTCGTACAAGAGCCTATCTGGTGGCTGAATCTCTCGACTACTTACGGACAGGCCGAGAATCCTAGTCGACGCTCTTAACTCTTCCACAATGATTTTATCCCTAGATGACATGAGTATCGGAAGGTAATGGTTGACTATCCCGAAAATGTACTGTGAGTAGCTAGATGCGAAGTCGAATACAATGTAGTCTGTCCTAGATGGAGGACAGTATGTTTTCTGGAAGGAATGATAAATACAATGTACTCGGTTGCCAATATGCAGGGAGGGTTTTATATTAACCCTCACACCATATCAATGGGTCCGGATACTACACCAACAAGCGCGCTTCCAAATCAGGATAACAAAGACCAAAACGGCTGTGATTGCAACAGGCTTTTTCGGCATTCCGAAAATGACTTCCGCCGACTGACGCACAGCAGCTTGAGACATGGCATTTTCCAAAAGGCAATGTATCTGTGTGACCTGCAAATGGCAGTCACCCACTGAATGGATCTACAGCGGAATGTTGAGATACGGCAGGTACAAAATTGGCATGGGAAGCATTACCAAAAAGTCCGTTTTCAAGTCATCTACACGCTTCCTGTAAGCCTGGATGGCGTCTCGGTATTTGTCAACGCAGAAGACGCCTTTGATGCCACGGTGCTTGCGCTTAGCATCCTTTAAATCTTGAGCCATGCCTTGAAGATACCTATAGCCACACCTTTCAGTAGCTGTTAAGGCAAAACAGTCAACGGAAGATGAGACCCACCCCTCCATCTCCCCACAAATCCCTATAAAATTGGGAGCTCCATGCTCTCCTTGCATGCGAACGAGGGTATCGATGACAACGATCGTGTTTGCGATGCTCTCACAGAGCTCCTTGGCATCCTCCTTATTCTTTCCTTTTTTCTATGAAACACGTAAGCGACAAATCCATACAGCCAAGACTGTTAAAACGAACCTCAAGTAGCTCGAAGACGAGTACGGCTACCTTGGCCACATTCTCAAGGTACGGAACACTGTCGCCAGCAGCTTCGGCTAGACGTGCGACTGTGAGGCAGGCGTTGAGGGCGGTCATGGTGGTTGGTGGTAAGACTTGTGCTGTAGAGGGCAATGCAGAAGCGCGCGCCAACTCGCAGAATTGCGGCGCTGCGGCATTATGAAAAGGTGCGCCAGAACCTGATAAGATAACGAAACAACGTAAGGATGACGGAAACTTACCAAAAGCAATATCCGTTGACAACTGAATAGGAACTTGCAGACGTCTGCAAGGCGAACGACGATTTCGGATTTACCACGTCTGGAGATATGGTCGCTATGTGCTTCCTCGAGGCCGTCGCTATGATATTGGAATGCTGGATACCCCGGATGATATGAAATCGCTCATGAATTGCGTACGCCCGACGAAGGAGATTCTAAGAAAAAGAAAACACATTCAGTGAAAGATCGAGAATAAAATGAGGGAGACACACTCGATGTCTATCCCTAAAGCATCACAAAATGGTATTGCAGCACCTTCACCGAATACCTGCTACCCTTTCTGCCTACATGGATGCCCGACATCAAATAGCTAACTATATTCCAGGCGGTGTATCTTGGTACCATATCTGGTCAAGAAGGGCAATTATCCCCATATCCGTCGAACGACGCCAGATGCTGAAGGTCGCACGTGGAACAAACAAGGTCTAGAGGATGCAGGCGTCATTGAGTGTAGCCCATTTTTCTGGTGTGTGCCTCGGGCTTCCCATGGCAATGTACAGATTAGTGATGAGACGAGCGTAGACAGGTCCAACGGGAAGAAGACACGAAACTGCGAAGTATGCATTGGTCTGAGGCCAGGCTATATGCGCACCTGTTAACCAAGTCGAAATGATGAAGATAAGTCGTTCGTGACCAGTGAACGCACGTTGAACTGTGGTATAACCATAATGCGGTTGGAGTCGAAGCTGATCAGTAAGCGCACGCTTAATTTCGGTCTACCCCCTGTTTCCGGTTGCAATTCTATCGTTGAAGCCTTTGTGACGGCTGTTGCTCTTGCAGTTCCATGTCGACGGTAGTGCTAGGTCAAGGAATATTCGTCTCGTGTCAGTAGGGATAGAGGGGGAGGATAGTCAGATTATCGACGATGAGGTGGGCGACAGAGTAAAACCTGGACGTTCCCACACCATCAACGCGATTTCGGGCCAGAAAGGCAGTCTTGACTCCAACCTTGTCAATTTAGTCACTGGGCAGCTGAGGTGACTGTATGCACCTGTCCATTCAGCGTCGATGTCTGCTTACAAGTTGGAAGCATGTCATTCCCTAGAACGAATCAGATATGAGAACGCCAGAGGAAAACAAGAAAGCCGCGTGCTGACCGCTCCGGGCTTCTGGCTCCCGAAGCCAAGGCATTGGTTTTCATACAAAAGCGACTACAGCTATCTCCATATATAGAACACGCCCGTCTGCGCACGTATCCTAGATGGTCGATCCGGTCACAATATTCTTGAGGGCATTTATAGCAGAGGCGTCGTGGCAACATCTCTATCAAGCAGTTGACCTTGCTTGTCGCCATCCGTGTAAACTTTCTCGAAACCTCCACAAACAGTTCATAATCTCGACAGGATTCGGTTTCCCACATGGCGGGGAGAATATTGAATGCATATAACATAGGAAACGACATTGGGCATGTGATAGGTACTAGTACCGGACGGCGTCTATCAGAGACGCGTTTAGGGGCATCATAAGGAAACGATGCTCACCTTTGGTACATGAGGAAATTCAAAAAAGAAATTGTCACATAAACCCTGAATCGTTCATTGTCAGGACTGACGACGGCAACGGGAGACTGGAAATGTACCTACAGCCATGAAAAGTGTTGGATGTTACTTCAACACCCCTAGCGAGAATGCTATGGAGGTATATCGTTAGCGAAGTACAAAAGGATGATGAGTCGCCCTAACCTTGGCTTCACGCCGTTTCCAGTAGCTCAATCAGACATTTCCTCGCCCTCTCCAACACCTCCAGCCAATCATACGCCAACCTCCCACATCGGGACACTTCTCCGTCCAATAAGCAAGCATCCATCTCCGGCCACTCTGCTATCTCCAGCGAACATAGTCCAACTCCCAATGGCCTCGCGTCCATTCCACAAAACATCTTCCACACCAGAGCCGTCCATGCTGACCAGACCCATCAACCGACCACACTGACCACACCCCGCGTCCCATTCCATACCCTTCCGAAGCTCGTTCCACCGCTTCCGGTGAAACTTGAACACCAGCGAGCTCATCGAGATCCGCTGTAGCGATTCCTGATTCTTCTCGCCGCGGAGAGATAAGCCCCACATATGCTTTGAAGCGAACTCGGCTTCCTCTTCCCACCTGAACCTTGTCATTGCCGCATACACCCAGAATGGCTCTTATAGGAACTCAAGCGCAGTAATAAATATGCGTATGATATCTGTCGCACCTCCCGTGCCCGCTCCAAACCTCAGCTAGGCTCAGCACACCTTCGAGATCGTCGAAGGTTCACCAAGGAGGGATGGCAAGACCGCTAAGTATCCGTAGCAGCCATTTGAGGATAACGTTATGTTCATGGATGCGGATAGGCTTGCTATCTGGTTCGGGCGGGAAAGAACTGGACGGGAAGAACGTGGTAAACCATCACAAGACAACGGATGGGAGACGGTATAAGGTGCAATCGAGTGAGGATAGGACGGCGTTGGCGCATGCGACATTGAAGCCAGAATGGTATGTTACTGCGGGATCTTGCGACGCCGTCGTGGAGTCAAGAAAGGAATGAGGTAATATCAACCTGGTGACAGTGCAGGGTGTTGATGGACTCGTTGCTGCATTCGCGTTGCGGTAATCCGAGTTGCATTAGCATGGATAGAGGCCATCGTCGCTTAGTGCTGATATACAGACGGGACATACATGGAATCAAATGTTGCTAGAATTGTAGGATGAATTGTAAGCATCTAACGGTATGGATGCACGTACCTAAGTCAAAATCAAAACAAGGCTGTTCGCACTAGTCGATCCACCCTGGACGCGTGATAACTAGCACAGCGTAAGATCGGAGATTTCTGCTCCGGGGCAATGTAGCTAATTTTAGTAATACCTGTCAATTCTACCGGATGTCCCGATGCACCATTTTCCTGCCTGAGTATTTATAGGGCGACAAGTTTTCGCCCATCACGTGTAATAGACACGCCTTCGACGCGAACCCTAATACATGTTTCTCTTACTCTGCCCTCATGCCCGCTACTCAGATACTCTGTCCCTGCAACCACTGTGCTAAAACACCTCTTGGATACGATTACCAGAGTGCTCAGCTTGTCCAGAAACATCTCAAGAAATACGGCGATAGCAGACTGAAGTCCAGCAAGGCAACAGCAACAGCATCGACAGCAGAAGATCTGGCAGTAGTGGTTGGTGGCCTAGCCCCAGAGGCTCTTGATACAGACAGTGTCAATCCGGAAGATGGACAGCATGAAGCTCAACGGCCCGCACCATATCTGCAGCAGAATTCTGATAGTGGCAATGAAGATGGTCCTCGAGCTGGTGACTGGTTTGATTGGTTTGACGATGCTGGGAATGAAGATGAGTATAATCCAACAAATCATTTGAGCCCACCTGCGATGCCTCCTTCACCTCGTCGTTCAGCTAGTCCAGTCCAACATGAAGAAAATCGGAATTCTCTTCCAGCTCGCGGTGACACTGAGTTCATCCCAGTATCTCTCCCCAATATCCAAGAGCCTCGAGTTGACTCAAATGACGGCACTCCAGATCTTTCTCGCCCAGCATTTCATGAAAAAGCACACATACGACTCGCATACCTTCAAGCTGCGATTGGCAACGTCTACAATGGGCTCAGCGTCAAACAGGCAACAGACCAGCTAAATGGGACTCTAGACTCGCACCTTATTGCCGGCACCCTTCCCACCTTTCCACGACCCGTTCGAACACTGGAGAGTGCGAAGCGCCGACTTGGAATTGACCCAGACGAGTTCATCACTCAGTATACCGCCTGCCCAAAGTGCTGGAAGCACCACTCTCCGGCTGAACTGCAAGAGCTTGATTCTCCATGATGTCTTGTCGAAGAATGTGATGGAATCTTATACAAGGAGACGAGGGATTCCAAGGGCAGGAGACACCGGGAGCCGTTCCTTATTATTCCCCACACTTCCATCATTCACACTCTCCGTCGCTTCTTCATGCGCCCAGGCTTCGCTTCATCAATTCGAGATAGCCGGAACGATCCTGAAGACCAAAACGACGACCCTAATTTCGTGATGAGCGACATGTCAGATGGTCAGGGATGGCATGATTTATATACCAACACTGCCCGTGAAGTTGGGGACAAAGGAACCATTCGTGATGTCCCTTCTGGTGGTACAGATCGACGTGTTAAGCTCACAAGTCACCGCTATGGGCTTCATTTGTCCTGGAATGTCGATTGGTGAGTATTATTTACTATACAATACACGTTTTAATCCTACTTCTAGGCTTGGACTACTAGAGAATCGGCCGCATTCTACTGGTCCTGCATACCTTTCAATAAATGACCTCAAGATAGACCAACGCTTTCTTCAAATTAACGTTATCTGCCCATTCATCATGCCTGGACCTAAGGAGCCATCGCCACAGCAGCTGAATCATTGCTTGGAGCCCTCGATAAAGGAGATGGCGATCCTAAAAGATGGTGAGCACCTTTTTCCTTCGAGTTCGAGACTAATTACATTATCTTTAAGGTGTCAAGATGGACATACATGGACAGCCGGAGCGTGCATCGGTCTATGCTGACTACATCTGCTCAAACTGTGATACGCCCGCTGCCCGGAAGATCTCAGGACAAGCCGGACATGCTGCCGACCTTCATCCATGTCCATACTGCAAAACAACGCTTCTTGATGTTAATAAGGCGGAGTCATATGCGGACAACTCAGGTATCTGCTTCGCAATTCTTTCTGTTTGGTACTCATTGTCATTGCTACAGCTGAGCGCAAAGATGACTATGAGTTGCTACGACATGCCTTTCGCTCCCGTGATGCACCTGTACGGCGCCAGAACCAAATACTCAAAGATTATGGCATCCGGTGGTCGACAGTAAATCTGTTGCCAGACTGGCTCCCAGTCAAGAAAACTGCACTCGATTTCATGCATGCCGTTTTCCTTGGCATCATTATGCATCTATTTATGCAGGTTCTTTTTGCTGCTCATATGTTCTCAGGGTTGGGTGGCCAAGACTCAGCTAAGCAACGATTTGAAGATTGTATCAACTCAATCCGCTGGCCTAGTCATGTAACAAGGCTTCCGAAGAATGTACGTAGTGATTATGATCCAGATCCATGCTAACACTTCTCTTAGATGGGAGAAAATCAATCTCTGAAGAAGGCGGACGAATGGCGACGCCTCATTACCGTGACACCTGTTCTTCTTTGGGTTACGTGGCGGAATGATCTCGATATCATACCTGACTCTGCTCCGCCAACTTCACCAGCCGAAAAAATAACGACTACCTGCTCTCGAAATCGAAGATCACTCTATAATGCAATCCTTCTTCTCTGCGCTAGTGTCCGCCTCTTTGCTACACGCAAGATCTCTATGGCTCAAGCTTGTCAGGCGCAGCAGTTCATGCTTCAGTATTGCCGTGCATGCATCCGACTAAGGATCCCTCTTGTCATCAACCATCATCTGTCTCGTCATTTCTGTGATATGATCCGACGCTTTGGCCCTGTATATTCATGGTGGCTCTTTGCTTTTGAGAGATTTAATGGGATGCTAGAGAAAGTCAATCACAATGGCCATGATGGTGGCCGCATGGAGCTGACCTTGGTCCGGAACTGGGTTCAAACTCATCTGATCTATGAATTGCTTCTTGCTCTCCCTGATGACTCTCACCCGCTGGAGCGACAGCTGATAGAACGTATCATCAAATCAGAAGGACGAGAACGAGGCGCTATGATGACCCAGATAGCCATCTTCCAAAGCGAAACAGAAACAGGTATACCTTTCTCCCTTCCATAGCTTTGGCTTACATCTTGGCTTCCTGTAGACCGTATAAAGCTACCTAAACGACTGGCCAAACCACGAAATCTGCGAACTGTGGACGACTCTGGATTGCTATATGCTCTTGCCCTAGCTTATCTGCAAGACATTCTGCCTGACCTCAATATAGTTCGCGAATTCTCAATTGAACCAGGCCAGCCCTTTGTTTCCAGCAATTCAACTCGCTTTCCCCCTTATATTCGCAAGGATGGAATCCGATATGGCTGCCTTCAAAATACTCGGACCCAAGCAGACTCATTCACGCTAATACTGCTGCATCAACGTCGTGTTCCCGTTCAGATATGTCGCCTGATGGTTATTAATCTCCCGTTTTCACACAGAAAGCCTCATGTCTGTGCAGTCATCCGACGGCTGTTGTCAGATGCTGATATGCCAGCTATGCCTTGGGATGAATAGTAGGTGTCTCGTTGCATAGATCAGAAGATCGGCTCTGATCCTCTTCATAGCGCAGAGATGCTCGGTATCTATGTCTCCTTGGCAGACAGATTTGCAGCTCCCGAAATTGTACCTGTTTCATCGTTCGAGGCCCCCTTAGCACTCATTCCAATTCACTCCAATATTCTGCAAAAAGATCTATGGATTTCAATTTCGTTCGACCATGTAAGCGATATTCTATCTGAGCTATTCGAAAAATGCATACGTATCTATTCTAGGAAGCGTCCGAGCCAGAGTTCTACGATGGAGAAGACGATGAAGTATGATCAGTCAGACCAGTCACCATCAGCGCCTGAGGTTGCGGCCGACGCTGCTGTGGATACCGGTGCCGCTTTCCTCGGACGTTTATCCCTTTTGCTACCTGTTGCTGTCGCCTTGCCATTCCCATCCTCATCCAATCGCATTTTCTTCTTGATGTCCTGCTTCTCCTGCTTCACCTTTTTTGCCTTCGCCTCAAGATCTTCCGGATCCTCCTCATCTCCCCAAAGCTTCCCACTCTCCGCGATACGACTTGGGACGTCATACTTGATGTTCTCTGCCTTCACTAACCATGCCGGGTCAACCATCCAGCGACGTGCCTTGTACTTCAAGTGGTTTGTCGTGGGTGGTGGTATATCGATCGCCTCGCCTCGCACATGTGGGAGATATCGAGAAGTAGGCGCTGGATCCTTTTCCTTGTCAAGAGCCTCGTAAAAGTTGGTCAACTGTTGTCATGAGTACTCATACTAACTAGTTCGGAATAGATGGACACACCTCCGTCGAACGGTACGTTGGTGCATGGGACTCGTATTTCCCTGTAACAAGTTCTCCTGCTTCGTAGACATCGTCGTCCTCTGACATAAGCGTATAAGTCAATGCTGGCACAAATTTCGGGTCCTTCAAGGCATGGCCAGCAGGGAGATTGTCATATTTACGCTGCCGTATGGTGTATTTCTGTGAAAATATGGTCAGCATTGCCTTTCGAACAGAGCAAGTACTCACTCCCTTCTGTCGGCTCTGCTTAACCGACTTCTTCAGCTCCTTCTTGACCTCCTTTCCCATCCCCTCGCCTGCCTCCTCGCCATTGACAGTCATAGCCGCCAACGTGGGCTCAACACTTTCCTCCTTCTTCACTGCCTTGCGAGCGCTCTTTGCCATCTCCTGAAAACGCTTTGAAACACGATCATAAAGATCTTCCTGTGTAATGGCAGCAATCGCAGGCGCCGCGGCCGGGACATGTGCAGCACCTTTTGAGGTGATGTAGTTGCAGACGATCTTGATGCCGAAGTCATTGTCTTTATTTCGGGCGAGCTTGTCCCAACGAAACCGCAGGTACCGTTCCTTCGTATTCTCGTTCACTGGCCATGCTGACTCGTCTTCAGGATAGGGAGGTACCTCGGAAGATGACTTGGGCAGACCCATGAGCTCGTTGAATATCATACGAACGAGACTCTGGAGATATAGGGTGAGTTTCCTCATCTACTTGATAGAAATCTAGAACTCACCTTGAACGTATTCGAATTAGCGTGGAACGTACTCAGTTCCAGCCTTTTCCTCGTCTCCTCATCCAGCTCTCCTCCCTCATCCTCACCGTCGGACGCTTCTTGCATTGGCCGTGCCTTCATGTCATTGAGCGTATCCTTGATTCCGGCCATCTCAACTTCAAGCGCTGTAATCCGTGCTCGATCCCGTTCGCGAGCCGTCTTCAGCTGGTTGTTTTCGTCTCTCAGTGCAGCGACTTGCTCGGCTATTTCATTGAGACGAAGGATCAGTGCATTCTTGGATGATGCAGGAGGGCCGGTAGTGGTTGGAACGCCATTGGTATGGTTATTTGTAGAGGACATATTGCGCTGAGGGAAGGAAGCAAGTATAGGGCAGAAAGAACGTGTATTAGCAGTAAGAATGGATACATATTGGCAGCACCCAGGAAATGTACAGCGAACAAAGCAATAAAGAAGCAGGAGCGCGGGGTGGAGCGGAGGGGTGGGCCATCGAAAGGCGAGCGCGTACGAGAAATCGTGGGGAATTGAAAGAAAACTTTGGGGGAATTCAGGGCATATTCCGAAGGAAGCGTGTAAATTCGGATCAATTCGCATATGAAGTAATTATGATGTAATGGGAAGAACTTGTCGGAGATTTTAGGACTTTCCTCATAATACCCCTATGCTAAAATCTTCGATCATGCGCTGTGTAGCGCATATAGCCAGTCAACCGATAAATATGGGTGGCCTTCAGCTCAAGTCCTTCCTTTCCGCCGCATAGATCCACCTGCTTCAAAGAATCGGGGGAATGTTGGACTATGCAATTGAACTTTCAGTGACGTCTAGACGACGGTGTCACCATGGCGACCCGGGTGCACGACCTAGGATGGCTTGATTATCGACGCGGGGAGAGGTCAAGGAAGCGAGACGAAAAGCGCCGATAGTTCCCACGCCATCAACGCGATGTCTGATCGGGCCGGATAAGTAAGCGGTTGATCCCGACTCCACCATGACTTGGTCTCGTACAAAGGCAACTTTCTGCAAGATCTATTTCGACACCCGTTGCGCTTCTATGCTAGTGGATACACTCCTTCCCGCCGAAGTTGCTCTGTACATCATATAAACAAGAAACAAAAGACCGACTTCTGCTCATTGCGCAATCACAAATTGCGCGACTAGAGCGAACGTGTCTCCTGGTAATCATCGGACTCCGCTGCTGCGCTAAGCACTCCTCTATGCCGCACGATCGTCCTCAATTCGTACTCGCCGACTTTAACTTGTGATGGTCTTCCCCTTCAAATTTTGATCAGGGTGATCTGATTCCCATAATACTCCCACATAAACCGCTCCCCCAGCTATTAACAATCAGCTTAGTGACCGTGACCCTCCAGCCAAGGATTTCTATTACTGAAGCAAGCGACGCAGCTGCCAGAAGCCCAAAGACGTATACCCGTCGCTGCATCATGATTCTCGGATTGTTCAGCTGTTATTGGCTAGTACTCTGGTACTCGTGAAGATAACGACCTTCTGCTATCTACTGGTCAGTCCTTTTCACTCTCACATCCCAATTCTATATGTACTTATGCTTGCTCCCACGGTTTCTAGATTTGATTTCTCAACCTCGTCCTCCGTGCCTGTGCTGAACTGCCTATGCCCTTCGAAGTTGGAAATCATTAATTTATCATCAGATAACCATGGATCTGAGGTAAACCAAAGATGATAGTCCTGACTCCTAAGAGATTGTAATTAATAATTCCCAATCCAGACCATGAAATAAATGCCGTTCTCCTTCATCCTCACATCTCATCTTTGGTAATTGAATCCAGCAGATCTACCGTTATGCGGAGACTAATAGTACGCACCTTTCAACCCGTTATCTGTATGTCGCTAATTTACACTACTGCTAGCCCTAATTGCAGCTCAAAAGATAGTCTCTAATTTCAGAACGCCCCGATTTCTGCATTGTCATCGTCTTTCGCGTTTATACATGTACTATGCGCCACTATCACTGGTCTGCTTCCTGGAACACAGCGTATTCCTTCTCGTGTCTCGTGTAACACTTGACTCGGTACGTCTACACAGGACACAGGTCTTGAATCATCTTAGAGCGCTATACAGCACACGTTCCTATCGCCGTGATGATAGATGCCCAGCCTCTACAGCACATACGTTTCCAAGCACACGCCACCTGCACGCTCTCCATGCCTTTCTCCAAGTCGCCAGTGTTGTCGAGGCTTCTGGTATACCGTAGGTTTCGAGTCTCTCCAAAGTCGCCATAGTCGTCGCAGAGCTACTCGAGGTATACATGTCGCTTTCTCCGACAGATATAATTCTTGCCCCTGACTCTGCGGTGTCGATAGAATGAAGCAAAGAAGAAAGAAGACGACAGACGTGAAGGAGCTGTGCCACAGCATTACGGTTACAGTCATCAGTTAGCCAAACCCTTATCCGTATACATGGGGAGCAAGAAGCAGCCTCTTTCCGGGACATTGGCGCAGAGATGGAAGGGTCAGTCACCATTCTCGCATGCTGTATTTCCTCCACAGCTAATGGTCACCTCATCGGCATAGCCCGCAATCTGACAGACGCACAGCCCAATCACGGCAGGGCTTTCTTAATGTCAACAAGTTCCAAGGCACCATTCAAGGTTACAAGAAATGTGTCGATGACTTGAAGATGGACTTCTTGGTGTGTAGACTTTCACTTTCCGAAGGCGATGGTCTGGTCCCTTACGTGGTGTAGATACACATTCCGGGTACAGTATGTTGGCGCTTATTGAGATCCACCGCATCCTCGCCGAGATGTGAAACATGAAGGAAACAGCATCGAAAGAAGGATCAGTGGATTCTGAATCCAAGTATCCCTGTCCTCGGATTTATAGAAGGGATAGCATGTGATAAGTAGTAACAACAAGCCGTCGCTATCACTTGCTCGCGGAACTTGTATCTATAACTATTACAAGTGAACCGATAATCCACAAATGATTACGAGTCACAGGCCTCACCTCCAGAGCGTTCAGTGCCAAACTGGGATAGTCTACGACTCCTTGGAAAGTAAACAACAAGCTTCATGGCCGACTTTGATCGCCATGTAGGAAATGTTTCTCTCCACATCTTGGTTCTGTCAAAGGGCATATTCACTACTCTAACTGCCTGGGTTGATTTTCTGGTGGCAGCAAAGGGGTAAGTAAATATTGTAAGAAGGTGCGACGAGTAATGTGCTATCGAGCCAGAATTTAATTCTTGGCTTTCTGTTCATGTGAGATATGGCCAAAGATGCCATGGAAAGAGATGTATCTTAACATAGCCACATTGAAAGCTCCTACTAGCCGAATGGACGGAAACGACCCTCTCTCTACTTATTCTTCAGTGAAGTGACCCAGTTCACTGACAACCGACCGTACCAATGCTTGAAATGTAATTGTTAGTGCCCAGCTCAAATTAATTCCCTGCCAGTGGCTGTGTTATATCAGTGAAACGACAATTTTACACCTTCCATGCGAGCTGCGAAACGAAGTGCATTGAACTTTGGACGTAGGTGCGAGAATGAATTAAGTGTATACTGAAATGGTAAAACTATTAATAGAAATTTGTGGCCGATCAATCGATCTGGTACCTCAATGGCTTTCGAAGCAGATCAGGGTAAAAAAAAAAAGGGCAGTGATTGCAACAGGCGTTTTCGGGATCCGGGAAACGAACTCCTTTAAGCCCTCAGAGTGACGTACAGCAGCCTGTGGCGTCGCATTCATCAACAGGCAGTGTATCTGCGTGACCTCCGAACGGCAGTCACCCACTGAATGGATCTACAGCAAAACGTGAGATGCGGCACGAAAATCGGGAAGTGGAAATATTACCACAGAGTCCATCTTTAAATTATCCACGCGCCTCCTGTAAGACTCGATGGCGTCTCTGAAATCGTCCACGCAGAAGACGCCTCTAAGGCCACGGTTCTTGAGCTTAAAATCCTTGATATCTTGCGCCATCCGTTGAAGGTATCTGTAACAAGAACATTGAGTACCGTTGAAGAAAAACAGCAAGTAGAAACGGCAGCCCACTTTTCCATCTCCTCGCAAATATCGATATAACACGAAGTCCCCTGTTCTCCTTGCATACGAACGAGGTCGTCGATGACAACAATCGTGTCTGCGATGCTCTGACAGAGCTCTTCGGCATTCTTCTTGTTCTTTCCCTTTTGCTGTAGGACGGAGAGTTAGCGACAACATTCATAACCGCAAAAAGTCTGGTTAAACGAACCTCGAGCAGTTTGAAGACAACTCCGGCAACCTTGGCCACGTTCTGGACGTACGGGACACCGGAAGCTTCAGCGATATTGGCGACTTTGAGACAGGCGTTGAGTGCGGACATGGTGGTGGGCGGTAAGATTTGTGCTGTAGAGCGTGATGCAGAAGCCGGCGTCAAACTCGCAGTGCTGTAGCGTCAATGAATCGTGCTGTAAGATCTGATAAGATAATCAAAGAACGTAATCATTCGGGATGGGAACTTATCAGAAGCGACAAGTTCATAGGAATTCGCAGAGGGTCTACAAGGCGAACACCGATTTACCATATCGTGAATTAAGGTTGCTTTGTCCGTACTTAAGGCTGTCGGCACTCTGCTCAAAGGGTTCCTTACCTAGCATACCACGAGATACTGCTGATCGACCACAATCATGGATAGTGTATGCCTGGGGAAGGAGATTGTAAGAAGAACAAGACATATTTAGGATACAAACGAAGAGAGAGACTCACTGGAGGTATATCCATGCCATCTAAAGCGTCATAAAATGAAAATGTACAGCACCCTGACCGAATGCCCGCTACCTTTCCTCCCTCCTTTGATGCCCGATATCAATTGGCTAACGATATTCCAGGCGGTGCATCTAGGTCAACTTTTCAAGGTCCGTATCTGGTCAAGAAGTGCAATCATCCCCATATCTGTGGAGTGACACCAGATGCCACGCGTGGACCAAACGAGGTTCAGAAGATGCAGGCATCGTGGAGGTGGTACATTTCTGGTACGGGCCTCGGGCTTCTCTCATGGTAATGTCCAGTACTAGTACTGAAACGAGCGTGTTGAACTTTTCGGTTGCTTGCAACCATAATACGGGCCAAAGCTACTCAGTAAAGCAACTCCGTTCCGAGTTGCGTCTAGCCTCGGTCTTACGCCTGCCTCCGATTCCAATTCCATCGACAAAGCAGAGGGAGTGGATTAGGATTTGTGGCCACTGTAGCTCTTGCAGTTTCGTCTCGACAGTATTGCTAGCATCACAAGGGCAGTTGAAGAGGGGATAGTCGGATTATCGACGATGAGGTTAACCAAGTAAAAGCCTGACGTCCCCACGCCATCAGCGCGATTTTCCGTCAGGCCGGAGAGGCCGTCTCGATGTCGATGAACAGCTGAGGTGTATATGCTTGTCCATCACGGTGTTAGTCGTGGACACGTCCTTGTTCTTCCCTTCCTATTCATGTCGATGTCTGACTTTGTAGATCCTCTGCACAAAAGTGATCGCTCATGCAACGTCGGATAAGGTAAAAAGGATAAAACCGCTGCATCAGGTTCAATTCCTTGTATCCGGCTTATGTCGGGAACATGAGTTTAGATGATGTTCACGAGGCGGAGACGCAGGAGGGTTAGGATTTCGCTCCACGTTCAGGCAGTTCAGGCAGTGCACTGAACGGATATAACATAGGTGATAACATTGGGTACGTAATAGATACTACTGAACGGCGTCTATCAGAGGTGCATTCAAAGGGATCAAAGGGAAACGACGCTTACCTTTCGTAGATGTAGGAATGAAATGTGTCCACAAGTAAACCCTGAATTATCGTCAAGACCGACAAAAGCAGCTGGAGACAGAATGCACACCTACAGTCATGAAAAGCAACGGATGTTCCTTCGACACCCCTCGTGAGCATGATATGAAAATGTACCATTAGCGGAGAACAGAGGGGTGACGAGTTGCCCTAATCTTGGCTTTACACTGTTCCCGAGTCTTTCATACACCAACCTCCCACATCCTGGACACTTCTCCGTCCAACAAGCATCCATCTGGGGCCACTCTTCTATAATGAACGCCGCCCAGTCCCAACGGCCTCGCGTCCATTTCCCAAAACATCTTCCATACAAGCGCCGTCCACGCTGACCTGTCAACCGAGTCACCGCATCCCCTACACTCCGCGTCCTATTACATATCCCTCCGAAACTCGTCACACCGCTTCGGTGAAGCTTGAAGAGTTTCACCAGTGCGCAGGCCGAGATCCGCTGAAGCCCCTCTTGATGCTGCGTATGCTTTGAAGCGAATTCAGCTTCCTCCGCCTATAAGAACTAATGCATACACCCGGACCTATCCTCGTATGGGTGCAGGTTCAGTGACAGATGCGCGGACGATATCGAGCAGGGAGAGTACACCTTCAGAGTCATGAAAGGTGCGCCGAGGGACGGCAAGACCATTGAGTTATAGCCGCACGAGGACGGCATCGTCTTCGTGGATGGATTAGGCCTGCTACTTAGTATGAAAGTGAAAGAGCTCGAAGCGAAGAACGTAGTAGACTGTCGCAAGAGTGATGATAGGAGACAGAATAGCATGACGTCGAGCGAGGATGAGAGAGCGTCGGCGCCTAGGGTATCGAAGTCAGGATGATACGTAGCTGCGAGGTCATCGGAGGCAGTGACGAAAGCAGCCAATATTGACCAAGTGACGATGCACGGTGGGTATGTATTGATGACCTTATTGCGGCATGCTCGCTCCGGGTAATCTGAGTCCCATCAACGGGAAAATATGCCGTCGCTGGTGAGAAACAGAAAGGTTATGCATGGAACTGAATGCCACGATAGTTGTAAGGATAGAACGGTATGAATGAACGGAATATCACGCACCAGCGCGTAAGCATCCCCAGCTGAGCCGAAACTTCAAAAGTTCAGATCTCCGATTCCGATGTCGGATAAGGTAGGTGGACGTTGGTTCCTGCTTGCATCCCTTTACTGTGCTTCGAGCAAGCCATTTATGAACTCGACGAAAGGACGTTACACTATCTAACATATATATCAGGAAATAGAAGAAAATGACGGGACATGTCACGTACCTTTTCGCCACCAAGTAGCATCATATGCAGGCCACGGCTACTCCAGGCAAGTCACTATTTGTCACTCCAAAAGTGAGTCCACATCCATGCCTTCCCTCCCTTGAATGATACGTCTGAAAATATCGAGAGTGCTGATGGACGTAATGAGCGACGAAAGGGAGTACACGGAGGAACTTACCAAGAGAAAATTGCGTCAATAGAACGAACGAGTCGCAGACGCCGAGAGTAGTATTAAAAGAACCTGTTGTAATGAATTTGACCCCTCAAAGGGAGCAGGAAAAAAATGGCTTACCTTTCCCACCATCATCACTTCGCTCTCAAGTCCTTGCTTCGTCTCACGTCTCTTCCAATACCAATCCTCATGCCGCGAACAAGAGAAAAGGGTCGAATACAAGCGCATATAACAATGTCCCAGGACGGAAAAAAGCAGACACTGGGTCGATGGTCGATGGTCGCGGTTACAAAAAAAGGAGTCATGGGAAAATATCGGTCACATCCTCTGAATTACAGATCCGGACTTCGGGCCGACTGCTGTTTACGCGAGCCCACCGTTCACGGCCTTTCACCCAGTGAGCTGATAAGCAAGGCCTTAGACACCCCGTTGTCCAACGATAATTACTGCATGAACAGTGTATTTTAAATCTATCAAGGGCCACTCAGACTGTGCAAAACCGCACGACTCGCAAAGGAGCGCTTTACAGGTATCTCGTACCGGCCAGTCACAGGAGTGAGATGTGATCGACGCTCTGGGTCTAAAAGAAAATAAGGCACTGATTGCAGCGGTTTTCTTTGGAATCCGGATCACAAAATCTTCCTCCGAGTGACGCAACAAAGCCTGGGCCATCACATCCTTCAACAGGATGTTCGTCTGCATAATGCCCAAAAGGCAATCACCCGTTACATGGATCTACAGCAGAGCAACGTGAGCCACCGCACGAAAAAGTCGGAAGTGGAACCATACCAAAAAGTCCATCTTCAGATCGTCGACACGCTTCCTGTACGCATGAATGGCATCTCGGAATTCATTGACGCTGAAGACACCCTTGATGCCATGGTGCTTGCGTTTAGTATCCTTCAAATCTTGAACCACACCTTGGAGATACCTGTTTCCAGACCGTTTTGTAGTTGTTCAGGAAAGATAGCCGACGAAAAGAGCAACCTACCCTTCCATTTCCCCGCAAATTCCCGTAAAATAGGGCGCTCCCCGCTCTCCTTGCATACGAACGAGGGTATCGATGACGACGATCGTGTTTGCGATGTTCTCACAGAGCTCCTTCGCATCCTCCTTATTCTTTCCTTTTTGCTATAGAACGCAAAGTAAGCGACGGCATCCATATGATCAAGAACAATTAGACAAACCTCGAGTAACTCGAAGATGACTACGGCTACCTTGGCCACATTCTCGAGGTACGGTACGCTGGAAGCTTCAGCGATCTGGGCAACTTTGAGACAGGCATTGAGGGCGGACATGGTGGTTGGTGGTAAGAGACTTGTGCTGTAGAGGGCGATGCAGAAGCGCGCGCTAACTCGCAGAATCGCAGTGCTGTGGCATTACGGAAAGGTGCTGTAAAATCTGATAAGATAACGAAAGAACGTAAGGATGACGGAAATTTACCAAAAGCAATATCCCTTGCGAAGTGAATAGGAACTTGCAGACGTCTGCAAGACGAACGACGATTCACTGTATCTGGAGGTATGGTCGCTTTGTACTTGCTCGAGGCCATCGCCACAATGTTGGAAGGGCTCGGTACCAACTCGGTACCCCAGATGGCATAAAGCCGCCCATGACCAGGGTACGCCTGACGAAGGAGAACCAAAGAAAGCAAGATATTCTTAGTAAAAATTCGAAGATAAGAACAGTGCGAGACGCAATCGATCTATCCCTAAAGCGTCATGAAATGGTACTGCAGCACCTTCACTGAATACCCGCTACCATTCCTGCCTACTTTGATGCCCGACATCAATTAGCTAACGGTATAGACGGCGTATCTCGGTCGACTTCTGAAGCTTGAAGGTCCGTGTCTCGTCAAGAAGCGCAATCATCCCCATATCCGTCGAACGATGCTGGATGCCGAAGGCCGCGCGCGGACCAAACAAGGTTCAGAGGATACGGGCGTTGTTGAGCTTCGAAGATTTCTGGTACAGGCCTGGGGCTTCTCACGGCAATGTCTGATAAGAGTGATGAGACGAACGTAGACAGGTCGAATGGGAAGAAGACACGAAACTGCGAAGTACGCATGGATTTGAGCCCAGGACCCATGCGCACCTGTTGACGAAATCAAAATTATGATAAGTCGACAGTGAGTAGTCTACGCACGGATGGTAAAGCTACTCCGCTCGGACTCAGCTTGGGTCCGCCGCCTAGCTCAGATTGCAAGTCCATCAAGGAATCAGAGGGGATGCAGCTCCTAGCTCTCGCCCTTGCAGTTTCATCTCGGTCGTAGTTTTATCGTGGTGGCTGGACCATAGGCGCACGACGGGGTGTTGGTGAAATAGTCGCTGGAGGAGAAAGTGGGTGAGTGACAGGGTAAAAACCGAGAGTTGCCACGCCATCAGCGCGATTCTTCGTCGGGCCGGACAGACCGCTCTTCCTAGCTCAATTCTCGACCTCATAATTTGGTCGGATGGTCCGACTCTCTTTCAACAATTATTTTTCTGCGTGATATATTCCAACCCCTTGTTCTCATGGATGTGCTCTTCGCTTAGAATTGACTCTGTACATCACGGTCAACAACAAAGAAAGATATTCCCTGCTGCGGCAAGCACCACTATCACGCTAGCCCTCTATTTCGATTCGCTATCTTTGTCTTTATACTGTCTTGCCCTTTGAATTTCGTGATCTGCTTGTCCTTATACTGTCACGGATATTAGGGGGTGACTAGAATATATTGTACTGTAAATGTTAGTACGACAAGGTGAGTTCGGGGGATTCAGCATGAATGCTATACTCTGCTTGACTCCAAGGACGTCCAACGAATGAACGTGTAAGATACTGAAAATTAATCAGAGCGCACATGCGCTTCGATCTCTGATTTCTTGCTACTGTTACTGCTACTGGGCCAACCGTACGGTGGTTCATCAGCAATCTCACAAACGGTATAGAGGGTATAGGAACCATGCGGCTATAGCACTCTATACCCTATAACACGGTATAGGGCTATAAGGGACATGCATGTTTTCTATAACCATTTTCATAGGGCTACGGTCATCCTATACCAACTCATACCAACCAAACTTAGTCCTATGCAGGCAGCTCCACTAGGAATTTCTCGTCATTCAATCGTGGAGACCAATGCAGTAGAAGACATTTAATGATTATAATATTAACCATCTATGTACAAATTAGATACATCTAAGGCATACCCGCTATTTACTCCCCCTCCAACATAAACGCATATTCCGACAACCGTAACGTCTCAGAACGGAAGGTTTACTGGTGTATCTAGTTCAACAATATCACCTAGCATAGTGTAAGTACATGGTTGCACATTGCGAAATGACAACTCACATTAGAGATGCAGAGTAAAAGAAGGGAAGGGAAAAGAAGGCGCAGCAATGAGCAAACGATCCTGCGGTGGGCGAAGTCAGCATTGATCCTATGGTGAGAGGTGCTATGCACGCGCCAAAACTACTCCATCCCATCTAGCCCGACCGCGAGACCGGGGATGATCGCCATATTCGCGAACGCTACCAACATCTCCTGCTATCTGTGCCTATTGTCCTTCAGGCGCTCCCCAAGTCCAGTATCCATATTGTCCACACAGCTTCCTGTCCAAGTTAGTGTACCACGGAGTAAAACCCGAGCGCATGGGAACCCGCAAAGAAAAGAGGGAGGGAACTGAGAACTGTTGCGTAGCGCCAGATTTGGGATATCGAGGACATTGTCCAATGTTGATGAGGCCGCACAATAAGACCCTATGGATAGTTCGCATAGCTTGGAAGAGCAAGAATAAAAGATGACTAGCTGAAGTGCCAGATATTGTACGGATGGGAGAGTAGGAAGGGGATGGAAGTGGGAGAAGAAGAATGAGCGAAACGAAAATCAGCGCAAAGTTCAACTTACACGTGACCACATGACGTGATTGTGCACGGGCCACCTCCATTTGGGGACGGCGTGCTCGATGCGCTCTTGGCTCCAGTCTTTTATTCCGTTTGGGATAACCTTCAACTATATAATCCTAGCTATTTTATATCACTCTCCTGTGTTTGAAGTGTTACAATGACCTCTTTGCATGTGTTTGATGGAGCCTGTTCATAGATGTATAGTGGTATAGGTGCTATAGATGCTATAGATTGCGAATACATGCAAAATTCCCTATACCACCTATACCACCTATACCCTCTATATGGATGCGAAATTGCTGATGTTGGCAACTGACTGTTGTTCTGACTGTTAACTGACTGATTTCACAAGGTCTTCTTGACATTGTGAACTTGCTGCTTGAGATGGTGGAGACTTATCCACCTTTCGTTCTGAATTCAATACTCTGTTTCTCGGGTCTAAAAGTTACATTGCATTTCGTTTCCTGGCCTTTATATACAAGTTGGCTATCCTATTTTTAGATACTTGGATTACTCAGCCTTCGGCCATCCTGTACGGGTATTAGTAAGGATTTCCTGCTAGTAGGCGCATCATAGCGCACTGCTTACTCATCCATCGGGTCGGGCATGATTCTCACCTGCTATGGATGGCTGACGACTTACTAAGCGATTAGTAAGCGCTTACTCAGCATCTTTTCTCAGTCCGATCTCTGATTTTCTACCGGCCCGGGTTCCGGCCTGACATCCACGGGAACGAAGAAATGTAACCGTCCTCGGTTACTCATAGGAGAGGCTAAAGTCATCTTAATTGGATACATAAAATAAATGAGGGGGGGTGTCACATAATCATAAATATTTTAAGTCATAGGCGGAATGTAAATGGCAATCTTGGTAACTCGCATAATGTCAATTCTAAAATTTTAAGCCAAAGTAGTAAGTTGTCCATATAACAATGTTTTAAAGTATGGGATATACCGGTTAAGATCACGTTGCATCACCTCCTCAATATCCATACGTACCATTTCCAACCTAGGCTTACGCCGTGGCCACAGTTTGTGTCCAAACTGATCCATGAGCTGCTGAACTCGTCAAAAAGGGGGTAGGCGAAAGAGTTTGGCGCAGGCAACAAATGTCACCTGGAAAGGCGCATGGTGATACCCGGTGTTTTCAAATTCTGCATTAAAGATGACATATTCCCTGGTAGCGAGAAGAATACGGACAATAAAACCATTGCCGTACCAGGTGGCACAGTATATATCGCCATAGAGGCACAATGGTGGCCCCTTCCTTATCGCCAGGATAAATGGCAGGTCTAATTTCCCTAGACGTTCTCTAGCCAGCACAACGACAATCGTGCTGGCTGTCCCAGGACTTTCGCAGGAAGGGAGTGGGCTTCCGGCACCTACCATGCTCAAGGCGGGTGAGATAGCATATCTGTCCCTTCGCATGGGATGGAAATGGACCTCTCCCTGCAGTCGGGTGATTGTGGTGTGTCTGAAGACAGTAGTGAAGAAATGCTGGATTTTTCTGTGGTCAGTATTCCGCCAATTGGTCTCAATCATTGTTGCGTACTTCAACATTTTCCAGCATGGTTTCTACCACCATTTCTGCGTTGCCTTTCAGGGCCGTATAATCAACTTCCTCCTCGTATTCTCCGGTGTCTCCCAAGACACTGGGCATAGCAGAATTTAATGAGATCTCGGTGAAATTAGGATGTGTAAATGGTTGCCCAAGGTTAGGGAGGTAGTTTATGAGAGTGTTTAGAGACATGGTGTGTGCGGTGGAAAGGGGAAGAGATGGTTGAATGAAAGTCTGCCCTACTTTTAACAAACTCAGCGGAAGAAATCGGCATCTTTCAACTTGCTAAATGCAGCCATTGAATGGCCTGAAGGGTCAATTAAATTCTTTACCTCATTCAGAGTGGGGACTCTTTTATATGAGAGTTTCTGTGAATCATCATGAATGTTCCTTTTTCATATGTCTGATTCATTGTCTCCTTCGTCTGACGTTTCTGACACATGGTCATCTGTATCCAGGTCGTCTGTTTCCTTTCTTTTCCCAATTCATTTATAAAAATCAGATGATCCTCGGGTAACATAAGGTAATAGCCGAAAGGCGGCTATACTTTTAGACATCTCCGTTCCATCTAATTCCTGTAATTTATAGGCGCCTCCATATGTTCTTCGCACTACCTCATAGGGGCCGAGATATCGGGGGTCAGTCTTGAAGCGATTTATGGTCATTTCCAATTGGCTATTTCGGACTAATACTAATTCACCGGTCTTATATTCTGATTTTTGAAGTCACCGTTTGTACCTTTGCATGAATTGATCACGAGATTGCACCCTAGCCTTCTTGAGCATTTCTGCTGCATGACTTAGGTCGTTGGGATGGCATGAAAGTTGTCGAATGCGCAGTGCTAGTAAGTCATTGGTCGAGATTCCAGACTAAAAACCTTCCACCATAAAGGTAGCTTCTACCAAGTCTATTGGTAACAAGGGCTCAACACCATGCAACAGGTAATATGAGTTGTAACCAGTCACACTACTAGTAGTTACCCGATCAGCAAATACTGCGATGTCAATATATTTGTGCCAATTCTTGATTTCTCCATTTCTCTTTTTTGGACATGCTTTAACGATGGCTTCTCGCAGTACAAAATGACTGTGTTCAACTGCTCCAGTTCCAGTTTTATTGTATGCAGAAATCTTGACATGAGGAATATTCATTTGTTTCATCAGATGCTTGAATGCTCCTTTGATTTCTGGCCCATTATCAGTCACTACATGGCCAATAGCTCCATATCGACAATAAATCTTTGTCCAAAAGAATTTTGCGAGCTGACGGGATTTGTTTTCTGTTAGCGGACTTGCTTCTAAAACTCCGGTGAGATCATCTCTGGCACAGACAATATACTTATATTTTCCAGAAGGGGGCTGCATTACCATGACATCAATATATACTTTCTCAAAGATGGTAACTGGTGTAGAGATTGTTGGAGGCATCATCATTTGAATCAATTTTCGGCGCTGGCACTCATGGCAGGAAGCAATATGTTGATGCACATGTGTTCGTAAATATGGCCAGAACACTCGAAGTCGGAGCACATCATAAACTGCCTGTTCGCCTTTGTGCCCCAGTCTGTCATGTGCTTCTTCTAGAACTCTCTGTCTGGTTTCAGGATTTAATATTACAAGTCTTGGGATTTTGTCAGCATTCCTATGGAACATTCTTTGGTCTGGTGTTATATAGAACTGACTTGCCCTTTTTAGAAATCTCTGTTCTGCCTTCTTGCTAATGAAACTGGGCATCATCTTATCTTCATGAAATTTCTTGATTTTATACATAAGTTGATCTTGGTTGTTAAGTCATTCAGCATGAGTGGCATAAACTTGGTTTACATTTTGTCGTAAAAGATATGAATTAAATTGTCATAAAGGTTGTCGGTGTGGAAAATAAGCTAGGAGAGCCATATCATCCAACCATGAGTCATCATATTCATCAGGAGGCTCTTCTTCATCTGAAGCAAGGTCTCATCGTGACAGGGCATCTGGGCCTTTGAATCGGGCTCCAGGCACATGAATGAGGGTGAAGTCAAATAACAAAATTCCCTGAATCCACCTGTTCATTGCAGCATTGGGTTGTAGATCAGGGGCCTCTAGCATACCCTTGATGTACTTGGTGTCTACTTCTACATTCAGATTGGCTAGACCAATAATAAATCTTTGCCAAGCTCGCAAGGCTCAGAATAATCCATATAATTCCAATTTAGGCTGAGAATATCTGGATTCTCTCTCATTGAGTGGGATTGACCCATATCGAGCTGGTCATCTCTTTCCTGTCTCATCTACCTGTGACAGAATAAATCCGACTGCTTTCTGACTGGTGTCCACCGAAAGGTATGCGGGCAGTCCAGACTTGTAGTCAATCGTTCTCAAGGCGGGAGCTGTAGTAACCTTACATTTCAGAGTGCCAAATGCCTCGATTTGTCTTTCTCCCCATTCAAAATCTATATCCTTTTTGGTTAACTCCACCAAGGGTTGAGCAATCTTAGAATAGTCCTTGATCCAAATGCGTACAGTTCCACATAGTCCTAGGAATCCTCGTACTTGTGTTACGGTTGTTAAGGGTGGCCATTTCAATATCTTTTCAACCCTGCTATCTTCTGGATGTCTTCCCATGGCAGAACACCGTTGACCCAGTATGGTCACACTCGGTCGACAGATTTGAGTCTTTTTAGGTGAAAAGGTTCCACCCGCACATTTGATTTGGTGCATGACTCTGTGCACGTCATTGGCATGTTCCCAGATAAATTTTCGAATGCCTGAGTTTCCTTCTATGGTCATAGGCTTCCCTTCATTGTCTGGGTAACAAGTTTGTGGGCCTTTGATAGGTAGATCATCAATAAATATATTGGCTACATGTGGAATTTCATCCTGTAGAATAAACACCATACAGTTTTGAAATTCTGATGGAGAATTCGTATAACCCATGGGAAGTGCAGTAACACGCAACAGCCCTAGCGGTGTGTAGAAGGCTGTCAAATCTCTAGATTTTGGATCCACTTTATGGGCATCAAATCCCCAGAACATGTCAAACATTGTATAACATTGACATCCTCCGTATGGCTCAATAAATTCATCGGGCTCGGGAATAAGTCCTGCATCTCGGATTGACACCTTGTTCAAGGGTTGAAGGTCATGGATTAAGCGCAAAGTACCATTCTTTTTGAGAATACAAAACCACTGACTGCGGTATGAGGATTGACTAGCCTTATATACTCCAGCTTCAATTTTGCTCCTTAAGAATTGTATTACTTTGTCTCATATTCCTGGCGGTATGGGTATATTCTTGAATTCCCAAGGTACATGCGAAATGACAGGCATAATGTAGTCTGAAAAATACTCATGGCTAAAAGTTCCCTGGTCTTTTTCATCATAAGGTAGGGTTGCTTCGTTTAATACAAGCACATGTTTAAATAATTTTTCTTCTTCTGGCTATAGAAATCCATCTTGGTTGACATTTAATTCCTGCATTCTCTCTTTGGTAAGTTGGGTCGTTGGAGTAAAGTTTGGCGGTCGTATTGGTAATGGTTTGAGAGACATTAAGGGATCTCTGGGTATAGTCCTACAAACACGTGCTTCTTCTGGAAACGTAGTAGATACCAGCTTAATTTTCTGGTCTACATGTTTGTACATAGTGAATGCATGAACTTGCTCTTGCAGGATATCTGTTCTTACTTGATCCATTTCTTCCACAGGCACAATGATGGTATCATCATCCTCAAAGGGGTAATTGGACAAGGTATAAACCCGATTCTCATCGTCTTCAGAGGGGTCCTGTCTGTCTCGCTTCTGGAATTTCTCATTGGTTAACTCAATCACTTCTCGGCATCTTTTTAGACAATGTCTTGGCCTTGTTATTTGTCTTTGTGGTGCCTCAGAAAATTCCCCAAGTTTACAAGGCTCACTCCCCATTAGCCGTAAGTAGCCAACAAAAAATGGTTTGATTGACAAGGGCATAAATATGGAAGGGGATGCAACAAAAACTTTACTACATATAACGGAAGATGTACTACTCAACATTGTGTAACTAAGACTAGGAACTGGGGGAGATAGGTGAGGGATGAGGGCGTATTTCATAGCTAATAGTTTGTATGTAACTAGCGAAACTAAAATGTTTTGAAGTGTCTTACAACGAGAGCAGAAGTCGAAATTGAAGGAGTCTGAATGCACGTAAATAAACGGTAAGGTATTAAAATGATACGTACTGTGAGGTGAATTCAAATAGTTGCACAAAGAAATGTATTCCAAATCTAAAATGAAGATCAGCAAGGTTTTTGTGGGGAATGAAGTGATATGAAGTACCTGCTTAAACTTCCTCAGCATAGTAGCATAGATCCAACTTATCACCATGGAAGGCGTGTTGTCTCCCTTGGCCGTCGTAGTACTCGAGGGGCTCAACATAGCCATGAGTAAAGAGTGCACAAACCTCTGCAGGGAGGATGGGTTCGGCGGTGTGGGCAAAGCGGAGAGAGTTGGCGAGCTCGCCTCGCCCTTCGAATTCAAAGAGAGCAGCTGCATGGTAAATAAATTTGTCCTTGGTGGCAGTGAGGAGGGGGTTATGGGAAGGTAGGGGCATCCATAGGGTACCAGACGTGGGATTGACGTGGAGGCATCGGTGGTGGAAGCCTTGAAAGTAGGAGGGGATTCCAGGTGAAAGGTATCTGAATAAGTCATTATGGTAATAAAGAAAGTGACGAGCTTCATCTTCAGGGCTAAGCCTGTCAACAGCCCTACACCACTGCGCAGTAAGAAATTGTTTAGCGAGGAGGCCAAGTAGTCAATGAATGAAAAGTCGGATGATGCGAATGTGGGTGATGACAGGGATCCATGGGTTCTTGAAGACCTCGGCGATGTGAGATTGTTTCGGGTCTAGAAAGGAATAGGCCGGTTCGTCGTCAAGAGGCTTGTACGTTTCTAGCATATCTCGGTTGCGCATGGCGTTAGCAATATGCTCCCTGCCAGGCATCATTTCTTCAGGTTTCATGAAGATAAGGACGTGTGGGGATGGAGCCTTGTGATTCCCAGAAGCATCCTCTTGGTTCATCTGCAGATTCCTGTTAACTCGTGTGTTTGTCCATCCAGCATCACTAAAACTTATGATCCTCGTGGCTGCTGGAGCGTCTGAGATTCCTAACATGGTAAGGTTCCGTCTCTACTCGCCGATGTCAACGAGTCGGGCACATTCAGCATGCGCATGGAAAATGGTGAGGCAAATGATCTCGATGTCACCTATGGTGAGACGGGGATATGTTCCATTCCACTGGTCAAGATACACGTCAAGATCCATCATAAGATCATGGATTTTGAGGGCTATCTTCGAGATCTGGTATTCGTCGAGTCCTCATAGAGTGTCATATGAGGCACCGAATGGATTGACAAGCTCGTTTGATGTACCGTTCTGCAAGGGAGAGTTATCACAGGGTCCTTGAAAGGACTCCATGACTTGAAAGATGAATTCCGAGTCAAGATTGTCATAAGGGAAAAGCAAAGATGGTGCAGGGACATATGGCGCAGGTTCTGGAATCATCCATCCCTCGTTGTCGTGCTGGCAAACTGAATATGTGAGTGCATTGCTGTCTCCACGTCCCAAGGCTGTCGAAGTTTGGCATGCAAAATGTCATGGTTCATTGGGTAGGTCGTCGAGTGCAGCAGTGGTCTCTTGGCTGAGTCGTATGGGTTCGACAACGTATGCCTTGGATTTGAGACTGCCACATGTAAGCTCTTCCAAGCTAAGAGGCGAATATGTGTCCATGTCTTCACTTGAGTAAGAAGGTGTCGAGTCATTAGAACTGGGAGGAGACGATTTGAAGTCTCGTATTCAGTTCCGTCACTTGATGATTCATCGTCATTAGCATGAGGTTGAACACAATCAAATAGAGGAGAAAAGCTCCTACTTGGTGCAGGGGACAAGCCAGTGGATGATGTAGCGGAAGTCATTAAAAGCCTCGGATCCATGGTCAGCATCGGCTCGGCGGGGGTCAAGTCCTTCATTTCACAATCGAAATTCTCCCACTCATCTCCCTTGCCTTCCAAAGACAGGAATCTTTCTCCTACATCCTCATGAGCAGGCTGTTCAGGTCTTTGGTACTGTCCTTTGGGGGCTACAACAGCGGGGTTTATGGAGAACTGTCTCGTCGACTCACTCATCTCAATGTCAAGGTCGGCAGGCAGAATGTGTATTATTTGTAGCTGCGTCGCAAAGACGTTAGGAGTTGTTGTCGATGCGGAGGTCTCTGTGACTACGGTTGAGGGCATAGATGTTGGTTCAAGGCTGGACAAGGCCTGTACTGGTGGTTGGAGTAACACGGATGGGATGGGTGTTGGAGGACGAAAGCTCTCATCTGTAATATTGACAAAACTCGTCAATTCTTTACTCAATTTAAAGGAAACATTTGACTCCATACCTGTTGCAGCCAAGGGAGTTGCAGGATACATCAGTTGATCCCCATCTCCCTCCTCCTGGGATTCAACACGTCTTCTCTTCAACGTAGTCCAGTCCCGTTCACTGCTCTCTGGATCATCGTCTTCTTCATCCTCTCCTCGCTTCGACTTCTTGTCGTGGTCATTGCTGTCGTCTGAAGATGACTGACTTGAATCGACTTCCGTAGGTTCATACGTCTCGAGTACGAACACGGTTGGGTGGAACTGAGGCATTTCAAGGAGAGGATGGGCCGTGGGCAGAGAATACATATCGATTCGTCGTGGGTACAGCATGCGATGCATCATGTCAAGGTATACCGGGTTGTGAAGGATGAGTGCACTCCCTCGCTGGTTAGATACCCGTGCGAGGGTGCATATGATGAAGTCCAATCATACGGCTATGAGAAGAGGTAGGCCTCTCTTCAATATCCGTAGTTCTTCTTCATCAATGCTCATCCTCAGCGAGTAGTCTCTCGGCACTCGAAAGACTCCCCTCGCTTCGTCGTGTTTGACAGAAATAATTTGCTGGACAGGTAAGACGAACGTGAATGGCAGGGCAGGGTGTGGGGGTGGTGGAATATGTCACAAGCCTTGAGGAATGGGGATAGGTAGAGGTCCTTGCACAAGTTTGCCTTGGTTGTCATGGTTAACTCGGTAGACGTATGAATGTACTGAATTCTCGTCCTGGCTCTCGTTCCCAGAACTCTCACTCTCGTCGAGTATCGTATCAGGAGGCTGTTGAGTCTCTAGATTATTGTTGGCATCCGGAGGATAAGAGTTCCACCGTCGAACAGCAGGCGTATCTCTCTCTCGGTTATCTTCTCCGTTGTCTTCCCCTGATTTGTCTGGATTCTGTATCAAGATCCCTGGACCATTTGCAAGGTCCTTGTCGTCGCTATCCTCGTAGGCTGGGGTGAGGAGTCCGGTTTCTTCAGGATTCAAACAAGCTACCTGCCATTTCAGTAAGTCATCCCATTCTTTATCCATTTTGAACTCACATTCGTGTTTTCCAGGGAAAAAGAGAATAATGGCATGCCCCACATGAGAAGAGATTGGAATGCCATCCGGGCCTTGCAGCTCGGCAAGACTGGCATTGAAGGCATGCGTACGTCGAACTTGTTGCCCACGTATAATGTCGGTGTCGAGTTGCAAGGCATGGTTGGTTGATAAAATGATCGAGTGGAATGAAAGTGGCCCAGTGACACTGGGATGGGAGAGAGAATTGCGTAAATAGTCGAGCTGGGTAGTAGCAACAGACAGGAGAAGCGGGTAATAGATGGCAGAGTTGCATAGGGGGTCGGGATGTGGCACATCGTTCAACGGGAGGGGAGGCGTCACCCCCCCATCGTTGTAACAGCAAAGAGTCTGCACTCGCTGGCCAATTTCATCATAGGTCACGTGGCTGTGCAGTGGCAATGACATGATGGTTTGGTTATATTTATTCTGGATGATATTGACTGTAGATATTGTGTTGGGGCTCTCTTCCTCGCTCGTACTCTTGTTTTTATACCTTGTTCTCCCCCTTTGTAAGGGGATTTGACTCACAAGATGGCGTATCTTGGCGGATAACGCGTTGAACACGTCTTTAGGTGAGCACATTTTTGTTTTAATTGCTATTTCTTCTTCTGGCTCCCTAATTCCTAGGATTGACCACAACAGCAGTCGTCTTCGCGGGTAATACACGCGTTTTCCTTCCCCTTTCGTATACAGAATTATCTGATTATTAGTTTGAGGAAAATCAGCAGGTACCTTCAATTCTATTGAAGGTGTATCATCCAATGCACTGACTCCTCCAATTAGGAATTTTAAAACTCCTAGGAGACTTCGTTGCTCTCGTTTGTCTTTAGGAAAGCTAATTTTATTCAATTTGCTTGCTAGGCTGGATTCCTGTCTATCGTCGTCAAGCGTAGGCTGTCCCAAGGCTGGGCTCTGTCCCAGGCACTTGTTTCTCCAGTCAGCAACTTTCCGGTATGCGACTTTGCCTTGTTTCTTGATCTCTCGGTACTCTAGTGAGATTTGGTCTTTGTTTTCATCCTCAAGACTCTTGCTAGTGCTCAATGTTTTGATATCCGAGTTTTCCGTAAAGTCCGAAGACTCGGTATTTGGATCGTTCAAATCCCAGCTTTCAAGACTCTGAATATCGTCATCTCGCCCCTTCAAAATCATGGGATTATCTGGGGGTGTTATGCGACTTAAGTAAGCATTATATTGTGATGTGCCTGCAGGTACTATTGCTTCACCATCTTCAAGTCGCCATGAGCCTTCAAACTCTAAGTCGTCTTGTTCAACATAGTATGATGGCATGGGCCCTTCTGTACGGGTATCCCAAGGCTCAGGCACTACTAATAATTCCGTCTGCTTGCCTGTATTATATGGGTCCTCGTAAACGAGGTACGTACCATCTATCTTTTCCTTCATTGATACCATGTTGCCTCGGATCCACGGTCGTCCGAGCAACATTTGGAAGTTGACTTTATAGCTACCCACGAATAACACAGCATTCGCGACTACTGAGCCCTGGAATAATAATACATCACTGAACTTCCCAGTGAGTATTCCTTGATTTCCGTTCGTGTCTGCGCAACGAGCCTTTTCTAAGGGCATCACGGGGTAATCTTTATTTAATTCTTTGGCTACAGCTCTGCTAATTATATTGACTTCAGACCCGGAATCTACTATGGCATTAACCCATAGTTTTCGATCCCCAAGCCCTATATTCACCTTGATCACGACTAAAGAGGCTCGTTCATCCGGCTTCTTGCCTTCAGGTCTCGACGTGAGGTTATGCACACGGGCTGTATTAATTGTACTAGGTAAGGTTCGAGTTTCGTTCTCCTTTTCATTCTCAAATCTGACAGTCCGCGTTTGTAGCTCCTTAATCATTTGTTTGCGAAGCTCAGCACTTTGAGCCATGAGCTCCCCAATGGGCACGGTTATCGGCGTGTTTAACGTCATCTTAATCAGATTACCTGGTGAGTATTTTTTGGCTATCGGCGGGCCTCTAACTGCCTTTGTTTTACTAGTCTCATTGCCAGGATTCAATCGGGAACGTTCTGCTCGTTGCCCAACAATTGCCGGGCTTTCAACACTGATCATTTCAATGTTGTTAGGCTCTTCTGGGGGGCGAGCACGAGGCATTCTTGCCCTAATTGGTATTGGTGGTGGAGGTGGAGTTCTATCCCTCCTTTCCTCTCGAGGTTTAGCTGATTCTGTACTTAGCTTACCTTTATTTGGGTTCAAACAAGTTCCGTACAGGTTGCTTGGCGATGCCTTAGTAACTCCTCAGACTGTTCCTTTTGCTCTTTCTGTCGTGCTTGTCGGCGGACCTCTTGGAATGGCCCGTCGCTCTTGATTTCGATCTAGGAGTCCTTCAGTACGTCTTTCTACAGCATAGGCACGACTGGGCCTTTGGTAAGTGCACATGTCATCGTATTCATCATCTTCCTGATCGCTGTTATAGTAATCATAATATTCATCCTCGTTCTCATCTTTTTCTTCATCAGAATAGTAGGTTCCCATCATGTTGAATGACACATGATTGGTTCTAACTGTTGCCTTGCAGATAGCTTTGACAAGAGTCTCTGATCCGACTCGTCGGACAGGTGCTCCATCCGGGAAGGTGATTCATCCCTTCTCATCCCGGCATACCTGACCATCTCTGATCATCCCATTAATAGGTGGGCATTGTCGTATCATATGTTCAGGACTTCCGCAACCATAGCATATCATTCCTCCCATGGTTGTCCTCCCCGTCTCTCGAAACTGAGATGGCGGTGGAAAATTTGATCTTTGCATAGGCGGGAATATGGCACCAGTCCATCGAATTGGAGGCGCTACGATATCCACAATGGCTGAGTCCATTTTAAGGGCTCGGTAATATACCTGTGCATAATCAGTGTCACTTACCTTCATTCTGGATAGCTTACCTATGAGCTCTTCGACTTCATCTGTCTGATTCTTCTCAGGTTCTGGTTCTTTCTTATTCTTAGCTCTAGACTTACCTTTTTCTTCAAGTTTTTCTCGCCAGTGGTTGTCTCGTTCCTTCCGCCATTTCTTAGGCTTCTCTCGGGACTCGTCATCATCTGATTCATCATCAGACTCACTGCCTGATTCATCAGTTGAGTCATACTTAAAGGTACGTTTGCTCTTCTTTCCTTTCTTCTTTCGGCTTAGACGCTTGTTTCGGTGTTTCTTGTCTTCATAGTCTGAGTCATTGTCCGAGTCGGAGGAATCACTGTCCTCATCATCACTGGAAGTCTCATCTTCGGTCGTCGTCATCTTTAAGAGCTCCCTGAGCTTTGCACGGCGGTCTTTCGCCTTTCTTGCTGTCAGGTCGGCATCGAAACGATCTCAAGTAAACATCGCATACACGATTTTTGCGATGTCTTCTCGTGGGATTACTTTACGTGGGTCATAACGTGGGTGCTAGGTCATATACCTAGCCTCGACTATTTCTCGAAGGTTACCATTGAGGCCGTACCAAAATTTGGTATGTTGCTCATCTTGCGTAATCTTACCTTTATGAAGTAACCAGTTTGCCATTGTCAGGAATTCAACCTCATACTTCTTGAATCTTTTGAGGTCATAAATTCCTTTACTGTGCCATCGGTCCGTCAGTTTGTCCAGATCGCTGATGAGATATCTAGACTCGTTTAGCTCTGCGTCATAATAGGTGAGTATATCCTTTTCAAGTTGTACCCAGTCTTCCTTAACAAAGCTGTCTAGTGCTTCAACAAATCTTGTGACTTTGGTCGAGCAATAGTCAATGATTTGTCGACACTTTTCTTTATCGGGTACGTTATACACTGCACACATTTGCTTGTACTGGTGTATAAACTTCTTGACAGTGTCATATTTACCGGAAAACTTCGCCGGAGCTGATCGCGCCCCCAATAAGGGCATCATATCTGGCATTTGGACAGTGTTAGTGTTATACGAGGTTGCCGGTACGTGTGCTGTTCCTGTCGTATTTACTGGATTGACTGATGGGAATGATGTTGGATAACTTTGTCTAGTTTGCGCAAAGGAGGCTCCAGGCATTGATGAAGCTGTTGTTCGATGCTGGGCTCCTGTTGGAGGTGGATTCATTGTGGTTGTTTGGGGTAAGCCATCGTCTTGTTCCTCGATGTCTATAATGTCTGACCGTACACTGCTTAGTACTTCCCCCGAGTCAGATGTGTCTTCACTCTGGGGGGTGGTGTCTCGATGGTGTTGCCACATCCGTGGATCAATCGCTGGATGGGGTACAGTGTTCTGACTGGAAAGGTTGGGCATTTGATAGGCGCTGGTTGTAGTGTCTTCAGGTCCTGGTGCCATTGTATTTGTCGGTATTGCCGAATATAATGATTTGTGAATGGTACGATGGTTCTGAAGGAAATGAGTTTGGGTGTGAATGGTTTCTGAAGCTATGGGAGTCAATATCAGATTGATTATTCCCCCTCGCGGTGGGCTCCAATTATGTCACGGATATTAGGGGGTGACTAGAATATATTGTACTGTAAATGTTAGTACGACAAGGTGAGTTCGGGGGATTCAGCACGAATGCTATACTCTGCTTGACTCCAAGGACATCCAACGAATGAACATGTAAGATACTGAAAATTAATCAGAGCGCACATGCGCTTCGATCTCTGATTTCTTGCTACTGTTACTGCTACTGGGCCAACCATATGGTGGTTGGCAACTGACTGTTGTTCTGACTGTTAACTGACTGATTTCACAAGGTCTTCTTGACATTGTGAACTTGCTGCTTGAGATGGTGGAGACTTATCCACCTTTCGTTCTGAATTCAATACTCTGTTTCTCGGGTCTAAAAGTTACATTGCATTTCGTTTCCTGGCCTTTATATACAAGTTGGCTATCCTATTTTTAGATACTTGGATTACTCAGCCTTCGGCCATCCTGTATGGGTATTAGTAAGGATTTCCTGCTAGTAGGTGCATCATAGCGCACTGCTTACTCATCCATCGGGTCAGGCATGATTCTCACCTGCTATGGATGGCCGATGACTTACTAAGCGATTAGTAAGCACTTACTCAGCATCTTTTCTCAGTCCGATCTCTGATTTTCTACCGGCCCGGGTTCCGGCCTGACAATACTTCGACATCCATGTATTCATCAGAAACCATCTCCACAGATGATTGGCTTTTAGAGAGAGTAGCATCACAACCCGTATCTGTCAGTGCGTCGTCCAAGTTCTCGTTAATATGTTCATCTTTGTACAAGATGAAAAACTCCCAGTCAGAGATTCACGATGTAAGCTGAGCGCTGAGCACCTGTATGCTCCTTTCTAAATGTCTCGTTCAACAAATTCCAGGCTACCGAAAGACATGACTTGTCTAGTTATGCTCCCTCTGTACACCAATAACCTTCAGCTCACTCTCTGTGTCACATCTTTCTTGGTTAGTGTCTATGCTGATCCTGATTTTCGGTTATCTTATCTTATTCTACAGCACCTCCTCCTGATGCCATAGCGCTTTGAGCTTGACACGCTTATGACTTGTCTGCATCGCTCACTACAGCACACATCTTCACCACCTGCCACCATGCCCTCTTTCAATGCCTTTCTCCAAGTCACCAGCCTCACCGAAGCTTCTGGCATTCCATATATCGAAAAACTCGCTAAGATCACCATGGCCGTAATGGAGCTCCTTGAGGTTCATACACCAGTACTATGACTGCTGCCTTGGAATTTGACTTTTCCATCTGTATAGCAAAGGGGAAAGAACAAGAAGGATGTCAAAGCTCTATGCGAGAGCATCACGAACATGGTTGTTGTTATAATCACCATGGTTACTATGCATGAAGAAGCGGGAGCAGCATGCTTCAAGGATGTCTGTGCAGAAATGGAAGAGTGAGTTGTAATACTCTATCTCTTGTTCTCGGCTAACAATAGACCTATAGGTATCTGATGAGCTTAGTCCAAGACTTGAAGGGCGAAATTGAACTCAGGCATACCGGCATCAAAGGCTTCTTCAAAACAAAAGACCTCCAAGACGCCATTCAGGATTATAGAATCCGCGTCAACGATCCAAAGACAGACTTTTTGGTACTCTTTTGCATTCAATTTTCTGCAGAATATTCTGACAATGGCTTTCTGTGGATTCATTGTATGTTGATGCTTATCAATCAGCGCATGCAACGGGATCCTACCCTTCTCGTGACTGAGATCCGGAACAAGGAAGACACGGCACCAAACAGAGAATTTGTAATACGCATTGCTACTAAGCATGTGGTCTTCTTTTTTTTAAATCAGCTGTAGCTGGAGGCCCTGCGCTAAGCAAATTGGCATGGGACTGGAGGTGATGTAAAACACATGTAGCTATGTGTTGTGCTGGATAGAAGCTTTTGCCTTCCATGCTGAAGTTGTACCTTCTTTCATCCTCTTTACCATAGAATATTATTACTCCGGTTATCATCATCATATCGAGACATTCAGGACATGAAAACTCTTGTGCAATCCACAAAGCTGCCCCCAACACTGCAAATAATGTGCCAATCATGAAAATAGAATGATCATTCTGGAATCCAGATGCTCAGCAGAGAGTTGTTGTACTGGAGATAACATAGAATACATTTTTCACACCACCATCTTAGAAACTGTCTTCATGGTCCAAAAACAGTGTAATAGTGTATATGCGAGGCATTTGCCAGGCGCCATTCTACATCACCTTCAGGTAATTATTAGCTTGCAAGTTGTGGCGTTGATTTGGCGTTGATGATGAGTGAGCATCGCTACAGCCCTTTCATCAAACCTTCTCCAAGCCCGGTGTTGATCGGATGGAATAAAGAAAGTGTATCTGGAAAATATCTTGGAGGGGTGTAATCATATAAGCTCGAGCTGATTATGGGAATCAAAGTGGAACGGTAGGCGTCGATTACAGCTGTCCAGAGACAGTGGCCATCTATCACGATACATGACAAGGGAAAAATACAGCGTAAAAGCTGTAAGATCATGAATGCACGGTCTCCAAAGCTGCGATAAGCCGTCTATATATTTGGAATCGCCTATTCAGTGCTGTCGTGTCAATATTGAGCAGAAGCGTCTGAAGGCACAGCATCCCCACCCACCTGGATCAACGTAGAAGAGAGTCGCACCGGAACCCGTGGCTTCTACAAGGTAATCAATGAGCCGATGTTAGTTCTTACAGACAGCTGAGTTAATTTCAAACACCGTCTACTCAGGACTATACTTTAGGCATGACAACATCTCACAAATAGAATTGTGAGCTTAGGCGTTGCTGAAGAGCGCATATGGGAGTACTCCTGTTCTCCAGATTTGCGGCATCTAAACACGATCCATGCAAGTAAGGGAGCCCTTTGGGGTCGTGCATAATGTCGAGACGATCTGAGTTCATCCTTGGGATCCTGTTCTAGTATTTGTACTCTCTAGATCCTCGATGTGTAGAGTGCATCAGAGTTCCGGATAAGTACCTGTAAGTCTGGTCGAAACATGACAGCAATTCTAGTCAGAAGCGAGCGCTATCCTTGCGAGCCACAGAGGTTCAGTTGAAAATATCACAAAGCGCAGGCATCGGTATTCGCAAACAGTCAAAATGCTGTTATCTCTTGAGGTGTATATTGATATCGCCAGGTTCGCATCCACACTTTGTAACCTTGGTATAGCTTGTATACTAGTAATTAGGTCATACTTGTTCTCCAAAACTTACACTAAATTTCGTTCCTACATGGCAGATAGTTTATTGACCGAAATTAACATTTGGAATGTAATAGACACTATTGACAGCGTCTGTCGAATGTGCATTCAGGGGCATCATAACGAAACATTGCTCACTTTGACACAATCATACATATATTTTAAGGCAACAGCAATGAAGGAAAGACATTGTGCTGGCATTCGTCGGAACTGTGTTCACTTCTTTGGTGCGCCCGCTACAAGTATGCTATGCAAGAGTACCATTAGCAAAACCCAAACAATAAAAGAATAGCCCTAACCTCGTCTGTCTTCATACCATATGAGGTAATGCATACTTCAACCTCTCCAGCACCACCTACCTATTGTACTAACCCTCCACATTCCAATAGACCAGTCTCCATCTCTGGTCGTTCCTTTATCTCCCAAGCACACAACCGACGGTCTTGCATCCATTGCCCAGAGCATTTGCCACACCAGCACTCAAGGGGGTACCGGGATGTCAGCCCAGCACACTGGGTAGGTAGGTAGGTTGGGCCAGCAGGCCTGAAAAAAAAAAGTTGACCCCTCCTATTAGGGTCTAAAAACAAGTTTTTGAAGGATATTTTGAATGAATCATGATGCAATATACACCACAATATATTCTACTTACTACTGAGAATATGATAGCTGGTGTTACAAGCATCTTCACCACACTCTTTAGCATCGATGCTTACTGCATTGTGATGATGTCATATGCCTTATTGACAACTTATTGAACTAATTTTGAAGTACGAGTCCGATAGGATGCAAATTGTGCTAAATACATTGGAATATTCATTATGCAGGTACTTTTGCACAGAAAATGAGCTAAAAAGTGCGAAAATAGACCTATATTAGGCAAGATGACATCATATAGGTCACGTGGAGGTAGGTAGGTCCAGCGCTGATGCATGAAAATATTTAATCAACCCACTGTCTTTTTTTTTCATATTCGGACCCCCTTGCCAGCACTGTCCATGCGGACCCATCCACTGAGTTATACCATCCACTATATCTCGCATCCCAATCCATACCCTTCAGAAGTTCGTCTCACCGCTAATAGTGAAACTTGAACAGCCTCTGCAGCAAGCGGGTCGAGATATGCTGCAGATATCCTGCTACTACTCCTCGTGGAGATAGACCCAGCATAAACTCAGGCACCAGCTCAGCTTCCTTGTCCCTCCCGGATCTCATCCTGATTGCATACACTCGGAGCAGTTATAGATGGATGTGAAGAACGTGGCGGTTGTTATGGATTTCACATATCCGTTGACTCAGTGCATGAGTCAACACATGCCCATACTCAGCCTTCTCAGTCTTGACCGTGACTCGTTAGTATTTTCTATTACTTTCTGTTACCTTCTCGATTCTCCGTACCAATACTAGAATATAATGGAACATTGTAGAATAGTAATGACTCGAACATTCCCTTAGTATATAAAATAGTAGATAAATTGTATTAGGAGATCTTAATCTAATTTCACAACTCTTCGACGTCCACTTAATTGTGTGATCTAAGCATATCTGATTGGTTACGCCTAGCACTTGCCGTTCCATTTGCCTTCCAACTACACCTAGCACTTGTTGGAAACCCTGTCAGTTACGCCTAGCGCTTGCTGACAAACCCGTTAACTACGCCTAGCACTTGTTAGGGTTTTCTGTCCATTTCACTGGGTATCGGAGGTCCCAAAAGGAGAAAAAGAATAAAAAAAGAAAGATTTCATGTGCCAAATTGGGCGACCACCGACGATTGTTTGTTCATATTATATTTAAAAGCCCACATCGATTACTATTCGTTTGCTTCTCTTTGCCACCCTCTACCTCAACACACACTAGTTTGAGCCTGCAGTACAGTGCATTTTTCCCTTCCATTGACACCCCAACATCCATCAAGTCTCCCTCACTATCGGCGAGGCACAGTACATGCAGACTGATGCAGTGACACCGCAAAATGTCATTACCTCCCGGGGAAACTTCCTCATCGTGGCAGCGTTGACAGCTGCAGATTTTATGATGTTTCCTCTCCTCTGTAGGCACAGTACATCTTCTTTTTCTCTGTCTTTCCGTGTCCATGTGCTGATGACTGCTGGAATTGTCATTTCCAACAACTATGGACAGGGAATCCGATCCAGGCTCACCAAGTGGCTGATTTTGGGCCAGTTCGATATGGGATGCTGGAATTGGGTGAGGAGAGCTCGTAGGAAGCTCATCAAATATAGCAGGTTTAGGTGCAGGGGACAGAGTCAATCGAGGTAGGCCACTGCTTGTAGGATCAGGGAATATCAATGTATCAGTAAATTAGGAAGAATGCGATGCAGCGGGAGCCATTGAAATCGATGAATTCATAGGTAGTAACTGTTCTGATCCTATTTCAACCACGCCTCGACTTGGATGAACAAATGATACATCTCCATCCAAAAAATCTGGGAATGGAAAATCTGCAGCTGCGAATACTTTGCCGCTGCAATGTACTTCTTCAAGCCCATCGGAGACCAAGTCTTCCGTTGCTCCAATATTGTTTGCTTTCTCCCATGATTTTGAATATGCGGCCAGGACCTCTGGTGAGATGTAGACACAC
Source organism: Armillaria gallica (assembly GCA_037576215.1). Classification (NCBI taxonomy): domain Eukaryota; kingdom Fungi; phylum Basidiomycota; class Agaricomycetes; order Agaricales; family Physalacriaceae; genus Armillaria; species Armillaria gallica. Next base: position 420,728 of record JBANDB010000016.1, on the reverse strand, counting down.
TCAGTTCCATCTGCTGTCCAGTTCCATTCTCGAGCAAATGTTTCATAGTCAACTTTGCCTTTGCCTTTACAGAGAAAACACATATCTGAGCAAAGAAAGTAGCAGCGGGCTTCTTGAGTGGTTGGAACAACTGTAGTCTGTAGCAAAGTACTGTTACAGCCAGTCTTGCATATTTTTAGGCTTATCGAACCACACTAGTAAAAAACATCTCAATTTTTTTCTGAGGAAACTTCAAAGGCACAACATACCTCCAGATTCATCATTTGCATTATGGCATTGTGTCGCTGGCTCGTCCCCAGGATTGCGACGGATGCATGGGATCTCAGCTTCATCTTGGGAGTCCTTGTCTTTGTCCTTGTCACTCACTGCATCAGTGAGGGGTCCTGCAAGTGGATTCCAGAATGATTCTATAGGAGAATATAAGTATCCTATGTTGCAACAAAAAAGAATGGTTCGTACAGCTAAGTGGATGATTCATAGCCTCCTGTAGGTCTACAAGACGTTTCTTGTTCGCCTCTGCTTCTGATTTCAATCGCTTGAGCTCTGCACTAAAAGGCAGCCAGAAAATCAGGAAAAACTCCGACATTGAAAGGAGGATCAACTTACTGGCTATGGCATCGCTTTCAGCCTTACCTAGACTCTTAAAAAAACACCTCCAAGTACTCCTCATCATCAGATTCATATTCATCGTCGACATCCGAGTCTATAGATGTCACATACAGTGAGTAGAATATCTGAACTCCAGAATGAGACATACTAACCATCTTCCTCCTGGGATGGAATATCTCATGGCTTTGGTGGCCATCCTCACCTTGGAGCATTGTCTTGTCTTAGGCCATCCTTCAGATGGCTTGTATGTGCCATGCTGCAGGAGATAGAGCTTGAAATTTGAAAAATGCGAGCCATTTATGAAAAGAGTTTGTTTCAGTATGTGTACCTACATTATATCACAAAAAGAACATACTAGACTAAGACAAATGCGTCACTACAATAGTAACAACTAAGTGACGTGACTAGGAACAGAATACGCGACGGGAGTAAAGAAAGAACAGTCGCGCAGGTGAAACTCGGCGTAATGGCAGATAACTATAGGGGCTGATGGCAGATAACTTTGGCAGGGAATTGCATCTTGAGTGAATAGCATTATCCCCATCACATTTTGAGCCACAATTTTTTACCGCATGGTTTGTATGAATATATTCAATTTATATATACAAGGTTTATAAGGGTCAATGCAGAAACGACCTCGAAATAAATTGTTGAATGCGTGGGGCCCACCTGCCCAGTATGGGCATGGCAGATAACTGGCAGATAACTGCCGTGGGAACCCAGTGGAACCGGCGGTAAACCCTTGTTAGCACCCATATTGGATCCCTCTTGGTGGTTGGAACTCGGCTTTAGGACATCCTCGCTTATGACTTGGGTTTTACTCAAGTATTCATTGTCTCGTGTACTACTCTAAATACTCTGATTCTTAACAGCGGTCCTTGGCAAGACTAACAATGGGAGATGATATAAAGTGCCGTGGAGTGCGGATAAGACTGCATCAGCACTTGAGGCCTTACAACGAGCTGGCAATGGTGGACATGTATCAATCCGTGGTAGATGTTGTCCCAAGGCAAAGAAGTAGGCAGTTCCTCTGTCGACAAAGTCAAAATGAAAACAAGTCCGCGGTCACTAGGCGACACAGCTTGATGGATGTGTGATAGCCAATGTATATAGGCAACCAGATGGTGAATCTAGGTTCCACGAAGAAAAGACAACGCCTCTCACTCGCTCCTTCAGCTTCAGCTCAAGTCCTGCCTATCCTGCCCATCGAGCCGCCTGCTCGAAAGAATCGGGGGAAATGTTGGAAGATGCAAGTGAACCTTCGGTGACCTGTAGACGATAGCATCAGCAAGGCGGTCTGGGTGCACGACCTGGGATGGCTTGATTATCGACGCGGGGGAAGTGCAAGGAAGCGAGAAAGGCATTGGGATCACAAGTTCCGAAAGTTCCCACGCCACCGATTTCTCATCGGGCCGGATAAGCAAGTGGATCCCGCCTTGGTCTCGTATGACTTCCACCGGCATATATGTTTGCGATATGTACACGAGGCATGGCTGGCACCCTTTGTTGATCACCAGTGAAACGACGTTTGCATCATTCATTGTTTGGTAAATCATAATCATGGACAACAGCAAAGTACACTTGGACTGGGACGGGACGAACGTGGAATCCTGATCGCGACAAGAGCAGCGAGATATGGAGCTGCTAAAGTTGCTTCAATCAAAACCAATGGGGTTCAGAAGGCATCTTGCGGTACTCTTGTATAAGAGTTGCATAAGAGAATTCAGAACGTATCATTGCCATCATGACTTCCCCAGCAACTCGGCTTTTTTCTGTCTGATGAGAACGCGTGTTCATTGTTACAAGTAATTCCCGAACGAGATATACCTGTCTTGCTATAACTCCCTCGGTCGATAGTTATTTGAACGACGGGCTACCAATGGGTGGGTTACCGACATCGCTTGATACAGAACATTCTACGTGTGCCAGGCCACAGCAATGCACTTCTCGCCGATCATCTGGGTATAGGATATCAGGGAGTGGCTCTACAACGGCGACTAGCCAATATGAAGATGAAGATATATTTTATGGTCAAGAAGTAATACATAGAAACACCGACCAGTACGGGGTTGTGTGCTATCTCGTGTCTGCTCTGTTTCTGAGAAATCGTTGGGAATTCGACAGGTAACTTCGAATTCTGGAGCGGATGCTTCAAATGCATATCAGCGGTGTTGCAACAACTCAGACAAAGAGCTACCTCTAGATATGCCTTGACGTCTCTGAAAACCCTTCTGTTTAACGGAAGAAAGGAATCGGTGGCGACCATCGACGTGAACCAGCAAAGGATCGCTGGTCCGTAACCTTAGGAAATGTAGTGTTACGTTCGCATCAAGTCTCGGGGATGAAAACATAACGCCCTCGTTCTTTTTCCGGGTCATACAACTCTTCGCCATCCGTCCACACTCCAGAGCGTTTTCAAACGTAGCCGACACCGAATTCACCTGGTCATTGGCTTGAGTAAAACACATCCTACGTGCCCTGCACCTAGAAAACCATCATCGCTGCCATATACCGTCGACCATTTCTATCGCCGAGAAAGACAATGACAGAAGCATTTCGGTGTACGATCTAGCATAGAGATACTGCCCTACCTAAGCTCTCTGATGCAGCAAGCGTAGAATGCCGAACGTTGCTGCAACATGACTGATACCGACATGGCCAACAATGAAGCTTGAGGTTGGTCGAGGAAGGTATTGCTACTGCTGTTGAGGCGGGAGATAATCGGAAGCAGAAACATCCCTTTGCCTTAGTAGACGGCTGAACGGTTTTTCCCATCGTTATCCGCGGTAGGCGCATGGTTTACTGGAGATGGTCCTGGGTATACGAGCGCATCCATCAGTCTGAGATCTCCGAATCAAAAGAAGAAACGTACCGATTTGAACTGGTATGAAAATCCTCCCAGCCTCCGTTTCCCTAGTGTACGCAGCTTCCAGAGCCTCGCTCAAGCCTTTCTGCGTTCCATACACCAACCTCTTCACTCGATACACCTAACCATAACTTGTACCACTGTCATAAAGCAGCCGGGCCGCAGGATGTTGAAGCAACCTCCAGCAAGAGACGTAGTAGCCTATTCATTGGGAAGAGTCTCGGTGGCGATATGCATCCACGTCGACGCCATGACAAACTACATAAAGGAAGGGAATCCTTAGCATGGAAGATAGAGTGCCTTTCATTCGACTCCCCGGCAACTAACACCGCCCAACGACACATGTCCTTTGCATTACAGGTGAATACACATTGTGCTGTCTTCGTCTACAATGATTGCTCTGCACCTGCAACGTATATCCTTGCAAGCTTTCGCATTGATTGATAGCGTTGGAGAGCTTTCTGGTGTTAGATTAAGATCGGCAGGACGAATGGGTGTGTAGGGGTAACATCTGGGAGAGAGAATAGAGCAGGTCAGCTGTCGAAATGAAGGAATGTGTATAGAAAGACTGACGTCAATCTCACCGGCAACACACCATGGTATGCTTCAACCTCGCCTCAATTACAGAAATCCTTCCTCTGTCGTTACCAATCCTTCCTCGCCACACACTAGGAAACCGAGAAATCCTATATATACTATGAGATTAACAAGGATAAAACGTACCAGAGATCGGAAGAGATCATGCAGAGAATTACTGTTGGAAGAGAGTCGGACCGTCGGACCAAACTCGTTGAGAATGGGAACAACAGCCTGTCCGGCCCGACGAAGAAACGCGTTGATGGCGTGGGAACTTCTGGCATTTTCTCTGTCATCCACTCCTCCGTCGATGATCTGACTATCCCAGGAACGCCCTGTCGTGCGCCCGTGGTCTAGCGACCTTGTCGCCGCCACACTAAAACTACCGTCGAGACGAAACTGCAAGAGCGACATCTTGGTCCAAAGGCCACTGCATTCCCTCTGCATTGCTTTTTGAAATTGCAATCTGAGCCAGGCGGCAGACTCAAGCTGCGCGAACGGAGTTGCTTTATGAGCAGCTGGAGAAACCAACGATGGAAGGTGCGTTGACTAGTTCTGCTGAATTATCATAATTTTGACTTTTTAATATCACAGGCTTGAATTCATGCGTACTTCATATCTGCTTCTCGTGGACGTCAAGCGTTAGCCCTCGAATTATACATTGGCTCCCAGCACACAGTACCATTCGAAGCCCCAGCCAAGTACTACATGCCGGACGCCTGCACGCGTCAAACCTTCTTTGGCCTGTTCGCTTCCATCGGCATCTGACATCGTTCGATCAACATGGGGATGATTGTGCTTTGTGATACCATCGGTGGATAAATCCAAAGATCCTCATGAGGCCTTAGATGGCATGGATATACATCAAGTAAGTCTTGCTCTGGTCTTCTCCTCGGATTTCTCCCAACTGTCTCTTTCTTTCTAGGCATATACTATTTACGATTGCAGACGATGTCCACTGTTCTATGACATCTTCGGTACCAGCCCTTCCAACAGTATGGCGAAGGCCTCGAGGATGTACAATGCAATCATAGCTGCAGGTGTAGTAAATCGTCGTTCGCCTTTCGGACGTCTCCGAGTTCGTATCTGCTTCTTGCGGGATATCACTCTCGGTCAGTATACGTAATTATGCGTTCTTCGGGTATCTTATCAGATTCTACAGCACCATTCCTTGGCGCCATAGCATTGCGAGTTTGATGCTGGCTTCTGCATCGCTCTCTACAGCACAATTATCTTTTACCACCAACCACCATGCCCGCCCTCAACGCCTGTCTCCAAGTCGCACGTCTCGCCGAAGCCGCAGGTGACAGTATTCCATACCTCGAGAGCGTGGCCAAGATCGCCGTACTCGTCTTCAAGCTCCTTGATTTTCGGTTTGCTATACTTCGCTGTACGGATGTTGTCGCTGATTCTGCGTTGTACAGCAAAAGGCAAAGAACAAGGAAAGTGCCAAGGAGCTCTGTGAGAGCATTGCAAACACGATCCTCGTCATCAATGACCTCGTTCGTATGCAAGAAGGAACTTCGTGTTATATCGAAATTTGCGGGGAGATGGAAAGGTGAGCTGCTGTTCCCATTTACTCTCTTTCTTCAACAGCTACTCAACGGTCTGTTTATAGGTATCTTCAAAGGATGGCGCAAGATATGAAGGATATTAAGCTCAAACACCGTGGCTTTAGAGGCGTCTTCTGCGTCGACGATTTCAGAGACGCCATCCAGGCTTACAGGAGACGCGTAGATGATCTGAAGATGGACTTTGTGGTAATATTTCTGCTTCCATATTTTTCGTGCGGCATCTCACGTTCTGCTGTAGATCCATTCATTGGGTGACTGCAATTCGAAGGTCACGCAGATTCACTGCCTGTTGATGAATTTGACGCCACAGGCTGCTGTGGAGGACTCGGAGGAGTTCGTTTTCCGGATCCCGAAAAAGCCTGTTGCAATCACTGCCATTTTCTTTTAATACCTTGATCTCAACGTGATGGAATTTTTTTTTTTTGATCCCTTCGGCCTGATCGATTGATCGGCCACAGGCTTTTTATTAAAAGCTTTACCGTTCCAGTATACTTAGACTTAATGCTTCTCACACCTACGTCCAAAGCTCAATACACTTCGTTTCGCAGCTCCCATGGAAGGCGTAAAATTGTTGCTTTACTAGCACAAGACAGTGAATTATTCCACTAGCAGCCAATTAATTGGAACCGGGCGCTAACAATTACGTTCCAAGCATTGGTATGGTCGTTTTTCAGTGGACCGGAACACTTGGCTGAAGGATAAGTAGAGAGAGGGCTGTTTCCACCCATTCGGTTAGTAGGAGCTTTCAACGTAGCTATGTTGATATACTTCTCTTTCCACGGCATCTTTGGCCATATCCCACATGAACACAAAGTCAAGATTTAAATTCTGGCTCGATAGCATATTACTTGTCGCACGTTCTTACAATACTTACTTACCCCTTGACTTTCACCCGGCAAATCAAGCCAGGATGTCAGACTAGTGAATATGCCCTTCGACAGAACCAAAATGTGGAGAGAAACATTTCCTACATGGTGACCAAAGTCAACCATGAAGATATTGTTTACTTTCTAAGGAGTCCTAGACTATCCCCGTTTCGCACTGAACGCTCAGGAGCTGAAGCCTGTGACTCATAATTATTTGCAGATTCTCGGTTCAGTTTTAATAGTTACAGATACAAGTGCCGCGAGTAAGTAGTAGAGACGGTTTGTTGTTACTACTTGTCGTATGCTATCCTTTCTATAAATCCGAGCATGGGGATACCTGGATCCAGAATCCACTGATCCTTCTTTCGATGCTGTTGCCTTCATGTTTCGAATCTCGGCGAGGATGTGGCGGATCTCAATAAGCGCCATCATACTGTCCCCCGGAATGTGGATCTACAGCACGTAAGGAGCCAGATCATCGTCTTCGCAAAACGGGCCGGGAGAATTTCGCGTTTGCGTGATGCGTTTTTGCGTTTTGTTGCGTTTGGTGCGTTCGGGTAGTATGCGTTCGGTGCGTTTTGGTGCATTCAGGATTAGACCATTATCACCATTAACCTCCCATGAAGGCATCACTGGCTATCCACAATCATGTATCTGTATTGTAACTCACATTATAAGTAAAACTGATGCTTGTGGCGTGTATCCGTACCTTAGAGAATGCTCTGTATGTCGTGCTATAAGACACAATCAATGATTAAATCAGAACGCATCTCGCATATTAACTAAAATTTGAACGCACATCTCGCAGGTCCTCACGCATGCGTTAGGACAAAAAACGCATGCGTTCAAAATAGAACGCATCCACGCGTGTGACTGTGACACATTTGTGACAGGTGCCTTTTAGGTGCGTTAAGTGAGTTCAACCAAAGTTCAACCCCACATCGTGTTCCTCAGCACTTCTTTCTTAGCAAACAGCATTTTATACTGTCTCATACCATTAGAATACCCATAAAATTGTTTGATTAAACAGGAACCTCTTCACTGTTCTCAAATTTAGTTCAAGAACTTTCAAGATCAATCCGACTTGGACTTGGACATGGATGGTCGCCCGCTAAGCAGTGAAGAGACTACTCGGACATTCAGAGTCAATGTGAGGTTAAATTTAGTGCATAATAATACTAATGATACATATATATTTTCTAACAGCAGTGCTCTAAGTTCCCTTTTTTCGAGAGCGCTTGGCTGGTCGTCCACTTGGCATCGGGGCCACGTGCAATCATCCTTCCTAGCTGGCAGAATATAGGCTGTGACCATGCACCGAAATGACAAGAAACGCGAAAACGCATGTCTGTCACGCACGCACATGCATCGAACGCATCAATGCATTAACGCAAACGCACCGAACGCATGAACACATCATGCAAACGCGAAATTCACTGTGCCCTCGCAAAACGAAAGTGCGCATGCCAAGAAGTCCATCTTCCAGTCATTGACGCGTTTCTTATAACCTTGGATGCTGTCTTGGAATTTGTTGACATTGAGAAACCCCTGCCGTGTTTGGGCTGTGCGTCTTTCAGATCGCGGGCTATGCCAGTGAGGTGACTATTAGCTGCAGAGGAACCACAGCATGGGAGAACGGTGACTGTCCCTTCCATCTCTGCGCCAATGTCACGGAAATAAGCTGCTTCTTGTTCCCCATGCATACAGACAAGTGTTTGCCTGATTGAGGACTGTATCCATAATGCTGTGGCACAGCTCCTTCACATCCGTTGTCTTGTTTGTTCTTTTCTTTCTTTTCTTGACACCGCAGAGTCAGGGGCAAGAGTTATGGGTCTAGGTCTTTGGGCTTCTGGTAGCTGCGTCGCTTGCTTCAGTGATAGTAATCCTTGGTTGGAGGGCCACGATCACCGAGCTGATTGGTAAAAGCTGGGTGAGTGGTTTATGTGGGAGTATTACAGGAATCAGATCACCCTGATCAAAATTTGAAGGGGAAGACCATCATAAGTTAAAGTCAGCGAGTATGAATTGAGGACTATTGTGCGGCGTAGAGGAGTGCTTAGCGCAGCAGCGGAGTACGACGATTACCAGGAGACGCATTCGCTCTAGTCGCACAATTTGTGATTCCGCAATGAGCAGAAGTCGGTCTTTTGTTTCTTGTTTATATGATATAGAGCAAGTTCGACGGGAAGGAGCATATCCACTAGTATAGAAGCGCAACGGGTGTCGAAATAGATCTTGCAGAAAGTTGTCTTTGTACGAGGCCAAGTCATGGTAGAGGCGGGATCAACCGCTTGCTTATCCGGCCCAATGAGACATCGTGTTGATGGCGTGGGAACTATTGGCGCTTTTCGTCTCACTTCCTTGCCCTTTCCCCGCGTCGATAATCAAGCCATCCTAGGTCATGCACCCAGGCCGCCATGGTGACACTGTCATCTAGGGGCCACTGAACGTTCAATTGCATGGTCCAACATTCCCCGATTCTTTGAAGCAGGCGGATTTATGCGGCGGAAAGGAAGGACTTGAGCTGAGGGCCACCTATATTTATCGTTTGACTGGCTATATGCGCTAGTTATCGTGCGTCTAGGGTGTATCGACTAGTGCCAACAGCCTTGTCTTGATTTTGACGTAGGTACGTGCATCCATACCATTCGATGCTTACAATTCATCCTACAATTCTAGCAGCATTTGATTCCATGTATGTCCTGTCTGTATCTCAGAGCTAAGCGGCGATGGCCTCTGTTCATGCCGATGAGACTCGAATTACCAGAACGAGGATGCGGCAACGAGTCCATCAACACCCTGCACAGTCACCAGGTCCATATTTCCATCTTCCTTTCTTACTTCTACGACGGCATTGTGAGATCGCACAGCAACATACCATCGTGGCTTCAATGCCGCAGGTGCCAATACAGTCCTATCCTCACTCGATTGCACCCTATACCGTCTCCCATCCGCTGTCTTGCAGTGGTTTACCATGTACTTCCCGTCTCGTCCAGTTCTTTCCCGCCTGAACCAGATAGCAAGTATATTTGCATCTATGAACATATTGTCGTCCTCAAATGGCTGCTACGGATACTCAGCGGTCTTGAGATCCCTCCTTGGTGACCCTTTGACAATCTCGAAGGTGTGCTGAGCCTAGAGCGCTCGTGGGAGGTGCGACAGATATCATAGGCGTAGTTATCGCTGCACATGAATTCCTATGAGAGCCATTCTGGGTGTATGCGGTAGCGGCAAGGTTCGGGTGGGAAGAGGAAGCCAAGTTCGCTTCGAAGCATATGCGGGGTTTATCTCTCCGCGATGAGAAGAATCAGGAATCGCTGCAGCGGATCTCGATGAGCTCACTGGTGTTCAGAACGTTCAAGCATTACCGGAAGCGGTGGGACGAGCTTTGGAAGGGTACGGAATGGGACGCGAGGTGTGGTTGGTGTGGTTGGTTGATGGGTCTCGTCAGCATGAATGGCGCTGGTGTGGAAGGTGTTTTGGGGAATGGACGCGAGGCCATCGGGAGTTGGACTATGTTTGTTGGAGATAGCAGAGTGGAAGGAGATGGATGCTTGATGCTTGTTGGACGGAGAAGTGTCCGGATGTGGGAGGTTGGCGTATGATAGGCTGAAGGTGTTGGAGAGGGTGAGGAAATGTCTGACTGAGCTGCTGGAAACGGCATGAAGCCAAGGTTAGGGCGACTCATCATCCTTTTGTTTTTCGCTAACGATATACCTCCATAGCATTCTTGCTAGGGATGTTGAAGTAACATCCAATACTTTTCATGGCTGTAGGCACATGCCCAGTCTCCTGTTGCCGTCGTCAGTCCTGACAATGAACGATTCAGGGTTTATGTGACAATTTCTTTCTTGAATTTCCTCATGTACCAAAGGTGAGCATTGTTTCCTTATGATGCCCGTAAAGGCGTCTATGATAGACGCTGTCCGGTACTAGTACCTATCACATGCCCAATGTCGTTTCCTATGTTATATGCATTCAATATTCTCCCCGCCATGGGGGAAACCGAATCTTGTCGAGATCATGAACTGTTCGCGGAGGCTTCGAGAAAGTTTACACGGATAGCGACAAGCAAGGTCCAACTACTTGACAGAGATGTCATCACGACACCTCTGCTATAAATGCCTTCAAGAATATTGTGACCGGATCGACCATGTAGGATACGTGTGCAGACGCGTGTTCTATATACAGAGGTAGCTGCAGTCGCTTTAGTATGAAAACCAATGCCTTGGCTTCGGGAGCCAGAAGCCCGGGAATGTGTGTAACAGTGGTCAGCACGCGGCTTTCTTGTTTTCCTCTGGCCTTCTCATATCTGATTCGTTCTAGGGAATGGTGTGCTTCCAATTTGGAGGCAGATATGGACACTGAATGGACAAATGCACACAGTCACCTCAGCTGCTCTGACTAAATTGACAAGGTTGGAGTCAAGACTGCCACTCTGGCCTGAAATCGCGTTGATGGTGTGGGAATGTCCAGCGTTTTCTCTGCCACCCACCTTATCGTCGATAATATGACTATCCTCCCTCTATCCCTACTGACACGAGACGAATATTCCTTGTCCTGGCACTACCGTCGACATGAAACTGCAAGAGCAACAGCCGTCACAAAGGCCGCTTCACTCCCTCTGCTTCGACGATGGAATTGCAACCGGAAACAGGTCCCTAGACCAAAACTAAGCGTGCGCTTCACTGATTAGCTTCGACTCCAACCGTATTATGGTTACAAGCAACCGAAGTCGAGCGTGCTTTCAAACATTCACTAGTCACGGAGACTTATCTTCATCATTTTGACTTCGTTAACAGATATACATATAGCCTGGCCTCAAGTCAATGCATACTTCGCAGGTTCGTGTCTTCTTCCCAGTGGACTTGTCTATGCTTGTCTCATCACTAATCTGTACATTTCCATGAGAAGCCCTAGGCATGCACCGGAAATGTGCTACGCTCAACGACACCTGCATCCTCTAGACCTTGTTTGTTCCGCGTGCGACCTTCGGTATCTGGCATCGTTCGACGGATATGGGGAGGATTGCCCTTCTTGACCAGATACACCGCCTGGAATATAGTTAGCTATTTGACGTCGGGCATCAAAGCAGGCAGGAAGGGTAGCAGGTATTCGGTGAAGGTGCTGCAAAACCATTTTATGATGCTTTATGGATAGACATCGAGTCCATCTCCTTCAGTTCCTATCCTCGAATTTTCACTAAATGTGTCTTCTTTTTCTTAGTATCTTCTTCGTCGGGCATACACCATTCATGAGTTATTTCATATCATCTGGGGCTTCCAGCATTCCAACATTATAGCGACGGCCTCAAGAAAACAGAAAGCGACCATATCTCCAGAGATGTTAAATCGTTGTTCGCATTGCAAATGTCTGCAAGTTCCTATTCAGTTGTCAACGGATATTGCTTTTGATGAGCTTCCGTCATCCTTGCGTTCTTTCGTTATCTTATCAGATTCTAACACACCTTTGCATGATGCCACAGTGCTGCGATTCTGCAAGTTGGTGCGCACATCTGCATCGCCCTCTACAGCACAAGTCTTACCACCAACCACCATGACTCCACTCAACGCCTGCCTCACGGTCGCACGTCTCGCCGAAGCTGCTGGAGACAGTGTTCCGTACCTCGAGAGCATGGCCAAGGTCGCGGTAGTCATCTTTGAGCTACTCGCGGTTTGTGTAATCGTTCTTGATCATATGGATGCCATCGCTTACTCTGCATTCCACAGCAAAAAGGAATGAACAAGGAGAATACCAAGGAGCTCTGTGAGAGTATTGCAAACACGATCGTTGTCATCGATACCCTCGTTTGTATGCAAGGGGAGCGGGGAGCCCCCTATTTTATGGGGATTTGCAGGGAGATGGAAGGGTGAGCGGCATCTTCCGTCGACTGTTTCACCTCAACAGATACTAACAGGTCTGATGACAGGTATCTCCAAGGCATGGCTCAAGATTTGAAGGATACTAAGCGCAAGCACCGTGGTATCAAAGGCGTCTTCTGTGCTGACGAATACCAAGATGCCATTCAGGCTTACAGGAAGCGTGTTGACAATCTGAAGATGGACTTTTTGGTATGCTTCTACTTCCGATTTCCCGTGCTGTAGCTTACATTGCTCTGATGTAGATCTATGCAACGAGTGACTGCCTTTTTGAGGTCAAGCAGATGCGTCACTCCGAGGAAGATTTCGTGATCTGGATTCCAAAAAAAACTGCTGCAATCAGTGCCTTATTTTTTTTTAAAGACCACCAGTGCTACCAAGCTGCAGCCAACATACTGTGAATGATGCTTCTGTTGTCTTCGTATGATGAGGATCTGATGGTCTTGGCGGTTACGGTGTTATCATTATGTAAAGAATTACTCTTGCTCTACGCCGATAATTCAATCATCCCCCATCTGGCAGCTATGCAAACAATATCGTTGAGAGGTGTACAAGCAGCTTCAGCGACCGGATTACAACCTGCAGACAGAGTTCTGAGGGGACAAATCCCAATGCTGAAGGTGAACGGCTCGGACCGCGCAAAAGTATTTCTAACACTAATTTCTTGGGTGATGTCTGGAAGCTGCGCCTCGGGTAAGGCTAGAAGAGGAGTAGTATAATGTATAATTATCGATGCACGGACAAGCAGTTTGGCCTAGCAGTGCGCGAGGTGTTGGATGAGTCCACAACACTTCCTGCGATTCCTTCTATCAGGCGGATCGATAGGCCGGAAAGGAAGCACTTGAGCTGGAGCTGATGGAGCAGGTGAGGCGCATTTCTTTTTAGTCGCGGTACCTAGATTCACTCTTAGGCTGGCTATACGCACCAATTATCATTCAAGGTACATCGACTAGTGACCATGAACCCGGCTTCATGGTGACTTTCAAATTGTAGACAGAAGAACAGGGTGCTTCTCCACTGCGTTTCCCCGAGACAGCCCGTCCATCTGTCGTGGATTGACTGAAACTGTTTTGTTATCGCACTGTTGTTGGTTCATCCGTGGCAATGGTCTCAGGGAATAGATACGTCACAAACAAGAGACACTCCAGGTTCCGTTGGCCGATGTCCTGACTTTGTTCCACTTCATCCTGAAACAATGCTTTGCCATCTAGGGATAGAAGCTCTAAGCCGTGGATGGGAGGGGTGGCGCTGAGTGCAAGCTTTGACTGGGGTGCTCGACGTTATCCCTTTATGGTGCATTCCAGTCACATAGGATGAATATTTGAATGTGCATCCAGTAAGTCTCGCCGTGTTCTTCTCCTGAGGTATCTGCTAACTGTCCTGTTATTCTCCCTCGCCAAGCTTACATCCATGTCCACCGACATTTTTCAACACTGTATCGGCAGTCTTCAGCAAAGAGATGCGATTATGGAACTCCCATAGCTGGGCTCCCGGTTCAAAATTGTATCTACAGACCAGAAAGGCTCAATAATCATCATTCACTTGTCGCAGGATATCGCTCTCAGTGAGTCTGTCACTAGTATTGTGACATTCAACTGCTTTATCAGATCTTACAGGACATTTCCTTCATGGCACAAGGCTCTGAGTTTGACGCGTGCTTCTACATCGTCCTCTACAACGCAAGTCCCTCTTACCACCAACCACCATGCCCACCCTCAATGCCTGTCTCCAAGTCGCACGTCTCACCAAAGCAGCAGGCGACAGTGCTCCATACCTCGAGAGCGTGGCCAAGGTCGCCGTACTTGTCTTCAGGCTTCTTAATGTTCGATTTATTATACTTCGCCGTACAGACGTTGTCGCTGACTTTGTGCTCTACAGCAAAAAGCAAAGAACAAGGAGCAAGGAGAGTGCCAAGGAGCAAGCTCTGTGAGAGTGTCGCAAACATGATTCTCGTCATCAACGACCTCATTCGTATGCAAGGAGAGGGGGGGACTTCATGTTTTATTGATATCTGCAGGGAAATGGAAGGGTGGGTTGTCGTTTTTTATTGTTGTCGTTCTTCAACAGTTACTCAATAGTCTGGTTACAGGTATCTTCACGGCATGGTTCAAGATTTGAATGATATTAAGTGGAAACACCGTGGTATCAAAGCTGTCTTCAGTGTCGACGAATTTCGAGGCACCATTCAGGTTTACAAGAGGCATGTAGATGATTTGAAGACGGACTTTCTGGTAATATTTTTGCTTCCAGATTTTCCGTGCCGGACCTCACATTTGTTGAAGGAAGAGAACAACACGCACCAGTAGTTTACCGCTTACATAATGTTTGACTTTTTCCCTGAAGTAGATGTCGCAATTCCTTAGCAATTGACTGTCTACTTCAGCTCCTTACCATTCCGTTCAGTCCCTGCATAGCCTGTCTGCAACAGGTTATGGGGCCCACGCCCTGAATGGTTACTCTGAGTTTACCCACATCTTGCTCCATCAACTCTTTTCCAGCACCTTCACTGCCCAACATCAAAATGGGATTTGATCCTGAGAAAAAAGGCTTCGCTAATCTATCAGCCAACAATTACAGCATTTGGGCTCCTGCTATGGAGTCCCTGCTCAAAACCCACAAGCTCTGGATGGTGACTGGAGGTTTCTCTCATGAGCCTGACTTCGTTGATGCCAACAACCCAACTAAGGAGGAGAAGAGGGAGTGGCGAGATTGGATGGAAGAGATGGGGGCTGCCGCTGGGATGATCTTCCTGTGCCTGGATGACACTCAGAAGATCAACGTTGAAGATTATCGCAGGTGTGACGATCCGGTGGGCATGTGGACCAGCCTGAAGGCCCTGCACCATCAGAAAACCGCGACAACTCGCTTCATGGCCTATGACATGTTCTTTTCCGTTCGCAAGGACCCTGATGAATCACTTTCAGCACTCCACGCTCGAGTCATCAAAATCATGGCAGATGTCCGTTCACTCTGCCCCTCCAACTTCAATCTCTCAAAGCTGGATGAGGAGCTCCAGATTATGGCCCTTATTCGTGCTCTTCTGATGCCTGAGTACACTGCCTTCATTGACAGCATTTTCCTCAATGTCGAAAAACTCACTCTCATGGGCCTTCACGATCTCTTCCACACGCAGGAAAACAAGGAGTGGCTCTACTCTGACCCAACATCCTCCCTATCTCTCCATGCACATGCTACCCACACCACCGCAACTGTGAACGCTGCTACCGAGCTGCTTTGTGGCTGGTGCACACACAAGGGCCATGGTGAAAATGAGTGTGAGACCAAGAAGCATTCTCAACGTCGTGACCGCGAACGAGCTACAAACAACACCTCACGTTTTCATCACAAAGGCAACCATGAGGAGAAGGGAGATTCAAAAGAGGGAACCACACCACAGGTGAACTCAGCGAAGGAGGAGAAGGCAAGCCGTGCTGTTATCGACCGCTCTTCTCCTGCAATCTCTAATTGGAACACGGATACAGGTGCTTCTCGCTCAATGACACCCAATCATGACTGGTTCAAGATTTATTCACCGCATATAATTCCCATTCGCCTTGCCAATGACATGATCATCTATTCGGAGGGTATTGGATCAGTAGTTATCGAACCAGAGATTGAGGGGGAGAAGACAGACCTGGTTGAGATCCCTGATGTTCTGCATGTACCTGCTCTGCGCAATAATTTGCTTTCCCCATTCTCTCTTGCACGTGAGAAACGTTTCAAGATTATCATTGATGATTCAACCATTTCCTTCAATTGCGATGATAAGACATGGTTCACGGCAACTGTAAATGAGGACAATGTGGGATATGTCAATGCAACCACATGGTCATTTCCATCCTCGCTCTCTCCCCTTCACTGCAATCTGCTCAGTACATGTTCCATGGATGATTCACTCTGGCACCGACGTCTCTGTCACTGCTCCTTAGACATTGTCAGGAGTATGCACTCAAAGAAACTTGTCACAGGCATGACAAAGATCAACAATGATAGTCCTCCTGATCCCATATGTGTCCCATGTCTTGGTGGCAAGCAGCATCGCCATGATATCCCTCACACAACCAGCTCACCTCCTCCCAAAGAAATCCTTGAAGTTGTCTACAGTGATGTTAAAGGACCAATGCCTGTAGCAACACCTGAAGGTTACCGTTATTTTGTCACATTCATCTGTGCCAAAACCGACTACTGGGCAACAGCATGCCTCAGGAAGAAGAGCGATACTTTCTTGGCCTTCAAGGTGTTCAAAGCTCAAGCTGAACGTGAGCATCCTGGCCTCCACATCATTGAGTTTCAGGAGGACAAGGGGGGAGAATATATGAGTACAGAGTTCATCAAGTTTTGTGCTGAGCATGGGATTCGACGTTGTCATACAGAGCCAGATGAGCCTTACCAGAATGGCCGAGCAGAATGTGCTAATTGCACAATCTCAGAGGGAGCAAATGCCATTCTTATTGAATCCAAGCTACCTGCTACTTTTTGGGGACATGCTGTCCGTTTCTTTGTACATGTCCACAATCGCTGCCCTACTCATGCACTTCCTGACTCAACACCCTATACTGAATACGACCGCCACCATCGGCGGCCTGATATTGCTCATTTTCGGGTATTCAGCTGTCTTGCATATGTGCTAGTGCGAAAGAAGAAACAACGAGCATTTGAACCACATACACAGAAATGCATACTTGTTGGCTATCCTGAAGGCACCAAGGCCTGGCAATTCTGGAATCCTACTACACATCGCTTCCTTGTGTTGAGCCATGTTGTATTTGATGAACGTGTTCTCCCAGGCAATACTCAGAACATTGTTAGCCCTTTTGGATATCCTTTGGCTTCACATGCACCTGATCCAAATCCAGCATCTACTGAGGATATTGAGCTCCACTATGAGCCTCGTCGAGGGGGAGAAGCTAAAGATAACAACGAGTCTACTCTTCCTCTATCTGCACATCCTTCTGAACCAGCATCTCCACCAGTATCGGTGCCAGATCTACCTGAGGTCTCATCACCTCCTCCATCACCACTCACTCCTCTTCCAATGTCATCACCTCCATCGCCCTCCATTGAACCTCAGCATGCCCAGCCACTACCTCTTCCTCGTACAAAATTTGAACCACAGTATGACCGCAAGGGACTCATAATTCCTGAACCAAACACTGGTCATGGTTGTCAAAATCAAAATGCATCACAGCCTAAGCACCACATACCTGACAAGTCACCCTCAAATGTTCCCATCACTAAACCCAATGATTCTACAAATATTGAACATGGTGACCATACTGGCATTGATGATGATGATATTGCTGCAGGAATGTCCTTTGTATTAGAGGCACCAACATATGCTTCCACATCTGAGGCACTGGAGTATGCTTTCCAGTCAGCTCTCCAAGCTGCTATGAAAGTGACAACAGTTGATGATGAGCCAAAGAGCCTAGCTGAGGCATTATCCTGACCAAAGGATGAAGCTGATAAGTGGTATCAAGCTGCACTTCAGGAACTAGCAGCATTACAAGAGAGTGGTGTCTTTGAGCTGGTAAAATTACCACCTGGAAAGCATGCAATTGGTGGTCGATGGGTCTTCAAGGTGAAGCAGAATGCAGATGGATCAATTGAATGCTATAAAGCATGCTATGTTGCCAAAGGCTACTCTCAGCACCCAGGTTTCGACTTCACTGAGACCTTCTCACCTACTCCCAAGTGGGCAGCTATTCACACTGTCTTGGCAATTGCTGCTGTTGAAGATTTGGAGCTATGGAGTGTTGATGTCTCATCAGCTTTCTTGAATGGAGATCTGGATGAAGAAGTTTACATGGCAGAGCCAGAAGGATTCCAAACTAAAGACAAGTCCTATGCACTACGACTTCTCAAGTCTATCTATGGGCTCAAGCAAGCAGGCCGACAGTGGCATCAGAAGCTTCACAGTGTCCTGACATCCATAGGCTTTGATCAAGTGCGATGTGAGCACAGCATTTGGGTGTACAAATGTGGCGAGGATCGAATCATTGTCCCTGTCTTTGTTGATGACATGACAATTGCAGCCAAGTCTTTGGAGTCAGTACAGAGGGTGATCTCTGATCTCAAGGAGCATTTCAAGCTTCGTGACTTGGGTCCAACATCATATCTGCTAGGAGTTGAGATCCAACATGATCAGTTAAGCCGAACCCTCACTCTCAGTCAGCGCCAGTATATTCTCAATATTTTGGAACGGGCTGGCATGTCTGATTGCAATCCTGTAACAACTCCACTTGATCCACATGTCAAGCTTTCAACCTCTATGTCACCATCAACACCAGAAGAATGGGACAAGATGAGGACTGTACCATACATTCACATCCTTGGAGCTGTTGCTTACCTTGCCATTGCCACACGTCCTGACATTGCATTTGCTGTCAGTGTCTTATCTCGATTCAGCAAAAATCCTGGAGTCCAACATTGGGAAGCTCTGAAACGTGTCCTCAGATACCTTAAAGGTACTCTTGATCTCAAAATCACCTACTCTGATGCAGACCATGGAAGAAACCCAGATAATGGTCGATCAACCTCAGGATTCATTGTGAAGATCGGAACTGGTGCTGTTAGCTGGCTCAGCCACTTACAAGCATTTGTTACACTGTCCACTACAGAAGCAGAGTATGTGTCAGCAGTATCTGCCAGTCAAGAGATTTTATGGCTCAGAAACTTATTTGAGGAGTTTGGGTACAAGCATACTGGCCCATCCACACTTCATATTGACAACCAATCTGCATTATCAGTCGCATGCAATCCTGACCACCACGGTCATGTCAAGAACCTTGACCTGCGCTTCTACTGGCTTCATGATGAAGTTGAACATGGCCGAATTTGGGTTGAACACTTGCGTACAGATGAGATGCCGGCAGATATCCTTACAAAAGCACTTAATCAAGACAAACTCGAGCATATGCTTAACTTACTGGGCTTGCATCAAGGGGGAGTGTTGAAGGAAGAGAACGACATGCACCAGTAGTTTACCGCTTACATAATGTTTGACTTTTTCCCTGAAGTAGACGTCACAATTCCTTAGCAATTGACCGTCTACTTCAGCTCCTTACCATTCCGTTCAGTCCCTGCGTAGCCTGTCTGCAACAACATTCCTCTGTAGATCCATTCAGTGGTTGACTGCCATTTGGAGGTCACACAGATGCATCACCTGTTGACGAACATGATGGCTCAAGCCGTTGTGCATCACCTGGAGGAGTTTGTTTTCCAGATCCCGAAAAAGCCTGTTACAATCACTGCCTTTTTTTTTTATCCTGATCTCCAACAGCGGGGATGATCCAGAGGTATAAGCCTTCCTTTAACAGCCATACGGTACCAATATATATTTAATTTATTCTCGCAGCTACATCCAAATTTCAATAAGTGACACTTATTGAATGTACTTGGTTCCTAATAGACGGAATGGTGTGGAAGCAAGCCTCTATATTTTGGACTTCACCATCTAAAATTACTTATATTGTATCGAGAGTTCAGTAGGGTGTATTAATTTTGCCATAGTACTGTACGTCTTTTCCCCCGGCGTCTTTGACCATACATCACGATATCACATGGACATAAAGCCTCAATTTTAATTCAAGTTTAAGAGCTGACTCGGGAATATTACTCGCCGCGCCTTCTTATAATACTTCAATTGTAGTCGGTAGCCTACACCTTACCAGATTATACTGTACTATTACGACTGGATATTCACATAACGCGTAACACGGCCTTGTAATATGAAGATCTGTGAACATCATAACGCGTAACAGGCCCTTTTGGTGCCTCAAATTACTCAATATAGTGATTTATTTCGGTCCGGCTCACACCGGACTGCCTATTAAGGTATATGACATCATAATGAAGATGTGGTTCTGTGAAGTGCGTAACGCGAAAAAATAACCCGTGAAGATACAGTCGTAATAGTACAGTAGAACTTGACAACTGGTCGACTTTAAATAATTAATTCCAGGACATGCAGTAGAATCAATGCTTGATAGCTGAGTGTCTCCACCGGCAGAATATATTCTGCCACTTCAGATCTAACATGTATCTGAAGAAAGTAAGAAAATGAAGGAAAAGAACGGAGAATGACGACTTATCAGGTGTCTTGAATGTGTTGTCCAACAAAGCCAGCTCAGTACGAGGGGACCACCGATCCTTCTTTCCGAGGCCTATGAATATGGGAAATTCAGTCTTTATACCAACCTGTGCCCTGGTTATCCCTTCACGTGCTCATCAGAGAAATGTGTGGATATACCAAACTTCCTCTCATGCGAAGAAATTTGTCTGAGCATCTAATGATCTTCATTGGTTCAGCTGAAAAAGACGGACATAAATTACTACACAATTTGAAGCAGATACCTCTGAAGACCGTATCTCGCTCCTTTGCGAGTCGTGCGGTTTTTGCACAGTCTGAGTGGTCCTTGGCAGATTCAAAAGGCACTGGTCATGCAGTAATTATCGTTGGGCAACGGGGTATCTAAGGCCCTGCTTATTCGCTTACTGGGTGAATGGCCATGAACGTAAATGGGTTCGTGTCAACATCACTCGGCCCGAAGTCCGGATGTCAAATATAGAGGACGTCACCGGTATTTCCCATGGCTCCTTTGTTGTGACCGCGACCATCGACCATCGACCCCTTGTCGGCCATCCTGGAACGCCATTTATATGCATTTGTAAGAAACCCTTCTCTCTTATTCGCCGCGCAAGGATTAGTTTTCGAAGAGACGTGAGACAAAGAAAGGACTTGAGAGCGAAGTGATGATGGCGGGAAAGGTAGACCATTTTTTTCCTGCTCCCTTTGAGTGGTCAGCTTCATTAAGGAATATACAGGAGATTCTTTTACTGCTATTCTCGGTGCCTGTGACTCATTTGTGCCATTGACGCGATTTTCTCTTGGTAAGGTCCTCCGTGTATTCCCTTTCATCGCTCATCACATCCATCAGCACTCTCGATATGCTCAGACATACCAATGAAGGAAAGAAATGGACGTGGACTCAAGTTTTTGAGGGACAAGTGGTGATTTGCCTGGAGTAGTTGTGCACTGCGTATGAGGCTACTGGGTGGCGAAAAGGTACGTGACATGTCGTGTCGTTTTCTTCCATTTCCTGATATGTTTGACAGTGTAATGTCTGTTCGTCGAGCTCATCAGCAGCTTGCTCAAAGTGCAGTAAAGACCACGTACATTGTCCAACATCGGATTTGACGACCCGAAGCTTTGAAGTTTTGGTTCAGCTGGGGACGCTTACACTCTGGTGCATGATATTTTGTTCATTCATACCCTTCGATTCTTACAATTCTCGTGGCATTCAGTTCCACGGATAACCGGCTGCGACAACATATAGTCATGTCGATGCGACCCGGATGACCGGAGCGAGCATGCGGCAATGAGGTCATCAACACATACCCATCCTGCACCGTCCCTTGGTCGATATTGGCTTCTTCCGGCAATCCCTCCGATGGCGCCGCAAGACCCCGCAGCCACGTATCATCCTGGCTTCGATACCCCAGACGCCGATGGTCTCTCATCCTTGCTCGACAGCATGCTATTCCATCTCCCATCATCAGTCTTGCTCTGGTCCACCGCGTTCTTCATTTCAAGCCCTTTCACTTTCGTACCAAATATAAAACCTATTCCTATCAACCGAACACGATGCTGTCGTTGTACGGCTATAACTCCTTAGGCCTGCCTCAACAGTCCTTCGGTCCCTCCTTGGCGCACCTTTGATGATTTCGAGGTGTACTCTCACCAGCCGAGACTTGGGGATTGAAAGCTGCACCTGCATTCATACGAGAACGGCTCCCGGTGTATGCACTAGTGACGAGGTTTGTATGGGAGGATGAGGCCGAGTTCGCTTCAAAGCATACGAGCGGACCTCGATGTGTGCACTAGTGAAACCACTCATATTTCATGCGATGCGGTGAGATGAGGTTCTGGAGGGTATCGAGTGGGATGTGAGGTGTGGCGGATGCATAGTCGACGGGTCAGCGCTGATGGCTCTTGTGTGGAAGATGTTTTGGGAAATGGATGCGAGGCCGTTGGGATTGTGCAGTATTTGTTACCCCAGACGGATGCTTGTTGGATGGAGAAGCGTCCGGGATGTGGGAGGTTGGTGTATGATAGAGTCGGAAACAATGTAAAGTCAACGTAAAGGCTACTCGTCACCCTTCTGTTCTTCGCTAATGGTATATTTTCATATCATGTTCGCTAGGGCTGTCGAAGGAGCATCCGATGCTTTTCATGACTGTAGGTGTGCTTTCCGTCTTCAATTGCCTTTGTCGGTCCTGACGGTAATGCAGGGTTTACTTGTCAACACATTTGATTCCTAGATCTACGAAAGGTAAGCGTCGTTTCCCTTTGACGCCTCTGAATGCACCTCTGATAGACGCCGTTCAGTAGTATCTATTACGTAACCAATGTTATCACCTATGTTATATCCATTCAGTGCACTGCCTGAACTGCCTGAACGTGGAATGAAATTCTAACCCTCTTGCGTCTCCGCCTTGTGAACATCATCTCAGCTCATGTTCCCGACATAAGTCGGATACAAGGAATTGAACATGATACAATGGTTTTATCCTTTTTACCTTATCTGACATTGCATGAGCGATCACTTTTGTACAGAGGATCTACAAAGTCAGACATCGACATGATTATGAGGTAAAAAAAACAAGGACGGTTCCACAACTGACACTGATGAACACATATATACACCTCAGCTGCTCATCGACATCGAGACGGCCTCTCCGGTCTGACGGAAAATCGCGCTGATGGCGTGGGGACGTCCGGCTTTTACTTGGTCAACCTCATCATCAATAATCCGACTATCCCTTCTTCAACTGCCCTTGTGATACTAGCACTACTGTCGAGACGAAACTGCAAGAGCTACAATGGCCACAAATCCTAATTCACTCCCTCTGCTTTGTCGATGGAATTGGAATTGGAATTGGAATCGGATGCAGGCGTAAGACCGAGGCTAGACACAACTCGGAGCGGAGTTGCTTTGCTGAGTAGCTTTGGCCCGTATTATGGCTGCAAGCAACCAAAAAGTTCAACATGCTCATTTCACTACTCTTACTGGACATTAAGTTTTAACATGAGAAGCCTCAGGCCCGTACCAGAAATGTACTACTTCCACAATGCCTGCATCCTATGAACCTTGTTTGGTCCACGTGCTGCATCTGCTGTCCCTCAACAGATATGGGGATGAGTGCGCTTCTTGACCAGATACGGACCTTGAAATTTTGACCTAGATGGACGGCCTGGAATATTGTTAGGTAATTGATATTGGACATCAAAGTGGGGAAGAAAGGTAACGGGCATTCGGCCAGTGCCATAGCACTGCCAGTTTGACGCTGGCTTCTGCATCACCCTCTACAGCACAAGCCTTACCGCCAACCACCATGTCTGCACTCAACGCCTGTCTCAAAGTCGCCAACATCGCTGAAGCTTCCGGTGTCCCATACATCCAGAACGTGGCCAAGGTCGCCGCAGCTGTCTTCAAACTACTCGAGGTTCGTTTAACTATACTTTTTGCGGTACGAATGTTGTTGCTAATTCTCTGTCCTGCAGCAAAAGGGAAAGAACAAGAAGAATGCTGAAGAGCTCTGTGAGAGCATCACAGACACAATTGTCATCATCGACACCCTCGTTCGTCTGCAAGGAGAGCAGGGAACTTCGTGTTATATCGATATTTGCGAGGAGATGGAAAAGTGGGCTGCCGTTTCTATTTGTTGTTTTTCTTCAACGGTACTCAATGTTCTTGTTACAGATACCTTCAACGGATGGCGCAAGATATCAAGGATTTTAAGCTCAAGCACCATGGCTTTAGAGGCGTCTTCTGCATCGACGATTTCAGAGATGCCATCCAGTCTTACAGGAGGCGCGTCGATGATTTGAAGATGGACTTTGTGGTAATATTTCCGCTTCCAGATTTTTCGTGCCGCAGCTCACGTTCAGCTGTAGATCCATTCAGTGGGTGACTGCAACTTGAAAGTCACGCAGATGCACTGCCTGTTGATGGCCCAGGCTGGTGTGCATCACTCGGAGGACTCGGAGTTCATTTTCCGGATCCCAAAAAAGCCTGTTGCAATCACTGCCTTTTTTTTTTACCCTGAGCTGCCCCTGCTCGGTTGCCGCATTTGACAAGAACATCCATCATTGATCGTCCATCGGCTTTCCTTTAATAGTTTTACCATTCCAGTATAGACTTAATTCATTGTCACACCTACATCCAAAGTTCTATACACTTCGTTTCGCAGCTCCGGTGAAAGGTGTAAAATCATCGTTTTACTGATATAAGACAATATGTCATTCCACTGGCAGCAAATTAATTTGAGTGGTGCGGCTAACAATTACGTTCTAAGCATTGGTACGGTCGTTTGTCAGTGAACCGGGACATTTAGCTGAAGGACAAAGTAGAGAGAGGGTTATCTCTACCTATTCGGTTAGTAGGTCTTTCAACTTTTCTATGATAATGTACGTCCCTTTCCACGGCGTCTTTGACCATACCTTACATGGACAGAAAAACTCAATTTTAATTCTGGCTTAGCGGACTCGGGCATATTATTCGTCGTGCCTTCTTACAATACTTACTTACTCCTTGAATACCACCAGAAACTCAAGCCAGGAAGTTGGAGTAGTAAATATGCCCTCTGATGGAACCAAGAATGTGGAGAGAAACATTTCCTACATGGCGATCAAAGTCAGCTATAAAGGTGTTGTTTACTTTCTAAGCAATCCTAGAATATCTCAGTTTGGCATTGAACGCTCTTGGAACGCTCGCGAGCTGAGGTCTGTGACTCGTAATTATTTGAGGATTATCGGTTCGCTTGTAATAGTTACAGATACAAGTGCCGCGAGTAAGTAATAGAGAAGGCTTGTTGTTACTACTTATCACATGCTATCCCTTCTATAAATCCAAGCACAGGGATACTTGGATCCAGAATCCATTGATCCTTCTTTCAATGCTATTTCCTTTATGTTTCGCATCTCGGCGAGGATGCGGCGGATCTAAATAAGCGCCAATATACTGTCCCCCAGTATGTGAACCTACAGCACGGAAGGGTCAGACCATTGCATTCGCAAAGCGAAAGTACGCATGCTAAGAAGTCCATCTTCAAGTCATTGACACATTTCTTGTAACCTCGTGTGGTGCCTTGGAACTTATTGACATTAAGAATGCCCTGCCATATTTGGGCTGTGCGTCTTTCAGATCGCAGGCTATGCCGGTGAGGTGACCATTAGCTGTGGAGGAAATACAGCACGGGAGAACGGTAACCGTCCCTTCCATCTCTGCGCGAATGTCCCGGAAATAGGCTGCTTCTCATTCCCCATGCATACGGACAAAGTGTTTGGCTAACTGAGGACTGTATCCATAATGCTGTGGCACTGCTCCTTCACGTCCGTCGTCTTCTTAGTTCTTACCTTTCTTATATTGACACTGCAGAGTCAGGGACAAGAATTACACCCGTCGGCGAAAGCGGCATACATACCACGAGCAGCCCTATGACAGCTATGGCGAGCTTGACGAGCCTCTCGACCTATGGTATACCAGAAGCCTCGACGAGACTGGCGACTTGGAGAAAGGCATTGAGAGCGTTGGGAGCATAGGCACGGTCCGGTTCCTCCGCGATCACGTGTACCATATCCGTAGTTTCCTGCTTGTTCGTAGCTACATCCGTGACTATCACTAGCTCTTCCCCATTCCCTCTCTTGGACCTAGCGATACGGTTCCAGCGTGCAGGTGGCGTGTGCTTGGAAACGTATGTGCTGTAGAGGGTGGGCGTCAATCATCACAGCGATATAGAAACGCGCCTGTACAGCTCTAAGATGATTCTAGACTGCGTCATGTGAAGTCGTATCAAATCTAGTGTTACACGGAACACGAGGAGGAATAAGCTCTGTTCCAGAAAGTAGACCACCGAGAGTGGCGCGTAGTTTCTTGTATAAACCCGAAAGATGATGTCAATGCTGAACTCAGGGTGTTCTGAGATTGGAGAGGCTGCCTTTTAGGCTTCAAATAGGGCAAGCAATAGTGCCAACTAGCGATATATGCATAACGTATCCAAAGGAGCGCACAAACTGTGCACTAGAACTCTCCACGTCATGGTAGATCTGCTGGATCCAATTACCAAATATACGTGACTCATGCTGTATCAACAGATGAATCGATGTGAGAATTAATATTAACAGTATCGACTTCACGGTCTGCACTGGGAATTATTGATTCGAATGTCTCGGGAATCAGGACTCCTCTTTGGATTACCTCAGATACGTGGTTGACTGATGATAGATTAATCAGGCCTAACTTCGAACGGCACAGTCTGTCCAGCAGAGGCATATAGAGCAAGGCTGAGGAATAAAATCCAGACGGGAGAAATCATAAGTACCTGGACGGAATTGCAATATGAGTAAAAATCAGTCAGCAGATAATGGAAGGCCGTTATGTTGACGGGTACTCAAGTACTCACCGACAACTACTGACCAATTTGAGAACGATGAAGCAATGGGTTTGGCGCTTGGGGCTGCTGGCAGTGCCGTCGCGTGCGGCAATGATAGCAATCCTTAGTTGAGAGGCCCATGATTACCGAATTTATCGTTAATGACTGGCAGGATGCATTACGGTTCGCGTATGGGAATGAGATCGCCCTGATCAACATTTGAAGGGAAAGACCATCGCAAGTCAATGTCGTTGAATCAGACTTGAGGACTAGCGTGATGACGTAGATGAGCGCGCAACAGCAGAGTCCGATGATTTCCAGCCTCCAGGAGACTTCTTCGCTCTAGTCGCCCGATTTGTTTTGTGATAATGAGCAGAGGTCGGTCTTTGGTTTTCTTTGTTATGTGATGTACGGAGTCAGTTCGGCGTGGAGGATCACATCTACTACAATAGAAGCGCATCGAGGCTCGAAAAATATCACGCAGAAAGTAATCGTCATACGAGACCAAGTCATGGTGGAGGCGGGATCCACTTGGTTATCTGGCCCGATGAGAAATCGATGGCGTGGGAACCTTCGGAACTTTTGATCCCAGTGCCTTTCTCGCTTCCTTGCCCTTCCCCCGCGTCGACAATCAAGCCATCCCAGGTCGCGCACACAGACCGCCTTCCTGGCGCTATCTCTACAGGTCACTGAAGGTTCGCTTGCGTACTCCAATATTTCCCCCGATTCTTTCGAGCACGCGGCTCGATGGGCCGGATAGGCAGGACTGAAGCTGAAGCTGAAGGAGCGCGTGAGAGGTGTTGTCTTTTCTTCGTGGAACCTAGATTCACCATCTGGTTGCCTATATGCATTGGCTATCACACATCCATTAAGGTGCGTCGCCCAGTGACCGCAGACTTGTTTTCATTTTGACTTTGTCGACAGAAGAACTGCCTACTTCTTTGCCTTGGGACAACATCTATCACGGATTGATACATGTCCACCATCGCCAGCTCGTTGTAAGGCCTCAAGTGCTGATGCAGTCTTATCCGCACTCCGCGGCACTTCATATTGTCTCCCATTGTTAGTCTTGCCAAGGACCGCCACATTCTTCACGTCCGTCTATAACCGCTCGGAGTGTACGCAATCAGGACGAGATCCGGGAGGGAGGAGGAAGCTGATCTGCGCCTGAGTATATGCTGGGTCTCTACATGAGGAGTAGTAGCAGGATATCTGTAGCAGATCTCGGCCCGCTTGCTGCGGAGGCTATTCAAGTTTCACTATTAGCGGTGACATGAGCTTCGGAAGGGGCTCGATTGGGACGCGAGATATAGCGGACGGTATAACTCGGTGGATGGGTCCGCATGGACAGCACTGGTGTGGCAGATGCTCTGGGAGATGGACACAAGACCGTCGGTCGTGTGCGTGTGTCGATGCAATAGATTATATATGTATGTTTACTCATAGTTCTCCCTCTCGAAATTACCAAGAATTGTTTGGCTGATAAGAACGCCCTTCTTGCCTGAAACCACGGCAAGTTCAGAGAAAGTCATTCTCCGTTTCCGAGCCTATTGATGCAAACCGAGTTCAAAGCGACATCATCGCACAGAGACGGCCGTGACCGTCGTCATACCTTGATTTAATTCCTTGCCAAGGGGAAAGCTACTAAGTACGTAGCTCATTATTGGTCGGATCTATAGGAGGTTGACGTTAGAAGTGATCATCGGCTTCTCATGTGCATCAATCGTGTAACGGTTAGCCCGATCTCTACACATGTAAGGATGCGGTCGGGGTTCGACTCCCTACTGATGCCTACTTCACCGCCTGGATCCTTTTTATGTTCTTAGTGTGTAGAGTCTTTACTATTTCTTTTACTAATTACGATAACAAAGATAGGCGATGGTTAAGTCATCACCCTATTCATCGGATCCAGATATTCCGATGTCTTTCCTGCCTTTGTGTAAACGTAAACGGATAGGCGATTTAGTTTGATGAAGACAATGATCACTATGAGGCAGTGATTCACATGTGAGGACGAGAGCGTCATGGTCTCACACGAGACAGTGCTCACGAGAGCAAGAGGATCTCGTATCCCTTTGCACGATGATCAGAGAAAAGGAACGTGTGGATATCCCGAACTTCCTCTAATGCGAAGCAGGTAGTCTGAGCCTCTAAGGATAGTCGATAGTTGAGCTGGAAAAATGGACATATATTACTACATGATTTTGAATTGCATACCTGTAAAGTCCGTATTTCACTCCTTGCGAGTCGTGCGACGGCTCTTGCAAGTCCGAGTGGTCATTGGCAGCTTTAAAGGACACTTGTCATGCAGTAATTATAGTTGCGGAACAGGCTGTCTAAGGCCTTGCTCATTAGCTTACACAGGGCCTGGGTGAATGGCCGTGAACATAAAAGGTGGGTGCGCGTCAACAGCAGTCGGCCCGAAGTCCGGATGTGAAATTCAGAGGACGTGTCCAATGTTTTCCCACGACTCCTCTGTTTCTGACCGCGACCATCAACCATCGACCCGCTCTCTGCCCTTTTCCGTCCTGGAACACCGTAATATGCGCTTGTACCGACCCTTTTTCTTTTATTCGCCGCATGAGGATTATTTTCGGAAGAGACGTGAAGCGAAGCAATGACTCGAGAGCGAAGCGATGACGGCAGGGAAAGGTGGGCCCATTTTTTTACCTGCTAATTTTGAGTGGTCAAGTTCATTAGGGAATATGCAGCAGGTTTTTTTTTACCGCTATTCTCGGCGTCTGCGACTCTTTGGTGCTTTCGACGCGATTTTCCCTTGGTAAGGTCCTCTGCGTATCTCCCTTTCGTCGCTCATTACGTCTATTAGTACTCTCTATATGCTCAGACATAACATCGAAGGAAAGAAATGGACGTGGACTCAATTTTTGGAGTGACAAATGGTGACTTGCCTGGAGCAGCCGCATATGAGGCTACAACGAAAAGGTACGTGACATGTCCTGTCGCTTTCTTCCGTTTCCTAATATGTTTGACAGTGTAACGTCTGTTCGTCGAGCTCATCAGTGGCTTGCTCGAAGTGCAGTAAGGGATGCAAGACCACGTACCTTGTCCAACATCGGATCTGACGATCCGAACCTTTGAAGTTTCGGCTCAGCTGGGGACGCTTGCACTCTGGTGTGTGGTATTTTGTTCATTCATACCGTTCAATCCTTACAATTTTCTCGTAGCATCCAGTTCCACGGATAACCCTTCTGTATCTCAGCAGCGACGGCATATCTTCATGTCGATGCGACTCGGATGACCGGAGCGAGCATGCGGCAACGAGGTCATCAATACACACCCACCCTGCACCGTCACTAGGTCGGTATTGGCTTCTTCTGGCATTGCCTCTGATGGCGTCGCAAGACCTCGCAGCCACGTATCATCCTGGCTTCGATACCCCAGACGCCGACGCTCTCTCATCCTCGCTCGACAGCATGCTATTCCGTCTCCCATCATCAGTCTTGCTTCAGTCCGCCGCGTTCTTCATTTCAAGCACTTTCGCTTTCGTACCAAATAGAAAACCTATTCCTATCAACCGAATACGATGCCGTCCTCGTACGGCTATAACTCCTCAGGCCTGCCTCAACGGTCTTGCGGTCCCTCCTTGGCGCACCTTTGATGACTTCGAGGTGTACTCTCACTAGCCGTGACTTGGGGATGGAAAGGCGTGCTCGATATCGTGCGCGCATCTATCACTGCGCCTGTATTCATACGAGAATGGCTCCTGGTGTATGCAGTAGCGACGAGGTTTGTATGAGAGGACGAAGCCGAGTTCGCATCAAAGCATACGAGCGGACCTCGAGCGCGCACTAGTGAAACCACTCACGTTTCATCGGATGCGGTGAGATGAAGTTCTGGAGGGTATGGAGTGGGACGCGAGGTGTAGCGGATGCATGGTCGACGGGTCAGCGCAGATGGCCCTTGTATGGAAAATGTTTTCGGAAATAGATGCGAGGTCGTTGGGCTTGTGGTGTGTTCGTTGGAGACAAAAGAGTGGCCAGAGATGGATGCTTGTTTGGACGGAGAAGTGTCCGGGATGTGGGAGATTGGTGTATGATAGACTCGGAAACAGCGTAAAGCTAAGGTTAGCGCGACTCGTTACCCTTATGTTTTTCGCTAATGGTACATTTTCATAGCATGCTCGCTAGGGGTCTCGAAGGAACGTCCGATGCTTTTCATGGCTGTAGGTGTGCTTTCCGTCTTCAGCTGCCTTTGTCGGTCCTGACGATAACGCAGGGTTGATTCCTACATTTACGAAAGGTGAACATCGTTTCCTTATGATGCCCCTGAACGCGCCTCTGATACACGCCGTCCAGCTGTATCTATTATATACCCAATACATTATACCCGTTCTATCCTCCCTGCCATGGACGAGCAAACCTGTTGCAAGACTTGAAGAATAAGTATGACCTACAAACCCTGTCGAGACTCAAACGTTCGTTGGAAGCTCAAGATAGCGTACGGCGACAAGCGAGATCCAACTGCTTGACAGTGAAGTCGCCACGATGCCTCTACAATGCCCTCAAGAGCATTGTACCCGCATCGGCCATCCAGAATACGTGTTCAGATACGCACGCTCCATGTCGTGAGGCGGCTATGAAAACTAAGACGTTATCTTCGGGAGTCAGAAGCTCGAAATCCGGGAGTGCGTGTAACAGTGGTGAGCCCGCAGCTTTCTTTCTTTCTTTCCTCCTGCATTGCCAGGATTTCAATTTGTTCTAGGGAACGGTATGCTTCAGGCTTGTAAGGGCTGTGTAGCAGATATCGACGGCGGCCTGGATAGTGTCTTGAATGCTTCCTATTTAATATGGCACCGGTTCAAATGGAAAGCCAAAGACGAAAACGGTTCAGAACTTGGTTACCACTGCCAGCAACCTTGGCATCCGGCCTCGTTCAATGGATGTGGGGATGATTGTACTTGCCGATACTACCCGTCAACGAATGCAATATCCACCAGGACAGATACGGACATGGAAGAGTCGAAAACGATGCATTGCCTGGAAAACCGTTAGCTGCTTGATGTCGAGCATCAAAGGAGGCAGCAAGGGTAGCGGACATTCGATGAGGGTAGTGGCTGCTGCCATTTGAAGACGCTTTAGATGGCATCATCGAGTCAGTCTCGCTCTGTTCTTATATCCTCGGATCTCAACTGACTGTCTGTTTTTACCTTAGATTCTACTTTTCCAGGTGTACGTTATTCATGGTTGTGGTAGACGAGCGGTACTTCATACCATTTTGGGTACCGAGGTCTTTCAACGGGGCGGTAATGACCTCGAGGATGGACAAAGTGCCCATAACTCGCATCTGCAGACTCGAGAGACGTGGTAACTATTCGCTCGCCATTCCGACGTCTGTAAGTTCCTATCCACTTGTCGTGAGATATCGCTTTTTGGTAAGCTTCCGTCATCAGAATCACGTTCTTCAGTTATCTTATCAGATCTTACAGCACGATTCATTGACGCTACAGCACTGCGAGTTTGACGCCGGCTTCTGCATCACCTTCTACAGCACAAGTCTTACCGTCCACCACCATGCCCGCACTCAACGCCTGTCTCAAAGTCGCCAATATTGCTGAAGCATCTGGTGTCCCGTACGTCGAGAACGTGGCCAAGGTCGCCGCAGCTGTCTTCAAACTGCTCGAGGTTCGTTTAACCATACTTTTTGTCGTATGAACGCTGTCGCTAACTCTGTGTCCTACAGCAAAAGGGAAAGAACAAAAAGAATGCGGAGGAGCTCTGTGAGAGCATCGCAGACACGATTGTCGTCATCGACACCCTCGTTCGTCTGCAAGGAGAAGGGGGAACTTCGTCTTATATTGATATTTGTGGGGAGATGGAAATGTGAGCTGCCGTTTCTATTTGCTGTTTTTCTTCAACAGGTACTCAACATTCTCGTTACAGGTACCTTCAACGGATGGCGCAAGACATCAAGGATTTTAAACTCAAGCACCGTGGCCTTAGAGGCGTCTTCTGCGTCGACGATTTCAGAGACGCCATCCAGTCTTACAGGAGGCGCGTCGATGATTTGGAGACGGACTTTATGGTAATATTTCTACTTCCAGATTTTTGTGCCGCAGCTCACGTTCCGGTGTAGATCCATTCAGTGGGTGACTGCAATTCGAAAGTCACGCAGATTCACTGCCTGTTGATGAATGCGATGCCACAGGCTGCTGTGCGTCACTCGGAGGACTCGGAGGAGTTCGTTTTCCGGATCCCGAAAAAGCCTATTGCAATCACTGCCTTTTTTTTTACTCTGATCTGAATTTAAGGGCACCAACGAACGTACTAACCTACCAAGCCATCATTGCGGGCCAACAGATAGATTGATCGGCCACAGGGGCTTTCTATTAATAACTTTATCATTCCAATATAGACTTAATTCATTCTCATACCTACATCCAAATTTCAATACACTTCGTTTCCCAGCTCCCATGGAAGGTGTAAAATTGTTGTTTTACTAGTACAAGACAGTGAGTTATTCCACTGACAGCCAATTATTTGGAGCCAGATGCTAGCGATTTCGTTCCAAGCATTGGTATTGTCATTTTTCAGTGGACAGGGACACTTGACTGAGGACAAAGTAGAGAAAGGGTCGTCTCCACCCATTCGGTTAGTAGGAGCTTTCAACGTGGCTATATTAATATACGTCTCTTCCCACGGCATCTTTGGCCATATCTCACAGGGACAGAAAGCCAAGATTTAAATTCTGGTTCGATAGCATATTACTCGCCGCACCTTCTTACAATACTTACTTACCCCTTGGCTGCCACCAGAAAATCAACCCGGGGAGTTAGAGTGGTGAATATGCCCTTTGACAGAACCAAAATGTGGAGAGAAGCATTTCCTACATGGTGATCAAAGCCAGCCATGAGAGTTGTTGTTCAATTTCCAAGGAGTCCTAGACTATCCCAGTTTGGTACTGAACGCTCTGGAGCTGAGGCCTGTGACCCGTAATCATTTGTGGATTATCGGTTCACTTCTAATAGTTCCAGATACAAGTTCCGTGAGCAAGTAATAGCGACGGCGTGTTGTTACTACTTATCACATGCTATCCTTTCTATGAATCCGAGCACGGAGATACCTGGATCCAGAATCCACTGATCCTTCTTTCGACGCTGTTTCCTTCATGTTTCGAATGTCGGCGAGGATGCCGCGGATCTCAATAAGCGCCAACATACTGTACCCGGTATGTGGATCTACAGCACGCAAGGGGCCTGATCATCGCCTTCCCAAAGTAAAAGTCCACATACCAAGACATTCATCTTCAAGTCATCGATGTGTTTCTTGTAACCTCGGATGGTTTCTTGGAACTTGTTAACTTTAAGAAAGCCCTGCCGTGTTTGTCTTTCAGATCGCGGGCTATGCCAGTGAGGTGACCATTAGCTGTGGAGGAAATACAGCACGGGAGAACGGTAACCGTGCCTTCCATATCTGCACCAATGTCCCGGAAATAGGCTGCTTCTCATTCCCCATGCATACGGACAAAGTGTTTGGCTAACTGAGGACTGTATCCGTAATGCTGTGGCACTGCTCCTTCACGTCCGTCGTCTTCTTAGTTCTTTGCTTTCTTATATTGACACCGCAGAGTCAGGGACAAGAATTACACCCGTCGGCGAAAGCGGCATATATACCGCGAGTAGCCCTATGACGGCTATGGCGAGCTTGACGAGCCTCTCGACCTACGGTATACCAGAAGCCTCGATGAGACTGGCAACTTGGAGAAAGGCATTGAGAGCATGCATGGTGGCGTGTGCTTAGAAACATATGTGCTGTAGAGGGTGGGTGCCTATCATCACGGCGATATAGAAACACGCTCGTATAGCTCTAAGATGATTCTAGACCTGCGTCATGTGAAGGCGTACCAAATCTAGTGTTACACGGAACGCGAGGAGGAATAAGCTCTGTTCCAGAAAGTAGACCACCGAGAGTGGCGCGTAGTTTCTTGTACAAACCCGAAAGATGATGTCAATGCTGAACTCAGGGTATTCTGAGATTTGAGAGGCTGCCTTTTAGGCTTCAAACAGGGCAAGCAATAGTGCCAATTGGCGATATATGCATAACGTGTCAAAAGGAGCGCACAAACTGTGCACTAGAACTCTCCACGTCATGGTAGGTCTGCTGGATCCAATTACCAAATATACGTGACTCATGCTGTATCAACAGATGAATCGATGTGAGAATTAATATTAACAGTATCGACTTCACGGTCTGCACTGGGAATTATTGATTCGAATGTCTCGGGAATCAGGACTCCTCTTTGGATTACCTCAGATACGTAGTTGACTGATGATAAATTAATCAGGCCTACCTTCGAACGGCACAGTCTGTCCAGCAAAGGCATATAGAGCAAGGCTGAGGAATAAAATCCAGACGGGAGAAATCATAAGTACCTGGACGGAATCGCAATATGAGTAAAAATCAGTCAGCAGATAATGGAAGGCCGTTATGTTGACGGGTACTCACCGACAACTACTGACTAATTCGAGAACGATGAAGCAACGGGTTTGGCGCTTGGCGCTAGTGGCAGTGCCGTCGCGTGCGGCAATGATAGCAATCCTTAGTTGAGAGGCCCATGATCACCGAGTTTATCGTTAATGACTGGTGGGACGCTTTATGGTTCGCGTATGGGAATGAGATCGCCTTGATCAACATTTGAAGGGAAAGACCATCGCAAGTCAATGCAGACTTGAGGACTAGCGTGATGACGTAGATGAGCGCCCAATAGCAGAGTCCGATGATTTCCAGCCTCCAGGAGACTTGTTCGCTCTAGTCGCCCGATTTGCTTTGTGATAATGAGCAGAAGTCGGTCTTTGGTTTTCTTTGTTATGTGATGTACGGAGTCAGTTTGGCGGGGAGGATCACATCTACTGCAATAGAAGCGCATCGAGGGTCGAAAATATCACGCAGAAAGTAGTAGTAGTAGTAGTAGTAGTAGTAGTCGCACTGGCAAGCGGTCCCTAAAAAGGAAACAGCCAATGTTTTCTGCACCATTGCTACCAAGCCTTCAATATACTTTATAGTAGCATTGCAGACCGTGCAGGGCCCTGCCGCTGTGACTGACATCATAGTGTCGAGAACTATGAAGCGTCTCACGGGATCGGACCCATACGAAGGGACTAGGGTGTAAACGAAAGGTAAATATGATGATATTGAATATCCGCGACGTATACAAGTATCATCATGCCAGCGTCATAAAACTGACAAAACTGAAACCATATGAGACAATGTCTCCTCAATGCAGGGCAGTAGAGGCGGGGTATGTTCAGATACAAGTGCCATTTTCGGCGTACATTAAGGAAATGCAGTCTTCATGCGCATCGAGGCATGGTCCCAGGAAATCCAAAGCACTGATGACACGTGTCGCAACCGTGCAGAACAGCGCAGCAAAAGAAATTACGGCGTAACAAAGTAAAAGCAGACATCCTCCTGATGGCTCGGCATAAACACGAACAAGGGGAAGTCCACAGCTGTCGTCGTTGTATAGTGTATTATGCAATAAAAGCGAATGCGTGGGGGCAGAGAGTGATCCAGGCGCAGGGCAGCGAACAAACATTCAGAGACCTTTTCAGCCAGAGCGGAAAAGGGGTATAAAATGTTGCGCCAACCCAAAATGCACCCTTCCAGTGAATCAGAGTTTGGACAAAAGAGGGAGGAGGAACATCGAATGAATGAGTTTGGGGGAGTGCACTTTCTTTGTTTCTAATTGCGTCGCTCCCTTAGGACTCTGATGTAGCCAAAAGCAGCCCCCTGGAAACGTTTCCAGGGGGCCTAAAAACATCAGATTTCGGCGCGTCGTGTGTCAGAGCCGCTGAATAC
Source organism: Armillaria gallica (assembly GCA_037576215.1). Classification (NCBI taxonomy): domain Eukaryota; kingdom Fungi; phylum Basidiomycota; class Agaricomycetes; order Agaricales; family Physalacriaceae; genus Armillaria; species Armillaria gallica. The sequence continues at coordinate 384,107 of JBANDB010000016.1, read as the reverse complement.
AGTGTGGAGAAAGCGCAGTGTCCAAAGGTGTACAGTACGAGTAGATAGAAATTTGTCCAAAAAGAAAAGTGTCCATATGAAAAAGGTCCCATAAAGAAGTCTGCGATAACTAGGGAAGGGAGGGAGGGTAACTGAAAAGACTACGATACCGAGTCTGGGAGGACAGTGAGAACACGAAACTGAGAGCGACCATTCAAGCTTACCTGGTAGGACAGTGAGGGGATGAGTGAGAGAGCAATGTAGCTCCTCTCCGTGATGCACTGCCCTACCAGGAACCGATCGAGAGACACTTGCGAGAACCCGGTCTTCGAGCAAGTGTCGGGGTAAGATCACCGTGAGGATCTCGGTCCTTCGAACGGCACTATCACAAGGATCCCGGTCCTATGACTTGATCCGGCATCCCGGTGCCAGTCTCCGTTCTGCCCTTGCCGCAATTAGACTTGCGTAAAGCAAGCTTTAAACCCATTTAAGAATGTGACAGGCGAGCGCAGGAACTTTCGGCTGTTAACCTGTGATTTCTGTTCTGCTAAGCCTGTATCGTGTCCATTGTGTTCCGCTTTCATTATCACTGACTTCACGTACATGTAACATCAGTCTCCAGATGCCTACAACACCCCCTTTTTTTCATAATGAGTGAACAGACAAGCGGTGCAGATTCTATAGACAAAACAGAGAATAAATGGGCTAGCTTCCAACTATGCATCCGCAGTTGGCATCGTATACGCTGTACTTCCGTAGAAAAAGTGCCGATCTGGCAAAGTGGTCTAGTCATTGAGGAGTCTCGGCGCTACTATCTACATTGCTTCTCTGATGACGCGTAGGCCGCGTAGGTGCATCTGATATATGTTTGCCTTGATTGTTTTCTCTTTATTATCATGGACTTTTTATCTTGAAGATGAATGTCTGCCGCTCTGAGTCTCCGCTTAACTGACTCTATATGTCGAATAAATACAAACCCTTCTACGTCTTTGTGCTTAGTAGAGACCGAGTACATTGGGAGTCGGGAAGAGTACCCAGGCATTTTCCATCTTCTTTGCCTTTGCCTATAAAAGACAGGAAGTGGAACCTGTGCGTTACCGCAGGCCGACGAGGACAAATCATCCCGACGGAACAGCGTAAGCATCATTGAATATATGATGAGACAAGACTAGATCGTCTCAAGATATCGGCAGCATGCTAGGCTGTTAGCGAAGTGCAATGACATCTGATAACTGGCGCACATACCCAACTATACGACGATTTGAACGGTCGCAATTACCTACATAAGCTTTGAATGTACTCAGAATCATTCTTTCCCGACCTTACGCCCTGCGTAGGCCAGGATGTTTGTCTCTGAATTGATAACTATATTATACCTCTTCTCGCCCTACCTGGGACGGAGCTTCTAGGCATCACCAAATAAATCCAGGATAGAAAACCTTTTTTTGCGCGGTCGCTCGGCTTCAGCATTGAGCTTTGCCCTGACAGGACGCCGTCTTCATGTTTCATCTGGCCGTTGAAGCTGTTTGTAGATGTCTAGACAGTATTGTTGGCGTGGCTGCCAGACAACAAACGAACAAGGAGGATGACTGAATTATCGACATAGACCAAGGGTGATTCTTTAATTATAACGCGGTAATAGGTAGGAACTTCGCGCCGCGCAAATCTAATATGTCACAGCAGCATGGTTCGTGCGCCCCCCAGGGGGTTAAAAAAAATAAGGCACTGATTGCAACGGTTTAAAAAAAAATCCGGATCACGACATCTTCCTCCGAGTGACGCACTACAACCTGAGCCATCACATCCTTCAACAGGCACTTCATCTGCATGTCCTCCAAAAGGCAATCACCCGTTACATCGATCTACAGAAGGGCAACGTGAGCCATAGCACAGAAAAGTCGGAAGTGGAACCGTACCAAAAAGTCCAACTTCAGATCGTCCGCGCACTTCTTGTAAGCCTGAATGGCATCTCGGTATTTGTCAACGCAGAAAACGCCTTTGATGCCACCGATCTTGCGCTTAGTATCCTTCAAATCTTAAGCCATGCCTTGGAGATACCTGTAACCAGACCGTTGAGTAGCTATTCAGGAAGGATGGCCGATGAAAAGGGCAACCCACCTTTCCATTTCCCCCCAAATCCCCATGAAATCGGGAGCTCCCTGCTCTCCATGCATACGAACGAGGCTATTGATGACGAGGATCGTGTTTGCGATGCTCTCACGGAGCTCCTTGGCATCCTCCTTATTCTTCTCTTTTTGTTATGAAACACGTAAGCGACAACATACATACAGCCAAGAATGTTAAAACGAACCTCAAGTAGCTCGAAGACGAGTACGGCAACCTTGGCTACATTCTCGAGGTACGAAACACTGTCGCCAGCAGCTTCGGCGAGACGTGCGACTGTGAGGCAGGCGTTGAGTGCGGACATAGTGGTTGGTGGTAAGATTTGTGCTGTAGAGGGCGATGCAGAAGTGCGCGCCAACTCGCAGAATTGCAGCGCTGTGGCATTACGAAAAGGTGGGTTAGAATCTGATAAGATAACGAAAGAACGTAAGGATGACGGAAACGTACCAAAAGCAATGTCAGTTGACGACTGAATAGGAACTTGCAGACGTCTGCAAGGCGAACGACGATTTCGGATTTACCACGTCTGGAGATATGGTCGCTTTGTGCTTTCTCGAGGTCGTCGCTATAATGTTGGAATGCTGGATATCAGCAGCACCTTCACTCCGCTACCCTTCCTGCCTAATTTGATGCCCGACATCAGTTAGCTAACTGTATTCCAGGTGGTGGTCAACCATATCTGGTCAAGAAGCGCAATCATCCCCATATCCGTCGAACGACGCCGGATGCGGAAGGTCGCGCGGGAACCAAACAAGGTTCAGAGGATGCAGGTGTCGTTGAGCATGACACACTTCTGATTCGGGCTTGGGCTTCTGACGGCAGTGTCCAATACGAGTGATGAGACGAAAGTAGGGGGTCCAATGGGAAGAAGACACGAAACTGCAAAGTACGCGTGGATTTGAGCCCAGGACCCATACACGCCTGTTAACGAGATCAAAATTATGATAAATCGACAGTGAGAAGTCAACGCATGGATGGTGAAGCAACTCCACTCGCGCTCGTCTTTGGTCCGCTTCCTGGTTCAGATTGCAAGTCCATGAAGGAATCAGAGGGAATGCAGTGGCCTTCGTAGCTAGATCTCGCTCTTGCAGGTTCATCTCGGTCGTAGTTCTATTGTGGCAGCTGGACAACGGCGCACGACGGGGTGTTGGTGAAATAGTCGCCGGAGGAGGAAGTGGGTGAGTGACAGGGTAAAATCCGAAAGTTCCCACACCATCAACACGATTTTTCGTCGGGCCGGACAGACCATTCTTCCCATCTCGATTCCCGACTCTAACCTCGTAACTTGGTCAGACGGTCTCAGGACAGGGATTGGCATTAGAGATTAGCGCTGTAACCCGTATCCGCTTGCGCGTCGTTCTTGTTAGTATGTTCATCTTTTTACAGGATGAAATACTCCCAGCCAGAGAGTAATAATACAAGCTGAGTATCTGTACGCTCCCTTCTAAGTTCTTATTCTCTCGTTAATATTCAAGCTACAGAAAGACATGGCATGCCTTGTCATGCTCCCTCCTTATACCAATACATAAGTAAGGCTTAGCTTACTTTTCGTGTGGTGTTATTCTCGGTTATTATCCGTCATGATCGAGACTCTGGTGGTCGTCCTTTTCGCCAGACTTTGATCATTACAGGAATGAGTCTGATGGCGTGTCTGCACCTCCTTCATATGTATATTTTACGATCTGGGACGCTCTATATCACCCCTTCCATATGCATCACAAGAGGGTTTTTGAAGAGTCATCGCATGCCCTTCCTTCTTTCGAGCGCCCCACGATGTACAGACCTCCATATCGCTATTCCATACCTATCACTGCTCACTTTCTCTGCCATCGGAGGATCTTTGTATCACTTGACTCGTCTCCATGTAGAGTTCATGGATCGCACTCCGATGCTATCCACTGCACCCACCGATCCCATATTGAATGTTTTCGAGTATGCTCCACTGCTCTGTAGCTTCAAGTTACGCAGTACGATTGAGCAGATAGTGCTGTAGCCGCAGCTCACCGACTATACTGGGAACGATTGGACAAGTACGAGTACCGGTATATTAAATCTTGCACCAAACATGGAGAGCATGTCTTTGCAGTGTGACGCGGACTCGGACATTGATCATCCGACTTCTCGTTCATTCTGCCATCAGAGGCTTGGTGAGGAGCAGGCCCAGGCTATTGGCAGGGATATGTTTTCAAAGGTGGGCATTATTTACTTTATTAGAGTCCCTCAGTATGGCTTGTCAGCACCGGCGCATTCGGATCGCTAGTTCTCTATGCACAGGAAATCTAAAGGCTGTCAATCGATGCATCTCTCACCATCTCGGATGATGCGCAGGTTGATCTACTCAGTACCCTTATGTCCATGTCCACAACGCCCGAAGAAGATGCTAAGTAAAATAGGTGATGGACCCACCACGAGGGTCGAACTCGTAGTCATCAGGTAAATAACACTATTGTGTGGTTTGATAAGAGACTGACGCTCTGTCTGATTAAGCTAGGCAAACAACACAGAGATTTCAACATGGGTTCTCATGATCCGACAGTGGATAGTCAGATGAAGTGCTGAGGAATCACGGGTGCAAATCGGAAGGAAGAAAGCAGATAAAACGAGCAAGCAGGAGGAGGAGCAAATATCTAGCGACCCTATTTCCCATGGTAATATTCCATTGACTTTTGTGGTTTGATTCTTGATAAGTACTGATGATTCTGCATTTCTAGGACAGACAATGGTTCTCCGGCCTCAGGTCTGCATTCATTTGTTTATTATGTCCATGACAGTCGGCATCCAAGTATCCAAACTTCAATACCCCCGATGGCGCCCTATTATCTTTCTCAACGGCACCCTCTACCGTCTCTCATTATTCGCCTTGCGAGTTTCTACCAAGCTCTCCGCTTGGAAGTGCTTCATATTGGAGCCAGACTGCTAACTCAACCCCATCTTCAAACAGTTGATTCCACCATGTTGCGCTATGGCCATGTTCAGACGATATCCTCGAAACCGTGACCCGACGAACGCTTGATGTGGGAGTAAATGGATCACGTTCTACACTTGATTTTGCATTCACCTGTTTTCAGCCAGCCCCTTCACTTTTTCACTTTTATAACAATCGTGGGAACTTTACCACTCAGTTCTGAGTTAACGAACATGTAAAAGGGTACCCTCTGAGAACGTCACACAATTTCCTTTCTGGACGGCGAGCTGTCAGACGTGAATTGGTTTTTGATCGCATTCAACCTCTCTCTGTGATCGTCATGTCGAGAATGCCTGTGTCCGCAAATATAAAATGGGGGACCCGACTGCTCTTTTCTTTGTCTCCTTTCATCGCGCTCATCCTCCTCATCATGTCCGGCTTCGTTCACTCTCACCAGTACTCTAACGAGCACTATGGTACATGGACTTCGTAACTGCGCGTCCGACTCTGTACTGACGCTCTGTTCCCAGCCTACGTCCATGCTAGCCAATCTCAGCAATATGTATTCAAGGTTGTCACGTCTCCATACCCAGATACCGAGCCTGCGACACCCGAGTTCATCGACACTCCATCTCCGTCCTCTTCTTCCCACTCCGAGGAATCCACTTCGACCAACGATTCTCCTCGTAAGAGGAACCGTATCTCCCGACCACTCAATTGCTACTTTATCTTCGGCAAAGACGTTGTCGACAAGAAGATGATTCCCAAGGGCGCCGAGCGCGATAGTCGCCACCTCTCCAGGATCATCAGACAACTGTGGAAGAACCTCTCGGAGGACGAAAAGGCACAGTACTATCGTCGCGCCCTTGAAGAAAGGAAGAGACACGAGGAGCTCTACCCTGACTACGTTTACCAACCCCAGAGGCGTGCCACGGAGATCAAGAAGAGGAACGTGCAGCGTAAATCGAGGGATCATATCAATAGGGCCAAAGACATTGCCCATTTGATGTCGGCTGGGATGACTGGGTCGGATTTAGAGGACGCCATGAGGAATATGCCCCCGATACCGAAGACACCCCAGGTCCAGCCTACGAAGAAGCGTGTCTCTCAACAACAAGCACGCTCTCCTATACATACTCAGCATACTGTTCCTAAGCCGTACATGTGTAAGACAGAGGCGGCAGAACATCAGTTCAATTCCAGTACTCTGCCTATGAACTCTCGTGGCGAGGGTCACTTCTTTTCCGCCGCGGCTTCCTTCGAAACGGAATATATGGTGGGTGTTTACATCTGTTGCTCCGAGTACCTTTTACTTAGCGTTGACTTTAGGTTCATTTCGAGATCCCCACTAACAGGTATTTTGATTACCAAAGTCCGCTCAGTGAGATTAACGTGAGCATGTTTCGCTGCTTTGCGATATCTTAGAATGCTCACAGTTCGTGAAATTATAGTATTGTCTCGCTATGTCTTCGGGGCTTTACAGTAACACGGTATGTGTGTCTTTGCTCTTCATTCATCTGTGCGCTGAATCATCTGGCGTAGGGAGAATTCCACGTATGACTCTTCTTATTCACCATTCAATTCTCCCGATACATTGTATATCCGTGCCATTTCATTTTCTACTCTTATCTGACCGTCAATTTATTGCATCAAACCCCTAGCTATACTCTTTGGAAGGTCTGTTCACCATTACTCGCACAGATCTATTCTATGTATTATTTATCGACACGTTCACGGCATAACATACCTATATGTTTATACATCAATTTAATGCCACATTGACTGCTTAAATTACTTATCTACGAGTCTTTGATACTCCCCTTTCCGAGGAACATTGTACACCCGATGACTTCTGTACGGGTACCTTGTGCGGCTCAATGACGGCTACGGCGACCTTTGCGTGGGGTATATTGGAGGTTTTGATGATGCCGGCGAACTGGAGAAAGGCGGGCATAGTAGTCGGTGCTTAGAAAGTATGTACTGTAGATGGAGAACGTTTAGTATCAGAGTGACCAGTAGAGGTGCTGTCAAACGAGGTAAGACAACGACAGAACCTTCTGCAGTGAAGATTTGAAAGCATACCGAATACAGTATTAAATGATTGGACTTCGGCAGGCAGATACCATGATAGAGAGAAAAGAAATATCGGGAATATCTGTGGGCAAACAACGCGAATGAAATTTGCCGTCACAGGTTCCTTTGACTCTGGCGAAGCAAATTTCTAGTGGGTGACGGGTCCTTTAGCAGCTAATCATGAAATACCGCTTACGATGAAGGAGTAAAAACTTTTTGAAGAGAAGGAGGACCTGAATCGCGATCTCTATTGAATGATAGTCCACGGACTACAGCTTACTATCAAACAGCGAGTCTAAAATGAGCACTTCTCGGACGGATTGACGACTGTGTTTTTAAAAACAAACACACACGTACTTAAGTAATGGTAAAGTGTCACCATAAGCTTAAAGCTAATCGACGTGATCGAATTCTGATGTGCCAGACGGAGGTAAGACAAAGAGCGAACAAAGAGCGAATCCAAAAACAGGACTATCATAATAGCGGTGTGTATCGCTGTACAGAGTCAATTGAAGAGGAGGCGCACGCTGGTGAGAATAAAGCATACCAATGGTCCCAATATAACATAGGAAAGTCACAGGGAGTGAGACGGTAGAACGTTGGGCCAAGTTATAAGGTCGGAGTCGAGACGAGGAACAACGGCTGATCCGGCCCGACCAAAATTCGCGTTGATGGCGTGGGAACGTTTGGCTGCTACTTCTGTCACCTACTCCCTCCTCGTCAATAATCTGAAACACCAATATCGACACCCTGTCATGCGCCAGTGTTCTATCTGCGTCGCTAAAATCATCATCGAGACGCAACAGCACGAGCGACAACTTGGTCCATAGTTCCCTTGAAGGCGGCATACAAACGTGCGTTGACTAGTCACCGTCAAATCATCATAATTAGACCTCTTTAACAGGCGCGTATATATCCTGGACTCAAATCCATCCGCACTTCGCAGCCCCGTATCTTCCCACTAGACCCATATACATCCGCTCTACTACCCCTACTTTGGCATTAGTGACAGGCCACGTACCAGAAATATGCCGCGCTCAACGATGCTTCCATCTTTCAATCCTTGTGTTGTCTGGGCGCTACCATCGGAATACGGAACCGTTCGACGGATATGGGGATGAGTGCACTTCGTGATCTAACGCAGACATTGAAAAGTCGAGTAAGATACACCGCCTGGAATACCGTTTGGCTGATTCATGTCGTGCATCAAAGTAGTCAGGGAGGGTCGCAAGGGTGCTGGACGTTATCATTTTATGATGCTTTAGATGGCATAGGTATACGTCGAGTAAGTCCTGCTCTGTTCTTGTCTTCGGACCTCTATTTACTGCCTCTTGTTTTCTTCGCTTCTCCTCTGCCAGGCGTATGCAATTCATGATTGTGGTCGACTAACGGTGTTTCATGCCATTTTGCGTATCGGGCCCTTTCGGCAGTATGTCGACGGTCTCGAGGAAGTCCAGAGCAACCATATCTCAGGATGTGGTAAACTGTCGATCGACTTGTAGACACGTCCTAGTTCCCATCTACTTGTCGCGGGGTTTCAATCTCGGTGAGTTTCCTTGGTTGCATTCTCCAGTTATCTTATGAGATCTTACGGCACTGACAGCACTATGCATTGACACCACAGCACTGCGAGTTTGACGCCGGCTTCTGCATCACGCTCTACAGCCCAAGTCTTATCACCAACCACCATGTCTGCACTCACCGCCTGTCTCAAAGTCGCCAACATCGCTGAAGCTTCGGGCGTACCGTACGTCGAGAATGTGGCCAAGGTCGCCGTAGTTGTCTTTAAGCTCCTCGAGGTTCGTTTAGCCATAGTATCTGGTATGACTGTTATCGCTGATTCTGTGCCTTATAGCAAAAGGGAAAGAACAAGAAGAATGCCGAGGAACTCTGTGAGAGTATTGCAGACACGATTGTCGTCATCGACACTCTCGTCCGTATGCAAGGAGAACGAGGAACTTCATGTTATATCGATATTTGCGGGGAGATGGAAAGGTGAGTTGCCGTTTTCGCTTGCTGTCTTTCTTCAACGGCTTAACAATGGTCTGGCTACAGGTATCTTGGAAGCATGGCGCAAGATATCAAGGATGTTACACTCAAGCACCGTGGCCTCAAAGGGGTCTTCTGTGTCGACGATTTCAGAGACGCCATTCAGGCTTACAGGCGGCGTGTAGATGATCTGAAGATGGACTTTGTGGTGATACTATCGCTTCCAGGTTTTCCATGCCGTCTCTGACAGTCCGTGTAGATCCATTCAGTTGGCGACTGCCACTTGGAGGTCATGCCGATGCACAACCTCTTGAAGGATACGACGGCTCAGGCTGTTGTGCGTCACCCGGAGGAGTTCGTTTTCCGGATCCCTAAGAAGCCCGCTGCAATCACAGCCTTTTTTTTTTGACCCCTGATTTTAAGTTTTCTCTCACGAAGTCGTAGGAGGGCCCAACTGATGAAACTCATGTATCTTAGATAGTTTGTGCGATAGATCTGGATGCGCATTCCGATACCATCAAAACGATAATAGCCTCGCGACGCGTCTCGCTCGGGATTTTTTGCTGCGCGTTAAGATTCCATTAAATGACTTTCACCTTTCAACCTGATTACAATGTGGCTGGTAACCGCCAATCTATTGTGTCAAACTCTTGGAAGGTCTTTGCAATGTAAATCTCATAGATATATCCGACATAAGACCTTACCAACAGACTGTCTCGAACCGCACGTCCTTTTTTGGGCAAACGTTCCCACTTTAGGATTTGACTCTGGCGAAGCAGATTTCTAAAACTAGCCACTAGGGCTTTCGCAGCCAATCACGAAATACCGTCTAGGTGATTGAGAAGCTGTTGGATAACACGTGCACCGTGTGTTCACTGTTCAGGCACGTTTGCCTCGCGAGTTAGGAAAGGGTATTCCGTGTTTGCTTGAAGGCAAAACGAGTACAGAATACTACGAAATCTAGCTACTTAAATACCTTTCTGTATATTGTAGTACTTTCTTTCTCTTAGTAAACCTTTACTCGGCAAAGCTCGGGCTTACTGGACATCGCGCCAGCTCGTACAGCCACTGCATCAACAATATTCCACAGAAATAATGGCTTGACTGGTAGCAGTGTTTTCGAGAATCGGCAGATATCTCACGAGCATAGCCCGGGACCTGAATGACGTGCAGGGCAAACACCGCGGATTCAAAGGGTTTCTTAATGTCAACAAGTTCCAAGACACCATCCAAGGTCACAAGAAGCGCGTCGATGACTTGAAGATGGACTTCTTGGTACGCATACTTTCCACTTTGCGAAGGTGATGGTCTGACGCCCTTGCGTGCTGTAGATACACATGATGGGGGACAGCATGTTGGCGCTCATTGAGATCCACAGCATGCTGGCCGATATGGGAAACGCGAAGGAAACAGCATCGAAAGAAGGTCAGTGATCATTCGAATCGCAATTACACGCGCGGCTTTTTTTTTTAAACCCGAGGGCAGTGATACTAGGTTTCAAATGTTGATACCGCCTACCCGTATCTGTAGCTATTTATAACACGTAGCTGTACACAATTCTGTAAGAATATTACACAACTACAAGTAAACCGCTAGTCAAGACGTCTCTTATCAGCCATCATTCTCCTTTCTCATTCCATCATTTATTGCTTTCTTCGAATACCAATTGGATCAGGAGTAGCGGGATATTTCCTACCATTGGCTATTATTACTTGAACGTGACTAGCCCAGGTTCTGTGTTCTTGCGAACGTGTCGGCTTTCGACCACAATTGGAGTGAGTAGCAGGTGCAAAAGTAATGTACTCGACTCTGCTACCAAAATAGAAATATGCCAGAAACAAAATCGAAGTTTCCTGTGTACGTAGTGAAAGAAAATGTACATTGATATGGATAAGCTGATATACCAGACTGACCTAACAGGTGGAAACGACATTCCTTAGGCATTCTCTCTCATTATATTTCAACCAAGTTTCCCGATTCACTGACAAACGATCGTATCGATCTTAGAACATAACTTGTAGCTGTTGGCTCAATGTATTCGCTGCAAGGTCAAACGGTAGAATAATGAATCTTAAAGTACACCGCTGAAGCGGCAGTTTCACACTTGCCGTGAGAGTTGCCAAAGGCAGCGAAGAGTATCCCTCTCTGATCTTCAGCCGTATCAGACTGTGGCCGGGACCAGATCTCGATAGCATATAGCAAGTACACTGACTAGATATGGAGGCATCCTAGCCTTTACATCTATTAGGATCCAAGAACATTCCGTAAGTGTATTGAAATATGGGTGTAGCTGTAAGGCTGTTACACCATGGTTATGATCCTGAAACACATATGGGCGGGGTTAAAAAAAAAAAAGCAGTGATTGCAACAGGCTTCTTCGGGATCTGGAAAACGAACTCCTCGAGTGATGCACAACAGCTGGAGCTACCGCATTCTTCAACAGGCAGTGCATCTGTGTGACCTCTAGATGGCAGTCACCCACTGAATGGATCTACAGCGAAATCTGAGATACAGCACGGAAAATCTGGAAGCGGTAATATTACCAAAAAGTCCATCTTCAAATCGTCTATGCGCCTCCTGTAAGCCTGAATGGCGTCTTGGTAGTCGTCGACACTGAAGATACCCTTGATGCCACGGTGCTTCCGCTTAATATCCTTTAAGTCTTGAGCCATGCCTTGAAGATATCTGGAACCAAGACGGTTGAGTAGCTCTTCAGGAAAGAGATGAAAGGAAAACGGCAACCCACCCTTCCATCTCCCCGCAAATATCAATATAACACGAACTTTCCCGTTCTTCTTGCATACGAACGAGGTCGTTTATGACGAGGATCGTGTTTGCAATACTTTCACAGAGCTCCTTGGCACTTTCCTTGTTCTTCGCCTTTTGTTGTAGAACGCAGAATCAGCGACAACATCCGTACGGCGAAGGATAGTAAACCGAACGTCAAGGAGCCTGAACACGAGTACGGCGCGACCTTGGCCATGCTCTCGAGGTATGGAACACTATCGGCTGCGGCTTCGGCAAGACGTGCGACTTGGAGACAGGCGTCGAGGGCGGACATCGTGGTTAGTGGTAAGATGGAAGACTTGTGCTGTAGAGGGCGATGCAGAAGCGCGCGTCAAACTCGTGCCATGAGGGAAAGGTACTGTAAGATCTGATAAGATAACTGAATATCGTCATAACGATCAACTCACCGAGAGTGATATCCTGCGACAGATGATTGAGGGATCATAGACATCTCAAGGCGAACGAGGACTTACGACGTCTTTCCGATCGGTACATGAGGTCTTTGAAATGTAGTGGACCAGCTATGGGTGCTTCATACCCGCATCCCTTTGTTGAAGGCTTTCGCTGCAGTGTTGGAAAGTGTCACTGGACGTGAATGTAGGCCTGGCGAGGAGAACAAAGGGTTATTTCGTAGATATCGGAGGATAAGAACGTGGTGAGGCTTACTGGATGCACATCCGAGCACCCCAGTCAACGCTCGCACTCGACGCCACCCCGCCCATGCATGGCTTTGAAGCCTCTCTCTCTAGATGGCAAGGCATCGTTTCAGGATGAGGTTGAACAATGTCACAACGTCAGTCGACGGAACTGCTCGACAGTCTCGTGTCGTATCTATTCATTGAGATATCTGCGGGTACCACTGCTAAGCGCGCCGATCCTACCTAACGACGTTTCAGGCCGATGGTCACGGATGATCTAAAAAAGGTACGATAACGAATCAGGCGTCATCAATCCGTGGTAGACGAATAAGCTGACCCGAGGAAAAGCAGTGTAGAAGCACGCAGTTCTTCTGTCGACAACATCAAAATCAACACAATTCCATGGTCGCAAGTGGTTGCACCTTGGATGTGTGATAGACAGCGCGCGCGGCTAAACGGATGATCAAAATGAAACAGCCCTCACACGCTCCTTCAGCTTCAGGTCAAGCCTTTCCTCTTCGCAGGTCCATGGAGCCGTCTGCTTGAAAGAAGCGGGGAAAATGTTGGAGTAAGCGACTGATTCATTGACTTCTAGACAATAGAATCAGCGTGGTGTCCCGGGTGCACGGCCTGCCAGTGGGATGGCTTGATTATCGACGCGGGGAAAGTGGAAGAAAGAAAGGCACCGGGATTAAAGCTCCGAAGGTTCCCACGCCATCGACGCGATTTCTCATCGGGCCGGATAAGCAAGCGGTTGATCCCGCCTCCACCACTTGGTCTCGTATGACGATTACTTTCTGCGTGATCTTTTTGGACACTCGATACGCCTCTATTCTAGTAGATATGATCCTCCCCACCGAACTAACTCGGTACATCACATAACAAAGAAACAAAAGACCGACTTGCGCTCATTTTCACAAATCGGGCGACTAGAGCGAACTAGTCTCCTGGAACTCATCGGACTCTACTGTTGCGCGTGAATCTACGTCATCGCGCTAGTCCTCAAGTCTGATTCGCCGACATTGACTTGCGATCATCTTGCCCTTCCAATGTTGATCAGGGCGATCTGATTCCCATACGCGGACCATAAAGCATCCCGCCGGTCATTAACAATAAGCTCGGTGATCGTGGTCCTCTCAACTAAGGATTGCTATCATTGCCACAAGCGATGGCGCTGCCAGCTGCGCCAAGACCCGAACTCGTTGCTTTATCGTTCTCGAATTGGTCAGTAGTTGTCGGTGAGTACCCGTCAACATAACGGCCTTCCATTATCTGCTGGCTTATTTTCACTCTCACATTGCAATTCCGCCCATGTTCTCATGATTGTTCCCTTCCAGATTTTCTTCCTCAGCCTTGGCCCTCGCTCTATGCCTCTGCTGGACTGCTTGTGCCGTTCGAAGGTGGGCCTGGTTCATTTATCATCAGATAACCACGTATCTGAGGTAACCCAAAGAGGAGAATCTTGATTCTCGAGAGATTCAAATCAATAATTCCCAGTGCAGACCATGAAGTCGATGCCATTCTTCTTCATTCTCACTTCGATCGCATAAATCAGTTGTATTGGTATTTCAATCCAGCAGATCTACCATTATGCAGAGACTACTAGTGCGCTCCTTCCAGCCGTTGTCCCTATATCGTTAATTTGCCATTGCTAGCCCTTGTTGAAGCCTGAATGGCAGCCTCTCCATGTTCAGAACGCCCTCAGCTGAGCGTTGTCATCGTCTCTCGTCTTTGTCCATGAAAGGGTGCGCTATTCTCGACAGGCTGCTTTCTTTAACATGGATTATTCTGCCTCGTCTTCTGTGTAACACAGAATTCAGTATGCCTTCACATGATGCAGGTCTAGAATGATCTTAGAGCGTTATACAGCACATTCTCCTATCGCCGTGATGATAGATGCCCAGCCTCTACAGCACATACGTTTCCAAGCGCGCGCCACCTGCAAGCTCTCAATGCCTTTCTCCAAGTCGCCAGTCTCATCGAGTCTTCTGGTATACCGTAGGTCGAGAGGCTCGCCAAGGCCGCCTCATAGGGATACTCGCGGTATGCATACCGTTTTCGCCGACAGGTGTAATTCTTACCCCTGACTGCGGTGTCAATAGAAGAAATCAAAGAACAAAGAAGACGACGGACATGAAGGAGCTGTGCCACAGCATTACGGATACAGTCCTCAGTGAGCTAAACCCATGTCCATATGCATGGGGAGCGAGAAGCAGCCTATTTCCAGGACATTGGGCGCAGAGATGGAAGGGTCAGTCACGTTCTTGCGTGATGTATTCACTCCACAGCTGATGGTCACCTCACTGGCATAGCCCGCGATCTGAAAGACGCACAACCCATACATGGCGGGGCTTTCTTAATGTCGACAAGTTCCAAGACGGCATCCAAGGTTACAATAAACGCGTCGATGACTTGAAGATGGACTTCTTTGTATGCGTACTTTCCACTTTGTGCAGGCGATGATCTGACCCCTTTGCATGCTGTAGACCCGTTTAACGGGTAACAGCATGTTGGCGCTCATTGAGATCCACCGCATCCTCGCCGAGATGCGAGACATGAAAGAAACAGCATTGAAAGAAGGATCAGTGGATTCTGGATCTAGGTATCCCCACTTGGACTTACAGAAAGGACAGCATGTGATACATAGTAACAACAAACCATCTCTATTACTTACTCGCGGAACTTGTATCTGTAACTATTACAAGTGAACCGATAATCCGCAAATAATTATGAGTCATAGGCCTCAGCTCCAGAGCGTTCAGTGACAAACGGGGATAGTCTAGGACTCCTTGGAAAGTACACAACACCGTCACGGATGACTTTGATCGCCATATAGGAAATATTTTTCTCCACATTTTGTTTCTGGCGAAGGGCAAATTTACTACTCCAACTTCCTGGCTTGAGTTTCTGGCAGTAGTCAAGGACTAAGTAAGTGTTGTAAGAAGGCGCAACGACTAATATGCCCGAGTCTGCTAAGCCAGAATTAAAATTGTGTTTTTCTGTCCAAGTAAGGTATGGCCAAAGACACCGTTGAAAAGGAGACGTACATTATCATAGCAAAGTTGAAATACTCTAATCACCGAGTAGGTGGAGACGACCCTCTCTCTACCTTATCCTTCAGCTAAGTAACACAGTGTGCTGACAAATGACCGTACCAATGCTTGAAACGTTATTAATTGTTAGAACTTAGCGCCCGGCTCAAATTAATTAGCTGCCAGTGGAATAATTCGCTGTTTTGTACTACAACTTCACACATTCCATGGGAGCTGCGAAACGAAGTGTATTGAACTTTGGATGTATGTGTGAGAATGAATTAAGTCTATACTGGAACGGTAAAGCTATTAATAGAAAGCCAGCGGCCGTTCAAGACCCGGGTTCAGATCAAGGGGGAAAAAAAAAAAAAAGGCAGTGATTGCAACAGGCTTTTTCGGGATCCGGAAAACGAATTCCTCCGAGTCCTCCGAGTGACGCACAGCAGCCTGTGGCGTCGCATTCATCAACAGGCAGCCCACTGAATGGATCTACAGCAGAACGTGAGATGCGGCACGAAAAATCTGGAAGCAGAATATTACCATAAAGTCCGTCTTCAAATCATCGACGCGCCTCCTGTAAGCCTGGATGGCGTCTTGGAATTCGTCAACGCAGAAGAAGCCTTTCAGGCCATGGTGCTTTTGCTTAATATCCTCGATGTCTTGCGCCATGCCTTTGAGATAACTGTCGTCGGACCAGTTAGTAGCTGTTAAGGACGTAAAATGTCACCGACCCTTCCATCTCGGTGCAAATGCCCATAAAATATGGGGCTCCTGCTTCGCCTTGCATACGAACAAGGGTGTCGATGACTACAATCGTGTTTGCGATGCTCTCACAGAGCTCCTCGAAATCCTTCTTGTTCTTTCCCTTTTGCTATAGGACACAAAGTCAGCGACAACATTCATATTACAAAGTATGATTAAACGAACCTCGAGGAGCTTGAAGATGACTACGGCGATCTTGGCTACGTTCTCGACGTACGGTACGCCGGAAGCTTCAGCGATATCGGCGACTTTGAGACAGGCTTTGAGTGCGGACATGGTCGTTGTTGGTAAGACTAGTGCTGTAGAGGGTGATGCAGAAGCCGGCGTCAAACTCGCAGTGCTGTGGCGTCAGTGAATCGTGCTGTAAGATATGATAAGATAACCAAAGAACGGAATGATGACCGAAACTTACAGACATGAACATTCCCCGACAAGAGGATAGGAACTTGCAAACGTTTACAAGGCGAACAACAAATTATCATATCGCGAGCCAGGATTGCTTTGTACATCCTCGACGCTGTCGTCACTCCCCTGAAAGGTTCGTCACCCCAGATGGCATGAAATACTACTCATCGACCACAATCATGGATAGTGTACGCCTGGTCAAGGAGAATCTAAGAAAAATGAGACATTTTTAGCAGAAATCGAGCATAAGAACACAAACAGACACTTACTCGAGGTATATCCATGCCATCCAAAGCGTCACAAAATGAAAACGTACAGCACCCTGACCGAATGCCCGCTACCATTCCTCCCTACTTTGATGCCCGATATCAATTAGCCAACGATATTCCAGGCGATGCATCTAGGTCAACTTTTCAAGGTGCGTATTTTGTCAAGAAGCGTAATCATCCCCATATTTGTGGAGGGACGCTGAATACCGTGCGTTGACCAAACAAGGTTCAGAGGATGCAAGCAGTGTGGAGGCGGCACATTTCTCGTACGTGCCTGGGGCTTCTCATGGTAATGTCCAGTAAGAGTAGTGGAACGAGCATGTTGGACTTTTCGGTTGTTTGCAACCATAATACGGGCCAAAGCTACTCAGTAAAGCAGCTCCGCTCCGAGTTGTGTCTAGCCTCGGTCTGACGCCTGCCTCTAATTCCCATCCCGACCACCAAGCAGAGGGAGTGAATTAGGATTCGTGGCCACCGTAGCTTTTGTAGTTTCGTCTCGACGGCAATGCTAGTATCACAAGGGCAGTTGAAGAGAGGATAGTCGGATTATCAACGATGAGGTTGACCAAGTAAAAGCCGGATGTCCCCATGCCATCAGCGCGATTTTGCGTCGGGCCGGAGAGGCCGTCTCGATGTCGATGAGTAGCTGAGGTGTATATGCTTGTCCGTCGCGGTGTCCTGTCCTTGTTTTTCCCTCCTAATCATGTAAATGTCTGACTTTGTAGATCCTTTGCGCAAAAGTGATCGCCCATGCAACGTCGGATAAGGTTAAAAAGATAAAACCGCTACATCAGGTTCGATTCCTTGTATCCGACTTATGTCGGGAACATGAGGTTAGATGATGTTCACGAGGCGGAGACGCAGGACGTTTAGGTTTTCGTTCCATGTTCAGGCAGTTCAGGCAGTATACTGAATGGATATAACACAGGTGATCACATTGGGTACGTAATAGATACTACTGTACGGCGTCTATCAGAGACGTGTTCAGGTGCGTCATAAGGAAACGATGCTTTGACCTTTCGTAAATGACGGCTTCAAAAAAAGGACGATAAATACACCCTACATTATTGTCAGGACTGACAAAGGCATCTGGCAGTGGAGACGGAATGCACACCTACAGCAATGAAAAGCATTGGGCGTTCCTTCGATACCCCTAGCGAACATACTATGAAAATATACCGTTAGCGAAAAACAGATGGGTGATGCATCGTCCTAACCTTCGCTTTACACTGTTTCCGAGTGTATCATACACCAACCTCCCACATCCCGGTCCGTCCAACACGCATCCATCTGGGGCCACACTTCTATAACGAACACAAACGGCCTCCCATCCATTTCCCAAAACATCTTCCATACAAGCATCGTCCACGCTGACCCGTCGACCAAGCATCCGCTACACCTCGCGTCCCACTCCATACCTCCAGAACCTCATCTCGCCGCATCCGGTGAAACGTGAGTGGTTTCACTAGTGCGCGCATTGAGATCCGCTCGTATGCTTTGAAGCATACTCGGCTTCGTCCTCCTATACAAACCTCGTCGCTAGTGCATACACCGGGAGCCGTTCTCGTGTGAATGCGGGCGCAGCGATAGATGTGCGCTTTTCCATCCCCAAGTCTCGGCTAGTAAGAGTACACCTTCGAAGTCATCATAGGTGTGCCAAGGAGGGAACACAAGACTGCTGAGGAGTTATCGCAGTCGCACGAGGACGGCATCATGTTCATGGAGGGGAATAGGTATGCTATTTGGTACGAAAGTGAAAGGGCTCAAAGTGAAGAACGCAGTGGACCTTCGCAAGACTGATGATGGAAGACAGAATAGCGTGCCGACGAGCGAGGATACAAGAGCGTCGGCGCCTGGGGTATCGAAGTCAGGATGATACATAGCTGCGAGGTCTTGCGACACCACTGGAGGTAATGAAGAAAGAAACCGGTATCAACCTGATGACGGTGCAGGGTGGGTACGTGTTGATGACCTCGTTGCCGCATGCTCGCTTCGGTCATCCGAGTCGCATCGACATGAATATATGCCGTCGCCGGTGAGATACAGAAGGCTTATCCGTCGAACTGAATGCTACGAGAAAATTGTAAGGATCGAACAGTATGAATGAACAAAATACCACGCACCAGAGTGTAAGCATCCCCAGCTGAGCCGAAACTTCAAAGGTTCGGATCGTCGGATCCGATGTTGGACAAGGAACGTGGTCTTGCATCCCTTACTGCACTTCGAGCAAGCCGCTGATGAGCTCGACGAACAGACGTTACACTGTCAAACATATTGGGAAACGGAAGAAAGCGACAGGACATGTCACGTACCTTTTCGTTGTAGCCTCATAGGCGGCTACTCCAGGCAAGTCACCACTTGTCACTCCAAGAATTGAGTCCACGTCCATTTCTTTCCTTCGATGATATGTCTGAGCATATCAAGAGCAAATCAAGAGTACTGATAGACGTAATGTTAATGAGCGCTTGAGCGACGAAAGGGAGATACGCCTAGGACCTTACCAAGGGAAAACCGCGTCGAATGCACCAACGAGTCGCAGATGCCGAGAATAGCGGTAAAAAAAAAACCTGCCGTATATTCCCTAATGAACTTGGCCACTCAAAATCAACGTGAAAAAAAATGGGCCTACCTTTCCTAGCCGTCATCGCTTCGCTCTCGAGTCATTGCTTCGCTTAACATCTCTTCCGAAAATAATCCTCATGCAGCGAATAAAAGAAAAAGGTCCGGTACAAGCGCATATTACGGTGTTCCAGGACGGAAAAGGGCAGAGAGCGGGTCGATGGTTGATGGTCGCGGTCAGAAACAGAGGAGTCGTGGGAAAACATTGGACACGTCATCTGAATTTCACATCCGGACTTCGGGCCGACTGCTGTTGATGCGCACCCACCTTTTATGCTCACTGCCATTCACCCAGTCCCTGTGTAAGCTAAGGAGCAAGGCCTTAGACAGCCTGTTCCGCAACTATAATTGCTGCATGACAAGTGTCCTTTAAAGCTGCCAATGACCACTCGGACTTGCAAAAGCCATCGCATGACTCGCAAGGAGTGAAATACGGACTTTACAGGTATGCAATTCAAATTTATGTAGTAATATATGTCCATTTTTCCAGCTCAACCATCGAATATCCTTAGAGGCTCAGACGACGTGCTTCGCATTAGAGGAAGTTCGGGATATCCACACGTTCCTTTTCTCTGATGATCGTGCAAAGGGATACGAGATCCTCTTGCTCTCGTGAGCACTGTCTCGTGTGTGAGACCATGACTCTCTTGTCCTCACATGTGAATCACTGCCTCATAGTGATCATTGTCTTCATCAAACCAAATCGGCTATCCGTTTACACAAAGGCAGGAAAGACATTGGAATATCTGGATCCGATGAATAGGGTGATGGCTTAACCACTGCCTATCTTTGTTATTGTAATTAGTAAAAGAAATAGTAAAGACTCTACACACTAAGAACATAAAAAGGATCCAGGCGGTGAAGTAGGCATCAGTAGGGAGTCGAACCCTGACCGCATCCTTACATGTGTAGAGATCGGACTAACCATTACACGATTGATGTACATGAGAAGCTGATGATCACTTCCAACTTCAACCTCCTATAGATCCGACCAATAATGAGCTACATACTTAGTAGCTTCTCTCAGGATATAGACGTTCGGATCACGCGGCGATTGCCGAAATCAATGTCTCGTCACACGAGACAAGACACTCCCAGGGATCGTCTTTCTGTTTGGCTCTGCCCTTGATTGCCTCCGTGCCCTCCTCTGATGAGATGATCATCGCGTTCGTTGGGCACGGCTGATCGCGTTCTGTCCCTTTTTGCCTGCCCCTGTATTTTTTTTTTTGCATTTGTTCCTCTGTTCCTCTCTCCTCCTGCCCATTGTGTTCATATCCAAACATGGAGCGGCCATGCCATTTTCTCCCTGCCCACCCCTATTATTAATATGCTATGCTGAGACTCTTCCCTGTTTTCCCTGTTTTTACAGTGGTGGAATACCAAGTCTTGCTGCTGGCCTTGGAGCACTTGGCACCTTCGTTGCTCTCATTTTGACAGCCGTTCTCATCATCAAGCTCAAGCTAAGGAAGCTTGACTGCGACCACGCTAAGGAAGATGCTGCTCACACCGTTGGACTTGTTGTTGTTGGACTCACCATGGACATGGCATGGGAGCCGCCTTCTACATCTCTGACAGCACTGGTGCCCACAGCAGAGGAGCAGGGTCCACCTCCTTCAGTGACAACAACTCCAGAAGATGAAGAGTCTAAATATCCTTTCCCTGTAGGCCCAGACAAGGATGGGAACTTTGGGGTGGAGATAATTGACTTGTATGTTCGCCCTTCCCTGCTAATCCTGTTGATGCTTTACATTTTATAGGTCTATGGCATCAAATTCAAGTGTTGACTTCATGGAACTGTGCAAGCAGTTCAATCTCGCCTACTCAGGCACCAAGCCCGTGCGACGGGAGCGACTGATCTCATTCAGCCATGGTGGGATGGAGAAATGGAGATCAAGGTGCGTCAATGAGTGTTCACAAAATCCTTACAGCAGCTAATTTCCCTTCTCCTACTAGCCTGTTACTTCCAGCATGGATCGCTCACAAAGGCATCAGGAGCCATGGGGTCACAAGCGGTGGGATCACAAAGACAAAGAAGCCAAGGAAGCCAACTCATTTATGCACTTGTCTCCTCACTGCAAACGCAAGTCAGCCAGCGAATACCTCTGCAGTGGGATTGTCTGTTCAACGGTCAAAGGACACCCGGAGTCAGGCTGAGATCGATGAGATACTGCCATGGGTTCGCTTCCTGTTCTAGCTCTTTCAACATTGCAGTTCCTAACGAGTTTTTCAGTGTCACCATGTGCAAGCCAGGATTGCCAATGCCAAGCCAAAAGTCCCATGCCATACCCATCTCCAGGAGCAAAGGGCAAATAGTATCTCTGTCAGACAATCGTTCAATGTATGTCTCTCACCATCATCCTACTCTGACAATGATTAATTGATTCCATTCTTGTACAGCCCTCAGATCTCTTTGAAAACCTGCTGTTTGCAGACTGTGTTGCCTCCATTGTTGAGGCTTGGCTAGCTGCGGTTGCATCATCAACTGGTGTCACACTGACTACATTGTCTCCCTGTCCCTCAATTAGCATTGACACTGCCAGCATGGGACTTACGGCGCATTCTGTCGACATCTTTGATGCTGTGGATCGGCCTGATTCACCCACCATGCCATCCTTTGAACGGCTCACACTGGACCAAGCCACTCTGCCCTCCTTTCCACCTCCCCAGGTGATGCCAGCATTTTCACCCCTGACAAATGGCCACAACACAAAAGCTTCCGATGCTGTGTCCAGTGGCTCCAAGCAATGCACCTTGCAGTTTGCAGATGGCACCAGCTTGAGTGTCAATCAAGGCACAGTCCCTCCAACAAAGCCATTCTGATATGCCTCAGATATGACAAGCCTTATCACTAGCTGGGACGATGGCAGTCCTGAGTGGTGTCCCACCAGCGATTACCCAATCAAAATCTATGAGCATCCAATTCCTATCAGACTTTGGCGCGATCTTTATTGTTCAAACAATGCACTGCCTGGTGAGTGGAAATGACTAAAACACATCTGGGGTCTTTGGCACATATGTGGTTTTCCCAGCTGCATTTTCTCTCACTCAACCATTACCATTAGCATTTTATGAAGTCCTATCGGGCTCTCACGCCAGATGGGTTCTGGGCTCGTTTCTCGCATGTGTCAGGTCAATGGTTCTCTTTCTCATGAATATCAGACATCCTTCGAGAAGAACGGAAGGAGGCCGATGCAGAATTGACCCAAAGGGCCATCAATGAATACGGAGATAGATTTGTGAGTGAGTTTGGGTACGTAGGGAGGAATGGGTGTGCATGGGTGACTATGATAGATGCCTCCAAAATAGCCAACCTTGACAGAAAGAAGAATGGGATGGAGAGCCAGGATGATGATTAATTTACAATTCTCACTAGTAGTATATGTTTGGACAATGAATTTCGCTGTTGATATCAAATAGTATAGTTAATCAATATGTCTAAGCACATGGACATGTGCGACCACAAGTCCGGCACTGGACTAACAATTGGTGGTCAAGCTTGAAGAAATCATCCCGTCGTAACATTGGGTTATCATTCCAGGAGATGAGGTATTTAACAATGGTCAAGTGAGAAAAATCAGAGCTCCATCCTCCCCACTCGCATATTTGCTGAAGCGACCAATGAAGATTGACGGAGAGCCATTGGCAGCCTCCATGGCAAAAAGAGTGGGTGCCATAAGCATAAGGCACGATTTCTAGGTCACACAAATTGTTACGAAACAGTTCCAGAAACGCTTCTGCAGTCTAATGGGGATCAAGAATCCAGAAGTGAATTACGCATGTGATTGGAAAATGAGGTGCCCTTACCATGTGGGTGTTTTTTGCAACAATCGGCCTATCTCTTTTATCCATCCTGCGGAACAGATAGCCATGTAGAATCTCCGAGGTGCCAACCCATTCTGCAAGTGCTCTAACAGGGCAAAGATGTGCCATATCATCCGGAAGCTCTCTGAGTATGAACGGTGGTATCTCTGCATTACTGTTAGTGTTGCAGCAGAGATCTAGCACTCAATAGACTTACTCCCATATGGGCTGTTCTTGTGGAATGGCAGAGTCACTGACACGCAAGCTGTACCATCTACTGGATCTTCAGTGCCTCATCGATACGAAGTAAGCATGTAAATGCAACAAGATAGATGGCTTCAAGGAGACGGCGCATGTTTGCTCCACACCAATTATTAGCAGATACTTGTGCATTATCCCAGTTCTCCACATGGCGATTGAACTCATACAGCTTGAGAAGATCATCCTGAAAATCATTGAGGTTAAGATCGTAGATCAAATGGAAGACCTACAGGACTAATAGCATTAGTGCTTGTGGAAGTTTCTCCCTTAGCTACCTGGAAACCTTGTTAGACAGGTGATGAATACACATCTTCAACTCTGTCACCTTACGCTTTTGTAACCTGAGCATGTAGCATGAGACCAACTGTGAGATCGAGGGATTTCCAGAGGTGTTTTCCCTGTTCCAAGCACGCTCCCTACCACCAGCTGTTCGAAAGCCAAAAGTAGCACCTGCCCGAAGTTTCTGTGCATATGAGTAGCTATTCTGAATGACATGGGGCGCTTTGTCAACCCCATGCATATCACAATCATCGCATCTCGAAGGAACATTAGACAATCATTGGGAATTGCAAGAGGAAAGACATACTTGCTCATAATAAAGCCGATGATATAGTAATCAGTCTTTGGATTGAGCACCTTTTGCTTGAAGATGTTGGTGCCAGGTTGGATGAACCCCTCTTCAACAAGGAATTCATTGAACAGTCTCATGACACTAGTAAGAGACAGCTTGATTAGCACAATAGTAGTGAAGTGAGAATGGCTGGCTATACCCTTGATAAGCATCATTCGTGCCCTCTTTGATGCCTTTTGAAGCATCCCGGATGACATCAAGATAATCTCTGTCTTCAGCAGATATGCTTGGGTCCATTTGCATGTCACTGTTGTCGTCATGATTGTACGTATCACCCCAGGTTTCTCGCTCCCCCTCAACATCATCCTCAATTTCGTTTTCCTCTGGATAGTCGGGGCGAGACTTGTCCAGGACTCTGCAAATCCCTTTAGCATTTGCAATATTGTTGTCTCCAACTTTCATCTTGCTTGCAACAGCCATCATGATAGAGAGAGAGACCAGAGAGAGAGAGACGGGGAACAGTATGCAAGGTAAGGAAAACTTTGAGAAAGTACATGAATATATATACATATAATAGGAGGAGTACCCCTATTCAAGTTCCATCTTTGTCGTCCGTACAAAGCTCTAAGATCTCGCCAGTGTCCAAACAGTGAACCTGGATATGATACATCGGGGACTTGGCATGATGGGGGTGATTTTTCTAGAAAATAGCTATAGATGCTTCGAAAACATTGAGTTTGGTGATTCTTATCGGTTTCACTCTCATCCTCACCACTAGAAATATCAATAACTGAGGTGGAGCGAGGGTACGTCGGGGATGCTGCATGATGGCGGTGTTTTTTCACTGAAATTTCTAGAAAATATTTATGGGTGCATCCGACACATCAACTTTGGTGATTCTTACCTGTCTCGCTCTCATCCTCACTGCTAGAAATATCAATAATTGAGGTTGAGCGAGGTACATCGGGGATGCTGCATGATAGCGGCGTTTTTTCACTGGAATTTCTAGAAAATATCTATGGGTGTGTCCGACACATCGACTTTGGTGATTCTTACCAGTTTCGCTCTCATCCTCACCACTAGAAATATCAATAATTGAGGTAGAGCGAGCTCATTTTCCTGTAAAAGTTTCTACTGCACATGAGTCATGCACGTTTGACACAGACAGTAACTCTCACCATGCAGGTGTTCGCTCTCTTCCCTGACTGGTTCAGCGACTGCTCTTCTAGACTGCTGTGGCGGCGATGGTGGCCCCTTGTCTTTGATGCGTGCTGGTAGAGGACCGCGTTTCTTAGCAGCCTTGGATATCAGATGTTCCTCCTTGTCTAGAATGGTTGGCCATGCATGGAGTGCTAATACATGGGAAAGCCATGTGTGAACATTGCGTTTCTGTAGCCATTGATCAAGCGAGTTCTGGGTGATGTCAGTGTTGTATTTCCCATCAATGGAAGAACTGATTTGAGTGATAATAGCATGAGGGATGGTGAGGGAGACGAAAATCTCAGAGTCTGATCGGTCACGCTGATTCGCACAGATAGAACACACATTAGAGATGATGGTATAAGGGGACAAGGACATGTCACTCTCCAGCATAACTCCCCATTGCTTGCACAAGTCCTGAAGCAGCTCCCGAATTGCTAGTCCTGGAAAAATGTGTTCACAAAAATGGTTGACGATGCCCATTGAATGTCCCCAGACAAATAAATTCTCGCACAGCTGTGTGAGTCTGGGAATATCTGGTGGGCATGGTGATGGAGTGGCAGGCAGGGCGAGCAAGCCATTTGCCAATATTAGTGGTTGAACATATTGGACTAAAACTGAAACCTTCGGAAAGTCAAGAGGAATGTTCAATGCCAGTGCATGATGACAGCCAACCCTTTGGGACTTCAGCATAATGCAAAGGTCATTGTGCCATTTGGAAGCAATAATGGGGTAATCTTTGACCGGAGAAGCTTTGAGGGCCTCAAACAGGTGTTCACCGATGCCCGTCAGAGTGATGTCGGCAGCAGTCTGGATTCCACACCCTTTAATTCCTTCCTATTATATGATGTGAGTGATAATAAATTCAATGATGCTTCTTAAATGACTTACATCATAATTGCCACTGGCAAGTAACGCAATCATTACCAGCTTGTTCGGGGAGAATTGAGATCCCTTTTCATAGACTTTGACCATATAGTTAGAGTCGCTTTCATCGGTGCTGAAATATTTGATTTAGTAATGTAAAGTAAATGAGAGATACCACCTATATCCGCATCACTTGTTGAGCACCGAATAACATTGCATTGAAGTCTTCCGACATCACAACATCGATCCGGCCTTTGTTCGAAAGCAGTGCCAGCTCAGCCTCAGCTTTGCCTGGAGCCTAAGTCCTTGTATAAGGAGGAGAAAATAGGAGGAAGTAAGGCCAATGTACATCCCAATACAGGAACCCAAATCCTTTGAGCAAGTCCTTGAATTCTGCAGTTAACCAGTTGGTCATCTTGGTTACTTTCTTTTTACGCTTGTTGACAGGACACTTTGGACCATCAAAAACAAATAGAGGCAGGACTGGAAGGTGAAAGAGATGACCCAATTGCTTGAACAATGACGCTTGCGCTGTACTCTTTGTTTGACCATGATGGAATTTTGCAGTGAACATCCATCCACTAGAAAGATTAGTCAGTCTCAACATGGATCATGTATTAATTGAATACCTAGCATTGATGCCTATGTATGGGCCTAAGCTGTGAATTGTACCTGTTGAAATTATCTGAGCGGACCAGTCGACCAGAGATATCGAGTCGGTGGGGTTTAGCAGCTGTGGAAAATGTGAGCGATGTTAAGCGTCTAGATCACTACCAAAAAAACATACACCCCAGCCACCTTTGACACCCATGGCGGTAAGAGAGGACGATACTATAGGAGTTGTCTCAAGTTGCATTAAGATTTTAAAGGGCAGGTGGATCAGTAGCGATGATTTTGAGACTGCAGCGATTGGCAAGTCCCAACAGTAATCATCGCAAGTGGCTGCATCCATGTTCATGCTGAAAGCATCCTCATGATGTCAAGGCATTTCTGTTGAGGTTTCTACTGGGCCAGCACTTCCACGTGCGGACGGTGCTCGTAAATACGTACATACAGTAGTTACGTGGCATTTTTGATTGTTGAATTCTACACTTTTACCATCATCTTGTGACCGTTCTGTGCCCATCCAGCGCCCGTTTAGCGCCCATCTCGTGATCATTCAGTGCTCCTCAGCTTCTATACCTTAACAGGTTATGGGCCCCGTGCTCCTCTGACCTAAATCCGATATATCTGTGCTGCTATCTGTGTTCCACCCCCCAAACTCTCTTTTCCATCCTTCTCACTCATTCATTCCATTTCCATTCATTCATTCCTATCCCCACTCTCACCATGGTTGCATCTGGTGTCCCTGCTATGCTCGATCAAGTCCCCAAGCTTCGGGGGGCTTCCAACTACACTGAATGGAAGCAAGACATCAAAATGGCCTTCTATGCAAACAAGACCTTTGGTATCATTGACGGCTCCATCCCCAAGCCCTCTGAGAAAGCTGAAGCCGCTCTCTGGACAGAGAAGGATCAGGAGGCACTTGGTATCATGTATTCCCACATCGACAAGGACTACCGCTACATCACTGATGGTGTCACGTCTGGCCGTGCTCTTTGGATTGCACTGGAGTCTGCATTCAAGCAGAGTCAGTTTGCTACTCGTATCGAGTATGTGTCCCGCCTCTTTGGTGCTGTCCATGATCCCACCAAACCTGTCGATGTCTACATCTGCACCATTGTTGATGCTGCTGCTGCTCTCAAGGCCATGAATCATGAAATCCCCGACTTCCTCATCCGAGACACCATCATCCGCAACCTTGATTCCTCCTTTGATGTTGCCCGCACTGCTCTTCTCACATGGGCTACCGAACCATCGCTTGAGGACATCAAATCGTCTTTGATGGCAAGCGAGGTGACTGTCAAAAGTGGGGGAGTATCAAGCATTCAGGTGAAGCAGGAAGAGGGGGAGTCTGCCTTTGCTGCACGTTCTGCAAGGAACCAAGCAAGTGGTGGCAATGCTCGTGGTGTTCGGTTCCAGAGGGAGTATGGCTCATCTGATCGGTCTGGTCGTTCATCCCGACCATCCACTTCCCATGGCTCATCTGGTGCAATTGACAGTCGTGGTTATCGGTGGTGTGACCCCTCACATGACAACCATTGCCATCGCTGTGGTCGAACTGGTCACATTGCTGCCATGTGCATTGCAGACATGCCTCAGGAGATCAAGGATTGGGTTTTGGACCATCCTGGGAAGGAGCATATGGAGTACTCCAATCATGCCTATGATAGTCCACCGTATGTCCATCCCAATCATCACAGCTCTCGCTCACATTCCAATTCCCAATCTCGCTCATCATCACCTCCAATGCGCACCTTCTACCTTTGACCCTTTCAGTTCACCGGATCACAAGGACGAGGTTTCTCATCGACTGTCCATCCCTGATGATGATTGGTGGCCTGAAAATGCAGATTCATCTGACTATGAGGAGGATTCCAATTGAAGGCCATGATTCTGGAAGAGGGGGAGTTATATTCTTGTATATTCTTTTTATTCTCATTTCTTGTGTCCTCCGTGTCAGTGAGGGGGAGTGTTGAGGTTTCTACTGGGCCGGCACTTCCACGTGCGGACGGTGCTCGTAAATACGTACATACAGTAGTTACGTGGCATTTTTGATTGTTGAATTCTACACTTTTACCATCATCTTGTGACCGTTCTGTGCCCATCCAGCGCCTGTTTAGCGCCCATCTCGTGATCATTCAGTGCTCCTCAGCTTCTATACCTTAACAGTTTCTCCCATGGTGAAGCCGCCAAGTTCAAGACACCCTAACCACAGCATATCTGTATTTCCTGCCCTCAACTATATTACCTCTAACAGTGGGATAGCAAGGCAGCATCGGCCTGTACTGCTATTCTCGCTTCTGAATCTCCCTTGTGCATCGTGCGACGATCGCGTGTTGGAGGACATCTGAAATCGACAGCCTAAGCTAGGACGCTGCATAGGTATCAGAGAAAAACCAACCTGCGACGTCAAAGAAAATCTTGCTTGCTTCGAGTGAATGACATGGTTCTGTGCTTTTTGCTCTTCACTGTGGCTAACGTACTTGATAGAAATGTGTAAGTAGATAAAAAGGCAGAGCTCGAAGATCAATGGACCGTTTAGAATGTTTCTGTGAGAGCTATTTCGAGACATGGCATGGATCCCAGTGGGGACAGTAATATTCTGGATGTTGTGCTGCAGAATGGCTTACAACAGTGAGAAGCTAATTAAACAAACAGCATGCAATGCAACTCACCATACCAAACAATGCAAGCATATGAGCCGAGCTCACTGAAGGGATGCATGATCGCCTGCTTGCCACCACTATGGTTGCAAGAGTCTTCAGGAAGTATATGGTACAGTTACTGTATTCAAAACTAAATGAGAGCCGACATGAAGGTGGTAAGTGTGTAGCTGAGCTATTATGACATACTTGCACATCCAAAAATCAGGATTCGACAGGTGCAAATACATCATAATTCAATGACAGATATGCTCAGGATGACCTTGAGCCATGACACTTTCAGCATAACGGTGGGCTGCCACACTACTCCACAAACCATGGGTGATCGTGGCAGGCAACAACGCATAACAAGAGAAATAAGGATTAACGTGGATTGGGTTGAAATCTCTGGAAATCTTTGAGTAAGGTTCATTCGTCAGAGGCGCGTTGAAAGTTGTGTCGACCTCTGTCATAGTGTAGTTGCCATTCAGGAGGGTATAGAGGAGCTCGTCGGCCTTGCCATGTTGTTGCACATAGGCAAGGAGAGGGTCTCTGTGGCAATTTTCTTGTTGGAAATCAATAGACCCGACTTTGATCATCTGCTTGAGGTTGTTGCGAATAAAGATGTCTCCAAAAACAGTGAGTTCACGGAACTGTGTCCTGTCTTTGAACAAGACGTGA
The DNA here is from genome assembly GCA_037576215.1 of Armillaria gallica. Lineage (NCBI taxonomy): Eukaryota > Fungi > Basidiomycota > Agaricomycetes > Agaricales > Physalacriaceae > Armillaria > Armillaria gallica. The sequence goes on along the minus strand of JBANDB010000016.1, from coordinate 353,899 downwards.
GACTGAAGGCGGAAAATGAGGGACGTTCTGGGCTGGAGGGTCGAGTTCCCGCTTGAACCATTCTTTTGACTAGAGAACTCCAACTTCCACATCAGAAGTAATTTTGACGATGTGATCCGGCTCTTTAGAGGTATCAAAGGTGTTCTCATAGTCAGAGAAGCAGCCACAGTAGAGGAAAGCTGAGACGACTTCCACTACAGGGGATCCGTCTCGTTGAACAGTACCCTTGACCTTGACAATCTTGCCCTCACTCGAATTGGTTGGTGATGGAAACAATCTGAGCAATTGCCTGGCAAACATTGCCCACTGTGAGAGGCCGGGCTCCATGAGTCATATGGAAACCATTGAACAGATGGACGAGCTTCAAAAGATCACCGTCGATCGAAGCAGGGAAAATTGACTTCATGATAGCCTATAAACAAGGTGATTAATAAGGGAAACACTACATGGAATGAAGGAAAGACTGACCTGCCACCCCTGACAATGGCAAAGCCCATGGGCACTGAAGTGTCCTTGCGAGCAGTCTTGAAAGACTCGACTTGGTTACTGATAACTGTACAGAACTGCTTGACAGCTGCAGCCTCGATGACTACCTCCGGACCAGGAAAACATCACCGACGTCGAGCTCTGGTAACGAGCCGTCATCACCAAACCATAGATAGCTTCCGGTATGTGAGTGTTCCTTCCCATCACAATTTTGTGAATGGGCGCAAAGTCCATCGATGGACAGAACATACTTGAACTGCAAAGAGAGAGACACTGAGGAATCCTGGCGATCCTCAAACAAGGTGATGTTGTTGAGTTTGGAAGCTTTGTCGAACTTGATCTCTACAGCGTTGAAAGCAGCCCTGTAGATGGAAACAGATGATGAAGATACAACAACCTTCTGGTTAGCTGGAGGAATGAGAAGACATCGCATAGGGTTGTCGATGTATTCAGACCCTTGAACGAGGACCGGTGAGCGTCTCAAACCACACCAAGGGAGAAGGCAAACTGGATCTGAATTCATAAACACGATGTCCAGATGCTTCTGAGATCTTGACCTTCAGGCATACAACGGTTGTTGAGGGATTGGGTGCAACATAATCGACGACAGGGACTTTGGCAAGGTTGCCACTATATCAGGATTCAAGAACACATTGAATGAGAGACAAGTTAATGTTGCCGAGCAAGCCCTTGATGGGTTCATCTTTGACCTTGGAGTGCTTGACAGCCATTGGACCCTGCAAATTACACACTCGCTGAGGATCTTGATCGAAGATGACCTCGATATCTTCAGTGGCCCACAATGAATCCTACAACAAACCTTGTTAGAAACGTGAAAGAAACTGTGAGTTATGGGCATACCTTCTTGAACCAGACTTCAAACGAAACATCAAGAACAGGAATGAAGTGAATGGGCTTCTCCACGCCTCTTGGAGATGGCGTGGAAGAATGCCGAATCCTCTGCCGCTAACAATTGCATCGTATCACCAACAAATGATTGGATGAAAGGCAAAGGAGAGAAGTGTACAGTTGCAACACCGATGGCTTGCTAGATTTGCCTGTTATCTCCAGTAAAACACTCCTCAATGTGTCGCAACCAGTCACCAGTGAGGTTCTTCAAGGGATTGCCCCAATGGGATTGATGAGAGATGAACATAAGATGAACCATACGCAGTGACACTTCCTCGTAGGTCATATCGCTGAGCGCTGATGTGCTTGCTCAGTAACGGGCAGCGTGCAAATGAAACTAGTGTCTAGATCGTCAATCTAGATACTAAATCACACACACACACACACACACACAATCACCAATATTAAGTTCGAGGGTGAGTACAATAGAAGCACTCGTGGTGTACGTAGATTTCGATAATCAATTGGGTTTTGCTTTAAAACAACTTCGATTCAAGTCTAGAAGTGTTTACATGGGATACACTAATCGCGATAGCGAGGTATATGAATGTGGGGGGTTTGTAAGGTATAATTTGAGTGGCTTAGACTCGAAACAACTTCGTCTAGAAGAGCTGGTAAGGCTTTAACTAGGGAAGCTCTAACAATTGAACAATCAAAGACCTAGAGGTCTACAAAGAGCATAATTGCTCTGGAGTACGCAGACTCGATTACAACACAAGCACACACACTTGCAACAAAGAACCGAAGTTCTACAAAGAGTACACAGACTCTACAAAGAACACACAGGTCCTGGCTTCAAGTACGAGACTTGCAAAGAGTACACAGACTCTAGAGTACACTGACTCATTAACTGTTCGAACTTAAAGCGTTCTAGGGCTTATTTCACTTCAACTAGGCAACATCTTTGATCTGTGGTCGACTTAGCACGTCTAGATCACTTTAGTCAGTGAGGGAGCACGAGGCCTTTGTATGCGGAGCAGTTCAATTAACTAGCAAGGTGCAAATGCAGGGACGACTCTTCTTCCTACTTAGTTATTCTAGATTACTTATAGCCGCCCTTTTGGGGTTGACTTGGTAAACTTAATTCACTTCAGTCGAGGATATGCAATTTAAAACCAGTGATTGATTAGGTAGCTATAAGGCTACTAGCACAAATGCAGGGGAATGCTTTCCTGCCATTATGCGTCTAGTTGCTGCTAATTTATACGATTCCTAGTCTAGGTATAGGAGCTTGTATCTAAAAGTAATTATGGTACGAGCTTTGGGTATCAATACAAACGATGAGTAATTAATTTACAAGGATTGCGCCATTCCGAGTTTTCTATTCAGTTGGACGGAATGACTAGCGGTCATTCTATTGCTGAGGAGTGTCCTAATGGTCCGTAGGAACTCCTTGCTTCTCCTTCATGCCTTGCCACATGGATTCCTATTCAATACTACGAATTGTGCAGTATTTCGAGGATGTAACCACCAATCGTGATCGATCGTCGGACCGAGATTGTATTTGCTTCGATCACTGCACGATCTTTAACTATCTCAGCACCAAGCATCGGTTATTCAGTTATTCCTAGTTTTAGTCGTGTTCTAGACTAAGTTTATTTTACTGTGTGTATCGTTGTGGACTTAGCAATCCTCTTCTAGGTTTATTCAAGTCATCGGGATGACGAGTCATCTAGTCCTTCTGTGTTCTGCTTTATTGTTTGTATCTCATCTTGATGTGTCCCTTGGTTCCGGCTGTAAATAGTCTTGTTTTGGGCAGGGAATAGCATTCAATGTTGAAGGCTTATAGAGTTGACTCATCTAGATGTCACTTCTAAGTCCATTCTGACACTGTACTGCTCACTATCTTATGTAGTATACTAGCTATCAGTGTAAAGCCTTCACTATAGCTCTCTGTACTGCTTGTAGACTGCACTATTTGATAGAAAATCGCAAAATCTATGGGTAGCCTGATACCAAGTGTATCAGCGCACGAGCAACTGATCTATCCTTCTCCCATGCAAACCAAGGCTTTCTGAAGTCCTTGTTCAACCTCGTCATGGCATTCAACCAGCCAAGCTGCATGCTTCTCCTTTGCCAAACCAAATACTGTATTGTCGAGGTCCCTCCACAACTTGACAGCCCTCATGGCCACCTTGTGAATAGGCTCACTCAACTCTGAACGGAATATGAGAATGCCACCAGTGGGCTTGTCATACATTGTTGACACCAGGCCAGGCACAGCGACGATGAGATCCTTGACCAAAGGACTCGTATGAGCCTCCTTGGCCACCACGACATGCCTGGCAAACATACATCCATCGAAGGGTATCAGCTGCACACCAAAGCACTCTACAGACCATGGGCCAGTTAGGTAGGGATAAACATCATCAGCCGCTCCAAAGCCAGAGCCGGCAACAAGGCTGACGTTGCAGTGTTGATGAATGGCACGATAGGTCATGAGAATGGACTGGTGGAAGTCCTCATAAGAATGATGGCCACCTGCAGGAGGATGATGGATGGAAAAGTTGGGATTGATGGAGACAATGTTGTTATTGTTAATATCCTGTCAAATGATATCGATAGAACCGGGTTTAAAAGAGATGTGCTTGATATTGCTTGAGACACCAATGATCTCGACGGCTTTCTCAGTGAAATACTGGCTGTGACACAGAATCCTTCTATGGGAAGATGCTGCTTTCTCATCTCCTACCAGAGAGGGAGTTGGAAGGTGAACTGTGTATGAATCTTAGTTCGAACCTCAGCAACTTTTGCATGGAGAGCAGCAGTGTTATAGAAGCCTCCACAAGCTAATTCAATGTGCTATCTGGCACTAACAAAACCAACCTTCATGATGGTTGGTGTCTGTATCGAGTCTATCCATTTGTTCAGAGCAGAATCTAGCTCAATGGTGATGTTCTCGTGCCATTTAGATGTTGATATAGCATCCCAATATTCAGACTGTTTAATTGAATACTATACTTCATATAAGCTGCGATAACTTGAGAGGTGGGAACTGACGAACAATTGTTACTTAAGCAAAACTGAGGATATCCAGTAGTTTGATGCATAATATCCATGTCATGACATTAGCGGGTTTCTGCAAAGGTTGAGCCCATGGATTTTCTGGATCAGAAAGTGGTTCTTCTGGCCAAAATTCTTCGTCGACTTCAAAAGGGTAATCTAAATCAAAGTTAATGCATAATAAGCTGACGTCATTATGGAAAGCATTGATCCTTACTTTTCTGAAGTTGTTGCTCGCGGCCTTCTGTCAAAAGCGCTGACAAACACATCTATGACCACCAGCACCCAGAATACTCTCTTCCATAGCTCATCCTCGACTGTCCATTCTTTGAGGGTTGTAGGGCGTTTTCGGTGGGCTCCGAGATCTTGGGCCATCTAAATTCCCAACCCAATGAGTACAAAACAAGGTTGAGGTGACATTGTCCCATACAAAAACAAAACCATCAACAGTGCAAGCTGAAGCTCCCAGAGTGTCGTCGAATTTGAGAATCTGGATAAATGGATAGGCTGAAGCTGAAGATACCACTCCCATCCAGCTTGATCAAGAGGCCCGACATGAGGATCATCCAAATGGTGGGCCACATGCACGCAAACTCCCAAGACAAGGTTTCCAAAGTTACACGACGTGAGATGCGTCCCAGCGGCTATCTGACGATGGAATGTAGGACTGTGGAGAAGGTAGATGTGCAGGTTTGTTGTGTTTAGGAAAACAGAGACTAAATGATCGAGGAGGTCAGGAGGATGCTAGCAACCATGGTGGGAGGTTTGCTGAGAAGAGGAGAGAATGGCGTGTCAAAATACACAACAGCATCACTAGATAGGACCATGAGAAAGGAAACAAAAGTATACAAACCAATACATACCTTGATTTCACCAATGCAGACAGTCCTCATTCTGTGTCACCCTTGGCGCGATCACCAACTGACATCAACATATACCGTGTCCATCAAGGTCGCACTAGTAAGGGGAATTCCGGAGATACCGCAAAGCCCATGGGTGACATAACTCATAGAAGTCCAGTTGTCTGCCGACAAAAGATGTCAAACAGAATGACTGACCCGATAGGGTCAAGCCAGCAGAGAGCACATTAGGGAAAGGGCAGTAATTCAGTTAGACAGGAGAAGATAAGTCTGCTGACGAAAGACATCAAGCAGAACGGCCAACCCAGTAGGGTCAAGCCAGCGGAGAGCGGTAGGTGGTAAAGGGCAGTTACTGATTCGGTCAGATAAGAGATGCAGCTTAGTCAGCATCGAAAACATGTGCCAAGTCCCTTGAAGCTCTGAGCTCTCCCCATGATGCACGTCCACTGATCCACCGCTACGTGTCTTGTCGCCTTGTCAGCCTCCGAATCGAAAACTTGTGCCAAACTTCAAGCTCTCACCACTTGACAGCATCTATTGATTCACCAATATGCGTCTTCCTCAAGTTCAAGATCCCAGTTACTCATCCCTTTCGGTTGACACAATTGTGTCGCCGTCCTTGCTTGATGTCTTTCGTCGGCGAGAAACCCTTCCGTGGCTGACGCAAGTGCATTGCTGTATCTGCTTGATGTATTTTGTCGCTGGTGCCATCTAAAGCATGTTAATTACTCTGCTCTTGACACATTCCCTTTTTTTGGCCTTGGAAACTATCTGTATGTTTCCTCAGGGCCTATCCCCCAACGACATTCTCACTGAACTTTCACAGGGACTTCCAATGCTACCTCCTCCCAACTTGACACCCTCAAAAATTTGCTCAGACCCAACAATTCTGTTGCACAGTCGTGCGGTAAACATTCGTATGTACAATCAGTATCACACTTTCTACATTCTCAAGAGTTCATCCTCCAGCTGTTGGACCGTTCGACAGTAAATGGGGTACAGTCTTCGATGATATTGACTACTTTATAATCACCCTGAATGCCACTATGATATGCATGCCTCCTTTGGGAGTTAACCGTGAAGTCTACATGCAGGCCGACTATCAGTATGGACACAATGACCCTTTGCACTGGCCACAAGCCTATGTGGAGCAATTTCCACACCTTGCCTGTCTTTGCTACATCGAGCCAGAGCCTAGTGATGCCTTCTACCCACTATACTATCATCTCACCGAATACGACTTCATTGAATGTGATCCACAAGCAATCATGAAGGGCATTGGTCACCTACACAAGTCAACATTTCTTAAGCTGGAGAAAGCTTGTCAGATCATTGTCGAGTCTACAAGCACTGTCGATGCAACTGAGAGCATGGTGTGCAGTATGCGTGGGCACATGGGCATGCTTGAACTCCTTACTGGGTGACTCCGTGCTCTCCCTACTTCGTTTTCTTATGTCTGCCTATCATTCACAGAGACCCAGCGTGTTGCCTGGGAGTTATGAGCACTTGTTGAATACATGATGATCTTTAAACCACGTATGGATGCTCCAGGGTGTGATGCCCCACCTCTCCCTGTAGATAAGGATCTAGTGGGTGCATTCTCCAATGATGCTACTGTTGTCCAATGTTTCTTCAAAGCTGGCATTCCCATTTGGTGCATGGTTCCCATGAAGGATCTTGCTGGTACTCGGGTTGATGAACTTTATCCGTTTGTGACGTTGCCAATCATGGGGGAGCCATGTTGTCTGAGGCTTCCTTCTGTATTTGTTGGGTCTTCTAGCGATCCCAAGAAATACCTCAAGATACAGGAATTTGTAACGCATTCCCTCCGATGGGTGGATCCCTTTGCGATCTCATCACCAATCATACTTAGTTGCGGCGACATTCCTCTGGCTGTGGCTCCATCATCATCCTCACGATATTCTCCTTGTAAGTATTCACATCCTTATCTTGATAACACAGAGTTTTAATGTATTTAAAGATCATAAAATATCCTCGGCCCAAGTCCAGCCATTCTAACCACTTGATAGACCCTCAACATCCACTCCTTCCTCCGCTGCTCGAACCATGGCATACTGCGCTGCTGTCTGTTGATGCAAATCCTGTGCACTGTCATGCTTGTGCTCATCCATCTCCTTCTAATCCAACAGCCATTCCCTATGAAAATCAGTATGCCTTTCCTCGACCAGACATAATTGCCACCGTGAATACCAATGAGAAGGTGAACTCATTCCTTGAGTCATGGCTGCACCTGCAAATACCGTTGTACACTCGTCTAACTGTGACTGAGCATGTTCCAGCAAACCTGTACCATCAAGAGTGGCGTGCAGTCTTGGCGCTAGGGTTTCTTCATTCGGCCAGCAAATCAGGTGGAAAAGCAACAAAGCGATGCCAGGAGGTCAGAAAAATGATGGACGGTTACCTTAATGACTTCCCTCTATGTGGAAATAATGAAGTCTCTATGGCCTTTTGGAAAGGAAAGGCCTATCAATCACTCACGACAGAGGAACGTCAAGAAATCTGCTGGGAGCTTGGCGAAGTCAACTTTCACTGCGAGTTCAGGGCCAAGCATATCTGCTTTCAACCTGAGTCGGTGCTTTGCAGATGGACAACATCTACCTGGACAACTGGATGTCGGATCTGCAAACTATGGGGTAGCTCACCACTTGTGGCTGGAGCATGCACCTTGTATTTTTGCTATGAAGAAGGTTATGAAAACATGGCAGGGGTATCCAGCATCCTTGGAGACTGTCAAGCCTGCTGGATGGACAGAGGAGGAATTCCTGGATCTCGAGAAACAGATTGCTTTATTTTATGCAGATACTTTTTTCCTGTACTTTGGACGTGCACCGGTTCTTCCTTGCCAGTTGTCACACAAGACCTCGGATGAATATGTCCCTGAACATCGACACCGAGTGGCAACAACGAGATCAGGTATCTATCTGGATGCAGAGGAATTACTGTGATTGAGCTTGAATAGGGACATCTTGTTGGCATTTTTCGTACAAAATATCATCACATCTTGCATTTGTTTCCTGTGTCAGAAAGGTCTACCGCATCTTCCATCAGATTCATCCAACGATGGCAGTCTTGGTGATGGATATAATCAGTGAGGGCTAGGCAAATCTCACTGCTAACGGCATACAATGCAAGGATAGTCATGATGGAGACGGACAGGCACTATAGGCCAAGAGAACTCTCAGGTTGTGCAAACTGAACTGACCTTTCCTTGTTGCATACAATCTTGATGGTTTCTTCCTCATTCTCGAGTTGGGACATGGATAAATAAATCGGAATTACAATGTACACTATCAACATAGTTCTTTGACACGCATGCATGTAGATTAGATTGTGATGTCACCTCGCCTGTGGTAGGAACAATGGAGAGGAGAGACCTAGAGACAGGTACATGACTGCATGCCGTCTCGACACAACTTGAGAGGGATAATTAGCATGTAATAGGGCACTTACCGTGTCATGAGAATAAACTGAACATCTTTTTGCAGGCTCTAGTGAACTTCCTAGGAATTTGGCAGGGAAGGAAGTGCATCAGAAGCACACTGAGGTATGAAAAAAGATGTTCAGGATACAGGCTGAAAAGACATTCAAAAGATCAAAGATGTTCAAGTCAAGGGGCACATGGTACAGCATGAGGCACGCATGCCTACCAAGGATGAACCTGCAAAGGTGTGTGCCATGGCAAATTCCAGTGCATGTTTTTCCTATTCTATTCTGTATTCTATTCCAACGTGCTTTCTCGGTCTCTATGATGCTACATAAACAGCAGGCAACTCGCCCAAGAAAATAAAATTCTGTCCCCCTCCCTTCATTTTGGTTCTGTGTTCCTCCCTCTCTCCTTTTAATTTTCCTTCCTGTTTTACATATCTATTTTGCGCTGCACTGAGCAATAACCAAGAATGGCGCCTGCTTTGTCATTCTCCCTTCCTGCGAGAGGAACGACAACTTCGTGAGTCTGTCTGTCTTGTCTGCTCTTTTCAAATTTATTTTTTTTGCATTGCAATTTACTATATTACTACTCTGTGTACATTCTCTCTTTTCCTGCCTACCTACTACTTATACTAGTTAGTTCCTATCCCCCACTGCACCGTCCCCATTTTCTTTCCTTCCTCTCTACTAGATATCTTCATTTTTTCATTCATGGCTCGGCTGGTCTCTCCCCATCTGTGGGACCAGATCCTCTTGTGCACGAGCCGAGACTGTGGCTGTCCATGGCTGTCCCTGTCACAATTGTCATGGTGACTCCAAACATCTATATACCCGATGTATCGCTGCTTCCCTTTGGCAAGGAACTAAATCAAGGTATGACAACAGTCACGGGCATCTCTGTGCGATGATGTCGCTTTGAACTCGGTTTGCATCAATAGGCTCAGAAATGGAGAATGACTTTCTCTGAACTTGCCGTAGTTTCAGCCAAGAAGGGCATTCTTATCAGCCAAACAATTCTTGGTAATTTCGAGAGGGAGAACTATGAGTAAACATACATCTATAATCTATTGCATCGACACACGCACATGACCGACGGTCTTGTGTCCATCTCCCAGAGCATCTGCCACACCAGTGCTGTCCATGCAGACCCATCCACCGAGTTATACTGTCCACTATACCTTGCATCCCAATCGAGCCCCTTCCGAAGCTCGTCTCACCGCTAATAGTGAAACTTGAATAGCCTCTGCAGCAAGCGGGTAGAGATCTGCTGCAGATATCCTGCTACTACTCTTTGTGTAGATACACCCAGCATATACTCAGGCACCAGCTCAGCTTCCTCCTCCCTCCCAGATCTCATCCCGATTGCATACACTCGGAGTGGTTATAGATGGATGTGAAGAACATGGCGGTCCTTCGCAAGACTAAAAATGGGAGATGATATAAAGTGCCACAGAGTGCGGATAAGACTGCATCAGCACTTGAGGCCTTACAACACCATCTTGGAGCAAGAAATGAAGAGAGGAATATCAAGCTGGTGATGGTGGACATGTATCAATCCGTGGTAGATGTTGTCTCAAGGCAAATAAGTAGGCAGTTCTTCTGTCAACAAAGTCAAAATGAAAACAAGTCCGCGACTCTGCGGTCACTAGGCAACGCACCTTAATGGATGTGTGATAGCCGATGCATATAAGCAACCAGATGGTGAATCTAGGTTCCACCAAGAAAAGACAATGCCTCTCACTCACTCCTTCAGCTTCAGCTCAAGTCCTGCATATCTGGCCCATTGAGCAGCCTGCTCAAAAGAATCGGGGGAAATGTTGGAGTACGCAAGTGAACCTTTGGTGACCTGTAGACAATAGTGTCAGCAAGGCGGTCTGGGTGCATGACCTGGGATGGCTTGATTAATGATTATCGATGCGGGGGAAGTGCAAGGAAGTGAGAAAGGCACTGGGATCAAAAGTTTCGAAGGTTCCCATGCCATCAATTTCTCATTGGGCCAGATAAGCAAGTGGATCCCACCTCCACCACGACTTGGTCTCATATGACAATTACTTTCTGTGTGATATTTTTCAACCCTCAATGCACTTCTATTGTAGTAGATGTGATCCTCCCTATCGAACTGACTCCATACATTATATAACAAAGAAAACCAAAGACCAACTTCTGCTCATTATCAAAAAACAAATCAGGCGACTAGAGCGAACAAGTCTCCTGGAGGCTGGAAACCATCAGACTCTGCTATTGGGTGCTCATCTATGTCATAACACTAGTCCTCAAGTCTGATTCGACAACATTGACATGCGATGGTCTTTCCTTTCAAATGTTGATCAGGGCGATCTCTTTCCCATACGTGAACCGTAATGCATCCTGCCAGTCATTAACAATAAACTCAGTGATCATGGGCCTCTCAACTAAGGATTGCTTTCATTGCTGCATGTGACAGCACTACCACAAGCCCCAAACCTGTTGCTTCATCGTTCTCGAATTCGTCAGTAACAAGCCTATGCCCTGTGTCTTCGTCACGATTGCCGGACCCTCGTACCTCGGGTCCTGGCAACCTGACTGCGACACGGGGCTTCGGCTTGTTGGGGCCCGCCCCAAACCCGGCTTATTACTATAATATCTTGTTGAATCTCTGTTATTTCTTTGGAGCTATTGCAATGGAGCAAAATGACTTTTATGAGTACCATAAAGCTTTGTTCTGTTACTTCTGTAAGCCATATAATGGATTGGTAGGGATTCTCATGATTTGAGTGATTATTGTTAATAGCTGTCACTACTGGCAGGAGAGAGGGAGAGATATGTATTCTGGTTCTTACGTTCCTGATTCAGATATCTGACATGGTCATCATTTAAGGTCTGATAAATTCTATAAGACTTACATCTATCAACATTCAATGTTCATTGCTCATTGCTTGATACTATAGTATTTTGACTATATCTTCACAGGATGTTACACATTATGCACATCTTCACCCAGTTACATCTTTATCATGATGTCATCTACCTTAATAGGCAGTCCAGCATATGCCAGACCAAAAGTTTACTGCTATATTAAGTAATTAAAGGCACCAAATGGGCCTATTACACATTATGATGTTCACTGATCTTCACATAATGGACCCCTGTTACATGTTATGTGAAGATACAGTTGAAATACTACAGTGCTCACTTTGTTGTTATAGCATAGATAAGTAGTCTAAGTTAAAGCTCAGTTAGGAGCCAGTCATGCCAATGATGTGCTGTGGGGAGAGTAGAGGCTTGATAGAGGCAGCAACATTGAAACTCACCTGGCCTGCACCATGGAATGGCAATGGCCATTTATGACATGATAACTGGATAAGCATATGATAGCTGAATCGTTGAAGTCCAAACCCTCTGGAGCATGGTTACCTCACATGCTGTTATCCCATCTTCTTGCTTATCATTGCAACAATTCACTTCTTGAATATTATGACTGTTAGTTTATTTCCATATTTTAGTTAGTACTTACATTCTCTTGCTTCCTTGGACTTCAGAGTAGTACTATACAATTTTGACCATAGCTTCATGGGGTGTTACATGTTATGCTTTATGACCAAATTGTCATAGCTTCATTCACCGAAATATGATGTAAATTACCATATTAGTGTCTCCAGTGCCAGCCAGCTGCAAAAATTTCTCAAATTTGGCATAAATGTGGGTTCCAAGGGTAGGGAACATTTTCGTAGGCCTCTGCACAGGCTCATAGCATCATCATCATCATTGTTAATGTCCTGGTGACCTCTGCCAGCTTCTCATTTTGTTCCCAGTCAGGTGCTATGGCTGTGGCAGATGCTGGGCTTGGGATGACATTGAAATGGGTGCAGGGTGAGAGACCTTCATGTTGTTCATCACCGTGATCACTATTTCACCACATCATAAAAGCTTGAGCAAGAAACAGAGGTAGGCTGATACTACCTCTCAAAAGGGTTTTTTTACATATTACAATTTACTGTGAGCTTCATTTTATAGTTAACAGTCAAAATCATACAGTATTCTTACAGGTAATATCATCACCTTATTGCTTTACATGGACAGAGAAAAGCTGATCATAGCATGTGTTCTTACATGAATGGTTATCAAGTTCTTGTAATTTACACTTGCTGAGAAAAGGCTTAAGCCTTGCCAAAGCCTCATAATAAGCAAATTATAGCATAGTCAGTACACATATATGCATTACCTGTCCTTGAATGGGCTCCTGGCCCCTAATCCTACCTGCTAATTTTTTATTTGATGTTTGTTGTTCACTTGTTGCTCAATGCTTGTTGTTTGATACTCACTTTGGAGGCTACAGCATCTTGTCAGCATGCATACTTAATGGATAGTCTCAGTTCAGCAAATACTGGGTGCTGTACATACCCCAATGATTTGCCATGTGGGGATGGAACACTGGTAAAGGTATGCAGAGGCAGCAGCACTTGTTGCCATGCACAGCACTGTAGAGAGGCAAAAGGCAGCAGCAATGGCAGTGCAATGGAATTGAAACTCAGCCGGAATAGGCCAGGGTATGGCAATGACCGCTAATTTCAAAGTCCGCTAATTTTACATAAGCAAATTGTGTGGCTGTGGTCCACCTGTATTAATATATAGATTGTCGGTGAGTACCCGTCAACATAATCACCTTCCGTTATCTGCTGACTGATTTTTACTCACATTGTGATTCCGTCCAGGTACTTATGATTTCTCCCATCTGGATTTTATTCCTCAGCCTTGCTCTATATGCCTCTGCTGAACAGACTGTGCCATTCGAAGGTAGGCCTGATTGATTTATCATCAGTCAACCATGTACCTGAGGTAATCCAAAGAGGAGTCCTCATTCCCGAGACATTTGAATCAATAATTCCCAGTGCAGACCATGAAATTGATACCGTTAATATTAATTCTCACATTGATACATTGGTTGATACAGCATGAGTCACATATCTTTGGTAATTGGATCCAGCAGACCTGCCATGACGTGAAGAGTTCTAGTGTACAGTTTGTGCGCTCCTTTAGACACGTTATGCATATATCACTAATTAGCACTATTTCTTGCTCTATTTGAAGCCTAAAAGGCAGCCTCTCCAATCTCAGAACACCCTGAGTTCAGCGTTGACATCATCTTTCGGGTTTGTACAAGAAACTACGTGCCACTCTTGGTGGTCTACTTTCTGGAACAGAGCTTATTCCTCCTCATGTTTCATGTAATACCAGATTTCGTACACCTTCACATGACACAGGTCTAGAATCATCTTAAAGCTATACAGGCACATTTCTATATTGCTGTGATGATAGATGCCCACCCTCTACAGCACATATGTTTCCAAGCACATGCCACCATGCACGCTCTCAATACCTTTCTCCAAGTCACCAGTCTTGTTGAGGCTTCTGGTATACCATAGGTTGAGAGGCTTGCCAAGCTCGCCATAGCCATCATAGGGCTACTCATGGTATGTATGCCACTTTTGCCGTCCGGTATAATTCTTGCCTCTTGACTCTGCACCTTTGATAGAAGCCAACAAAAAGAACAAAGAAGACAACGGACGTGAAGGAGCTGTGCCACAGCATTATGGATACAGTCCTCAGTTAACCAAACCCTTGTCCATATGCATGGGGAGTGAGAAGCAGCCTATGTCTGGGACATTGGTGCTGAGATGGAAGGGTCAGTCACTGTTCTCCCATGTTGTACTTACTCCACAGCTAATGGTCACATCATTGGCATAGCCCCGTATGGGCGTAATAGCATGTAAAAATTCTGATGGACACAAGCACTCTTCTTCCAGTCACAAGTTACTGATATGTGTGCAAGTTAGCATATTCCCACAACTTATGCGCCTTTCTATAGATAAGGGTTGTGTCATTCATTATCAATTACCATAAATGTCTGGATAAGATCAGCGGGGACCCAGGAGTGGATGGATGAGCAAAGGACAATTTGGTTAAACGGGCCGAATTATTCAGTGGTTACCATCATCATGGTCAAGCTGGGGTGGTCCGAGCTCCTTTGAGCTTCTTATTTTTCTACCTTGGCTGTTGCTTCATCACCATTTCCGGGTTCCCACAGTGAAGTCAGATGAATTATTCATTTTCTGTGCTTTGCATGCAGTGTTTATTCCTCAGTAGTTGGCAACACTCGATATTGAGGTGTGTGCATCTTGAATCTTTTGTGCAATGATCTCTTTTCGAACTACATACCCACTGTAAACTCTAGATTTCAATGCTCTGCAACTGCGACTATGAGTTGGTGATAAATGGAGTTCAAGGAGAAAATCTGGGAGAGTTCAAGGCCCAAGGGTTTGTGATATAGTGCACTGAACAGTGTAATAGGTACTGTGATTTGTTCTTTCCCTGTCAATTGGTATGGCAGATAACGATCTCAATCAGGTATCCCAGATCCAGACTGCAGAACGGAGGTGCAGATACATGACGGTCTAGATCCTGGACACGAACTTGTAGGGGAAAAGACCCTTAACTTATGGCAGAAGTCAAGGAGATAAGTTCACTTGCAAATGGAAAAAACATGACTTGCTCCTACCTGAAATTTTACACACTATTATGCCCATAGCCCCGCGATCTGAAAGACACACAACTTAATGTCAACAAGTTCCAAGACAGTATCCAAGGTTACAATAAACATGTTGATGACTTGAAGATGGATTTCTTGGTATGCGTACTTTCCACTTTGCGCAGGGGATGACCTGGCCTCTTTGCATGCTGTAGATCTGGTTAACGGGTAACAGCATGTTGGCGCTCATTGAGATCCACTGCATCCTTGCTAAGATGCGAGACATGAAAGAAACAGCATCGAAAGAAGGATCAGTGGATTCTGGATCTAGGTATCCCCGCTTGGTCTTATAGAAAGGATAGCATGTGATACGTAGTAACAACAAGCCATCTCTATTACTTACTCGTGGAAATTGTATCTGTAACTATTACAAGTGAACCGATAATCTGCAAATAATTATGAGTCATAGGCCTTAGCTCCAGAGCATTCAGTGTCAAACAGGGATAATCTAGGACTCCTTGGAAAGTAAACAACACCTTTATGGATGACTTTGATCACCATATAGGAAATGTTTCTCTCCACATTTTGTTTCTGGCGAAGGGCAAATTTACTACTCCAACTTCCTGGCTTGAGTTTCTGGCAGTAGTCAAGGACTAAGTAAGTGTTGTGAGAAGGCGCAACAACTAATATGCCTGAGTCTGCTAAGCCAGAATTAAAATTGTGTTTTTCTGTTCAAGTAAGGTATGGCCAAAGACGCCATGGAAAAGGAGACGTAAATTATCATAGCAAAGTTGAAATACTCTAATCACCAAATAGGTGGAGATGACCTTTTCTCTACCTTATCCTTCAGCCAAGTAACCCAGTGTACTGACAAATGACCATACCAATGCTTGAAACGTTATTAATTGTTAGTGCCTGGCTCAAATTAATTAGCTGCCAGAGGAATAATTCACTGTCTTGTACTACAATTTCACACATTCCATGGTAGCTGCGAAACAAAGTGTATTGAACTTTGGATGTATGTGTGAGAATGAATTAAGTCTATACTGGAACGGTAAAGCTACTAATACAAAGCCTTTTGGCTGATCAATTGATCAGGACAGTTAGATGGCAGACCTCATACCATGGTTCTGAAACGCATTCAGATCAAGGTAAAAAAAAAAAGGCAGTGATTGCAATAGGCTTTTTTGGGATCCAGAAAACCAACTCCTCCAAGTCCTCCAAGTGATGCACAGCAGCCTGAGGCATTGCATTTGTCAACAGGCAGTGCATTTGTGTGACTTTTGAATTGTAGTCACCCACTGAATGTATCTACAGCAGAACGTGAGATGGGGCATGAATAATCTGGAAGCAGAAAATTTACCAAAAAGTCTGTCTTCAAATCATCAACGTGCAAGGGGGTGGCGAAAATAAAATTGCACACATGACGTACATTTTTGTGTTTAAGGTCAGGTTGACCCCCTCTCCTGCCATATATGGTAGTAATATGGCCATATATGGATGGCTTTGTAATGCTATGTCAGTGCAATATAGTGGCCCAAAGTTGCTGGCCAGGTTGCCGTGACTCACTATAACACAAAAAAGTAATATAAAATGTTTTGGATGCTTTAACAAGCTCACAATAAATCCTATTCAGATGGAACCATCTCTACATGCCTCATTAGGCCATATCATAGTGCTATGTAAGGTAATTCAGTATTGCATTTAAGGTCAGGACCCCTCCCCCCCTCCCTTGTCCAGGATTTTATTTCCACCACCCCCTTGTCAATGCGCCTCCTGTAAGACTCAATGGTGTCTCTGAAATTGTCGATGCAGAAGATGCCTCTAAGACCATGGTGCTTGAGCTTAAAATCCTTGATATCTTGCACCATCTGTTGAAGGTACCTGTAACGAGAATGTTGAGTACCTGTTGAAGAAAACAGCAAATAGAAACGGCCGCTCACATTTCCATCTCCCCACAAATATTGATATAACACAAGGTTCCCTGTTCTCCTTGCATACGAATGAGATCGTCTATGACAACAATTGTGTCTACGATGCTCTGACAGAGCTCTTTGGCATTCTTATTGTTCTTTCCCTTTTGCTGTAGGACAGAGAGCTAGCGACAACATTCATACCGCAAAGTATGGTTAAACGAACCTCGAGGAGCCTGAAGACGAGTACGGCTACCTTTGCCACATTCTCAACATATGGTACACTGGAAGCTTCAGCGATGTTGGCAACTTTGAGACAGGCGTTGAGTGCAGACATGGCGGTGGGCGGCAAGGATTGTGCTGTAGAGGGTGATGCAGGTGCTGGCGTCAAACTCGCAGTGCTGTGGCATCAATGAATTGTGCTGTAAGTTATGATAAGATAGGAACACAATCATGACAGAAACTTACTAAAGGGAATATCCCTTTTTTTTTTTGGTGGAACGGTGCCCCCCCGCAGGCGAGGGGCTTGCAGGGAGAGGAGCCGACATAGTCATCCCTCTTCTGCGCCGTTGGTTTTTGCAAGGCTCTCTTGCTTGTTTTCGTAAATCACCCCAAGGAAATGCCTTACACACTGAGTGTGGGACTCAGTACTGCTATGATCTTTCTTTCTTCCTAAACTTACCTTACCCTTTTCATAGCCCAATACCCACTAAAACCCTGGTCGCTCCTGCCCAATTGCTAGGGAGCTGTTGTTCATCTTTTGGAACTCCTTTCCATGTGTTCTTAACCAGACTTAGCTTAATGGCTTTCTTTCTGAATCTCTTGTTGTTCATTAGGCAATCGAGCTCGAGTCAATCATTTATCGCCCTTAGCCATGTTTTTTCCACTGCATTTGGTGAGAAAGGTGCATTGTCATTGTCTACTACTCGTTTGACTCTCATGCTCCATATTATCTAAATCGAGATGCTCATTACGATGCAGTAGAAGCATTCCTTTCCAGCATCTCTTTTTCCATTGCTTGACTTGAAAATGGAGAGGCCACTTGTGAGGAGGAGTCCTAATGTTGGTGTTCTCCACTCGATGCTGCGTTTTTCCAGTATGAGCTTTGTTCTCCCCCATATTTCCTTCTGTCCGGGGCTCTGACATTCCGTTAAAATATGGCTTAGTGAGTCTATTTCTCCTCTGCATTGCTTGCAGTATGCTCTTTCTTGGAACTCTGGTTTGTAGTTCAGCCGGAGCCAGTTTGTTCCAACCATGTAAGCATCATGTGCCATCATCCATAGAGTATATCTGACATTTCGTGCAATATCCTTGTGCTTTAGGGATTTCCAGAACCTCTTGTCAGTTGGTCTGTCACCGAAAGCATCCTCTGCTGCAGCTTTGGCATAAGCGAGCTGTTCAGTAGTGCGCTGTCGTGGTATGTATTTCCTCATCTTTCTAATTCTAATTGCCTTATATGCTAACTTTTGAGTCGTACTTTGCAGGTGCGCGCCTGTTACCATGAGCCTTGGGTTTATTTCTGGTTGGAAAAGTTGGTCATTTTTGCTGACTGCCCCTTTGTTGGCCAACTTATCTGCTCTCTTGTTCCCAGGGTGCCCACTGTGCCCTTTAACCCATTTGAAGTATGTTTCCATCTCTCTCTCCCTCAGTGTTTTAACAGTGTCACGTATTAGGTTCGCATTTGGTACTCCTATATAGCCTTCATCTTCCAGGTGCTGTTTTGCTCTTGACAGGGTGTTTATTACATATTTTGAGTCCGTATCATCGAGGATGTTCTGTGATTTGGGCACTATCTTGGCCAGGGTTCTCGTTGCTAGGAGTTCGCCTACCTGGTTCGTTTATGAGAGGTTCTTGGGGACTCGGATGGCAGTGTCAAGCTCTTCACAGTCATATATTGTTACCCCAGCCCCTGCTATGGCCAGCTCACTTCCATTTTCATGGCATGAGCCATCTGTTGCTGCTTGCACAGTCGATTGTGCCACCATGTGGTTTCTCTTGTCCAGTGTCTCATTACAGACATTGCCTTCAGTAAAGATTCTGAAGATGTTTGTGAGTGGACCCAGTGTCATTAGTGTTTTATTAAACTTGCACAGGTCCTCATCTATTTCTCCTGTTTTCTTGTCTTCAAAATCTTGTGGTTGGAGTTGTCTGGGGTCCCATTTGGGGGAGAGTGTGTTTAGGAGATCTTGAGCCCTCATCATACACTTTTGGGGTGACTCACAGCCTATGTTTTCATGGAAAGCGATGCATACATAGCATTGACATTTTTCTGACCACTCATGGTTTGGGTCTTCTAGGAATTCAGCTATATCCTGTGCATCGCTGGTAGTCCTCATCCTGTGTGTATTTTGCAGGCATAGACTTGCCTTCGCATGGTTAAGTTTCCTTATTTTTGTTGTCGCATCTCCATGATACCATATCGGCCTTGCTCTGATGACATATCTTGAGAAAGCCAGACCTTCAGGTCGAACTCCGAAACTCTCTGCTGTTTTCCATAGGTCGCGAAGAGCTTTTGGCAGTGCTTTGCCTTTTTTGAGATAGGTCACTGTACTTGGTTCCCATGACTGGAGGAAGGGGTTGATGCGCAAGTCATTGTTCATACTTTTATCTTTTGCTGATGTTGCTCTAGTAAAGATGTTGTCTGCGAAAAGTGCCCATGTAGGTCTATCATTTGATAGATTTAGGTATGTCTTTATTTCCATGACTTTGATGGCTTGGTTTTTTGCCTCGATGTCCAGTGTATCTTGCTCTCCCTCTTCTGTAGGTGCAAGGAGTGTGTCAAAGTTTACCGGAGATTGTGTTTTATCTCCCAAGGGAATATCCTTCGACTGGTAGATAGGAACTTGCAGACAATTACAAGGTGAACAAAAAATTATCATATCGCAAGCTAGGATTGCTTTGTAAATGTTCGATGCTATTGTCACTCTTCTGAAAAGGTTCGTCACCCTAGATGACATGAGATACTGCTCATCGACTACAAACATAGATAGTTACACTTGGCAAAGGAGAATCTAAGAAAAATGAGACATTTTTAGCAGAAATCGAGCATAAGAACACAGAGAGACACTTACTCGAGGTATATCAATGCCATCCAAAGCATCATAAAATGAAAATGTACAGCACCCTGACTGAATGCCTGCTACCCTTCCTCCCTACTTTGATGCCTGATATCATTACCTAACAATATTCCAGATGGTGCATCCAGTTCAACTTTTCAAGCTGCATATCTGGTCAAGAAGCGCAATCATCCCCATATCTGTTAAGGGATACTGGATGCCCAAATAAGGTTCAAGGGATGCAGGCATCGCAGAGGTGGTACATTTCTGGTACGGGACTGGGGCTTCTCATCCTAATGACCAGTAGGCATAGTGGAATGAGGATGTTGGAATTTTTGGTTGCTTGCGACCATAATACAAGCCAAAGCTACTCAGTAAAGCAGCTCCGCTCTGAGTTGTGTCTAGCTTCGGTCTGATGCCTGCCTCTGATTCCCATTCCAACCACGAAGCAGTGAATTAGGATTCGTGGCCACTGTAGCTCTTGCAGTTTTGTCTCAACGGTAGTGCTAGTATCACAAGGGCATTTGAAGAGGGGATAGTCGGATTATCGACAAAGAGGTTGACCAAGTAAAAGCCAGATGTCCCCATGCCATCAGTGTGATTTTCCGTCAGGCCAGAGAGGCCGTCTCGATGTCAATGAGCAGTGGATGTATATGCTTGTCCATCACGGTGTCAGTTGTGGAACCATCCTTGTTTTTCCCTCATAATCATGTTGATGTTTGACTTTGTAGATCCTCTGCACAAAAGTGATCGCCCATGCAAAGTCAGATGAGGTAAAAAAGATAACACCGCTGCATCAGGTTCAATTCCTTGTATCCAACTTATGTCAGGAACATGAGCTTAGATGATATTCACGGGGTGGACATGTGGGAGGGTTAGGATTTCATTCCACGTTCAGGCAGTACACTGAATGGATATAACATGGGTGATAACATTGGGTACATAATAGATACTACTGAACGGCGTCCATCAGAGGTGCATTCAGGGGTGTCAAAGGGAAACAACACTTACCTTTTGTACATGTAGGAATCAAAAATGTGTCAACAAGTAAACCCTGAATTATCGTCAGGACTGACAAAAGCAGCTGGAGACAGAATGCACACCTACAGTCATGAAAAGCATTGGATGTTCCTTTGACACCCCCATTGAGCATGCTATAAAAATGTACCATCAGCGAAGAACAGAAGGGTGACGAGTCGCCCTAATCTGGGCTTTATACTGTTCCCGAGTCTATCATACACCAGCCTCCCACATCCTGGACACTTCTCCACCCAACAGCATCCATCTGGGTCGCTCTTCTATCATGAACACTGCACAAACCCAACGGTCTCACATCCATTTCCCAAAACATCTTCCATACAAGCATTGTCCATGCTGACCTGTCGACCAAGCATCTGCTATACCTCGCGTCCCACTCCATAACCTCCAGAACCTCATCTTGCCGCATCCTATGAAACATGAGTGGTTTCACTAGTGCACGCATCGAGGTCCACTCATATGCTTTGAAGCGAACTCAGCTTCGTCCTCCCATACAAACCTCATTGCTTGTGCATACACCGGGAGCCATTCTCAGATGAATGCAGGCACAGCGATAGATGCGCGCATGATATCAAGCGCACCTTTCCATCCCCAAATCTCGGCTAGTGAAAGTACACCTCGAAGTCATCAAAGATGCGCCAAGGAGGGACCACAAGACCGTTGAGGCAGGCCTGAGGAGTTATAGCCATACAAGGATGGCATTGTGTTTGCTTGATAGGAAAGGTTTTCTATTTGGTAAGAAAGTGAAAGAGCTCGAAGTGAAGAACGTGGCGGACTGTCACAAAACTGATGATGGGAGACAGAAGGGCCAGGAGAATTTCATGTTTGTGTGATGCGTTTTTGCATTTTGGTGTGTTTGGTGTGTTTGGGTAGTATGCGTTTGGTGCGTTTTGGTGCGTTCAGGATTAGACCATTATCACCATTAACCTCCTATAAAGGCATCACTGGCTATCCACAATCATGTATCTGTATTGTAACTCACATTATAAGTAAAACTGATGCTTGTGGCGTGTATCCGTACCTTAGAGAATGCTCTGTATGTCATGCTGTAAGACACAATCAATGATTAAGTCAGAATGCACCTCGCATATAAACTAAAACTTGAACGCACATCTTGCAGGTCTTCACACATGCGTTGGGAAATGAAACACATGTGTTATTGGATACAACGCATGTGTTAGGACAAAAAATGCATGCGTTCTATTTTGAACGCATCCATGCATGTGACTGTGACACATTTGTGACAGGTGCATTTTAGGTGCGTAAAGTTGGCATAAAGTGCGTTCAACCAAAGTTCAACCCCACATCATGTTCCTCAGCACTTCTTTCTTAGCAAACAGCATTTGATACTGTCTCATAACGTTAGAATACCCATAAAAATGTTCGATTAAGCAGGAACATCTTCACTGTTCTCAAATTTAAGTATTTATACTTAAAAATGTTCAAGAACTTTCAAGATCAATCTGATCTTGACTTGGACATGGATAGTTGCCCGCTAAGCAGTGAAGAGACTACTCAGACATTCAGAGTCAATTTGAGGTTCAATTTAGTGCATAATTATACTAATGATAAATATATATTTCTAACAGCAGTGCTCTAAGTTCCCTTTTTTCGAGAGTGCTTGGCTGGTCATCCACTTGGTTTTGAACTATCACCCTGTACCACTGAGGTCTTTGCGGTTTTAGGCTCTGATATTGCCTTATGCTTTCTGGATATCATCCATGGCTTAGGTAAAGGCCGACACAAGGCCGACATGCTTGCTTTTTCGCATTTTCATAGGCTGTGACCATGCACATAAACCGAAATGACAAGAAACATGAAAATGCATGTCTGTCACGCACGCACACACATTGAACGAATCAACACATCAATGCAAACGCACATACAATAATGCACATGCAAACACATTAACGCAAATGCACGTGGATATAACACAAACGCACTGAACGCATGAACGCATCACGCAAACGCGAAATTCACTGTGCCCAAGATGGAATAGCATGCGGTCGAGCGAGGATAAGAGAGCGTCGGCGTCTGGGATATTGAAGCCAGGATGATACGTGGCTGCAGGGTCTTGCGACACCATCGGAGGGATTGCCAGAAGAAGCCAATATCGACCTAGTGACGGTGCAGGATGGGTATGCATTGATGATCTCATTGCCGCATGCTCGCTCCGGTCATCCGGATCACATCGACATGAATATATGTTGTCGTGGCTGGTTATCCATGGAACTGAATGCCACGAGAATCGTAAGAGTTGAAGGGTATGAATGAACGAAATACCACCCACCAGAATGTAAGGCCCTGTTCAGGTGACACGGCTTAACCTAAGCTTAACTTGGCCCCAGAGAGTTAAGAGAATCGGTCACAAAACATCACAAGATCAGAATAACTCAGATGAATGCGGATGATGTCCGAATGATGTTAAACGATTGTCAATGCTGCCACCAATGTTGTCGAAGGGTGTCCCAGTGCTGTCCCGCCTGTGCCGCTCACTGATCGACACAATGGCAGCAGTATTGTTCCAAATTTGTGTTGATTTGTCTGGATATTCAATTTCATTCACAGGAGTACTATATTTCCTACTCTTGTTGGCATTATTGTAGTCATTAT
The DNA here is from genome assembly GCA_037576215.1 of Armillaria gallica. Classification (NCBI taxonomy): domain Eukaryota; kingdom Fungi; phylum Basidiomycota; class Agaricomycetes; order Agaricales; family Physalacriaceae; genus Armillaria; species Armillaria gallica. Next base: position 330,069 of record JBANDB010000016.1, on the reverse strand, counting down.
ATATAGTGAGCGGGAGGGTGGGCAGAGCGAGCGCAGCATCGGTGTCGGGATGTAGGTGACAATGGAGTACTGAATAATCCAAGTTAAGCAGATTTAAATGGTCAGTTTAAATTTTGGCTCTGGGGCCGGGTTAAGCTGTGTCACCTGAACAGGGCCTAAATGTCCCCAGCTGACTGAAACTTCAAAGCTTCAGATCTTAGAACCCGATATCAGACAATGTACGTAGACATCGGTCCCTGCTTGCATCCCAGTACCGTGCTTCGAGCAAGTCATTGATGAGCTTGACAAAGAGACTTTACACTGTCAAGCACATCAGGAAATGGAATAAAATGACAGGACATGTCATGTACCTTTTCACTACCAAGTAGCCTCATATGTAGGTCATGGCCACTCCAGGCGAGTCACGTCTTGTCATTCCAGAAATTGAGTTCTCATTCATGTCTGCCCTTGAATGATATGTCTGAGCATATTGAGAGTACTGATAGACATAATGAGTGACGAAAGGGAGATACACGGAGGACCTTACCAAGAGGAAACCGCATCAATGGAACCAACAAGTTGCAGACCCTGAGAATAGCAGTGAAAGGGCTTGCTGTATATTCCCCAATGAATTTGACCACTCAAAGGCAACAGGAAAAAATTAGCCTACCTTTCCCGGCAATCATCACTTCGCTCTCGAGACATTGCTTCACCTCACGTCTCTTCGAAACCTAGTCCTGCTGCTGCAAATAAGAAAGAAGAGTCCAATACAAGCACATATAGCAGCGTTCCAGTATGGGTCGATGGTCATGGTCACAAAAAAAGAAGTTGTGAGAAAATATCGGACATGTCCTTGGAATTTTACATCCGGACTTCGGGCTGACTGCTGTTAATGCGGAACCAACCTTTTACGTTCATGGCCTTTCACTCAGTAAGCTGATAAGCAAGGCCTTAGACACCAGATTGCCCAACAATAATCAATGTATGACTAGTGTCTTTGAAATTTGCCAGTGACCACTCGGACTTTGCAAAATCCGTCGCACGACTCACAAAGGAGCAAGATGAGGTCTTCACAGGTATCTGATTCAAAATTGTGTAGTAATTTATGTCCATTCTTTTCAGTTCTAACAACGAAGAAATTTAGAAGTGCAGGCAATCTGCTTTACATTAGAGGAAGTTCGGTATATCCACACATTCCTTTGATGATCGCACGAAGGGATAATCAGGGCACAGGTTGGTATAAAGACACGAGTAATTGAGATCATCTGTTCTCGTGGTGTGTGGCCAAAGATGCCAGGGAAATAGGCATACATTACTATGGCAAAGTTAATTTACCTTACTGACCTCTCGATAGAATATAGGTAATTTTAGGCGATGAAGTAAGGGTCAAATATACAGATGTCCACACCGTTCCGTCTATTAGGAACCAAGTACATTCAACAATTGTAGTGAAATTTGGAGGTAGCTGCGAGAATGAAGTAGATCTGTATTGGGACCATAGGGCTATTGATGGAAGGCTCAACCAATTTCTATTGCAGAAGCATGTATGTAAGTTGTGGGCTGATGCTTTCAGAGATCAGGGTTACAAAAAAAGGTAGTGATTTCAACATGCTTGTTGAGGATCTGAAAAACAAACTCCCTGAGTGATGCATGACAGCTTGAGTCATCGCATTCTTCAACAGGCGATGGGCCCACTGAAAGGATCTACAGCAAAATGTGAGATGCGGTATGGAAAATCGGGAAGTGGTAATATTACCAAAAAGTCTGTCTCTGTAGTCGTCAACACTGAAGATACCCTTGATGCCACGGTGCTTGTGCTTAGTATCCTTCAAATCTCGAGCCATGCTTTGGAGATACCTGTAACCACACCTTTCAGTAGCTGTTGAGGCAAAACAGTCAATGGAAGATGTCACCCACCCCTCCATCTCCCTGCAAATCCCTATAAAATTGGGCGCTCCACACTCTCCTTGCATATGAACGAGGTCATTGATGACCACTTGCATGTTTGCAATGCTCTCGCATGGCTCCTTGGCACTTTCCTTATTCTTTGCTTTTTGCTGTAGAGCACAAAGTCAGTGACAACATCTGTACGGTGAAGTATAGTAAACCGAACATATGAAAGTTTGAAGACAAGTATGGCGACTTTGGCCATGCTCTTGAGGTAAGAACACTGTCGCCTACGGCTTTGGCGAGATGTGCGACTTGGAGACAGGCATTGAGGACAGCATGGTGGTTGGTGGTAAGAAGGACTTGTGCTGTAGAGGGCGATGTGGAAGCACATGTCAAACTCAGAGCATTGTGCCATGAGGGAAATGTGCTGTAAGATCTGATAAGGCAATTGAATGTCGCAATAGTGATGGACTCACTGAGAGCGATATCCTGCGACAAGTGAATGACAATTATTAAGCTCTGCTGGTCTGTAGATACAAGTGTGAAATGGGAGCCCAGCCATGGGAGTTCCATAATTGCATCTCTTTGCTGAAGACTATCGATACAGTATTGGAAAATGTCGGTGGATGTGGATGTAAGCCTATCGAGGGAGGACAACAGGACAGTTCAGATATCTCAGGATAAGAACACGGCGAGACTTACTGGATGCACATTCAAATATTCATCCTAAGCATGTGATTGGAAAGCATAAAGTAGTGACGTCGAGCACCCCAGTCGAAGCCCACACTCAGCACCACCCCTCCCATCCATGGCTTTAAAGTTTCTCTCCCTATATGGCAAAGCATCATTTCAGGATGAAGTTGAATAATGTCAGGACATCAGCCAACGGAACCTGGAGCATCTTTTGCTTGACGATCCCGTGATGTAGTATCTATTCACTGAGACCATTGCCAAGCACATTAATCTCCACGTAATAATGCTGACTCACTGCCGGTGATGGATGAACCAACAACAGTGTGATAACAAAATTGTTTTACTCAATCCGCGGTAGATGGACAGGCTGTCTGAGGGCAATGCAGGGGAGAAGCACACTGTTCTTCTGTCTACAATTTCAAAGTCAACATGAAGACAAGGTCATGGTCACTGGTCAATGTACCTTGAATGATAATCGGTGCATAATGATATAGCCAGCTGAAGAGTGAATCTAGGTACCACGACTAAAAAGAAATGTGCCTCACCTGCTCCTTCAGCTCCAGCTCAAGTGCTTCCTTTCTGGCCCATAGATCTGCCTGATAGAAGGAATCAGGGGAAGTGTCATGAACTCATCCAACACCTTGTGAACCGCTAGGCCAAACTGTTTGTCCATGCATCAATAATTATACATTATACTGTTCTTCTTCTCACCCTACCTGGGGCGCAGCTTCCACACATCACCCAAGAAATTAGGGGTAGAAATACTTTTGTGTGGTCCAAGCTGTTCACCTTCAGCATTGGGATTTGTCCTCTCAGAACTCTGCCCGCAGGTTGTAATCCGGTCGTGGAAGCTGCTTGTAAACCTCTCGATGATATTGTTTGCATAGCTGCCAGATGGGGGATGATTGAATTATCGGCATAGAGCAAGAGTAATTCTTTACATAATGATAACACCGTGACAGCCAAGACCATCAGATCCTCATTATACGAAGACAACAGAAGCATCATTCACAGTATGTTGGCTGCATCTTGGCAGCACTGGCGGTCTTTCAAAAAAAATAAGGCACTGATTGCAGCGGGTTTTTTTGGAATCCAGATCATGAAATCTTCCTTGGAGTGACGCATCTGCTTGACCTCAAAAAGGCAGTCACTCATTACATAGATCTACATTAGGGCAATGTGAGCCACAGCACAAGGAATCAGAAGTAGAAGCATACCAAAAAGTCCATCTTCAGATCGTCGACACACTTCCTGTAAGCCTGGATGGCATCTCGGTATTTGTCAATGCAGAAAATGCCTTTTATGCCACCGTGCTTGCACTTAGCATCCTTCAAATCTTGAGCCATGCCTTGGAGATACCTGTAACCACACCTTTCAGTAGCTGTTGAGGCAAAACAGTCAGCGGAAGATGTCACCCACCCCTCCATCTCCCCACAAATCCCTATAAAATTGGGAGCTCCATGCTCTCCTTGCATGTGAACGAGGGTATCGATGACAACGATCATGTTTGTGATGCTCTCACAGAGCTCCTTTGCATCCTCCTTATTCTTTCCTTTTTGCTATGAAACATGTAAGTGACAACATCCATAGAGCCCAGAATGTTAAAACGAATCTCAAGTAGGTCGAAGACGAGTACGGCTATCTTGGCCACATTCTTGAGATATGGGACACTGTCGCCAGCAGCTTCGGCAAGATGTGCGACTGTGAGGCAGGCGTTGAGAGTGGACATGGTGGTTGGTGGTAAGACTTGTGCTGTAGAGGGCGATGCAGAAGTGCGCGCCAACTCGCAGAATCGCAGCGCTGTGGCATTATGAAAAGGTGTGTTAGAATCTGATAAGATAAGGAAAGAACATAAGGATGATGGAAACTTACCAAAAGCAATATCCATTGACAACTGAATAGGAATTTGCAGACGTCTGCAAGGCGAATGACAATTTACCATGTCTGGGGTGACAGTTGACTTGTGCTTCATCGAGGCCATCACCATACTATTCAAAGGGCTCCAAACTGAAGATGGGATGATATAGCGCACATTGACTGCAATGGCAAATAGCGTACGACTGGTGACGGAGAATCTAGGTGAAAAAAGAGAGAGTTAGCTGAGATCTGAGGATAAGAACAGAGCAATACTTACTTGATCTATATCCATGCCATCTAAAGCGTCAGAAAATGACAGCATCCACCACCCTCACTGAATACCTGCTACCCTTCTAGCCTACATTGATGCCTGACATCAAATAGCTAACTATATTCCAGGTGGTGTATCTTGGTACTGTATCTGTTCAAGAACCAATATCTGTCAAACACCGCCAGATGCAGAAGGTCGCACACAGAACAAACAAGGTCTAGAGGATGCAGGCATCATTGAGCATAGCACATTTCTGGTGCGTGCCTAGGGCATCTCATGGAAATGTACAGATTAGTGATGAGACGAGTATAGACAAGTCCACTGGGAAGAAGACACAAACCTGCGAAGTATGCATTGACTTGAGGCCAGGCTATATGTATATCTGTTAACGAAGTCAAAATGATGAAGATAAGTCTTCGTGACTAGTGAATGTTTGAAAGCATGCTCGACTTTGGTTGCTTGTAACCATAATACAGTTGGAGTTGAAGCTAATCAGTGAAGTGCATGCTTAGTTTTGGTCTAGGGATCTGTTTCTGGTTGCAATTCCATCGTTGAAGAAGAGGGAGTGAAGTGGCCTTTGTGATGGCTGTTGCTCTTGCAGTTTCATGTCGACGGTAGTGCCAGCACGAGGAATATTTGTCTCGTGTCAGTAGGGATAGAGGGAGGATAGTCATGTTATCAACGATAAGATGGGTGACAGAGAAAACACTGGACATTCCCACACCATCAGCCCGAGTTCAGGCCAGAGTGGCAGTCTTGACTCCAACCTTGTCAATTCAGTCAATGAGCAGCTGAGGTGACTGTATGCATTTGTCAATTCACCATCTATATCTGCTTACAAACTGAAAGCATACCATTCCCTAGAATGAATCAGATATGAGAATGCAAGAGGGAAACAAGAAAGCCTTGTGCTGACCACTGTTACACACGTTCCCAGACTGCTGGCTCCCAAAGCCAAGGCATGGGTTTTCATACAGAAGTGACTGCAGCAAATCCTGTCCTCTGACAGAACAACTGCTGCTGCCTCCCTATATAGAATGCGCCCGTCTGGGCACGTATCCTAGATGGTCGATCCGGTCACAATATTCTTGAGGGCATTTATAGCAGAGGCATCGTGACAACATCTCTGTCAAACAGTTGGCCTTGTTTGTCGCCATCCATGTGAACTCTCTCGAAGCCTCCACAAACAGTTCATAATCTCGACAGGGTTCGGTTTCCTGCACGGTGGGGAGAATATTGAATGCATATAACATAGGCAACGGCATTGGGCATGTAATAGATACTAGTACCAGACAGCATCTATCAGACGTGTGTTCAGGGGTGTCATCAGGAAACAATGGTACATGAGGAGATTCAAAAAAGAAATTGTCACATAAACCCTAAATCGTTCATTGTTAGGACTGACAACAGCAACGGGAGACTGAACATGTACCTACAGCCGTGAAAGGTATTGGATGTTCCTTCAACATCCCTAGCGAGAATGCTATGAAGGTAGATCGTTAGCGAAAGAAAAGAAAGGATGATGAGTTGCCCCAACCTTGGCTTCACGCCGTTTCCAGCAGCTCAGTCAGACATTTCCTTGCCATCTGCAGCACCCTAAGCATATCATACACCAACCTCCCACATCTGGACACTTTTCCTTCCAACAAGCATCCATCTCTGGCCACTCTGCTATCTCCAACGAGCATAGTCCAAATCTCAATCGCCTCACATCCATTCCCCAAAACATCTTCCATAGGAGAGCCGTCCATGCTGACCAGACCCGTCAACCGATCACACCAACCAGACCTTGCGTCCCATTCCATACCTTTCCAAAGCTTGTTCCGCCGCTTCCAGTGATACTTGAACAGCAGTGAGCTCGTCAAGATCTGCTGTAGTGATTCCTGATTCTCTCGTCACAGAGAGATAAGCCCCACATATTCTTCGAAACAAACTCGGCTTCCTCTTCCCACCTGAACCTTGTCGCTACTGCATACACCCAGAATGGCTCCTGTAGGAACTCAAGTGCAGCGATAAATATGCATGTGATATCTGTTGCACCTCCCACGCCCACTCCGAGGCTCAGCTAGGCTCAGCATACCTTTGAGATCATCAAAGGTTCACCAAGTAGGGATGGCAAGACCGCTGAGTATCTGTAGCAGCCATTTGAGGATGACATTATGTTCATGGATGCGAATAAGCTTACTATCTGGTTCGGGTGAGAAAGAACCGGGCGGGAAGAACATGGTAGACCGCCACAAGACAACGGATGGGAGATGGAACAGGGTGCAATCAAGTAAGGGTAGGGCGGCATCAGCACCTGGGGTATTACAGCATAGATCACATGTTGCTGTGAGATCTTGTGACACCATCGTGGAGTCAAGAAAGGAATGAGGCAATATCTGTTATGACCAGACTCGGGAATAACAGACTAGGCATCTACTAAACACTGCCTCTCACTTTGGGCAGGTTAATAGAACCGTGGTGTCTGGTTACAGCAAGGCAGCATAACATGTGAACTCTCGGCAAGCGATAAGAGTAAAGTCTGGGGTGTATTAAACTTAGCTTGAAGCTAGGGTATGTGGCTGAGAGCTGTGCTACTTATATATGGTATCTAGAATCTAAAATTAGTCAATGGGTTGCGGCTTCGCAAGAAGTCTTGGGGTGATCTTTCAGAATGGTGGGGTATCCTGCCGATGCTGCCGAGATGCCAGATAAGATAAGATAAGGGAAATGTTGAAAAAACTGTAACATCACCCCCTCACTAAGGCAGTCGTCCCGACTGCCCATATGGCTCCATGTCGGTCCTCGAACTCTGCTACCAGCTCCTGCGCATGTTCCATGTCCTCTTCTTGCACCCAGGAGTTATGTTCCCTTGTCCAACCCTTCCATTTGACAAAGTAATCGTGTGTTATCCGAGATTTTTGTCCACGGCATCCACGTATTTGTTTTGGTCGGACATTGAGTACTTCTTCGACTTCATACTCTTCCTCATCTTCAATAAGGTCTGGCAGTGGAGGTGGTGGTAACTCCTGATTTGGGAACGTTGGTGGTATGTACGGGGTGAGTAGCTTTTCATTGAAGCGTGGGTGGATTTTCCAGTGCGGTGGCAGTTTGAGTTTATATGCACTGGCGCCGGCCTTTTCGAGGATTAGAAAGGGGCCGACTCATTTGTCGTCTAGCTTCTTCTTGGGTCAGGGAAGGTGTAAATTAGTCGCTTCTAACCAGACATGGTCGCCCGGAGCGTAGAGGCACGCATCCCATTTCCCCTTGTCATACTGGTGTTTCATCTTCTCAGCGGCCTTGACGAGGGCTTTCCTGGCTTCGGTGTGGATCATCGTCATTCTTTGGGCAAAGTCTTCTGCTGCGGGATTTGCAAACGAAGTGGTGCATCTGGAGTCTGGCATGACTCTGGGGTTTCGCCCATATAGCACCATAAAGGGGCTCTTGCCCGTGGCGCTGTGTACTTGATTGTTATGGGTGAATTCTGCCAAGGGTAGCCAATCGCTCCAATCTGTTTGTCAGTGGTTGACAAATATTCGGAGATATTTGATGATCTCCTGATTAACCCGTTCGGTCTGACTGTCTGTCTGTGGGTGGAAGGCCGTTGATGCGTTCATTGTGATGTCGAGTAGTTGGTATAGTTCCTTCATGAACTGCGATATGAATTGGGGCCCTCGGTTAGAGATGACGACCTGGGGCATTCCGTGGCAGGCATACACATGGTCCCATAGTAAATGCGCCCATCCTTCTGCTGATAGTTCGGTGTTGCAGGCAATGAGGATGATTGCCTTGGAGAATCTGTCAACGACTACGAGCATGGCATTGTGGCCATTGGAGTCGGGGAGTCCGGTCACCATGTCGACGGATATGTGGGTCCATGGTCCAACGGGGATTTCGTTCGGGTGTAGCGGGGCCACCCTTGCGTGGGTGTCTGCTTTTGTTCGCTGACAGGTCTCACAGCCTTTCACATAGGCCTCGACATCCTTCCTCAATTTGGGCCACCAATAGTCGCGGAGTATGAGCTCCTTCATCTTCTCGATCCCAGGGTGGCCCGCAGTGATGTGGTCGTGGTACTGTGAAATAATATCACCTCTCAATGTCCTTTCGCGGGGTACATAAATCCTCCCATCGTAATATAGGAGCCCCCCTTGTCGGGAAATGCCTCGCTCATGAGCCAATGAGGTTGCTATCCTGTCATCCCAGAGCTCCTCTTGTCGAGTCGCTTCCTCTACTGCTTGCTGCGTTTCCGTTGTCGTAGGCATGATGAGTGCTTGGAAGTGGGCTGGTTCAAGGATGACAATGTCGTCGTTATCTTTCGATCCTTGATCGTGGTCACTTCGTTGGGAGAGTAGGTCAGCTTTCACGTTCTGGGCACTGGGTTTGTGGAAAAGCTTGAAGTGGTATTCTGCAAGCTCGGTCACCCATCGCACCTGTCATCAGTTCAATTTCTGGGGAAGTCGGAAATATTGAAGGTTCTGGTGATCTGTCCAGATTTCCACATCGTGGCGAGCGCCCATGAGATAGTGGCGCCACTCCACCAGCATGAGCACACCTATAGCTGCTACTTTAACAGATCAAATAGTGTCAGTTGACACACACTGAAAAGACAATATTGTATAATAGTGTGTACAAAAGATTAGGGTGATCATAAATGTATTGGCAGAGATATAAGGAGATCTTTCTGAAAAAAAGGAGGAGCACCCCCCAGATTTCGAGTTTCTGGTCATCCCATGGCCTGGGGACTATCAGATTCGGATTCCTGGACCCAAAAAACATAAGGCTCATCTATCATCCATGGGGCTCATGTATCAAAACTCCGAAGTAATGAGTGTGCTCTCATTTATGCACAAAGTCATGTTGTCTGCAAGGATCATGCACTAGTAAAAATGAGCCCCATGGATGATAGATGAGTCTTATGTTTTTTGGGTCCAGGAATCCGAATCTGATAGTCCCCAGGCCATGGGATGACCAGAAACTCGAAATCTGGGGGGTGCTCCTCCTTTTTTTCAGAAAGATCTCCTTATATCTCTGCCAATACATTTATGATTACCCTAATCTTTTGTACACACTATTATACAATATATATCGTGTATTCTATAGCAGAATTACCTTCTCCGACATTCAGAAATGCGAGATATATGGTATTTCGCATACTTTCATTATCACCTTTTTTACCACGGATTTCACAGGTTTTAAATGTGTTCCTGGGGTGTTCTGGGGGTTTTCAAGGTCAAGGAATCCATTGGTAACAACTCCGAAGTTCTCCGAAGCTCCGAAATGCGACTTTTCCTATGTGCTCCTCCTAAACTGTTACATCATTATTGCCATCGTTACTGAGACCCCATAAATGTAACCAAGAGTCGCTTGGGGGTTTTAAAGGTCGAGGAATCGATTGGTGATGTCCCCAGACCGACGCAATGGCCAGAAAACAAAATAAACCGTGTTTCCCCCCCAATCCCCCATTTTTCATCGCATTCCGGTGGTCATATATAGCATATGAAGATGTATTCTAGGGTTTATATAGTGTAGAAATCGATTGGTAGCATCCCCGGAGCGTTCCAATGTACGCAGTACCATAAAAAGCCTATTTTCCCGATTATGCCTAGCCATAAAATGCGCCACATGTACTGTGGAGGGGCCGTTTGGGGGTTTTAAAGGTCAAGGAATTCATTTGTCAAGTTTTCGAAGCGATCCGATGCACGTAGTACCCCCAAAACGCGAATTTTCGGTGATTTTCCGCTATTTTACACTATTTTACCCTTTTTACCCCCTCCCCAGGGCCCCCATACCTCACCAGAGGGTTCGCTTTTATGCTATTTATGTTTAGGCATATACTAGTACCATCCCCTGACCCACCCAGTAGCCTGAGGAAGCCCAAAATGAGCCAAAATGCGAATTTTGTCCGAAAATAGCCTGATATTGATGCCATCAATGTCATGGGAGAGCTAATTCTAGGTGCAATTGATGGGCCGATTTGACCAACCCAATAAGGAAAAAAAAGCGCAACAAAGCGCACCAAAGGGAGGGCCCAATTGGGATATTATAAATCTAAGAGAGGGAGGTCATATAGAGTGATGATTACATAAATATATAATGTCAGTATGGTACAGTGGTTAGCATGTCTGCTTGGAAAAGTCATGTGACATTATTATAAATCTTTTTAAGATCCTGGGTTCAATTCCCAGGTCTGCCGGGATTTTCTGATGATGTCATAATGTCAAGAGTTGGCCTGCTGACTAATATACCATATAATCCTGAGAAATTGAATATTTTCAACTGACACTCATATTGTCTTTTCGGTGTGTGTCAACTGACACTATTTAAGTAGCAATCTAGCAGCCAAGGCTGGTGAGCATGATTGCGAGCAGCTCTTTGTTGTAGATCTCATAATTCCATTCCGTCGTACTGAGGGATTTCGACATAAAGGCCACTGGGCACTATACCCTGTTCTGCTGTTGGCTAAGGACTGCTCCCACCGCTCCTTCACTAGAGTCGGCTTCCACCTGAAAGGGTTCATCATCATTTGGGATGGCTAGGACGACGTCCTCAGCCATCCTGTGCTTCAATTTGTTGAACGCGTCCTGTTGGGCCCTACCCCATGTCCACTCTGTGTTGCCTGTGAGCTGTGTGAGTGGTCGGACAACCTTTGAGTACATCTTTATGAATTTTCGGTAAAAGTTCGTAAAGCTGAGGAACGACTGCAGCTCTTTCTTTTTCTTGGGCACGGGCCACTCTGAGATGCCGGCTACCTTGACAGGGTCCATTCGGATTGAGTCTTGGCTGATGATGACACTGAGGTACTCTGTCTCAAGCACCTCGAACTTGCACTTCTCTGCTTTGAGGAAGAGTTTGTTCTCGCAGAGGCATTGAAGGATGCGCTTCACCACCCGCCGATGCTCTTCCAGGTCTTTGGAGAAGATCAGGATATCGTCTAGATATATCGTGACCTTGTTTTCCATGATCAGGTCCTTGAAGATATCGTTCATCATCCACTGAAATGTGGCAGGCAAGTTCGTAAGTCCAAAGAACATCACGGTGGGTTCATATAATCCCTGGTTGGTGCAGAAGGTGGCCTTCTCCTCATCCCCTTCCCTTATCCTGACATTGTTATACCCCCATCGTATGTTGAGTTTTGTGAAGTATTTGGCCCCACGGAGTTTGTCGATGAGTTCAGAGATGAGGGGTAACGGGTAGCGGTTTTTTATAGTCATCTCGTTAAGTTTACGGTAGTCCTGGACTGGCCATAGCATGCCATCCTTTTTCTTAACAAAGAAGAAGGGGGAGGCAAAGGGCGACTTAGAGGGGCAGATTTGTCCAGACTCTAAGTTCTCGTCAAGGAACCGGTCAAGCTGCTCTTGTTCATTCCGGTTTAGAGGGTAGACCTTGCAGTCTAAGGTTGACTTTGCGTTGGGAACCAACTCAATAGCGTGGTCCCAGGGTTTTCGCTCGGGGAGTTCGTCAAAGTTTTCCTTGGAGAATAGGTCACGGAAAGAGCGGTAGTGCTCAGGGACGAGCTCCTCAAAGGTCATTCGGGGCTTCTCGGTGTTGGCCTTCATGGCCAGGTCATTTGCGTGATGCATGGAATGGAGGATCAGCTCCTCCTCCATTCGCACTGCAAGAATGGTGTCCCCTTCTTCGAGTTCTTTGTCCCATCGGTCATCAGGATCAGCATCGGGGAGTTCGAGGGGATTTTTTACACATTGGCAGCGCCCAAAGAGGACACTACCGGTCTTTCAGTTTATGCTGGGGTTGTGTCGTCACAGCCAGTCATGTCTGAGATATATATCTCGTTTTCCGAGATTGGTGACTGCCAGGTCAATTCATTCATGGTGGTCCCCTATCGAGAGGTGCAGTTCTACAAACTCTGTTACATCTCCATCTGCATTTCGTGTCCCATCTGCGTTGTACACGGGAATGGGAACTAGGATCTTCTTGGTGTCGAGGCCATGCTCTTCCACATAGGCCCGGTTAATAGCACTGCTGGTGCACCCGCTGTCAAGGAGGACTTTGGTGGCTAATATCTTCCTTCTGGTGCAGGGTTCTATGGTTACCGAAATCATCAAATCACTGGTCCCCCCCCGAATGTAACGTATGGGTTCTTGTAACTCATACATTTGTTCCCTGGCTAATTCCCAGTTATCGGTGTGTAGCTGCTCGATGAGTTCATCGCTGAGTTCCCTCAGCCATTCCTTGTGGATCCAAGAGCACAGTCATGATCGGGCCCCCATGTTGGTCAGGGTTCCCCGCATGTAACACAGGGTCCAGTCAACTTCAAAGGGCTTCATCCACCCACTCAGACAGGGAGCCTTAGTGGTTGCACTTCCGGGGCTTGGGGGTTTGGGCGAAGAGGGAGCTGGGAGGCCAACTGGACTCCCACTTGCCTTCCATCGCTGAAAGGAGGTATCGTCTTCGTCATCTGGTACCTCCTCCATGATGACTGAATGCCCCCTCTTTACTGCCTGGGCCCTAGCGGACTTCCCCGGTCCATCGGCTGCACAGTGTTCCTTCAGGTCATATCACGAGGAGTCGCGTCTTGAGGCTCCTGGTTCGAAGAGATGGGAGTCAAGCTCCCCAGAGGTGGTGCTGAGGCTTTGAGCACCGGTCCCGACTTTAATTCTTGAGTTGGTCTTACCTGCTACCTCTGGCTTGTCTGGGCGGTGAAGGCCCGACAGCCTCTCTTGTTCTGTGGGGGATCCGGGCATGTGCCCTGCACAGCCTACCCCCAAGGAAGGAGGCGGCGGTACGTTGCCTGCTCTGCCCCGGTTTCCATCCCAGGGTTTCACTTCGTTCAGGGTTTGGGTTGCTTTGTCGGAGGTCAAGGAGTCCTCTTCCTCCATCCTACCTGGTCGGGGTACATTCCGAGCATTGGAACGTCACCGAATTCCCACCGTTATGGTAGGTATCGCTGTGGTGGGTGACTTGTCATTTGGTCCGTTCACTCGTAATGAGCTACTTGGCAAACATTTAGCCAGTTGCGCAGTTCTGGGGTCGGCCACCCTGGTCCCTGGTTCTGAGTCGTTAGTAAAGTTCATAAGTATGTCATATCGGTTGTCTGATTCTGATGTGGTGCATGGGAGAGAAGTCAGTGAAATGTGGCCTATAGGCTGTATATTGGTTGTGAATTTTGAAGTTGCATAAGTAAAAGCCGACCCCTCACATGGGGGTCGGGGTATAGCCAAATGTGTGGTAGGTAAAGTGTCTGCATGTAAAAAGATAGTACAATGCCGTGAGGCAGAAAGGGGATGCGCACCAGGGGATTCCTTGGTCGTCGCGGGCGAATCAGAACCCAGATGACCTACTCTTTTACCTCTTTGACCTCCGTCATCTCTGTGAGTGGCTCCGGTGCCACTTCAACCGTGCGCACCTCCCGTTTCTTGCCCTTATGTGGACAGTCCCTGCTCAGGTGTCCCTTCTCATCACAGCGGAAGCACTGCCCCTCCACCTGCTGCTTCGCCTTCTTGGCATCGATTTCCATGGGAAGGCCTTGGCCAGGGTGGGTCTTCTGCTGTATAGGTACCCACTTGCCCCCAGTGTCGCGGGGTTTTTTGCTACTGGTCACCTTTGGCACTGACAGGGTGGTTTTAGCGGGGGTTGGTTTGGAGGGGTGTGCCAACTTTTTCTCTGAATAGCATTCGATCCCCTGGGTCTGTTCAAAGACTTTTTGTTTTTGCCGTTTGTCATACATGATTTCGATGCGTCGCTTCCATTCCATGTAATTTCATGGAATGCCAAACCCAATGTTGGCGATGGCCATCCCATAACTAGGTGGAATGCCTTTGCGTATGGCATTGACTAGGACCCCTCGGTCACTTTGGTTGGTCAGACGATTGGCCAGCTTAGCCTCTCGTTCGAGTCGCCTAAAGAAAATGTGCGCCAGGTCACTGCCCATCCTGATCTCTCCCATTCGCTTCTTGTGGATGAGCTCGACGGCGGGGTCTCGGAATTGTTCTCAGAATATTTCAAGGAACCGATCCCACGTGGGGAAGCGGTACTGGGGTCCGGCTTCATAATCCTGAACTTGGGCTGGGTCGTTCTCATCTTCTGGCTCGGGGGGTATGTACCAGTAATCGTCCCGGAGGTGAACCCACCAATCCTCCACCTCGCCTTCGAGATGGGAGGTGGTGAACCCTATCATCAATGAGGGTACCCGCTGGTAGTATGCTCGGAATGTTTCGAAGTATTGGGTGCAGTCCCCTAGGAACCGCTCGATGTCATCATGCTCTCCCTTGAAGGGCCTCGGAGGAGAGCATAGGATGGGTTTGATCCCCGCCATTGCTGGTGGTGCTGCAACATTCCAGGTGCCTACTGGTCCGCATGGCAGGGGCTCATCATTCGGGGGGTGAGGTAAGGAGAAATGGTCTAGAGGGGGCCCTGGCCTCGGTTGCCTCCCTCGACCTTGGGGGCCTCAGTGGGCAGCTATGAGGTCCTCATGTAATCATACGTTCTCATTGCGCATCTGGGCTACCTGGTCCTCCAGACGCGCCATTCGTTGGGCATCAGTTTCAGCCGGACTGCCCACTCCTTCCCCCACATCCACTTCCTCTTCGTCTATGTGGTCTCCGCCTGCGAGGAGTCAACTTGTCCCGTAGCCGTGGTACTCCCCCCTGCATCTCCAATCCTTTACCATGCCTTCCGGGGGGGAGTCCGGGAGTGGTCCTATCTCAGGCTGAACCCCCGGATCGGGGTCAGGGATCCTGGGGTTCCTGTGACCTGTCCAGGTTGGGTCAGTCACCCTGTAACTGGGCCAAGGGAAGGAGGACACGTTCCAAGGCTGCCTGCTCCCGTTCGTTCTGGGGGCGTATTCCCTGAATGTGGCTTCCCATGGATGAGGGGTATTCTGTACGGTTCTGATTTGCGAAGATCCTAGCAGTGACAACCTGGTGTCGTCCATATCGAGGAAGTGGATCCCCTCTATTAATGGCGAGGTAGGCATCCATGTCCTCTTGGAGGGGCATATGCCAGCCTCCTCGCTGCTTGAGGTCCTGTCGCCGTAGCTCCCAGGCCTCACTGTGTGCAGGCCCGAGAATCCAAATGTCAGCAGGCGAAAGAGCAGGCCACTCGTAGTCCCTGCCGAAGGGGTTAAGGGGGTCATCGTCGTCTCTGGGGGTGGGGGTCCCATGACGATGGGCTCTGGGGTAATGGAGCGTGGAGCGTCAGGGGCGTGAAGTACTCCCCGCTCATCCATGATGACAAGGGGGATGCTATCGTCAGAGTCACTGTCAACCTCGATGGGCCAATGGGCATTCCCCTGTGGCTCCTGGATTCTGATGGGGGCATTACGCAAGGGGCTGGTGTGAGTTTGCCAGGGTGGGGCCTGAATAGATCTTCAGGGTCCTCGCTCATAGGGTGGGGGGTCATTCTCAATCCATACGTTCCGCGTGTTCTCGTGGGCTGGTTCGGGTATGATGGGAAGTTCGACGGCAGTGGTCTCGGCAGCCTCCTGACCCTCAAAGAACTCCAGGTTGGATTCGAAGTAGACGGCTGTCGCCTGGTTTCGTCTGCTTCGAGCCTGGGTGGTGCGGAGTCCCGGCCTGACGACTGCCAGGTTGAGTCATGGTAGTTCGACATAGTGTCATGGGATTGGTGCTGGGAGTGGTACAACAAGCACCCCTCGCCGATGGAGGAATACTCAGATTCATTCGGCATAGGCGAGTACCAACCTGGCTGTGCAGAGGCAAAGGAAGGTGGTGGCGACGATGGCGGTTGCTAGGGCGATGGTTTGTCTTTCATTTAAGTCAGGGATCATCAATCTTGCTGCCAGCGCTGCTCAATATCCTGAATGAGCTGGGAAACTTGGTAGAGAAGGAATTTGAGGAGGATGAGAGCGACAAGGGTTAAAAGTGCTAGACACAGGGCGTCAATTGATGTTGGTGCTGTAGTCATCATATCCACAATAGTCGTAGGAGTAGTGGTCACCGTACCTGTCGTCTAGGGGTTGCTGTTGTCTGTGTGGGGTCTGCCTACTCTTTTTCGGTGGGTGGCTCCTTCCCTTTCTGGCTTTCTTCTGCTCGGGGTTTTTCTGATTCTGCATGGGTCTTGGGGGAGGTCATCAATCGTGGGTCATAAGAAACCTCCTCGGTTAAACGGTGGGAGGTTATAGTAGGAGAAGCTTCAAGCTAACTGTTATGACCGGACTCAGGAATAACAGACTAGGCGTCTACTAAACACTGCCTCTCACTTTGGGCAGGTTAATAGAACCATGGTGTCTGGTTACAGCAAGGCGGCATAACACGTGAACTCTCGGCAAGCGATAAGAGTAAAGTCCAGGGTGTATTAAACTTAGCTCGAAGCTAGGGTACGTGGCTGAGAGCTGTGCTACTCATATACGGTATCTAGAATCTAAAATTAGTCAATGGGTTGCGGCTTTGCAAGAAGTCTTGAGGGGATCTTTCAGAATGGTGGGGTATCCTGCCGATGCTGCCGAGGTGCTGGATAAGATAAGATAAGGGAAATGTTGAAAAAACTGTAACAATATCAACCTAGTGATGGTGCAGGGTGTTGATGGACTTGTTGCCACATTCGCGTTCTGGTAATCTGAGTTGCATTAGCATGGATAGAGGCCATCGTCGCTTAGCGCTGACATGCAGATGGGATATATGTGGAACTAAATGCGGCTAGAAGTGGAAGGATGGATTGTAAGCATCAAATGGTATGAATGGACAAACCCAAGTCAAAATCAAGACAAGGCAGTTGTCTCCAGTCTATCTACCCTGGATGCTGATGAGCCTCCAGGCTCTGTATGCTCAGAATTTGCGGATTTTGCCTGCTAATTAACACTATTGTCCCTTCAACAGCCTTTCAGCAAACCAAGGATTGCACACACATTGATACCACTTTCATCCTACGGCAACCACTCCTTACACACTTTGTTATCCATCCCATCTTGCCACGCATCATAATTGCTGTACTTCATCATGGCAAGGCACCTTCGATTGACAATCATCCCAATACGGAATTGATGCATCACTCAGAAGCACTCAGTTGACATGCTCATTGATCACTTAATGCAAATGATGTGATTGATGCGAGTACCCTCCCAGCTACGACAATAGCAGCTATGGCAACTACAGACCATGTTTACTAAGGCTGTTACTTCACCAAGGCTTCAAGAAAATGTTACCCCACGCATACTCCTCAGCATGACGACTATCGCTCAAGTAATCCACAGCTAAACAGCACCTAACAATCCATGCATCGCTCAGTGACCCCATACGGTTCGCATCCATATGCGGCAACATCGACGAGTTGCTGTTACTTTAGAAGACAAAGTACCATATGTTACCTATGATTTTTACAAAGCCAAGGCCTTACGGCCTTACTAAGTCTCGCATATCTACTCTATTTATAAATTTGTACTTGTAGTATAAAAACTAGTTAGAAAACGTAGTTACAGAGCAGTTCATCTCTAGTTGACCCCAGACTACATCAATTATAGTCACGCTCTAGTCTATTGCCAGTAAACAACATTTATTCACCGTTCTATGGCAATATACTGTTTGCACCAGCATATTCTCGATTGCACATCGACTCTTGAGCTCACCAGAGTTATCTCACAATTTTTAACTGTGAAGAGTCCTTCCCTATGCGCTCTTCGCTCTTAACACTATTGGTGCACGCTCATACTGTGCCAATATGTGATCGCCGTGCTATACCTCGCCCCCATTATCTTTTATAGGCCATCATCATTTCACTTTCGCACCATTGGAGTTTTTACAGTTTCACTTTCACCATTGTTATCGTCACCCACTTGGGTAGTCTCAGAGCAGACTTAGAATCAGTTTCAGCCAGTTTTCGTATAGTATCAGTCCCTCGAGTGGACTTGAAGGTTAGTTTGACATAGGATAGGATTGTTTCAGTACCAGACAAGTTTCAACATCGACTCAGCACCCTTGCATCATATAGGACCAATATCGCCACCAGTTTTCGTAGTTCCACGTTTTCTCTTGCCAGTCCACCCTCAGCACCTCGTTCCACGTTTATTTCGCCACTCGCAGTCCCCACACCGTTTTCTCATTGCCTCACTCACCCATAGACTATTGCCGACCATTTAGTATATTCTCCATCGTTCACCCCGCTCCGATTACCATTGAGCGATGTTTTCTAGTCTCACAGCACGTTTTCTCATATGGATTCATGGTATTCACATCATACCCGTTTTTGTTCCCTCTCATTTCGAGAGATCCCTACCGGCTTGAAGCCATAGCATTTAGTACTCGACTACCAAGCAGTACTACTTCGCAGACTTAAAGTTGCAGTGTATTCTTGCATATAGAGGAATTGTTCTACTGCATAGAGGTGCCCTGAACCACGAGCACACATGATCGCCTTGATTGCCATGCTACTACGTTAATTAACCAAGCTCATTCTGAGTTGGTGTTGCCATTGCCATGGAAGTCTTAGGCCCATCAACGCATAATAACTAGCGCATATAGCCAGTCAAACGATAAATATAGGTGGCCCTCAGCTCAAGTCCTTCCTTTCCGCCGCATAGATCCGCCTGCTTCAAAGAACTGGGGGAATGTTGGACTATGAAATTGAATGTTAAGTGACCTCCAGACGATGGTGTCACCATGGTGGCCCAGGTGCACGACCTAGGATGGCTTGATTATGGAGAGGTCAAAGAAGTGAGACAAAAAGCGCCAATAGTTCCCATGCCATCAATGCGATGTCTCATCGTGCTGGATAAGTAAGCAGGTGATCCTGCCTCCACAATGACTTGGTCTTGTACAAAGACAACTTTCTGCATGATCTATCTAGACACATGCTGCGCTTCTATACTAGTGGATACGCTCCTTCCTGCTGAACTTGCTCTGTATGTCATATAAACAAGACGAAAGACTGACTTCTGCTCATTGCCCAATCACAAATTGCGGGGCTAGGGTGAACATGCCTCCTGGTAATCATCGGACTCTGCTGCTGCACTAAGCAGTCCTCTATGCTGCATGATAGTCCTCAAGTCGTACTCGCTGACTTTAACTTGTGATGGTCTTCCCCTTCAAATCTTGATCAGGGTGTTCTGATTCCCGTAATACTCCCACATAAACCGCTCCCCCAGCTATCAACAATCACCGCAGTGATCGTGGCCCTCCAACCAAGGAATGCTATCACCAAAGCAAGTGACGCAGCTGCCAGAAGCCCAAAGACCTATACCTGTTGCTGCATCATGATTCTTGGATTGTTCAGCTGTCATTGTTGATACTCTGGTACTCGTGAAAATAATGACTTTCCGTTATCTACTGGCCAGTCCTTTTCACTCTCACATTGCAATTCCATGTGTACTTATGCTTGCTCCTGCAGTTTCTAGATTTGATTTCTCAGACTTGTCCTCCGTGCCTGTGCTGAACTGCCTATGCCCTTCGAAGTTGGAAATGATTAATTTATCATCAGATAACCATGGATCTGAGGTAACTCAAAGAGGATAGTCCTGACTCCTGAGAGGGTGGAATCAATAATTACTAGTGCAGACTATGAAATAAATTCCGCTCTCCTTCATTCACACATCTTGTCTTTGATAATTGAATCGAGCAGATCTACCATTATGCAGAGACTAATAGTATGCACCTTCCAACCCATTATCCATATATCACCAATTTACACTAGTGCTGGCCCTAATTGTAGCTCAAAAGATAGTCTCTCCGAGTTCAGAATGCCCAGATTTTAACATTGTCATCGTCTTTCACATTTATACATGTAATACGCACCACTATCAATGGTCTGCTTCCTGGAACACAGCGTATCCCATCTCATGTCCCGTGTAACACTAGATTCGGTACGTCTTCAAAGGATGCTGGTCTTGAATCATCTTAGAACATTGTCCAGCACACGTTCCTATCGTCGTGATGATAGATGTCCAGCCTCTACAGCACACACATTTCCAAGCACATGTCACCATGCACGCTCTCAATGCCTTTCTCGAAGTCGCCAGTCTCATCGAGGCTTCTGGTATACAATAGGTCGAGAGGTTCACCAAGGTTGTCATAGCATACATGCTGCTTTCACCAATGGATATAATTCTTGCCCCTGACTCTGCAGTGTCAATATAAGAAAGCAAAGAACAAAGAAGACAATGGGCATGAAGGAGCTGTGCCACAGCATTGCAGATACAGCCTTGCCTGTATGTATGGGGAGCGAGAAGCAGCCTATTTCCGGGACATTGGCGCAGAGATGGAAGGATCAGTCACCGTTCTCCCATGCTGTATCTCCTCCACAGCTGATGGTTACTTCACTGACATAGCCTGCGATCTGAAAGGCGCACAGCCCAAACATGGCAGGGCTTTCTTTATGTCAACAAGTTCCAAGGCACCATCCAGGGTTACAAGAAGCACGTCGATGACTTGAAGATGGACTTCTTGGTATGTAAACTTTTGCTTTGTGAAGACAATGGTCTGATCCCTTACGTGCTGTAGATACACATTCCGGGGGACAGTATGATGGCGCTTATTGAGATCCACCACATCCTCGCCAAGATTCGAAACATGAAGGAAACAGCATCGATAGAAGGATCAGTGGAGTCTGGATCCAGGTATCCCTGTCCTTGGATTTATAGAAAGGATAGCATGTGATAAGTAGTACCAACAGATAACCGAGCCAGCTGTCTCTATTACTTATTCATGGATCTTGGATCTGTAACTATGACAAGCGAACCGATAATCCACAAATAATTATGAGTCACAGGCCTCATTGCTCCAGAGTGTTCCAAGAGTGTTCAGTGCTGAACTGAGATAGTCTTGGACTCTTTGGAAAGTAAACAATACCTTCATGGCTCACTTTGATCGCCACGTAAGAAATATTTCTCTCCACATTTTGGTTCTGTCAAAGGGCATATTCACTACTCTAACTCCCTGGGTTGATTTTCTGGTGTCAGCCAAGGGGTAAGTAAATATTGTAAGAAGGTGCGACGAGTAATGTGCTATCAAGCCAGAATTTAAATATTGGCTTTCTGTTCATGTGAGATATGGCCAAAGATGCCATGGAAAGAGATGTATCTTAACATAGCCACATTGAAAGCTCCTACTAGCTGAATGGATGGAAACGAGCCTCTCTCTACTTATTCTTCAGTGAAGTGACCCAGTTCACTGACAACCGACCATACCAATGCTTGAAACGTAATTGTTAGTGCCCAGCTCAAATTAATTCCCTGCCAGTGGCTGTGTTATATTAGTGAAATAACAATTTACACCTTCCATGTGAGCTGCAAAACAAAGTGCATTGAATTTTGAACGTAGGTGTGAGAATGAATTAAGTGTATACTGAAATGGTAAAGCTATTAAAAGAAAGTCTGTGGCTGATCAATTGATCTGGTACTTAGGCAAACTGGTACTGAGGCAAACTGGTCTGACATGAAACCTTCAGATCAGGGTTTTTTTTTAAAAAGAGCAGTGATTGCAACAGGCTTTTTCAGGATCTGGAAAACAAACACCTCTGAGTCCTCAGAGTGATGCATAGTAGCCTGTGGCATTGCATTCATCAACAGGCAGCCCACTGAATGGATCTACAGCAGAACGTGAGATGTGGCACAAAAAATCTGGAAGCAGAATATTACCATAAAGTCCATCTTCAAATCATCCACTCACCTCCTGTAAGCCTGGATGGCATCTTGGAATTTGTCAACACAGAAGAAGCCTTTCAGGCCATGGTGCTTTTGCTCAATATCCTTGATGTCTTGCACCATGCCTTTGAGATAACTGTCGTCGGACCAGTCAGTAGCTGTTAAGGACAGAAAACGTCACCCACCCTTCCATTTCAGTGCAAATGCCCATAAAATACAGCGCTCCTGCCTCGCCTTGCATACAAACTAGGGTGTCAATGATGACAATCATGTTTGTGATGCTCTCACAGAGCTCCTTGAAATCCTTCTTGTTCTTTCCCTTTTGCTATAGGACACAAAGTCAGTGACAACATTCATATTGCAAAGTATGATTAAATGAACCTTGAGGAGCTTGAAGATGACTACGGTGATCTTGGCTACGTTCTCAATGTACGGTACACTGGAAGCTTCAGCGATATCGGCAACTTTGAGACAAGCTTTGAGTGTGGGCATGGTCGTTGTTGGTAAGACTGGTGCTGTAGAGGGTGATGCAGAAGCCGGCATCAAACTCGCAGTACTGTGGGGTCAGTGAATCGTGCTGTAAGATAAGATAAGATAACCAAAGGATGTAATCATTCAGGATGGAAACCTATCAGAAGTGATATCCTCTGACAAGTGCATAGGGATTCGCAGACATCTACAAGGCAAACAACGATTTACCGTGTTGTGAATTAAGGTTACTTTGTCCATGCTCGAGGCTGTCAACACTCTGTTGAAAGGGTTCCTTACCCAGGATAGCATGAAATAATGCTCATCAACCACAATCATGGTTAATGTATGCCTGGGGAAGGAGATTGTAGGAGTGACAAAACATATTCAGGATAAGAACAAAGAGGGAGATTCACTGGATGTATATCTATGCCATCCAAAGTGTCATAAGATAAAAATGTCCATCACCCTGACCGAATGCCTGCTACCCTTCCTCCCTACTTTGATGCCCGATATCAATTAGCTACTGCTGAAGGAATTTTTCTAAAACAAATGCAAGGATACTACATGCATGGTACAAATCAGGATATGAATGCACGCTATAAGAGGATTCGGCGAACAAGCGGTACAAAGTAAGGATGGCCATCTATGTCAGTGAACATATCAATGCGCACACATCCACTTGACGCATCCACGGTGCTCCTATTTGCGACCGCTTCTAGATATTACTGGGATCCGTACCAGGGTCAAGGGTCTAGAAATGAGAACTGCAAAGCCAAAGTTTGAAGTTCAATGGCAAGGGTTAGAAAGCAATAGTTCCTAAAGCTGCCTGAAGTGCATTAGCAGGGAATCGAACCCTGAACGCACCACACAGACAAAGCCAACAAGTGGGAAGACTGCATGTTAACCATTACAGCACTAATGCATAGCGCCATGGTAATATAGAACTCCAAGGCTCCTGGTAGACAAGGTCTGAACCTATTTCGTCTTTGGCTCTCCATTTGAACTGGTGCCATATCAAAAAGGAAGTAGTCGAGACACTATCCAGGCCGCTGTCGATATCTGCTACACAGCACTTACAAGCCTGATGCATACCGTTCCCTAGAACAAATTGAAATCCTGGCAACGCAGGAGGAAAGAAAGAAAGAAAGAAAGCCACAGGCTTACCACTGTTACATGCACTCCCAGACTTCGGGCTTCTGACTCCCGAAGATAAGGTCTTAGTTTTCATACACAAGAGCAGCCGCCTCCCAATATGGAATGTGCGCATCTGAACACGTATTCTGGATGGCTGATGTGGGCACAATGCTCTTGAGGGCATTGTAGAGGCATCATGGTGACTTCACTGTCAAGCAGTTGGATCTTGCTTGTTGCTGTATGCTATCTTGAGCTTCCAAAGAACGTTTGAGAATCTCAACAGGGTTCGTAGGTTGTATTTATTCTTCAAGTCTTGCAACACATTTGTTCGTCCATGGCAGGGAGGATAGATCGGGTATGACAGCATGTATTGGAGGCACGTTCAGGGGTATCATAAGGGAGGGAGGGATATTTATTCTGGTCATTATGTCCCTAAGAAGGAAGCTGACCAGAGTCCGTACTACACAATATCGTGCTACGGTACCGAACACAAACCATGCTCACCTTTTGTAAATGTAGGAATCAACCCTGCGTTATCATTGGGAACAACAAGGCAGCTGAAGATGGAAAGAACAACTACAGCCATAAAAAGCATCAGACGTTCCTTTGAGACCCCTATCAAGCATGCTATGAAAATGTACTGTTAGCAAAAAACATAAGGGTAATGAGTCATCCTAACCTTAGCTTTACACTGTTTCCGAGTCTATCATACACCAATCTCCCACATCCTGGACACTTCTCCATTCAAACAAGCATCCATCTCTGGCTACTCTTTTGTCTCCAACGAACACACCACAACCCCAATGACCATGCATCTATTTCCGAAAACATTTTCCATACGAGGGCCATCCATGCTGACCCATTGACCATGCATCTGCTACACCTCGTGTCCCACTCCATACCCTCCAGAACCTCATCTCACCACATCCGATGAAACATGAGTGGTTTCACTAGTGTGCACATCAAGATCTGCTCATATGCTGTGAAGCGAACTCGGCTTTGTCCTCCCATACAAACCTTGTCGCTACTGCATACACCGGGAGCCGTTCTCGTATGAATGCAGGCACAGTGATACATGCGCGCCTTTCCATCCCCAAGTCTCGGCTAGTGAGAGTACACCTTTGAAGTCATTAAAGGTGTGCCAAGGAGGGACCGTGAGAGTGTTGAGGCATGCCTAAGGAGTTATAGCCGTATGAGGACAGCATCATGTTTGGTTGATAGGAATAGGTTTTCTATTTGGTACAAAAGTGAAAGTGCTTGAAATGAAGAACATGGCCGACCGGAGTGAGACTGATGATGGGAGATGGAATAGCATGCCATCAAGTGAGGATGAGAGACCGTCGGTGCCTGGGGTATCGAAGCCAGGATGATACGTGGCTGCGAGGTCTTGCAGCGCCATTGGAGGGATTGCCAGAAGAAGTGAATATTGACCAAGGGATGGTGCAGGGTGGGTATGTGTTGATGACCTCATTGCCGCATGCTCGCTCTGGTCATCCAGGTTGCATTGATATGACTATACATTGTCGTGGCTGGTTATCCATGGAACTGAATGCCACAAGAATTGTAAGAGTCGAAGGGTATGAATGAACAAAATATCACGCACCAGAGCATAATGCATCAAATCTGATGTTGGACAGGGTACATGGTCTTGCATCCCTTTACTGCACTTTGAGCAAGCAGCTGATGAGCTCGATGAACAGATGTTACAGTGTCAAACATATCAGGAAATGAAAGAAAATGACACGACATGTCATGTACCTTTTTGCCACCCAGTAGCCTCATACGCAGTGCACAGCTACTCCAGGCAAATTGCCACTTGTCCCTCCAAAACTTGAGTCCACGTCTATGTCTTTCCTTCAATGGTATGTCTGAGCATATCGAGAGTGCTGATGGATGTGATGAGAGACGAAAGGGAATACATGGAGGACCTTACCAAGAGAAAATTGTGTCAATGGCACGAACGAGTCACAGGCGCCGAGAATAGCAGTAAAGGAACCTGCTGTATATTCCCTAATGAATTTGACCACTCAAAGGGAGCAGGAAAAAAATGGTTTACCTTTCCCACCATCATCACTTCGCTCTCAAGTCCTTTCTTCATCTCACATCTCTTCAAAAACTAATCCTTGCACCATAAATAAGAGAGAAGGGTTTGATACGAGCGCATATAAACAGCGTTCCAGGATGGCAGACAAGGGGTTGATGGTCAATAGTCACAGTCACAACAAAGGAGTCATGAGAAATACCAGTCATGTCCTCTATATTTGACATCTGGACTTCAGGCCGAGTGCTGTTGACGTGAACCCACCTTTTACATCCACAGCCATTCACCGAGTAAGCGAATAAGCAGGGCTTTAGACCCCATTGTCCAATGATAATTACTGCATAAACAGTGCCTTTTGAATCTGCCAAGGACTCAGACTGTGCAAAAACTGCACGACTCGCAAAGGAGCGAGATATGGTCTTCAGAGGTATCTGCTTCAAATTGTGTAGTAATTTATGTCTGTCTTTTTCAGTTCAGCCAACGAAGATTGTTGAATGCTCAGAAAAATTGCTTCACTTGAGAGGAAGTTTAGTATATCCACACATTTCCCTGATGATTGTGCAAAGAGATAATTGGGGTACAGGTTGGTATAAAGACTGAATTTCCCATATTCACAGGACTTGGAAAGAAGGATCGGCATTCCCTTCAGACTGAGCTGGCTTTGTTGGACAACGCAGTCAAGACACCTGATAAGTCATCATTCTCCTTTCTTTTCCTTTGTTTTCTTCCTTTCTTCAGATACATATTAGATCCAAAGTGGCAGAATGTTTTCTGCTGCTGGAGACACTCAGCTATCAAGCATTGATTCGACTTCATGTCCTAGAATTATTTATTTAAAGTCGACCTGAGGTTGGTTGAAGTTCTTTAATCTGACTAAGGTGTAGGCTACCGACTACAATTGGAGCAAGTATTGTAAGAAGGTGTGACAAGTAATATTCCTGAGCCTGCTGTTAAACTAGAATTACAATTGAGGTTTTATGTCTATGTGATGTTGTGATGTATGGACAAAGACACCAGGGAAAGAGAGGTACATTATCATGCCAGAGTTAATATACCCTACTGACCTCTCAATAGAATATAGGTAATTTTAGACGGTGAAGTAAGTGCCAAATATAGAGGCTTGCATGCCTTTCCGTCAATTAGGAACCAAGTACATTCAATAAGTGTATTGTAATTTAGATGTAGCTGCAAGAACAAATTAAATGTATATTGGAACTGTAAGGCTATTAATGGAAGGCTTCTATCAGATCAATGTCATGACATAGAACACTTGCCACAGTCAGAGAGCAGGGTTACAAAAAAAAGCAGTGATCACAGCAGGCTTTTTCGGGACCTGGAAAACAAACACCTCTGAGTGAGCTACAACAGCCTGAGCCACCACATTCTTCTTCAATAGGCAGTGTATCTCCGAGACCTCCAAACAGCAGTCAACTACTGAATGGATCTATACATGAATGTGAGATACAATATGGAAAATCTGGAAGCAGGAATGTTACCAGAAAGTCCATTTTCAAATCGTCTACATGCCTCCTGTAAACCTGAATGGTGTTGCGGAATTCGTCAACACTGAAGACAGCTTTGATACCACGGTGTTTCCACTTAATATCATTCAAATATTGAGCCATGCCTTGAAGATACCTGTAACCAGACTATCAAGTAACTGTTGAAGAACGATGGCAAATAAAAATGACAACCCACCCTTCCATTTCTTGGCAGATATCGATAAAACATGAAGTCCTCCCTTCTCCTTGCATATGAACGAGGTTGTTGGTGATGAGAATTGTGTTTGCGACGTTCTCACAGGGCTTCTTGGCACTCTCCTTGTTCTTTGCTTTTTGCTGTAGAGCACAAAGTCACCGACAACATCTGTATGGCAAGTATAGTAAACCGAACATCAAGAAGTTTGAAGATGAGTACAGCGACCTTGGCCATGCTCTCAAGGTATGGGACACTGTCGCCTGCAGCTTTGGCGAGATATGTGACTTGGAGATGGGCGTTGAGGGCGGGCTGAGTAGTTGGTGGTAAGACTTGCACTATAGAGGGCGATGCAGAAGCATGCATCAGACAAAGTGTGTGGTGCCATGAGGGAAAGGTGCCAGAAGATCTGACAAGATAACGGAAAATCTTAATAATGATGGCTGTCGTTACAGTGGTGGAAAATATCGGTGGCCTTGAAGGTATGCCTGGAAAGGCAGAACAAAGGGAGAGTTAGAAAATCTCCGAAGATAAAAACATGTGAGACTTACTGGATGCACATCTGTTCCATGGAACTGGAAAGAACCATAAAGCAGTAATGTCGAGCACTCCAGTCAAAGCTCTGCCTGGCCCACACTCTGATCCATGGCTTTGAAGCTTAGAGCTTATCTCGGGATGATAAAGTATCGCTTTAGGGTGAGGTTTGAAAATGTCAAGACATCGGTCGGTGGAACCTGTGGCATCTCTTGCTCGACAATCCCATGCTGTATCTATTCATTGAGATATCTGTGGGTACTACTGCAAAGCACATTGCTTCCATGTAATGATGTTACCTGCCAATGGTCATGGGTGAGTCGAAAAGGTATCATAGAGAACCAGGCATCATCGATCCAAATATCAATAAGCTGTCCCAAGGAAGAGCAATGGACAAGCACACAGTTCTTCTATCGACAACATCAAAATCAAGACAAGTCCATGGCCACTAGTCGATGCACCTTGTATGTGTAATAGACAGCACATATGGCTAAACAGACAATGAAAAGGAAACAGCCCTCACATGTTTCTTCAGCTTCAGGTCAAGCCCTTCCTCTTGCAGGTCTATCGGTTCGTCTGCTTGAAAGAATCAGGGAAAATGTTGGAGTAAGCAAATAAACCTTCAATGATTTGTAGACAATAGAGTCAGTGTGGTGGCCTGGGTGCATAACCTGCCAGTGGTCTGGCTTGATTATCGACGCGGGGAAAGCAAAAGAAAGAAAGGCACCAGGATTAAAGCTCTGAATGTTCCCATGCCATTGACACGATTTCTCATCGGGCTGGACTCAAAGCAAGCCATTGATCCCGCCTCCACTACGACTTGGTCACGTATGACAACTACTTTCAGCGTGATATTTTTCAATACCTGATGCGCTTCTATTATAGTGGATATAATCCTCCCAGCCAAACTGACTCTGTACATCATGTAACAAACAAACAAAAGACCAATTGCTGCTTGTTATCATAAATTGGACGACTAGAGTAAACAAGTCTTCTGGAACTCATCAAACTCTACTGTTGCACGCTCATCTACACCATCATGCTAGTTCTCAAGTCTGATTCGGTGACCTTGATTTTCGACTCAAACACTTATCAGGGTGATCTGGTTCCCCATACATGAACCATAACCAGTCATTATGTAACAATAAGCTCCATTGTCAAGGTTCTCTCAACTAAGGATTGTTATCATTGCTGTATGTGAAGGTGCTGCCAGCATCACTAAGACCCAAACCTGTTGCTTCATTGTTCCCGAATTAGTCAGTAGTTGTCAGTGAGTACCCATCAACATAACGGCCTTCCGTTATCTGCTCGCTGCGTTTCACTCTCACATTACAATTCTGCCCATATTCTCATGATAGTTCCCTTCTAGATTTTCTTTCTCAGCCTCGACTCGAGCTCTATATGCCTCTGCTGGACTGCTTGTGCTGTGTCAAGGTGGGCCTGGTTCATTTATCATCAGATAATCACATATCTGAGATGACCCAAAGAGGGGAACCTTGATTCCCAAGAGATTCAAATCAATAATTCCCAGTGCAGACCATGAAGTCGATGCCATTCTTCTTCATTCTCACTTCAATCACATAAATCACTTGTATTGGTATTTGAATCCAGCAGATCTACCATTATGCAGAGACTATTAGTGTGCTTCTTTCAGCCATTGTCCCTATATTGTTAATTTGCCATTGCTAGCCTTTGTTGAAGCCTGAATGGCAGCCTCTCCATGTTTAGGGTGTCCTCAGTTGAGCTTTGTCATTGTCTCTTATCACCCAATGCCCTAGGTCTTTTGCAAAATATCCTATTATAATTGGAAACGGAATCACAAAAGAGTCCTATTGAATAGATCTATCATTATAGGCTTGTATTTTTGCCTGCAATATAGGATATAGGCTGTGATATCCTATTATGGGTTGTAATATGGGTAGGGGGTCTAGGAGGTGCTACTTTTAGGATAGGGTGATGAGAAGAGGGTGTATTATTAGCATCAATTTCGCATTTTTTCTATTTTTAGCATTAATGATATATTTTTGCTATTTTTAAGGTTAGGGTCAGATTTAAAATGCCAGATCAATGTTTCTCAAAAATGTAGCCCATTCCTTATTGAGATGGACTATAATTAGATTCTAAGCCTCTTATAATAATCTATAATTAGATAGTATGGTGACCCCATCAACATTCGGCCGAAAATGGCTGGATGGATCAAAAGAAAAAAAGATACATTAAAAATACGCTTTTTCTCAAAATTCCTGCTCATTTCTCAATGGATTGGCCTAATATTAAAAAGAGGACCTTGCCCAGTATTGTTCTTGATGTCTGTAAGGTTATTTCATCGAAATACGACCAGAAATGGATGGATGCGTCGAAATTGGTTTGGATGTAGTGGCAGTGCAGAATGCCATCAATAATATCAGTCTATTTTCGGACTAAATAGGGGTTTAGGCTTATTGAAGCATCCTCTGGGTGGTTTGTGGGCCAGGGGATGGTACTATTATATACTCAAATATAAATAACATAAAAGCGAACCATCTGGTGAAATATGGAGGCCCTGGGGAGTGGTTAAAAAGGCTAAAATAGTGAAACATAGCAAAAATAGGCAGAAAATCTGCATTTGGGGTGGTTTTTGGATACTGGATGGGCCAGGGGATGGTACTAGTATATGCCTAAAGATAAATAACACAAAAGCAAAGCCTCTGATGAGGTATGGGGTCTATGTGTCAAAACTCCGAAGTAATAAGTGTGCACTTAGTTATGCACAAAAATATCCTCTGTGCATAGATATTGCACTATTAAAAATTACCCCTAGGGATAATACATGAGTCTAATGTTTTTTGGGTCCAGGAATCCGAATCTGATAGTCCCTAGGCCATAGGATGATCAGAACATCGAAATCAGGGTGATGCTCCTCCTTTTTCTCAGAAAGATCACCTTATATCTCTACCAATACATTTTGGATCATTCTAGGCTTTTGTACACACTATTATACAATATATATCGTGTATTATATACTACAATTACCTTCCCCAACACTCAGAAATGCGAGCTATATGGCATTTCGGAGATTTTCACTATCACCCTTTTTACCATGGATTTCTAAGGTTTGTAATATAATCCTGGGGTATTCTGGGCGTTTGTAAGGTCAAGGAACTCATTGGAAACAACTCCGAAATTTCCCGAGGCTCAGAAACATGAGTATTCATACATGCCCCTCCTAAACTGTTATATCATTATTATGATCAATACTGAGACCCCATAAATGAAACCTAGAGTAGTTTGGGGGTTTTAATGGTCAAGGAATTGAATGGTAGCACTCCCAGAGCAATCCGATGTTTAGAAAACAAGATAATACATATCTACCCCTGTATTCCCTATTTTTCACAGTGTTCTGGTACTCATATATAACTAATGAGAATGTATTCTAAGGTTTTCATAATGTAGAAATCGAATGGTGAAGTCCCTGAAGCAATCCGATGCATGTAGCACCATAAAAAGTGAATTTTCTGCTTATTTTCGCTATTTTTCACTATTTTACCCTTTTCACCCACTCCACAGAGCTCCCATACCTCATTAGAGGCTTTGCTTTTGTGTTATTTATCTTTAGGCATATACTAGTACCATCCCCTGGCCCATCCAGTATCCAGAAACCACCCCAAATGCAGATTTTCTGCCTATTTTCGCTATGTTTCACTATTTTAGCCTTTTTAAACACTCCCCAGGGCCCCCATATTTCACCAGATGGTTCGCTTTTATGTTATTTATATTTGGGTATATAATAGTACCATCCCCTGGCCCACAAACCACCCAGAGGATGCTTCAATAAGCCTAAACCCCTATTTAGTCCGAAAATAGACTGATATTATTGATGGCATTCTGCACTGCCACTACATCCAAACCAATTTCGACGCATCCATCCATTTCTGGTCGTATTTCGATGAAATAACCTTACAGACATCAAGAACAATACTGGGCAAGGTCCTCTTTTTAATATTAGGCCAATCCATTGAGAAATGAGCAGGAATTTTGAGAAAAAGCGTATTTTTAATGTATCTTTTTTTCTTTTGATCCATCCAGCCATTTTCGGCCGAATGTTGATGGGGTCACCATACTATCTAATTATAGATTATTATAAGAGGCTTAGAATCTAATTATAGTCCATCTCAATAAGGAATGGGCTACATTTTTGAGAAACATTGATCTGGCATTTTAAATCTGACCCTAACCTTAAAAATAGCAAAAATATACCATTGATGCTAAAAATAGAAAAAATGCGAAATTGATGCTAATAATACACCCTCTTCTCATCACCCTATCCTAAAAGTAGCACCTCCTAGACCCCCTACCCATATTGCAACCCATAATAGGATATCACAGCCTATATCCTATATTGCAGGCAAAAATACAAGCCTATAATGATAGATCTACTGTACTATTACAACCGTATCTTCACAGGTTATTTTTTCGCGTTACACACTTCACAGAACCACATCTTCATTATGATGTCATATACCTTAATAGGCAGTCCGGCGTGAGCCGGACCGAAGAAAATCACTATATTGAGTAATTTGAGGCACGAAAAGGACCTGTTACGCATTATGATGTTCACAGATCTTCATATTACGAGGCCGTGTTACGCGTTATGTGAATATCCGGTCGTAATAGTACAGTATTCAATAGGACTCTTTTGTGATTCCATTTCCAATTATAATAGGATATTTTGCAAAAGACCTAGAGCATTGGGTGCTCTTGTCTTTGTCCATGAAAGGGTGTGCTATTCTCCACAGGCTGCTTTTTTTAACATGAATTATTCCTCCTCATGTTCTGTGTAACACTGAATTCAGTATTCGTTCACATGATGCAGGTCTAGAATGATCTTAGAGCGACATACATCACATTCTCCTATTGCCGTGATGATAGATGCCCAGCCTCTACAGCACATACGTTTCCAAGTGCATGCCACCATGCACGCTC
The DNA here is from genome assembly GCA_037576215.1 of Armillaria gallica. Classification (NCBI taxonomy): domain Eukaryota; kingdom Fungi; phylum Basidiomycota; class Agaricomycetes; order Agaricales; family Physalacriaceae; genus Armillaria; species Armillaria gallica. The sequence continues at coordinate 297,012 of JBANDB010000016.1, read as the reverse complement.
TCAATACCTTTCTCCAAGTCACCAGTCTCATCGAGTCTTCTAGTATACCGCATGTCAAGAGGCTCACTAAGGCCGCCTCATAGGGATACTTGCAGTATGCATGCCGCTTTTGCTGACAGGTGTAATTCTTGTCTCTGACTGCGGTGTCAATAGAAGAAATCAAAGAACAAATAAGATGATGGACATGAAGAAGCTGTGCCACAGCATTATAGTGACATGCTTGAAAAGCATTCACACATGTAATTTCACAAAATGTATCAATACATATATTTTATAAAAGCTAGCTACTGAGGAAATGAGATATACCTTAGAGTGCAATGTCTTAAGTGCAGGCAATGCAATACCTTGAGTGATGTCTGATGGAGCACATGGCTTAACTGTAGAGTGATACTAGAAGGGTCATGCTAAGTCTAAAGCCCCAGCACTTGACACTGAATACACTGACAATGCATAGAAGATGCGCACTAAGAATAGAACCAGCAAAGCTCAGGAGATAATTGAGACTTTGCACAACCTTGATCTATGACGCACAAGGCACTGCCATGCCGGGAGCTAGCGCTCTAGACCTCAAAACGTGTAGAATTGAAGTAAGACTGATGTCTCTGACTTCAGCCGATGTACGCGAGGCCTAGACTGAAAGCCAGTGGTCCTAGAAGACCATGGAAATCACTAGAAGATATTATTACCATAAAGACGAGTTGCGCTCTAGGCCACAACTCCGAGAAGATACTAGGCGATGTCAGTACATGTGTATAGCGCAGCTAACCGAAGTCACGCAGCTGAGAGACCAGGATCTAGCCCCGAGCTGGAGCTCTGAGTAAGCGCCAAGTGATGGCGTGATTATGGCGACATGCACGGGACCCAGGAAAGGAAGTTCTGCCAGTCAAGAGTTACTATTTAAGGTCGTATTAATATGTAGAGTGCATAGTATAAATACTATAGTATAGTAATAGTGCACAAGTTTCAGACCCCCCTTGTTGGAGCGCGCAGGCTCTCAGCTTAGCGCTCTAGCTTTGGGATTAGTTTGTAGCTTCAAGTGAGAGAATATACCTTTTATTGATAACATTTGAGTGACTTGAGTAGCGCGTGAGGCATAGAAAGCTAGCGTGGGACTTGTGTACAGTTTGAGTGATTGGTTGACTGTGCTCTACCCTGAGAATAAGAGATATTGTGTCATTGCAGACGCACTCTTGAGTTTTGAGGGTTTCTTGTGACACGCTGACACGCTTGAAAAGCATTCACACGTGTAATTTCGCGAAATGTATTAATACATACATTTTATAAAAGCTAGATACCGAGGAAATGAGATATACCTTAGAGCACGATGTCCTAAGTGCAGGCAATGCAATACCTTGAGTGATGTTCGGTGGAGCGCATGGCTTAACTGTAGAGTGATACCAGAAGGGTCATGCTAAGTCTAAAGCCCCAGCACTTGACACTGAATACGCTGATAATGCACAGAAGACGTGCACTAAGAATAGAACCAGTGAAGCTCAGGAGATAATTGATACTTCACGCAACCTTGATCTATGACGCACAAGGCACTGCCATGCCGGGAGCTAGCGCTCTAGACCTCAGAACGTGTAGAATTGAAGTAAGACTGATGTCTCTGACTTCGGCCGATGCGCGCGAGGCCTAGACTGAAAGCCAATGGTCCTAGAAGACCGTGGAAATCACTAGAAGATATTATTACCATAAAGACGAGTTGCGCTCTAGGCCACAACTCCGAGGAGATACTAGGCGATGTCAGTATGTGTGTATAGCGCGGCTAACCGATGTTGCGCAGCTGAGAGACCAGGATCTGGCCCCGAGCCGGAGCTCTGAGTAAGCGCCAAGCAATGGCATGATTATGGCAACATGCACGGGACCCAGGAAAAGAAGTTCTGCCAGCCAAGAGTTACTATTTAAGGTTGTATTAATATGTAGAGCGCATAGTATAAATACTATAGTATAGTAATAGTGTACAAGTTTTCGGACCCCCCTTGTTGGAGCGTGAAAGCCCTCAGCTTAGCGCTCTAGCTTTGGGATTAGTTTGTAGCTTCGAGCGAGAGAATAGACCTTTTATTGATAACATTTGAGTGACTTGAGTAGCGTGCGAGGCATAGAAAGCTTTGCAGGGGACTTGTGTACGGTTTGAGTGATTGGTTGACTGTGCTCTACCCTGAGAATAAGAGATATTGTGTCATTGCGGACACGCTCTTGAGTTTTGAGGGTTTCTTGTGACGTGCAGTGCTACAGGCGGCAGAGGTTCAAACCCTTTGGTCTGATTAGTGTTCGTACAGAGGCCTTCTGTTAACACGCGGCACTACAGGCAGCACAGGTTCAAACCCTGTGGTCTGATTAGTGTGCGCTTGAGGGTTCTCATTTCCGCAAGCAGCAGAGGTTCAAACCCTTTGGCTTGTCAGACGGGGTTTATTTGGTTATTGTTTCTCTGGGCTGGCACAGGTTCAAACCCTGTGGGTCTACGATCGGTTTGGAAGCTTGGGTGCGTGGGTTCAAATCCTGTGGCTTGAGTGGACATTTTGTGAAGGGTTTCTGCTTAGAGCGCAAGCTTTGAGTCATGTTTAGGGTGTGTTTAAGTTCTTTGTGGTCACCTGTGCATGTTGCGCGAGGCTTATTGAGGGTTTTGTTGGTGTGTGGCGACGTGTTGTGTATTGTAGTACACCTTGCCTTGAGGCCCGGTGACATTGGTCGCCCCTCTTGTTATAAAAGCCTTTGGACTTAGAGAGATCTAGATACCCTATGAGCGCTATTGCTATACATGTGTATCGTATATTCTGAGAGTTTAGTTGTATTGCTTCAATCTGCTTCTATCGCATAATATCCCCCCAAGAACTTTGAGGGTTTGTGTGTGTAGTGTTGGGTGTGGGTGTGATCAGTGTCTTCGACACTGTTGCATTTCTAGCCTGCACACACAGAGTCTCTTCAATGGATACAGTTCTCAGTTAGCCAAACCCATGTCCGTATGCATGGGGAGCGAGAAGCAGCCTATTTCCATGACACTGGGCACAGAGATGGCAGGGTCAGTCACGTTCTTGCATGATGTATTCACTCCACAGCTGATGGTTACTTCACTGGCATAGCCCACGATCTGAAAGACGCACAGCCCATACATGGCGGGGCTTTCTTAATGTCAACAAGTTCCAAGATGGCATCCAAGGTTACAATAAACATGTTGATGACTTGAAGATGGACTTCTTTGTATGTGTACTTTTCACTTTGTGCAGGTGATGATCTGACCCCTTTGCATGCTGTAGACCTGTTTAATGGGTAACAGCATGTTGGCACTCATTGAGATCCACTGCATCCTTGCCGAGATGCGAGACATGAAAGAAACAGCATCGAAAGAAGAATCAGTGGATTCTGTATCTAGGTATCCCCACTTGGACTTACAGAAAGGACAGCATGTGATACATAGTAACAACCAACCATCTCTATCACTTACTCACGAAACTTGTATCTGTAACTGTGTAAGACCCAAACTTCCCAACAATGAGTAAGCAATGGCTGTATCGATTTTGTACAGTCACCGTTGAGTCTCATGATGTTAAGATGTCCTTGACTTGGATTATAGCGCTTAGCGAGAAGGAATGTGTTTTGGTATGAATAAATGTTAGCTCAAAGCTAGGGAATATACAGCTTTGAGTACACTACTTATATACTAAAGTGAGGGTCCTAATAATAAGTACACCGTGTTAGAAAGTGACAAACAAAGTACATGATGACCAAGTATGACTGTGTTGTGATGTGAAGACTCCATGGAGTCATGGATCCTAAAGATAAGATATGATAAGCACTGAAGATAAGATAAGATAAGAGGTGCTTAGGTAAAGAAAATGAATAAATCGTAACATTACCCCCTTATTAAGGCAGGCGTCCTGACTGCTGTTATGGTATCTCCACTGGTTCCCAAGGCAATTTTGTGTCCATTGAAGGGTCATCGTGCCCCCCTAGCCAGTCCCAGTTTGCTTCCTCCTGGATATACCATACTTTCTTTCCTGTGAACCAGTCCATGTAGGATTGCCATTGCCAGTTGTCTCCTTTGTGGTTGACCATATTTACATGTTCGGCGAGGTATTCGTCGATGAGTTCCTCAGTGTCCATGTTGTTTTCCCATACCCAACTGTTTGATTCTGGTCCATAGCCTTTCCATTTGATGAAGTAATCTGTGACCCAGTGCCATGGTTCTCCAGTTTTTCCTCTGACCTTGCATTCTCTACTGTCGAGGACTTTCTCAACTTCGTAGTGTTCTACACTGTCAATAAGATCTGGTGGGGGTGGAGGTGGTTGTTCTTGGTTAGGGAATGCTGGTGGCATGTATGGTATAAGGAACGACTTGTTGAATGTTGGATAAATACGCCAATTCATTGGGAGTTTCAGGGTGTACGCTGATGCTCCTTTCTTTGCGACGATGGGGAATGGGCCCGTTCGTTTGTCTGCGAGTGTCTTCTTTGGCCGTGGGAGGTTAAGGTTGGTTGTGTCGAGCCATACCTTGTCTCCTACTTGATACTCGACTGCAGGTCGCTTCTTTTTGTTGTATTGGGCTTTCATCTGGTCAGCAGCTTTTTCCAGAGCTTGTTTGGCTTCAGCATGTATCTTTTGCATCTGCAAGACAAAAGTGGTCGAGGCAGGGGTGCAGAAAGGTGTCTGGGGTTTGGCTCCTGGGAGGACATTGGCGTTATAGCCATAGTTGACCTCGAAGGGGCTTTTACCAGTGGTGGAGTGTGTACGGTTGTTATGAGCGAAGGCAGCTAGGGATAACCATTCCACCCAGTTGTCTTGGAGATGGTTGACAAAGATTTGAAGGTGTTTTTCAACCTCCTGATTGACTCTCTCTGTCTGACCATCTGTCTGGGGATGGTGGACGGTGGATGTGTTTGCCTTGATTTGTAACAAGTCATAGAGGTCTTTCATGAACTTGGAAACAAACATGGTGCCTCGGTCGCTGATGACGACTTGTGGCATCCCATGTTTGGCGTATACTTCGTCTCATAGGATCTTGGCCCACCCTTCCTATGACATCTCTGTGGTGCATGCAATTGGTATGATCTCCTTTGAGAAGTGGTCGATGATCATTAAGATTGCATTGTACCCCTTGCACATTGGTAGACCAGTGACCATGTTGATGGAGATATGGGTCCAAGGTTGGGAGGGAATAGCATTGGGATGAAGTGGTGCCACTTTTGCTTGAGTGCTCGACTTGGTTCGTTGGCACGTCTCGCAAGCGCAGACATAGGCCTCTATGTCTTTCTTCATCTTAGGCCACCAATATTCTTGTAAGATGAGTTCTTTGGTCTTTTCAATGCCAGGGTGTCCCGCCGTGATATGGTTGTGAGATGCTGTGATAATTTCCCCTCATAACACATGATCTTGGGGAACATAGATATGGTTATCATAATAGATTAAACCGTCATCTAGTTTCATTCCTTGGTCATGGTTGAGAGATGCAGAGATGTTCTTGTCCCATCAGTGGTGGTCAAGCATGGCTTGTTTGATTTTGGTATGAACTTCTTCTATTGTCAGCATGACCATTGCCCAGAAGTGTTCGGGTTTGAGGACGATAACTTCATCATTGTCCTCCTTTCCTTGCTCGTGATCCGCTCTTCGACTAAGTAGGTCGGCTTTCTTGTTTGCTACTCCTAGCTTGTGGTGAAGAGAGAAGTGATACTCAGCTAGTTCTGTTACCCATTGCGCTTGTCGTCAGTTGAGCTTTTGGGGCTTTTGGAAATACTGGGGATTCTGATGATCTGTCCAGATTTCGAAGTCCTGAGCTGCTCCCATTAGGTAGTGCCTCCATTCGTCGAGGGCTAGCATGATCGCGAGTAGTTTCTTGTTGTAAATTTCGTAATTTCATTCTGTAACTGTGAGGGATTTGGATAGGAAGGTGACTGGGCACCATTTTCTGTCCTGTTCCTGCAACAATACAGCACCTATTGCTCCTTCACTGGCATCCACCTCGACTTGGAACTTGCTCTCTTCTGTAGGTATTGCTAGTACCACTTCTTCTGCCAGCAGTCTCTTCAACTCTTTGAACGTGTTCTGTTGCGCTGTCCCCCATTTCCATGGATCATTTCCTGTTAACTGTGTCATGGGTTTAACGACTTTGCTGTATCCTCTGATGAAGCGCCTGTAGAAATTTGTGAAGCCTAGAAATGACTGTAACTGCTGTTTCTTGGCTGGCATGGGCCATTCTATTATTCCTGTGATCTTGACTGGGTCCATGCAGATGCTCCCTTCGCTGATGATGACTCCAAGGTATTCTGTTTCCAAGGTCTTGAACTTGCATTTCTCCACTTTAAGGAATAGCTTGTTCTTCCGTAGGACTTTCAGAACCTCATGTGTAATGCGGCAATGTTCTTCCTTGGTCTTGGACATGATTAGGATATCATCAAGGTAGACTGTGATGGTGCCTGATGCAATGAGATCTTTGAAAATGTCGTTCATCATCCATTGGAAGGTGGCGGGGGAGTTGGTGAGCCCAAAGAATATAACCATGGGTTCGAACAACCCCCGATTAGTTCTGAATGCTGCTTTCCACTCATCGCCAGTCTTGATGTGTACATTGTTGTATCCCCATTGAATGTCGAGTTTGGAAAAGTACTTGGTGCCCTGTAGTTTGTCCATGAGCTCCGAGATGAGAGGAAGTGGATATCGGTTCTTGATTGTCATCTTGTTAAGCTTGTGATAGTCCTGTACTGGTCGTAGCTTGCCATCTTTCTTTTTGATGAAGAAGAAGGGTGAAGCCATGGGCGACTTGGAGGGTCATATTTGTCTGCTTGAGAGGTTCTCGTCTAGAAACTTGTTGAGTTCTGCTTGCTCATTACAATTGAGGGGATAGACCTTGCAGTCTAGATTGGTGTTTGCATTGGGAGTAAGCTCAATTGCATGGTCCCACATCTTTGGTTCAGGAAGTTCATCGAAATTATCTTTGTCGAATAGATCAATGAAGTCTCTGCACCAGTCCGGGACCATCTCCTTGAATGTCTTGCTCTTCTTGTCTGCATTGGCTTTAGTGGCAAGGTCATTGGCATGACGAGCGCGTATGAGAATGGCCTGCGTGAAGTCTACTGCAAGAATGGTCTCTCCTTCCTCCAGCTCCTCGTCCCATTTGTTGCCGGGATCTGTGTCGGGTAGTACAAATGGAGTTTTACGACATTGGCATTGTGCAAACGTTAATCCTCCTGTCTTCCAATTGATGATCGGATTGTTTCTGGATAACCAATCGTGGCTGAGGAAGATCTGCTTGTCACCGAGTTCCATAATGGCTAGATCTATTTGTTCCGCATGATCTCTGATTGTAAAGCAGATCTCAGCATATTGCGTTGATGAACCTATAGACTCCTGCAGGCAGAAAACACAAGACCTGTAACGGCGAGTGTAACCAAGCACAGAATCTGAAGGCAGGTTCTAGCAAGTCTAGTCTTGCACCTCCGTGCGATGACTGTAGCTTCCTGGTGGTGTAGCAAAGTATTGCTACACTTTGTTATGATTCTCTGAAGGCTGTCCAGAGGCTCAAGGTATGTACGCAAACTTTCCTGGAAGGAAAAGATGCGTAAACGTGGATGTATGCTGAGCAGGGGTGACCTAGATGCGGCACGAACTATGTAGTGTCAAAACCCTAGCTGCGGATTCGGTTGGTGAATTCTATGTGAGTTAACAAAACTAGTGCTCTAGATGTGAGCAAGGTTTTTGTCCAAGATAAAGTATGCGCAAGCAAGATATAGCTCTAAATGATCCTAATATCAAACAAGTCAGTACTGATCTTGAGTTGAATTAAAAGGGCAATGGTAGCCAACTTTCTCTTCTATGAGAAAGGCAGCTAAAGCCCCAAGGTGTCTAACTCTATAAGAGTTAAGTGGTGTTGTTTCCTAAGTTCGGAAATGGTAGTACTGGGTTGTTAGTGGCTAAAGGGCTTCAATCCTAGCTTCGGATTGCTCTTTAAAGCGCACAGGTATGCAAGCGAACTTAAAACGTCGAGAATGCTTCGCAAGGGTGACCAGTAAAGGTTTCCTAGCAAAGTTTTTGGAGAAGAGGTAAGCACGCAAAGTTATAGCTAACTTTTATTAGCAAAGGGAAAGTTTGCTAATTGTTATTTCTCTAATGAACAGTAGAGAAGCAATAACTTCGGGTGTGTGTATCGGATCTGGGAGATGTGTAAGGTAGTGTACTTGTGGGCAAGTAACTCCCTGGGGTTTCGTCTCCTTCTCCTACTCTCATAATTTTAGTTAGCTACTTTTATACTACTTTGAGAATTACTTGTATGTAAGCTACATTTGTCCTTGCCCTGTTAATTCGCAACACAAGCAAACTATTTACTGTGCAATAGAGTATTCTTGTCCTTTCTTTACTAATGCTGAGTTGAGATCTGTTAGCAGCTGTGCAACTTTAAGAACTACGCAACTGTGCATGGCTGTGCATAACTGTGCATGTAGCTTCAGTTACTGTGCAATGCTGCTGCAATGCGAACTTTCTGTGCATTTACTAAGCCATGAACTGCGCAAAGTAAACAGCCTTGGTAAGGCTTTGACTGCTGCTGACTGTAGCGAATTATTAAGTTCGCTAACTTGTCATTAGAGTTGCGTAATAGGATTCAGGATCAAAGTGCCTGACAATCATGGCCGTGCTTTGATATGGAAGTTCGGAAGAGGCAGAATGTCACTAGATTATCATAGATCCATGAATTTATGAGCGTACAGAGCCTGGAGGCTCATCAGCATGATTGATCCTCCTTGGTTTCGGGATCCATCTGCATTATAGACTGGGATTGGTGCGGCAGTGGCATGAGTCGGGATGTTGTGTTCCTTGATGAATGATTGATTGATGGCACTACTGGTGCACCCGCTGTCTACTAAAGTGGTAGTTAAGATCTGGGTTTGGTTTCCTAGTGGCTCAATTTTGATGTTGATGACTAGGTCCTTCCCCTTGCTGCTTAGTGCGCTGATGTACCGCTTTGGTTGTCACAGTTCTTCGAGCCACCAAAGTGCATTGGTTCGTTCTGCCCTCTGCATGCCTTCAAGCATTTCATCGACAACCTCCTCCATGCGTGCCTTGTGAATCCAATTCTTTAGGATTGCCTTCACTTCTGACTCTGTCTTCGCCTCCCTGATTCCGCGCAGAGTCCATTCAGCTCCAAATGGTTTAAGCCATTCATGCGGGACCTTCTCAGCCTTCGTGTCGACCCATGAGGGCTTGACTACCATTGGCAAGGTCACCGCGATTTCTATAATGGGTGTTAAGTTAGCCTTCATGTTCATCATGAAGCTGGTGTCATCGTCTTAGTCAGGTACTTCATACATACGTACCTTAGGCATTGCTTGCCCTGTTCAGGCCCCCTTGTTCCTGGTGTTAGGGGTCTCTTGCATGGGGTCGGTTAAGTACTTGGTTTTCTGGTCATCCTGGGTTGGTTCTAAAGCCCCTTGTCATTCAAGGGATTTAGACTTTGGCAACCATATGGTAATCTCTTTTACCAGAGGAGGTTTCGCCAGAGCTATTCCCTCGTAACTCCCTGCGAGGCAGGGACTCCATAGAGCCACTTGGTCAGGGGGGGCAAGACACTCCAAAGGAGCTGCTTGTTCCCCTGCCCCATCCGGTCATGCATTCATCACTGCGGCAGTTCCCAATGGGAAGTGCCTCAACTGGTGCAACACCGTTAAGATGGGTGTCACTATGGTAGGTGACTCATCATTCGCTGCTTTTGCCTGTAATAGGTTACTTGCCAAATGTTTAGCTGGTAGTTTAACAACTATCACAGCATCCTGTACTGGTGGTTGATTCTTGCTTAGTTTCTGGTCTGATTGCGAAGTTGTGGGTATATTTGAATGCATGGTGGATACTACAGATATATAAGTACATTTATCGGGCGTGACATGCATACCAGCTGAAACTAAGTCCTTTGCCAAGTAAGTTGAATCATTTACTTCTCGGTGTCCTCTTTTACTTCCTCGATTGGCTCAACCATTGGATGGTGGTCCCAATAAGTATTGAACTGAGGCAGTGCCTCTTCTCTGTTTTTTGGCTGGTCGGGGCAGTCGCACTTGAAGTGCCCAGTCTTTCCGCATTGGAAGCACTTTGCTGTTGCCATTGTTGCACTGATGTCCATTGGCATGCCGTGTCCCCCAAATGTCATTCCTGAGGCTGTCTTCTTGTCTGGCGTGCTTGTCGATGCTTGACTACCCTTCTGGGGCATAGTCTCCTGTGCCTTGGAGTCAGGTCGCTTGACCGTCATGCCTTCCGTTTGTTTGAGGCACCAATTGTAGTCCATATGGAGTAAGCGAGCCTTCCACCCTTCATAGGTGGTTGGTACCTCTCCATTGGCTGAGTATATGGTGTTTTTACTCGTTTCGTGGGCGGCTTTCTTGATTTGGGCGAGCATGACTTGCTCATTGTCGCATACTCTGGCATAATGGGTGAGTTCCTCGAACTCCTAGAAGAACTTGTCACCTTCTTTGAAGTTGACCTGTCTGAGCTTCTCCCACTGAGTGCGCTTGATCTACTCATCAGTATCCTTCCAGAACCTCTTCTTGAGCTCTGTTTTGAAGTCCTCGTAGGAGGGATACATCTGTTCCCCATCGGTGGTCCTTCCTATGAGCCTAGCACACAGTTCCCACCACCTCTTGGTGTCATCAGCGAGTCGTGAGACACAGAAGATTACTTTATGGGGGGGGGTACCGGAAATATCGGTTGAATAGTTCAAAGTGCAGTTTGCACTTCAGGAAGAAGCGGGAAATGTCGTTAGAATCCCCTTTGAAGTCGTCGACTTCTTCCAAGATTTTTGGTTTGAAGTCGTCGTACGGGGTGACATTCCCATCAGTGAGAACCCAGGGAATTGGAGGAGTGGGTGCCTTTGGTGGATTGGGATGGTGCGGGAGTGCCCATTGAACTGGGGGAGCTGGAGGTTGCGGTGGTTGAGCAGGTTGTCCGCCACCACCTCCTGCTGGATCTGCCCTGGCAAATGGTATGTAGCCACATGGATACATTCCTGGTGGTTCCTGTCTCCTGATGTAGGAGAAGGGGCTGACTGGAGCTTGGGGAGGGGCCACTGGTGGTTCATCTGGCATTGGTTCCTGAATTTCTTGTTCTGCTGTGATCCTTTCATACGGAGTGAGTGTCTGCATTAAGGTGTCTGGGTGTAGTTCATTGAACAGGAGGCGAGCGTTTCACTCTGCCTCATACTGAAGGATTTTGTCAGCTGCCAGGAGTCCTTGCTGTTTCTTCATAAAATAGTTGTTGCCAGCTTGGGTTACTCCCCAAGTTGGCATGAAAGGTAATTTGTAAGCAAAGTAACTATATATATCTTGGTACTCTGCCTGGGTTAGTACTCTCAGGGGTGCAATCGGCATATCATTGAATCTGGTCTGTTCATAGATTAAAAGGGTGCTGCGAATATGGCTATAGGGATTAAGGGGGGGAGTTATGGCCCATTGACTAGCGGGACAACTCAGGACTCTCCTCACAGATTCCATTGATGGAGAATGTTATGGGGAAGGGTGTTGGAGGACGTGGGGGAGGGGGCTCATACGTGGTATCCGAGGTGCTTGTCTCACTGGGGAAACGTCCATGTTGCAGCTCAGGGGGCGCGAGTCCCTCTGGTGGGGGCTGTGGTCGCTCTGTGAATCGTCTGGTGAGTCGCTCCCATGCGGTAGCTTGTGGGGGACAGTGCGGGGAACGTCGTGGTAGATGCTGCTCCATGACATTCTGCCAGTAGGCATGCCTGAGCAGGTAGAGATGTGCGGTTGAGGAGCTGGCGATGGGTTCCTTAACTTCTCATATAAGCTTGGGTGCAGCTGGTATGGACTAGTCCCATGATGCAGCATGTCTGTAACCTGATGGGGGTGGGGTTCGGTGTCTGGGTGAGCCATGATCGGAGGGGAAGTAGGCACTGTAGGGGATGTCAATATTGTCCCAGAACTCGTTGATCTCAGCTGGGGGTGATGGAACATAGTTGTTGTTGTTCCAAGGATTGTGACTGGTGGTAGGGGTGACGGGTCGAATGTCATGGCCCACATCAAATCCTCTGGTGTGAGCTGTGAAACGGGCATACTCGCTGGGCAAGAGAGATTGAGGGGCATATGAGACATCTGGGGTAGGACTGGGAGAGTTGGTGGGGGAGAGGATGATGATAGGTGTGCACCTTCGGGGAGGGGTAGGAGGCCTTCTCTCTGGGATGATGGGAGAAGCCAACTGAACAGTGATCTCCTCTTCCTGCTCTCCAAGGAGGTTGTTGATTGGGATCAGTCAGCATGGTATGGGTGCAATGACTCCGGGTGATTGCTGCTGGAGTGGGATGCCATCGGTGGATTCTGTGGGATTGGTAGTGACTGTGGGGGCAGTGTGGGGTACCTCTATCCATCATAGTGGTCTGTAGCGAAACCTGATTGCGAGGATAAGGGCAATGGAGAGAAGAGTGGCGCTGGGTATCCCTAATGAGATGGCGATAATTCGAGCATTGTCATTCTCCATGGGGTGCTCTGGTAAGAGTGCGGTAAGAAAAGCTTTGAGCTAAATGTAAGACCCGAACTTCCCAACAATGAGTAAGCAACGGCTGTATCAATTTCATACAGTCACCATTGAGTCTCGTGATGTTAAGATGTCCTTGACTTGGATTATAGCGCTTAGCAAGAAGGAATGTGTTTTGGTATGAATAAACATTAGCTCAAAGCTAGGGAATATACAGCTTTGAGTACACTACTTATATACTAAAGTGAGGGTTCTAATAATAAGTACACCGTGTTAGAAAGTGATAAACAAAGTACACGATGACCGAGTATGACTGTGTTGCGATATGAAGACTCCATGGAGTCATGGATCCTAAAGATAAGATATGATAAGCGCCAAAGATAAGATAAGATAAGAGGTGCTTAGGTAAAGAAAATGAATAAATCGTAACAAACTGTTACAAGTGAACCAATCATCCACAAATAATTATGAGTCATAGACCTCAGCTCCAGAGCGTTCAGTGACAAATGGGGATAGTTTAGGACTCCTTGGAAAGTAAACAATACCTTCATGGCTGACTTTGGTCACCGCATAGGAAATATTTCTCTCCACATTTTGGTTCTATCGAAGGGCATATTCACTACTGTACTATTTTGACCTTAAGTTCACATAACATGTCACAGAGGCCTGTGAAACGAAGATATGCATACCTCATAGCATGTCACAGCTTACAGTAAAGAGTCGCAAGAAATTTCTAAATTAATGCCATTTTTGAGCAAGGAATAACAAAATACACATGTCCTGAGTGTCTATGTGCGTTCCCAGATGTTTCCGTCATACCAGCAATTTGGTTTTATGATGCAGCCTTGACGACTCCACTCTGGCAGCTCAAAGATGGATTCCGCTGCAAGGCTAGCAAACTCTCTGGTAAGAGAAAGTCGTGTCTGTGTCTGCAAGATCTTTTGTATATGCAAGGAGGGTTACCACCCGCTCTGAAGGGATCTGATAGAATCCGCTCTGTCTGTGGATACGATAGAAAGAAGTAGTCCAAGCATCTGCTTAGGATGCTGAACTGAGGGCGGTTGTGTGAAGGTAGCGAGAGAGAGGAGAATTCCTTGCAATCCGCTCACAATGCTAGGCTCAGAGGTGGCTAGATATGCTTAGGAGAGTAGCAGAATTTATTCCTTTAGTGTGCTATGAGCAAGTGAGATTAACTAACTTTCTAAGTACATTGTATGCACTTATATAGTAGCAGATCCGAGCCAGCTCCCAGCTCCCACGCCTGCCTGCTCCAATATTCCTGAATATATCCTTTAAAGGCAATATCCGACATGAGCTGACACGCTGAAATCTGCTAGTGAACTACTTCAAAACCATCGAGCGGATTCTACGACACCTTCTGCATCCGGTTTGGTTTGAGAATAGCTATATATGGCTATCCGCCATCAGCCCATTTGCCCGCTTCTCAAGGGTAAACCTTCTGCCATTTGCTGGCATGAATGCTTCAGGTTGATAGCTGTCAGCTCCTGGAGCCTAAGCTAGTCAAATACCTGTGAAACAGGGTGGTTTCATGGCGGATAGCATATGGCCAGGTGGATAGCACAATGCTTGGTGGATGTGTAGCGGATGGGTGGCTGCCCAAGTGGATTCTGCAGGAATTCCATCTTTGAGCAGTAGAGATGCTGAGACTGGGGGAGCAGCAAGTGAAAGTGGTTGTAGCAATAGCACCTTGTTGCTGTGTCAAGGTGAAAACCAAAATTTGGTGCACACACAGATGTGGTGCAGCACACCGCGTTACCTGCAAGAGTCAAGTCTTCATCCACCCAAACAATCCAGCAATCCACACCATCATCACTGGATGGTAAAAAGCTGCAATCATGAAGGATTGAACTCACAGCCTAGGTGTTCAGTCACAGAAGAAAACCACAAGGCCAAAACAGTAATGAAGATGATACAATATGAAGATGAACATACCCTGTCACAGCCATCTGTGAACATCTGCTCGGCTGAAGATGTTGCATAACATGTCACAAGCTATGAATGTAAGGTTGAAATAGTACAGTACTTTGACATCCTGACTTGATTTGCTGGTGTCAGTCAAGGAGTGAATAAATATTGTAAGAGGGTGTGATGAGTAATGTGCCTGAGTCTGCTATTAAGCCAGAATTAAAATTGAGATTTTCTGTCCATGTGAGGTATGGCTAAATATGCCCCGGAAAGAGATGTAAATTAACATAGCAAAGTTGAAACACCCTACTAACCGAAAGGGTGGAGACAACTCTCTCTCTCTCTGTGTCGACCCAGTTTACTGACAAACAATCGTACCAATGCTCAGAATGTAATTGTTAGCATCAGGCTCAAATTAATCACTGCCAGCGGAATAATCCTGTCTTATACCATGAAAACAGCAATTCATGGGAGCTTTGAAACAAAGTGTATTGAACTTTGGATGTAGATGTGAGAATGAATTCAGTCTATACTGGAACAGTGCAACTATTAATAGAAAGTCTGTGGCCAATCAATTGATCAGTTTGGGACACCAACAGTGATCAGATCAGAGTGAAAAAAAAAAGGCGGTGATTGCAACAGGCTTTTTTGGGATCCGGAAAACAAACTCCTCCGAGTCCTCAGAGTGACAAACAGCAGCCTGTGGCATCCCATTCATAAACAAGCAGTGCATCTGTGTGACTTTCAAATTACAGTCACCCACTGAATGAATCTATAGCAGAACGTGAGATGTGGCATGAAAAATCTGAAAGCGGAAATATTACCACAAAGTCCATCTTCAGATCATCTACATGCCTCCTGTAAGCCTGGATGGTGTCTCTGAAATCGTCAACGCAGAAGACACCCCTAAAGCTATGGGGTTTGAGCTTAATATCCTTCATATCTTGCACCATCCTTTGAAGATACCTATAACCAGACCATTGAGTAGCTGTTGAAGAGAGCAAATAGGAACAGCAGCTCATGTTTCCATCTCCCCGCAAATCTCGATATAACACGAAGTTCCTTCTTGCATATGAACAAGGTCATCAATGATGAGGATCATGTTGGCGATGCTCTCACAGAGCTCCTTGGCACTTTCCTTGTTCTTCACCTTTTGCTGTAGAATGCAGAATCAGTGACAACATCCATATGGCAAAGTATAGTAAGACAAACATCAAGGAGCTTGAAGACAAGTATGGCAACCTTGGCCACACTTTCGAGGTATGGAACACTGTTGCCTGCAGCTTTGGCAAGACATGCAACTTGGAGACAGGCATTGAGGGTGGGCATGGTGGGTGGTGGTAAAAGAGAAGCATGCTGTAGAGAGCGATGCAGGAGCCAGTGTCAAACTCGCAGTGTGATGGCACCAAGGAACGATGCTGTAGAATCTGATAAGATAACCGAAGAGTGAATAATTACAGATACTGACTGAGAGCAATATCCTACAACAAGCAGATAGAAACTTGGAGACATCCGAAAGTTGAATGGCCATTTACTATGCCTAGAGCTATAATTGCTTTGTGCTTCCTCAAGGCCATCATCATACTGTTGGAAGGGCTTGATACCAAAGATGGTACCGACTGCAATTGTAAATAGCATATGTCTGGAAACAGAGACAGTTGGGAGAAATCCAAGGAGAAGATCAGGGCAAGACTTACTTGATGTCATCTAAAGTGTCATAGAATGGTAATGTTCAGCACCCCCACAATGTACCAGCTACTCTTATTTCATACATTAGCCAGACCTCAATCGGTGAACAGTATTCCAGGCAGTATATCGTGCTTGACTTATCCATGTGCATATCATCCATGTGGATATTTGGATTCACCCGGCTGGATTACAAATCTCACTCAACCTAATGTCCATTGAATGATGCCGGATGCCAGTGGAAGCACACAGACTAAACAAGATTTGAAGGGTGCAGGCATCTGCCATGTCTAGTATGTGGCTGGTGATTCGAACAGCAGTGTCTACTGGGAGTAGTGGGAATGTATAACCTTGAGGGCTAGCTCTCAATGTCAATGGGAAGAAGATATAAAACTGCAAAGTACACATGAATTCAAGCCTGCACTCAGCCTCCTGTTATGCAAAGAAGTCAACAATATGATAATTTAGCAGAGACTGGTGAACGCATGTTTGATCTTTGAATTTGGTTTCTCAAGCTGATCATAAACCAAGTCCACTCACACCGCTTGTGTCTACCGCCTGGCTCAGATTGCAATTCTATAAAGGAATTCGCAGGGAACACAGTGGCCTTTGGACCAAGATGCCGCTCTTGCAGTTTCGTCTTGATGGTAGTTATAGCATGGAAGCTACAAGGTAGATAGACCATGGGTGCACAACAGGGTGCTGGTGGAATAGTCAGATTATCAACAGAGGGAGGAGGAGGTGCCGAAAGTTCCCATGCCATGGATGTGTTTCTTCGTTGGGTCGGACCAGCTGTTGTTCCTGTTCTCAACAAGTTTGGTCCGACAGTCCCGCTCTCTGCTTTTCCGATCCTTGGCACGTTTTTATTCTTGTTAATGTTATCGTATATTTAGGATTTCTTGCCAAAATACCACCCAGGCTGTGGGCTCACTTCCAGAGTCTCACCAAGACCATGTAACTCCCATATGCAGGTGTAACTAGAGGTCTAATATTTCTGCAATTATTCATACAGTGATGAGCCTCCAGGCTCTGTATGCTCAGAATTTGTGGATTTTCCCTGCTAATTAATGTTGCCATCCCTTCAACGGCCTTTCAGTAAACCAATAATTCCACACACAGCAATACCACTTTCACCCTATGGCAATCACTCCTCATGCACTTTGTTATCCATCCCATCTTGCTATGCATCATAATTGCTGTATTTCATCATGGCAAGGCACTGTTGATCAACCATCATCCTAATATGGAGTTGTCGCATCACTCAGAAGCAACTAGTTGACGCACCCATCTATCACTTAATGAAATGACGTGATTGATGTGAGTACCCTCCCAGCTATGATAATTGCAGCTATGGCAACTACAGACCGTGTTTATTAAGGCTGTTACAATGCCAAGGCCTCGAGAAAATGTACCCCCACGCATACTCCTCAGCATGACGACTATTGCCCAGAAATCCGCAGCTAAACAGCACTTGTTGATCTGCTCGTCACTCAATAAGACCATACAGCTTCAGTCCGAACATGGCAACATCAATGACTTGCTGTTACTTTTGAAGGCAAAAGGACCATATGTTCACTACGATTTTACCAAGCTATGGCCTTACAGCCTTACTAAGTCGCTCATATTTACACTATTTATAAATTCGTACTTGTAGTATAAAAACTAGCTAGAAAAACATAGCTAGTCAGTTTATCACCAGTTTATCACCAGTCTATCGCAGTCTATCTCAGTGCACCATATCAATTATCACCAGTAAACTATGTCTATTCACCGTTCTACAGCAATATACTGTTTACCCCAGCATAATCTCGATTGCACGTCAACTCTTAAACTCACCAGAGTTATTCCACGGTTCTTAACTGTGAAGAGTTCTTCCACACTCACTCTTCACTCTTAACACTATTGGTACATGATCATATTGTGCCAATATGTGATTGCCGCACCATACCTCGTCTCTGTTATCTTTTACTAGGCCGTCACCGTTTCACTTTCGTACCATTGGAGTTTTTACCCTTTCACCTTCACCACCGTTATTGTCACCCACTTGGGTCGTCTCCGAGTAGACTTAGGATCAGTATTAGCAAGTTTTCATATTGCATCAGTATAGGACAGTCCCTTGAGTGGACTTGAAGGTTATTTTTGACACAGGATAGATCATTTTCAGTACAAGACCAGTTTCGACATCGACTTCAGCACCAGCACTGTATAGAACCAGTATCCTCACCAGTTTTTGTAGTACAACATTTTCTCTCGACATTCCACCCTCCGCACCTTGTTCAATGTTTTCTCTCGCCCCACCTCGTCTCTACTCATGATTTCTCATCGTCCCGTTCACTCATAGACCATTGCTGACCGTTTAGTCTATCTCCCATTGTTCACCCCACATAGATTGCCGTCTAGTGATGTTTTCTAGTCTCATCTCGCATTTTCTCATACAGATTCGTGGTATTCACATCATACCTGCTTCCATTCTCTCTCACTTCGAGAGATCCCTACGGCTTATAGCCTTAGCATCTAGTACTCGACTACCAAGCAGTACTACTTTGCAGACTTAAAGTCGCAGTGTATTCTTGCATATAGAGGAATTGTTCTACTGCATGGAGGTGCCCTGAACCACTCGCACACACGATCGCCTTGATTGCCGTGCTACTACATTAATTAACCAAGCTCATTCTGAGTTGGTGTTGCCATTGCCATGGAAGTCTTAGGCTCATCATTTCTGGAGCCCACCGTGAGGGGATCAGTTCACATCCCAGATCAATTCTTTGATCGCATTTATATATGCCTATCACCTTTTAATTTGCCCTTCATAGCGAGCTTATACTTGCTGCGAACCTGAATTCTTCACCATTTCACAAAAATTTGAACATAAAACACCTTATGTCCCCGTTCAGGGCAGAGGCCTTCGAAATACCTCTGCGTGTCTTCAATTACAAGAATCTACAGCCCATTTAGCATCGTCGGAAGCGTCATCTTCGATGCTCACTACAGAAACCCCGTTACCAGACTCCCCTCATAGTCCCATTCCTGGGTCTTTTGTTGAATCTCCCACATCCCCATTTCCCAAAGAATTAGACATCTCTGAAAGAGAGAATTTATCGTTTTCTGGACCAGAAGATGACAAAGAAACTGAAGTTACCACAGAACTCTTTGGTTCAAACTACAGAACTGCCCCTGGCACCCCTTATTCCGGACAAGCTTTTGGAGGCTACCACATAGAATCCACCTCGTTCACCGATTACCGACAAGAAGAATCCATCAAATCTAGCGACGAATTAGTACCAGATTCCACTACCACCATAAACTTTGATATCAAGGACGAGTCCTTCGAACAAAGTCTCACTTTTGATCCACCGGCAGAGGCTTCCACCTCTTATTTTCCCATTTTCCCCATCTTACCACCAGTCAATCTGAATCAACAACCAGCCCCCGTAGCGCAACCCGGTGCACAACCACCCATACAGCCCCCAGTACAACCTCCAGTTCAGCAGCCAGTACAACAACCAGCAGCCATGGCAGCAGCATCTATGCCTTTCCGAAAGGAGAAGAGCGCGCCAAATATCATTGACGAAATTAGTCCTGGATGCGAATTGACGTGTTATATCAGTGATATCGAAGGCCTCTTCACCCATCATAGCATAAATGCAGAAGCCGATAAAAAGAAGTGGTTTATCTACTATCCTGGTCTTGTCATCTCCGAATTTTGGGAGAGCCTGCCCGAGTATAGCGATGCCGGCAAAACCTATGAAAATTTCAAGGATGCTGTAGTCGCTCAGTATCCTGACACTAGCACCACTCAAAAATATGAGAGACACGACCTCGAGCACATTATTGGAAAATACATGTGAGAAGTTGATAATCTCGCAGACCTAGGAGCGTTTTATCGAGAATTCTACCCCAAAGTAAAGCATTTGGTCACGAATAATCGTTTGTCGAACCATGAGACCGGCAATATGTTCAGCAAAGGCTTTCCTAACCACGTTTGGGACGCCATTGCCTGTCGACTCCAGATCAAATTACCAGACCATCATCCAGCAGACCCTTACGACCTCAGCGATATTTACGCAGCTGCTCAGTTCATTTTACAAGGCACGAATAAAGGAGAAAGCACTCTTAGCAGTATGCCTACTCAGAGTTTTCGTGATGCTGGTCCAGCCAGACCTTCCGAGATGCCGTATCCCGGTCCAGTTTCGCAACCTCAGCCAATCATTCGTGTCAAAGAAGAACCTGTGGAACCCCAAGTAAAGATGGAGCATATTAATCAGCTCATTAAACTTGGCGAGACGTTATTGCAGTTAAACTCAAATGATCGATTCCAGAAAGCTCAGCAATGATCGTTTTCATCCAGCCCGCAGCAGCAGAGCAGTTATGCTAATACAGCAACTGGCCAAAATTGCAGTTTCTGTGGCGAAATTGGTCATTTTATTCGAGAATGTCTCAAAGTCGAAGAGATGATTAAAGAAGGGAAGTGCAGGTGCAATATAGATGGGAAGATCGTCCTGTCTACTGGTGCTTGGGTCCCTAGAGGTCTCCAAGGCACTTGGCTTAAAGATCGTATCGAGGAATGGCACCATCAGAATCCAGGCCAGATCAGCATCGTCAATCAGCTGATGAATGCCATTGTTGAGCCAGTTCTGCATCTCAGCTGGCAATGTTCTTTGCCAGTTAACGCAGACGCTCAGTCACTTAGCGCACCCATTTCTGGGATTGATGCGCGTCAATGCCTTGAGGCGCTCATTGCCAAATCCGAAGCTATTGGAAAAGAGATCCAGGGCATCAAACAGTTCATGCATGTTGCCGAAGAAGACTCTTCTAGTCCAAATACTGCAGACACTACGGATACTATGATTCGCCAGGTTGTAGTCGAGGTTCCCCACCTTAAATGCGGACCAACCAAGAAGGCAGCTCCCACAGCAAAAATGAAGGCCGCTGTTCTGCAAGAACCTACTAAGGCAGTGGGTCGACAAACTCGTACTAGTTGGAAGGCCGCTGAAGAAGCAGTGCTTGATGACGAGCAGGAGGTTGCCATACCTAAGATTCGCGATCACTTCGATCAAGATCTTACCCCAGATTATGATGGCATGCCCGACTTAGTCGAATATTCAGACAACAAAGATGATATTGCTGTACCTGCTCAGACCAAGCAAGATGATGAAATTGCCGCAGCTATCATAGAGTCTTATTCTCCACGTCAATTCGAGAAAGCTAAGACAGTAGTCCACGGCAATGATCAGGATATTTGTTCCAAGTTTCCATCTTATGCGCCACCTGCTACTCCGCGACAAGATTCATCCAAGACTGTCACGGCAGTACCCGAGCATGCACCAGTCAAGGAGCATGTAGCTCAGCTCATCCCCGAAGATATTCATCCATTTGCCACAGCAAAGCCAGCCAATTACGCACCGCCAGCAGTTCGTAATGCGGGTGCAAAGCCAGATGTCCACAAGCGTCCCAAAGATAATGAACCTGCTTATAGGACACGGGCGCCGATAGAAGGTTCACATGTTGCACGAGAAGTCTATGAGCATGCGCTTGACTCCACAATCACATTGTCGCATCAAGAGTTATATTCTTTATCACCAGCAATCAGGGAAATGATTAAGGAGGATAACACGAAGTGCAAAGTGCCAAATACTGTGGAACAGTTCCAGAAGGAGGTAGCTTTACTGTTTACCGGACCTGAAACTGTAGAGATCACAGTAAAAGTGCCAGAAGACCACGAAAATAGCAAAACTTCCACTCTTTTATACAGCATGCCGGATAATTTCGTGCAGACTTTCGAGCAGACCAGTAATGCGCAGAAGGAACTGCCGGCAGGATCGTCAGTTGTCCCAGACCCATATGAAGCTCGCATCAAGAAAGGGGAGAAGATCGGACCCTTGAAATGCGCAGCAGATTCTATTTCATTAAGATCCATCATCCCAGTGGTGGATCATCAGCTCAAAGTTGAGTGCATCATTGATCCCGGATCACAAGTGATCTCCATGTCAGAAGCTGTGTGCTTGCGCTTGGGGTTGATCTATGATCCTACAGTTATATTGGAAATGCAGTCGGCCAATGGAACTACGAATTATTCCTTGGGTCTAGCACAAAATGTTGCATTTTTGTTTGGAGATATCACACTATACTTGCAAGTGCACATCATTCGGCAATCTGCCTACGATATCTTACTCGGCAGACCCTTCGACACATTAACTCAGAGTATTGTTCGCAATTATTTGGACGAAAACCAGACCATTACCATCCATGATCCGAATACCGGCAAGACCGCCACCATCCTGACGATTCCTTGTGGTCGTCCCCGCATCCTTAACCACGTCCCATTTTCCTGGGAAAATTGACTAGAAGAACCCAACGATGATATAGAGGAGATCGCCCTTGTCATTGAATTAGACGCGAATCAAGAACCTAAAATTATTGCCTACACGATGTCCACTTCCGAATTTGACTCAGAAAAAGCTTCAACCCAATATTTATCAGCTTGTGACCCTAATAAATTCCCTATCCAACCCACTACGTTTACACAATCACTATGGTCGACCGAAACCATGTACAGTTCCACCCCATATGCCAAATTCTCTTTACCAACAGATCACAAACAATTGTTACCGTTATATTCTATTCCTACTTAGATTCCTCAAGATTTCTCAGATTTCAGTTCTGTTTCCCAGCCCCGAGATTACATGTATCATCTATACGGTTCTAATATTATTGGAGATCAATCCTACAAGCCATGGTTCTCTAAGAAAGTTTTGGTTTTCACAGGCAAGAAGTACAAGCCGGTAGCTTTGAAAACGAAGCCCATACTTGCAACCTTGCCTGATAAATTCTGTATCGTTCGCAATATTCAAGGAGATCCATTAGCCAAAATACCTACATTATCTCCAACCCCACCACCTTTCATTCCCACCAAACGTTATACCGAAGAATGCAAGGAGTACATCAACTCCATCCATAACAATGGTTTCCTTTGGCCAGAAGAAATGAAGCTCATGCATCACTTCATAATGGTTCAGAAGAAAGCATTCGCTTGGGAGGATTCAGAACGAGGCAGTTTTTGTAAATATTTCTTCCCTCCCATTGATATCCCAGTCATCGAACACACCCCTTGGGTTCTATGAAATATTCCTATACCTCCAGGCATTTACACAGAAGTTTGCCATATGATCAAAACAAAGATTGACGCAGGCGTTTATGAACCTTCCAACTCTTCCTACCACTCAAGATGGTTTACGGTTTTAAAGAAAGATGGCAAAAGTCTTCACATAGTTCACAGTTTAGAACCGTTGAACGAAGTTACAATTGCTCATTTGGGATTACCACCGGCAACAGACCCTCTCGCAGAACATTTTGCAGGTTGTGCATGCGGCGCTACTCTAGACTTATTCGTTGGATACAATGAACGTCTATTGGCAGAGTCGTCTCGCAACCTTACCACCTTCCAAACTCC
Organism: Armillaria gallica; assembly: GCA_037576215.1. Taxonomy (NCBI): domain Eukaryota; kingdom Fungi; phylum Basidiomycota; class Agaricomycetes; order Agaricales; family Physalacriaceae; genus Armillaria; species Armillaria gallica. The sequence continues at coordinate 273,494 of JBANDB010000016.1, read as the reverse complement.
TTATGGAGCACTATGACTCGTTACCTTACCCATGGGTTGGACCAATTCCATCCCAATATTCCATGACGATGTTACCTTCATTCTACAACCCAAAATCCCAGAGTTCACCATTCCTTACATTGATGACGTCCCAGTTCGAGGACCAGAAACTCGATATGAAATCATAGGAGGCTACAAAACCATTCCTCTCAATACCGGCATTCGATGTTTTGTCTGGGAACATTTCCAAAACCTAAACAGAATTGTCCAATGCATGAAATATTGTGGAGGCATGTTTTCAGGCAAGAAAGCCTACCTTTGCTGCGCCGAAATTACCATGTTAGGACATAGATGCACGTATGCTGGCCGACTACCTCTCGAAAGTATTGTCTTGTCAATACTCCAATGGGGACCTTGTATTGACGTCTCTGATGCGCATGCCTTCATTGGTACCGTCGGAGTCCTACGAATATTCATTGATAATTTTGCAACCTGAGCTCTACCCATTACCAAGTTATTCAGAAAAGATGTTCCTTTTAAATTCGAATCAGCAGAGATTGCTGCACAAGAAGATCTTAAAGATGCAGTCAGAGTCAGCCCAGCATTAAGGCCGCTCAGTTACACATCAACAGGAGCTGTTATACTTGCCATTGATACAGGACCTGCTGCAGTTGGATATTATCTAGCACAGTGCGACCCCGTCAATCCAAAGATTCAATATTTCACTAGGTTCGGTTCAATCACTCTTAACGAATGCGAGTGCAGATATTCTCAAGCCAAGAAAGAGATATTTGGATTATACTGCGCCTTAGGAGATTGCAAAATTTATCTTATCGGTCTTCCAACGTTTATTGTTGAAGTAGACGCGAGTGCTATCAAGGGAATGCTCAAGAACCCTGATATCACACCCTGAGCAGCAGTTAACTGATGGATTATCGGCATTCTATCTTTTCATTTCGTTCTAGTCCATGTACCAGGCTCTAAGCATGGTCCAGATGGATTATCACGATGCCCACCCCAACTAGGAGACCCTCCTCCACCCGAAGATGGCATGGAAGACTTCTTACACACTCATTACAGGCTTATGCATTTTATTAATTCAACTTCACCTCCGGTTAATTCGCCAATCAAGTTAATTCAAGTTCTACAACAAGAAGTTGCCATAGATTCCACGAAAATCATTCCTTACTCAGAAGTTCCTCGTACCGCAAAGCAACAACGTTTAGATGAATGGCTAACGCACCTATTGCCATGGCATCTATACCTCAAGAGACCTGCAGGATTTGACAATACTGCATACGCGAAATTCATGAAATATGCCGTTCATTTCTTCGAGAGACAAGGAAAGCTATGGCGCAAAAACGTAGATGGGAGACATCAGCTCGTCTTGTCCCCTGAACGTCGCATTCAAGTGATGATGTCTTGTCACGATGACGTTGCTCACAAGGGCTTCTATGCGATGCACATGCTAATCAAGGAACGTTATTGGTGGCCGGATATGAAGTATGATATTTCCTGGTTCGTAAGGACATGTCATCTATGCCAAATCCGTCAAACCCGACAAATCTATATTCCGCCTACCATCATGCTTCCCACTCCTTTGTTTTCCAAGATGTATATGGACACCATGATCATGCCAGTTTCAGGACAATACCGTTACATCGTCCAAGGCAGATGTTCGCTCAGTCATTATCCAGAATTTCGCTGCTTGTGCAAAGAAACAGCACGAACTTTAGGAGAATGGATTCGAGAATATCTTATGCCGTTGGGGATCCTTAGTCGAGATCGTTACCGACAACAGATCCGCCTTTGTTGCTGCAATCAATTATTTGAGCAAGAAGTACCATATCAATCACATTCGTATCTCTGGTTATAACTCCAGAGCCAATGGAATTGCCGAAAGACCACACTTCGATGTCTGTCAAGGACTGTTTAAGGCGTCTGATGGTGATCAAAAGAAGTGGAGTCAAAATGCCTATTCCGTATTTTGGGCAGACCAAATAACGATCAGGAGACGCATGGGTTGTTCACCGTATTTTGCCGCAACCAGGATGGAGCCCCTTCTTCCAATGGACATAGTCGAATCTACATGGTTGATGCTGCCACCAGACAATATCATCAGTACCACGTCATTAATCGCACGCCGAGCCATTAGTCTTCAAAAATGTTCTCAAGATCTTGAGCACTTGAGGTCTAAAGTCTACAAAGCAAGAAGAAATGCAGCAGTTAAATTTGAGAAGGACCACGAATACTCTATCAGAGACTTCAACTTCCAGAAGGGAGATTTAGTTTTGATGTGCAACACACAGATAGAGAAGGCTCTAAATCGTAAAATGCGCGCCAGATATTTGGGCCCCTTAGTGATCTTGGGGAGGAATAAAGGTGGCACATATCTCCTTTGTGAATTAGATGGTTCAACCTTCGCAAGACCAGTTGCTGCATTTAGACTATTACCATACTTTGCCAGGAAGAAGATTGACGTACCGGATATCAATGCGATCATTGACATGCCACCTGTGCAGATCAATGATCTCTTCACATCATCAGATGATGGTATGCTTGACGACCTCCCAGATCTAGAAGGAGCACATAATGAAGCGGAACTTGCTTGATTTTCACTCGAGACATTGGCGAAAACCAAAAATCTTATATAAATAAGTGGGCTCCATTTTGGAACCCCTACACATTCATTCATAGCTAATTATTCTGACCGGTATATCCATACTGGTCCCCCAACACTCTTTCAAAATATACCCCTGCGAAATTGTCCGTACAAATTGAATACAACCACCTAGGCGACCACGGCAACTCTAGTAACAACCATGACAACTGGAGCCCACCTTGCTCTGCCAGTTTCCTCCATAGTTACCAGGGACACTGTCCTGGTACTCGACGGATGCCTGGGGAGGCGGAGTCCAGCTGCCTTTAGAAGGACAGTTAGCTTCACCACAATTGCCCCAACCACGGCAAGTACAAAGAGCTGGAACAGGGTCTGGAGTCTCCATGTTAGAATTGCAGTTATTATGGTCGCAACTCCACCCAGTACATTCCTTAATGTACTGGGCAGCCTCAGCTTTACCTTTACCCTTCCGATCATCCTTCTTGCCCTTGTTCTTCGAATGGTTCTTCTTACCGTGGCCACGACCCGAGCGCTGGTGCTTATTCCTCCACCAAGGAACATAGGTTTTGCGAGAAGACATAGCATGATTGTCAGTCCGCATCTTGGCCACAGTACTAGCCTCCGCTTCCTCTTGAGCATGCGTCTCATTGAGTTTAACCATAACAAGACGGTAATGTTGGACAAGGATGTGACAAAGCTTCAGGTTCAAATAGAGATTGTGGGTATTGGACTCCAATTGCTGGTAGTAAGCCTCCTTCGTATTCACCAAAGAAGCTATGGACTCGGGTCCATGAGGAGCAAACTGTTGGGAGTTCACTCCAACATAGGCCTTCACATTGTCGACAATCGATTCAGTATGAGGATCATTGCCAAGGATGCCCAAAATTTCTGTAAAACACATGGAATTAGTGACCGCAGACCAGGAAAAGCGGAAGAAAAGAACTTACTAGCTCCATAAGGATCGGTGTCGATGAGTTCATCAATAATGTCGAGGATATCTTGATCGTCCTCCGGATGGGGATCCTTGAATGGCATTAAAAGGATTTGCCAGTCAGGAAGGCCTCCGATGCAGTGGCGAGTCACGGATTTATGGCAAGCATGGCAGACCGAAGACAGCCCAGCAAAAGTGCACTTGGTGCCCTCAAGAATGCAAGGCCCGCAAGGACGAACAGCCTTAGATTCACGTCAATACAAAAGAAAACGTGGATTTAAAGAGAAAACGTACCTTGGCGGATCAAGCAGGACATCGATGAGCGGGATGACTAGGAGTGCCAGAGCAATAGGCGCAGAATGTGTTGCCGTACTGGAGGTCAGCCTTGTTGAAAGAGCAGCGATACAGATTGGTGATCTTCTCACCAATCTGAATGGTGTCCTTGAGGATACCTTCTTTTTTGGCAAATTGCTCAATGAAGGCACCAGAAGGAGCGACAACAAGAGATGGCATCTGGATCATACCAAGTCAAATTAACGTGATGCTATGGCTTTAATTGATTCAAAGCATGTACCACCCAATCTGCAGAAGAGACCGTAGAAGGAGACATGGCACGAGTTTCCCTAGCAGGAGTTTCCTCCTCCAATACCAAGTCAGCACCCTGAGAGGCAGAAGCAGACGTGGCGTCCGAAGACAAAGGCGTGATCTGAACTTCCTTGGAAGGAGCGATATTGGGAGTGAACGGAGCAGACAACATCTGGATATCATCGTCAATACGGTAACGCAAGGGAGGGAGAACCTCCAAAGCATCCAAGATTTGGTCGCCAGAGATGGAGTACCTTCCACCGACAGAAAACTTGAGACGGTCAGACTCGATCTTGAGCATAGTGTCCCAAGTCTCACGGAAGTTAAACTTAGAGACGCAGCCATCGACAACAGCTTTGAACGTCTTAAAGAATTCTTCCTTGAGAGCGGATGGATAGTACGCTTCGACCTGGCACTATTCAACGTCAATTAAAGCATGAAAACCCGCACAGGAGCATGGCAATTTACCTTGACGTGTGCTGCCTCGTCAAAGTAGGTGGTGAGCCTCAACAATTGTGCGTTGGGCTCGAGAGGGACTTGCAAGACGGCATCAGCATGCTTGACAAGGGAGATGAGAGACGGAATAGCTTGAGCAGCAGAAGTAGACATGGCGATTCAGTGAAATGCGATGATTCTGAGGACACAACGACGAGAAAACATTCCCTTTATATGAAAACTCAAAGAACAACTCACCTCATCGCATTTATGCAAAAATTCCTACCGGGCTTGGATCATACGCTCGATGGAACACAGCATGTAATCCAACCGCATGTTTGCAGCTTTCAAAACTCAGCGGCATTCACTTTCAAATTACAAGTCTTCGAACCTTGGTTTAAATCTTTTCAGCCTTGGCCGGCAAAGATTTAAAAAGTTTAGGGGGGAAAGACATGGTCCCCATGTTGTTCATAGGACGAAAACACGCATTCTTTTCAACACGACATTTTCACGCAAAAAGTAACGAAATCATGAAAGAAATGACCCTTCAATCTACAAAATACTCCATGAAAAACTATGAAAATATCACTTCTAAATGACAAAAATACCATGCTCCAATGTCAATTTGACTATACACAATGGAGATATCACCAAAATCATAATCCAGTAACGAAAACTCATGACCAGTAACACGAAACATGATGAATCCAAAGGCCAATGGCTCAGAGCCATGGCCATCCACATTCCTTACCATTTCAATTTCACGGCAATTCAGACTTGGAGAAATTATTTCAAGAAACAGCCCAAGGTGGATGATCACGTGAATCCTAGCATGTGAGCCCCAGCCGCTGAAATTTCTCTAAGTCCAAATTCACTGAAAATTCACTCAAAAATCCAATAAATCACACAAAAATTGCAAGAAAATACGATTTATTTATTTTGAACCCTCTTTGGGGTGGCATTCAACACTATGTTAAAATATTGCCTGAAGGCGCACGATACAAGTCTGTATATAAAACATTCAAAATATTTTGAGACATACTCCCAAGAGATAATGTCGACAGACGACCGAAGACCCCAATTCCCGTAAATCAATGTGACCGCTTCTTCGACTTGGATGGACCGGCGATGCCTTCAGCGACACCCTCTGGAGCCTCACCACCATCATTGTCATCCTCGCCATCTTCTCCAGCCTCCTCATCTTCAACAGGAGCCAGACAGCCACAAAGATGGAATAGTTGAGCACGAATACTGTCAGTGTGTGCAACAATGCTAAGGCCGGCCAGGTACTGCTGCGTGATCAAGGAAACAGCGGTATTGTTAGTCTCGATGGTGTTGAGAGCACTCTCAAAAGTGTTGACTGCGTCTACAAAAGAAGAAAAGTCAGCGCAACAAAATAAGAAAGGAAGGAGAATGTACCATAGCCCTTGGGACGATAATGCTCAACAGGATTCAGTGTGGCAACCCCGTTAACCTTGCAGGGGAGCTTGGAGTAGTGGCAACGCACGCATTTGACTATGTGCATGAGGAGTTTTCAGCACTGCGTTCCAAGGCATCAGCAATGGTCGCAGGCAGTGGCATACTGTCAAAGCCCAGTCAGGGAACCAGAACGATTAAACACAACAAAAAAGGACACTTACTTGCTCCCCAACGAAAGGCACGACTGCCTTACTCCAGTAACTCTTGTCCACCTCCATGAAGTTGCCAAAATCACTTTCAACAACGAGTACGCCGATAGTTTTGACTCCGTTCCTTACCGCCTTCGCCGAGGAAGGGACTTTTTCACCAAAACCTCCACCACTCACACACAAAGTAACGGGTGGCAGTTTGGAAGGCCCAGGGCCATGTTTACGAACGACTTTGGTAGCTACGGCAGCTAAGAAAAGGAACTAAGGAAGGATAATACAAATAGAAAAAGAGAACTTACGTTCGTCCTCGTCAACGACAATGGTCTCTTTTAACTTCAGCTTTTTGGGAGCTGGTTTGTCCTTCACTTGTGTGTCGTCGTCATCAGTCCTCGCATGTTTACGAGGCACCTTAGTCCCTGAAGCCAGGTCTTTACCCTTCAAGTTCTTCTTCTTCTTCTTCGCGTCATCAGACTTGGAACCGTGGACTGCTTGAAGATAGGCGGCAGTAGTATTGACAGGGGAAGTATGTGACCAGGCAGAACATCTGAGGTCAGGACTTTGTGAAGGGACGGTCGGCCTAGAAAGGAAGATAGTTGGATGAGATTTGAGGAGATCACCAGTGACTTCATCAAATACAAACTCAATTCGGGGTTTTCGAAGACGACGAGCCAGCGTAGGGATAGGACTCGAGTCCTCATCAGAAGTGGCCCCTTCCTCATCATCTACATCCATCGTAGTACCCATCACAATATTTCCATCCTCACCGTCAGTACCGGCAACTTCCTTGTTGGCATGCCCAGTCTCCACTAAGTCCTCTTGAATCTGCTCCAGTTCGTCATCTGTACCCAGCAGGAATAAGGACTCGCGACCATGAAGCACAGCAGAAGAAGTACCTTCGCCTTGCAGATTGGGATCAGGACCTCGAATGATGTTAGGACGAGCCACGGCTGAAAATTAACAAGTCAGTACAGTAATCAACCAGAAAGGACAGAAGTACCTACCATCAACGGCAAGTGCACGAGAAGGAGTTGGACTGGACGCCCCAGAATGAGTAGCATTGACCGATGACACAGTCTTGAGTTGCTGAGCTGGTCTGCTGTGCAAAGGAGAGGACCAATCCTTCTGAAAAACCTTGGTAAAGTCGGAAGGACTAAAAGAGGAAGAAAATTGTTAGCTGAAGAATTGACAGGTCACATTAACTCACCCGGAATTACTGACAGCCCTGGGCTTGTCAAAAGGCATCACCTTTCTTTGAGTCATGGAAGATGGGCCAGGCTGCTGAGTAGTCAACAGAGCCGTAAATTTAGGCAATGGAGGTTTGGAAATGTTGACGTGTGAAGAGCCTGAAGTTCGAACATTAGACGATGACGTATCAGCTGCAGGAGTAGCAGCTAAAAGATTGAGCCGAGGTACAGAGCCAGCAAGATTTGGAACACATTGCAGTACCACTCGTTGAGGAGTAACAGGCGTCGGTGTCTTCTCCTTCTGAGGAACAGGCGTTGTCGACTTCGGAGGCTGCAGTACGGGAGTCATAGTTTTCAAAGGTGCAGGCAAAGGAGCCGGTGTTACAGCCCGTGAATTAGTCGTTGCTGCAGTTTGACGCGTATGAGAAGGCAAGGCGGTTGCCTTGGAACGCTTAGACGTCGAACGACGAGCAGGCAATGGCACGACGTCAAGTTCATAATTGAGCTAAAAAGAGGACTGGTTAAGAAAGAAAAGGAAGCACTGAGTAGCACACGCACCACCCGTTTGACCAATTCATTAAACTCAGTATGCGCGAAAGCCACCAAATCCATGGAAAGGTCGGGCACTCACGTTATCAAACTGTACTCCAGTTTGTACCAAGCCTTGCTAGTGACTCCCACCAGTGACCAGTATTTCTTGCAAGTCATCAAGTGGCTAATGGCGTCGATAAGCCAAGTATCCATCTTTGCAGAATCCCAAGTTGGATTGGGAAAATCATCCAACAAATCTTCAATCGCAATGGCCGTGGCATTGTACATGTCTTGAGCTTGGGCCTTCGTGAGCTCAGCAGGGTCGGTAGGGTTGGCCATTGTTCAGAGACGACAAGTCAAACATTTGGAGGATAACCTCACCAGTGTTGAACACTGGTGAAGTGAGAGAAGAGCGAAGGAAACGGCACTAGAAACACCTTCAGTAAAACTGAAGGAGGTCGTCAGCACACATCAAAGTCAAAGGGATCCATCTGTGTAACAAACGGTGTCCAAGAAAAGGGGACTCACCTCCAAGTACAGGAGGAAGAGCATCTTTGTGGGAAAAGACAACAGACGCGTGAGCAAAAGAGAAAAGAGGACAATTGTGCAAGTAGAGGGGAATGAGAGGGCGAAGGCAAAAGTAAGAAAGGAAGAGAGATGAATGGAAAATTTCTCTAAGTCCAACTTGTCATGCGGCAACAGAAAGTTCTTCACTCTTTCACACATCACAGAAGATTCCGTCGTGAAACAAGAAGACATATGACGACTTCTGTGCCTGTGAACAGCAATTAACGGTGTCTATCTTTAGATCACCGATGCGTCTAAAGCAATTCAATCACCAATATCAGATAGATCATACAGCCACCACGTTATCTCCTGGCAACAGAGCCCAAAACCCTGACTTCTCATGGGAAAACGGTTACTCATGCATGGATCTTATGTTCCTGAGTAACATAATAAAAGTTTAGGGGGGATGATGAGCCTCCAGGCTCTGTATGCTCAGAATTTGCGGATTTTGCCTGCTAATTAACACTATTGTCCCTTCAACGGCCTTTCAGCAAACCAATGATTGCATGCACATTGATACCACTTTCATCCTACAGCAACCACTCCTTACGCACTTTGTTATCCATCCCATCTTGCCACGCATCATAATTGCCGTACTTCATCATGGCAAGGCACCTTTGATCAACAATCATCCCAATATGGAATTGATGCATCACTCAGAAGCACTCAGTTGACGTGCTCATTGATCACTTAATGAAAATGACATGATTGGCACGAGTACCCTCCCAGCTACGGCAATTGCAGCTACGGCAACTACAGACTGTGTTTACTAAGGCTGTTACTCCGCCAAGGCCTCAAGAAAACGTTGCCCCATGTGTATTCCTCAGTACGACGACTATCACTCAGTAATCCGCAGCTAAACAGCACCTAACGATCTGTGCATCGCTCAAGCAAAACCATACGGTTCGCATCCATACACGGCAACGTCGACAAGTTGCTGTTACTTTAGAAGACCAAGGACCATATGTTACCTACGATTTTTACAAATCCAAGGCTTTACGGCCTTACTAAGTCTCGCATATATACTCTATTTATAAATTCGTACTTGTAGTATAAAAACTAGTTAGAAAACGTAGTTCAAGAGCAGTTCATCTCCAGTTGACCCCAGACTACATCAATTATCGTCATGCTCTAGTCTACCACCAGTAAACAACGTTTATTCACCGTTCTACGGCAATATACCATTTGCACCAGCATATTCTTGATCGCACGTCGACTCTTGAGCTCACCAGAGTTATCTCACGGTTTTAACTGTGAAGAGTCCTTCACTATGCGCTCTTCACTCTTAACACTATTGGTGCACGCTCATACTGTGCCAATACGTGATCGCCACGCTATACCTTGCCCCCATTATCTTTTATAGGCCGTCATCGTTTCACTTTCGCACCATTGGAGTTTTTACAGTTTCACTTTCGCCATCATTATCGTTGCCCACTTGGGTAGTCTCAGAGCAGACTTAGGATCAGTTTCAGCCAGTTTTCGTATAGTATCAGTCCCCCGAGTGGACTTGAAGGTTAGTTTGACATAGGATAGGATCGTTTCAGTACCAGACAAGTTTCGACATCGACTCAGCACCCTTGCATCGTATAGGACCAGTATTGCCACCAGTTTTCGTAGTTCCACGTTTTATCTCACCAGCCCACCCTCAGCACCTCGTTCCACGTTTATTTCGCCACTCGCAGTCCCCACGCCGTTTTCTCATTGCCTCGCTTGCCCATAGACTATTGCTGACCATTTAGTCTATTCTCCATCGTTCACCTCGCTCCGATTAATGTCGAGCAACATTTTCTAGTCTCGCAGCACGTTTTCTCATACAGATTTGTGGTATTCACGTCATACCCGTTTTCGTTCCCTCCCACTTCGAGAGAACCCTACCGGCTTGAAGCCATAGCATTTAGTACTCGACTACCAAGCAGTACTACTTCACAGACGTAAAGTCGCAGTGTATTCTTGCGTATAGAGGAATTGTTCTACTGCACGGAGGTGCCCCGAACCACTCGCACACACGATCACCTTGATTGCCATGCTACTACGTTAATTAACCAAGCTCATTCCGAGTTGGTGTTGCCGTTGCCACGGAAGTCTTAGGCTCATCATTGCCTTGATTGCTGTGCTACTACATTAACTTGTCCAATCTCATTCTGAGTTGGTGTTGCCATTGCCACGGAAGTCTAGGCTCATCAACGGCACTCTCTGCAGTCATCAGACAAATCATTGCATGCAGATGTGATCAACCGGGAAAAGAGTTGCGTTCCAAATTGGGACTAATTTGCAAAACAATGCTTCTTTTTTCCCCTCCATCGTCGACATTCTTGCCCTCCTACGATCTTACTTTGGTGCTCTTCCAAGCTCCCTTTTTGAGGTGGCATTTCCTTTGTGTAGCTTATTAGCCCAATGCCATGGTTCTCTGACAGCATCAAGTATGTTTTTGTGTTCATTTCAAGTTTGCTTCATTATACTGATCTTACAAGCAGTCTTATATAAGGACCGCCCATCATACTTGGAAACATTGCTTCAGATGAAACACACTGCATGGACCATGGGAAGGTGGATGTATGCAGCAAGCTGGCTTGTCCCTCATTTCCATGGTGTCTCAGTATGATGTATCTGTGCCACATTCACCCTAAATAGTCCACATTGGTCTCCTAGTGTGGCAAGGAAGGATTAGTAATGACAGAGGAATGATTTCTGTAATTGAGGTGAGGTGGAAGCATACCATGTGGTGTTGTGTTGTGCAAGCTTTTCTATAGACATTCCTTCATTTTGACAGCTGACCTGCTCTATTCTCTCTCCCAGATGTTACTCCAACACATCCATTCTTCCTGCTGATCTTAATCTTAATCTGACACCAGAAAAATCCCAACGCTATCAGACCAATGTGAAGCCTGCAAGGATATACATCGCAGGCACAGAGCAATCATTGTAGATGAAGATGGCACAATGTGTGTTTCACCTGTGATGCAAAGAACATCTGTCATTGGGCAATGTTAGTTGCTGGTGAGTTGAATGAAAAGCACTCTATCTTCCATGCTAATGATTCCCTTCCTTTATGTAGTGTGTCATGGTGTTGACATGGATGCATGTCGCCACCGAGACTCTTCCCAATGAATAGGCCACTACGTCTCTTGCTGGAGATTTCTTCAACATCCTGTGGCCTGGCTGCTTATGACAGTGGTACAAGTTATAGTTAGGCATTCCGACTCAAGAGGTTGGCATATGGAACACAGAAAGGCTTGAGTGAGGCTCTGGAAGCTGCATATATTGGGGAAATGGAGGCTGGGGGGATTTTCATACCAGTTCAAATCGTACATTTCTTCTTTTGATTTGGAGATCTCAAACTAATGGATGCGCTCGTATACCCAGGACCATTTCCAAAAAACAATGCAACTACTGTGGACAATGATTGGAATATCAGTCCAACGTCTACTAGGGCAATGAGTTATCCCTGCTGACAAGGCTCACTGCACTCAACAGCAGTAACAATACCTTCCTCGACCAACCTCATGCTACATTGCCGGTCATGTCGGCATCAGTCATGTTGCAGCAATGTTCTGCAATCTATGCTCATTGTGTCAGGGAGCTTAGGTCAGGCAGTATCTCTCCACTAGATCGTACACTGAAATGCTTCTGTCATTGTCTTTCTCAGTGATAGAAATGGTCGATGGTCTATGGCAGTGATGGTGGTCTTCTGAGTGCAGGCCATGTAGGATGTGTTTTACTCAAGCCAATGACCAGGCGAATTCAGTGTCAGCTATGTTTGAAAATGCTCTGGAGTGCGATTGGATGATGAAGAGTTGTATGACCCAGAAACAGAATGGAGGTGTCTTCTGTGTGGTATGTTTTCATCCCCAAGGCTTGGACGTGAACCTAACCCTACATTTCCTAAGGTTACAGACCAGCAAGCTTTTTCTGGTTCACTTCGGAGATCACCACTGATTCCTTTCTTTTGTCAAACAGAAGGGTTTTTAGGGATGTTGAGGCATATCTAGAGGTAGCCATTTGTCTGACTTGTTTCAACACTGCTGATATGCACTGGAAGCATTAGCTCCAGAGTTTGAAGTTACCTATTGAATTCCTGACAGTTTCTCAGAAACAGAGCAGATGCGAGATAGCACAGAACCCTGTATCGGTCAATGTTTCTATGTATTACTTCCTGACCATAAGACATGTCTTCATCTTCATGTTGGCTAGTCACCATTGTAGAGCCACTCCCCAATATTGCATACCCAGATGATCAGTGAGAAGTGCATTGCTGTGGCCTGGCACATGTAGAATCTTCTGTATCAAGCAATATTGGTAACCCACCCATTGGTAGCCCATCATTCAAACAACTATCGACCAAGGGAGCAATAGCAAGATGGGTATATCTTGTTCAGGCATTACTTGTAACAATGAGAACCTGTTCTCGTCAGACAGAAAAAAGTTGAGTTGCTGGGGGAAATCATTATGGCAATGATACATTCTGAATTCTCTTATGCAACTCCTATGCAAGAGTACCACAAGATGCCTTCCTGTTGGTTTTGATTGAAGGGACTTTAGCGGCTCCATATCTCACTGCTCTTGTCACAATCAGGATTCCTCGTTCGTCCTGTCCCAGTCCAAGTGTACTTTTCTGTTGTCGATGATTATGATTTACCAAACAATGAATGATACAATTGTCATTTGGACAAAGGAGGGAGGAGGAAAATTGAATGAATGAGTTTTGGGGGGTGCGCTTTCTTTTTTAAAGAACATGACAGTTGAGTACATGAACTTTCAGCTGTTAACCTGTGCTTTCTGTTCTGCCAAGCCTGTATCATGTCGATTATGCTCCGCTTTCATTATCACTGACTTCACATACATATAACATCAGTCTCCAGATGCCTACAACACACCATTTCTTTTTCGTAATGAGTGAACAGACAAGTGGTGCAGATGGACAAAACAGAGAATAAATGGACTAGCTCCCAATTATGCATCCGAAGTTGGCATCATATATGCTGTACTTCCATAGAAAAAGTGCTGATCTGGCAAAGTGGTCTAGTCATTGAGGCATCCAGGCCCTACTATCTACATTTTTTCTCTGATGCTGGGTAGGCCACATGGGTGCATCTGATATATGTTTGTCTTGATTCTTTTCTCTTGATTATCATGGACTCTTTCTCTTGAAGATGAATGTCTGTGGCTCTGAGTCTTCCCTTGACTGACTACATGTTGACAGGAAGTGGAACCTGTGTGTTACTGCACACTGATGAGGACACATCATCCCAATGGAACAGCACAAGCATCATCACACATATGATGGTACACGACTAGATCATCTCAAGGTAGCGGCAGCATGCTGGGCTGTTAGAGAAGTGCAATGATGTCTGATAACTGGTGCATATACCCAACGATACGACGATTTGAATGGTCACAACTCCCTATACAAACCTTGAACATATTCAGAATCGTTCTTTCAGGACAGCATGCACTGCATAGGCCAGGATGTTTGTCTCTGGATTGATAACTATATTATACCTCTTCTCGCCCTACCTAGGATGCAGCTACTAGGTATCACCAAATAAATCCAGGATAGAAACTCTTTTTTGCATGGTCACTCAGATTCAGTGTTGAGCTTTGCCTTGACAGGACTCTGTCTTCATGTTTCATCTCACCATTGAAGCTGCTTGTAGATGTCTACACAATATTGTTGGCATGGCTCCTAGACAACAAGCTCAAACAAGGAGGATGACTGAGTTATCGACATAGACCAAGGGTGGTTCTTTAATTATAACACGGTGATAGGTAGGAACTTTGCGCCGTGCAAATCTAATATGTCACAGCATTAAGTGATGCACTCGTGCCACGACTCAGGGGGTTAAAAAAAAAATGCACTGATTGCAGCAGTTGTTTTTGGAATCCAGATTATGACATCTTCCTCTGAGTGATGCACTACAACCTGAGCCATCACATCCTTCAACAGGCAGTTCATCTGCATGACCCCCAAAAGGCAATCACCCATTATATGGATCTATAGCAGAGCAACATGAGCTACAGCATAAAAGAACTCAGCAGTGAAAGCATACCAAAAAGTCCATCTTCAGATCATTGACACACTTCCCATATGCCTGAATGGTATCTTGGTATTCATCAACACAGAAAATGCTTTGATGCCACTGTGCTTGCATTTGGTATCCTTCAAACCTTGAGCCATGCCTTGAAGATAACTGTTGTTGGACTGGGTTAGTAACTGTTGAGGAAGGACCACCAATGAAAACGGTGACCTACCCTTCCATTTCCCTGCAAATGCCTATGAAATATGGAGCTCCCCACTCTCCTTGCATACGAACAAGGGTATCGATGATGACAATCGTATTTGCGATGCTCTCACAGAGCTCCTTTGCATCCTCCTTGTTCTTTCCTTTTTGCTGTAGAATGCAGAGTAAGCGATGACATCCATATGATCAAGAATGATTAGACAAACCTTGAGTAGCTTGAAGATGACTATGGCGACCTTGGCCACATTCTCGAGGTACGGTATGCTGAAAGCTTTAGCAATCTCAGCAACTTTGAGAAAGACATTGAGTGCAGGCATGGTGGTTGGTGGTAAGAGAGACTTGTGCTGTAGAGGGTTGGTAGAGAGTGATGCAGAAGCGCACGCCAACTCACAGAATCGCAGCGCTGTGGCAGTATGAAGAGGTGCTGTAGAATCTGATAAGATAACCAAAGAACGGAATGATAACAAAACTTACCAAAAGAAATATCCCTTGCCAAGTGAACAGGAACTTGTAGTCATCTGCAAGACAAATGAGGATTTACCATGTCTGGAGGTATGGTCGCTTTGTACTTGCTCGAGGCCATCGCCATATTATTGGGAGGGTTGGGCACCCCAGATAGCATGAAGCCGCTCATGAACAGGGGACACCTGACGAAGGAGAACAAAAGAAAACAAGCCATGTTTAGTAAAAATTCAAAGATAAGAACAGTGCGAGACGCACTCAATGTATCCCTAAAGCATCATAAAATGGTATTGCAGCACCTCCACCTCATACCCACTACCATTCCTGGCTACTTTTATGCCCAACATTGATTAGCTAATGGTATAGGCAGTGTATCTCAGTCAACTTCTGAAGGTTGGTGTCTGGTCAAGAAGCGCAATCATCCCCACATCCATTGAACGATGCCGGATGCCGAAGGCCGTGCACAGACCAAACAAGGTTCAGAGGATACAGGCGTTGTTGAGCTTTGAAGATTTCTGGTACATGCCTAGGGCTTCTGACAGCAGCGTCCAATAAGAGTGACAAGATGAGCGTAGATGGGGCAAATGGGAAGAAGACACGAAACTGCAAAGTACGCATAGATTTGAGCGCAAGACCCATGCGCGCCTGTTGACAAAAATCAAATTATGATAAATCAACTGTGAGTAGTCTATGCATGGATGGTAAAGCCACTCTGCTCGGACTCAGCTTGGGTCCACCACCTAGCTCAGATTGCAAATCCATCAAGGAATCAGAGGGGATGCAGTGACTAGCTCTCACTCTGGCAGTTTCATCTTGGTGGTAGTTTTATTGTGGTGGCTGGACCACAGATGCATGACAGGGTGTTGGTGAAATAGTCACTGGAGGAGGAAGTGGTTTTAGTGACAGGGTAACATCTGAATGTTCCCATGCCATCAGTACGATTCTTCGTTGGACCGGACAGACTGCTCTTTCTAGCTCAATTCTCGACCCCAGGATGGTCTGACTCTCTTTCAACAATTATTTTTCTGAATGATATTTTCCGACCCCTGGTGCATTATTATTCTCATGGATGTGCCCTTCCCTTATAACTGACTCTATACATCATGGTCAACAATAAAGAGAGATATTCCCTGCTGCGGCAAGCACTGATATTATGTTGGTCCTCCATTTCAATTTGCTGGCTCTGTCTTTTCACTCAGCTTGCCCTTTGAACTTCGATCACATTGATCTGCTTGTCCTTATACTTTGGCATTCATGTATTTATCAGAAACTGTCTCATCAGATGATTGGCATTTAGCATTATGACCCATATTTGTTGGTGGGTCAGTCAAGTTATTGTTACTATGTTTGTCTTTGTACAAGATGAAAAACTTCCAGTCAGATATTCACTATGCAAGCTGAGCGCTGGGTCCTTGTATGCTCCCTTCTAAATGTCTTGTTCAACAGATCCCAAGACACTGAAAGTCATGGCTTGTCTAGTTATGCTCTCTCCTTACACCAATAAGCCTTAGCTCACTTTTTGTGTCCTGTTTTTCCTGGTTAGTGTCCATCATGATCGCAATTTTCTATTATCTTATCTTAGTCTACAGCACCTCTTTCTGATCTCATAGTGTTTTGAACTTTATGTGCTTGTGACTTGTCTGCATTGCCCACTACAGCACACATCTTACCACCTACCACTATGCCTTCCCTCAACACCTGTCTCCAAGTCGCCAACCTTGCCAAAGCCTCTGGCATTCCATATATCGAAAAGCTCACCAAGGTCACTGTGGCCGTAATGGAGCTCCTAGAGGTTCATACACTAGTACTTTGACTACTGTTTTGAATTTTGACTCTTCCATCTGTATAGCAAAGGGGAAAGAACAAGAAGGACATCAAAATTTTATGCGAGAGCATCATGAACATGGTTGTTGTTATAAACACCATGGTTACTATGCATGAAGAAGCGGGAGCAGCATGCTTCAAGGATGTCTGTGCAGAGATGGAAGAGTGAGTCATAATACTCTATCTCTTGTTCCCAGCTAACAATAGACCTATAGGTATCTGACAAGCTTAGCCCAAGACTTGAAGGGCAAAATTGAATGTAAGCATACCAACATCAAGGGCTTCTTTAAAACAAAAGATCTCCAAGAGGCCATTCAGGATTATAGAATCTATGTCAACAATCTGAAGACAGACTTTTTGGTACTCTTTCGCATTCAATTCTGTGTAGAACATATTCTGACAATGGTATTCCATAGATTCATTGTATATCGATGCTTGTTATTCAGCACATGCATCGGGATCCCACCCTTCTTTTGGCTGAGATCCAGAACAAAGAAGACACAGCACAGAATGGAGAATTTATAATATGCATTGCCACTAAGCATGTGGTTTTTTATTTATTTATTTACATGAGGCTGTACAATACTGCAATTGTCACTGAAGGCGATGTAAAACACATGTAGCTATGTGTTATGCTGTATAGAACCTGTTGCCTTTCATGCTGAAGTTGTACCTTTATTCATCCTCTTTATCATAGAATATTATTACTCCAGTTATCATCATCATATCAAGACATTCGGGACATAAAAACTCTTGTGCAATCCACAAAGCTGACCCCAACACTGCAAATAATGTGCCAATCATGAAAATAGAATGATCATTCTGGAATCCAGATGCTTAGCAGAGAGTTGTTGTACTAGAGATAACATAGAATACATTTTTCATGCCATCAACTTAGAATCCATCTTCACAATGTCCAAAGGCAGTGTAATAGTATTACATGTAAGGCATTAGCCAAGCGCCAATCTACATCACCTTCAGATAATTATTAGTGCTTGCAAGTTGTGGCATTGATTTTGGTGTTGATCAAGCGTTGATGGTGAGTGGGCATTGTAATCCTACCTACCTACCTACTACAGCCCTTTCGTTAAACCTTCTCCAAGCCCATGTTGATTGGATAAAACAAAGAAAGATATTTGGCAAGTTATATTTTATGGATATCTTAGAGAGATGTAATCATATAAACTTAAGCTAATTATGAGAATCAAAGTGGAACAGTAGACGTCGGTTCCAGCTGTCCAGAAAATAGAGACCATCCATCACAATACATGACAAGGGAAAAATACAGTGTAAAAGCTGTAAGACTATAAATGCATGGTCGCCAAAGCTGTGATGAGCCATCTATACCCGCATTATGAAGCTCTGCCCTAGTACTGGAATTTCTCAGTCAAAGGATGCCAAAGAGTTCATAGGTCTGTCCACATCACATTGCATATCCTCACATACTTTTTGAAATCACCCATTCAGTGCTGTCATATTGATATTGAGCAGAAGCGTCTGAAGGCACAGCATTCCCACCCATCTGGATCAATATAGAAGAGAGTTCCGTCAGAACCCATGGCTTCTACAAGGTAGTCACTGAGCCAACATTAGTTTTTACAGACAGCTGAGTTCAATTTCAAAAACCGTCTACTCAGGACCATGTGCCAGTAACAACACCAACAACACCATACTTTAGACATGACGATGTCTCACTGAGCTAAAGCATCGCTAAAGAGGCCATATGGGAGTACTCCTGTTCTCCAGATTTGCAGCATCTAAACACAATTCATACAAGTAAGAGAGCATTTTGGGGTGGCATATGATGTACAATGTCTAGATGATCTGAGTTCATCCTTGGGATCCTGTTTCAGTATTTGTACTTTCTAGATCCTTGATTTGTAGAGCACATCAGAGTTCCTGATAAGTACTGGTGAGTCTGTTAGATACACGACAGCAATTCTAGTTGGAAACAAATGCTATCCTTGCAAGCCACAGACATTCTGTTGAGGATATCACAAAGCACAGGCATCGGTATTTACAAACAGCCAAAATGCTGTTATTCCTTAAGACGTATATTGCTATCTCTAGGTTCATGTCCCCACTTTGTAACCTCGTTATAGCTTGTATACTAATAATAAGCACCCAATGCCCTAGCCCCTTTGCAAAAATCTCTATTATAATAGCAATTTCAATCACAAAGCCATCCTATAACAATAGCTCCATAATTATAAGGCAATATTGCATTATCAGCAATTATCAGCAATACTAGCAATATTTTATATTTGGTTGCGATATAGATGGGGGGTCTAGATAAGACTTTTTTTAGAGTGGGGTGATGAGGAGATAGTCTATTATTAGTATCAATTGTGCATTTTTGCTATTTTTAGGGTTAGGGTCAGATTTGGAATGCTAGATCAATGTTTTTCAAAAATCTAGCCCATTCTTTATTAAGATAGACTATAATTAAATTCTAGGCCTCTTATAATAATCTATGATTAGATAGTATGGTAACCCCATCAACATTTGGCTGAAAAAGGCTGGATGGATCAAAAGAAAAAAAGATGCATTAAAATCTGCTTTTTCTCAAAAATCCCACTCATTTCTCAATGGATTGGCCTAATATTAAAGAGAGGACCTTGCCCAGTATTGTTCTTGATGTCTGTAAGGTTATTTCATCGAAATACGACCAGAAATAGATGGATGCGTCGAAATTGGTTTGGATGTAGTGGCAGTGCAGAATGCCATCAATAATATCAGTCTATTTTCGGACTAAATAGGGGTTTAGGCTTATTGGAGCATCCTCTGGGTGGTTTGTGGGCCAGGGGATGGTACTATTATATACCCAAATATAAATAACATAAAAGCGAACCATCTGGTGAAATATGGGGGCCCTGGGGAGTGGTTAAAAAGGCTAAAATAGTGAAACATAAAAATAGGCAGAAAATCTGCATTTGGGGTGGTTTCTGGATACTGGATGGGCCAGGGGATGGTACTAGTATATGCCTAAAGATAAATAACACAAAAGCAAAGCCTCTGATGAGGTATGGGAGCTCTGTGGAGTGGGTGAAAAGGGTAAAATAGTGAAAAATAGCGAAAATAAGCAGAAAATTCGCTTTTTATGGTGCTACGTGCATCGGATCGCTTCAGGGACTTCACCATTCGATTTCTAAATTATGAAAACCTTAAAATGCATCCTCATTAGTTATATATGAGTACCAGAACACTGTGAAAAATAGAGAATTGAGGTGTAAATACGCATTAATTTGTTTTCTAAGCTTCACATTGCTCAGGGAGTGGTACCATTCGATTCCTTGACCTTTAAAACCCCCAAACTACTCTAGGTTTCATTTGTGGGGTCTCAGTATTGATCATAATAATGATATAACAGTTTAGGTGGGGCACATATGAATACACATGTTTCTGAGCCTCGGAAAATTTCGGAGTTGATGTCAATGAATTTCTTGACCTTAGAAACCCCCAGAACACCCCAGAAGCACATTACAAACCTTTGAAATCCATGGTGAAAAGGGTGATAGTGAAAATCTCCGAAATGCCATATAGCTCGCTTTTCTGAGTGTTGGAGAAGGTAATTCTGGTATAGAATACACGATACATACTGTATAATAGTGTGTACAAAAGACTAGGATCATCCGAAATGTATTGGCAGAGATATAAGGTGATCTTTCTGAGAAAAAGGAGGAGCATCACCCTAATTTCGATGTTCTGATCATCCTATGGCCTGGAGACTATCAGATTCGGATTCCTGGACCCAAAAAATGGTAGGAATACCAATCATCCTTGCGGGTAATTTTCAATAGTGCAATATCTATGCACAAAGGATATCTTTTTGCATAACTCAGTGCACACTCATTACTTCGGAGTTTTGATACATAAACCCCAAGGATGATTGGTATTCCTACCATTTTTTGGGTCCAGGAATCCGAATCTGATAGTCTCCAGGCCATAGGATGATCAGAACATCGAAATTAGGGTGATGCTCCTTTTTTTTGTCAGAAAGATCATCTTATATCTCTGCCAATACATTTCGGATCATCCTAGTCTTTTGTACACACTATTATACAATATATATCGTGTATTCTATACCAGAATTACCTTCTCCAACACTCAGAAAAGCGAGCTATATGGCATTTCGGAGATTTTCACTATCACCCTTTTCACCATGGATTTCAAAGGTTTGTAATGTGCTTCTGGGGTGTTCTGGGGGTTTCTAAGGTCAAGAAATTCATTGACATCAACTCCGAAATTTTCCGAGGCTCAGAAACATGTGTATTCATATGTGCCCCACCTAAACTGTTATATCATTATTATGATCAATACTGAGACCCCACAAATGAAACCTAGAGTAGTTTGGGGGTTTTAAAGGTCAAGGAATCGAATGGTACCACTCCCTGAGCAATGTGAAGCTTAGAAAACAAATTAATGCGTATTTACACCTCAATTCTCTATTTTTCACAGTGTTCTGGTACTCATATATAACTAATGAGGATGCATTTTAAGGTTTTCATAATTTAGAAATCGAATGGTGAAGTCCCTGAAGCGATCCGATGCACGTAGCACCATAAAAAGCGAATTTTCTGCTTATTTTCGCTATTTTTCACTATTTTACCCTTTTCACCCACTCCACAGAGCTCCCATACCTCATCAGAGGCTTTGCTTTTGTGTTATTTATCTTTAGGCATATACTAGTACCATCCCCTGGCCCATCCAGTATCCAGAAACCACCCCAAATGCAGATTTTCTGCCTATTTTTGCTATGTTTCACTATTTTAGCCTTTTTAACCACTCCCCAGGGCCCCCATATTTCACCAGATGGTTCGCTTTTATGTTATTTATATTTGGGTATATAATAGTACCATCCCCTGGCCCACAAACCACCCAGAGGATGCTCCAATAAGCCTAAACCCCTATTTAGTCCGAAAATAGACTGATATTATTGATGGCATTCTGCACTGCCACTACATCCAAACCAATTTCGACGCATCCATCTATTTCTGGTCGTATTTCGATGAAATAACCTTACAGACATCAAGAACAATACTGGGCAAGGTCCTCTTTTTAATATTAGGCCAATCCATTGAGAAATGAGCGGGAATTTTGAGAAAAAGCAGATTTTAATGCATTTTTTTTTTTTTTGATCCATCTAGCCTTTTTTGGCTGAATGTTGATGGGATCACCATACTATCTAATCATAGATTATTATAAGAGGCCTAGAATTTAATTATAGTCTATCTTAATAAAGAATGGGCTAGATTTTTGAAAAACATTGATCTAGCATTCCAAATCTGACCCTAACCCTAAAAATAGCAAAAATGCACAATTGATACTAATAATAGACTATCTCCTCATCACCCCACTCTAAAAAAAGTCTTATCTAGACCCCCCATCTATATCGCAACCAAATATAAAATATTGCTAGTATTGCTGATAATTGCTGATAATGCAATATTGCCTTATAATTATGGAGCTATTGTTATAGGATGGCTTTGTGATTGAAATTGCTATTATAATAGAGATTTTTGCAAAGGAGCTAAGGCATTGAGTGTAATAAGGTCATACTTGTTCTCCAAAACTTACAATAAATTTCGTTCCTACATGGCAGGCAGTTTATTGACCGAAATTAACATTTAAAATATAATAGACACTATTGACAGTGTCTGTCAAACGTGTGTTCAGAGGCATTGTAATGAAACATTGCTCACTTTGACATAATCATACACATATTGTAAGGCAGCAGCAACAAAGGAAAGACATCGTGCTGGTGTTTGTCAGAACTGTGTTCACTTCTTTAGTGTGCCTGCTATGAGTATACTATACAAGAGTACCATTAGCAAAACCCAAGCAATAAAAGAATAGCCCTAACCTCATTTGTCTTCATACTATATAAGGTAATGCATCTTGATACTTCAACCTCTCCAGCACCACCAACCTATTGTACTAACCCTCCACATTTTGATATACCAGTCTCTGTCTCCGGTCGTTCTCTTATCTCCCATACACATGACTGATGGTCTTGCATCTATTTCCAAGAGCATCTGCCACACCAGTGCTGTCCATACAGACCCATCAATCAAGTTATACTATCTGTTATACCTCGTGTCCCAATCGAGCTCCTTCTGAAGCTTGTCTCACTGCTAATAGTGAAACTTGAATAGCCTCCACAGCAAGTGGATCAAGATCTGCTGCAGCATATCCTGCTACTACTCCTCATGGAGATAGACCTAGCATATACTCAGGCGCCAGCTCAGCTTCCTCCTTCCTCCCAGATCTCGTCCTGATCACATACACTCGGAGTGGTTATAGATGGACATGAAGAAAGTGGTGGTCCTTGGCAAGACTAACAGTGGAGGATGATATAAAGTGCCATAGAGTGCAGATAAGACTGCATCAGCACTTGAGGCCTTACAATGCCATCTTGGAGCAAGAAATGAAGAGGAGAATATTGAGCTGGTGATGGTGGACATGTATCAATCTGTGGTAGATAAATACGCTGTCCCAAGGCAAAGAAGTAGAGGCAGTTCTTTTGTCAACAAAGTCAAAATGAAAACAAATCTGCGGTCACTAGGTGACACACCTTAATGGATGTGTGATAGCTAATGCATATAGGCAACCAGATGGTGAATTTAAGTTCCACCAAGAAAAGACAATGCCTCTCACTCACTCCTTCAGCTTCAGCTCAAGTCCTGCCTATCCGGCCTATCGAGCCACCTGCTCGAAAGAATCGAGGGAAATGTTGAAGTATGCAAGTGACCCTTTAGTGACCTGTAGATGATAGCATCAGCAAGGCAGTTTGAGTACACAACCTGGGATGGCTTGATTATTGATACAGAAGAAGTGCAAGGAAGTGAGAAAGACATCGGAATTAAAAGTTCTGAGGGTTCCCATGCCATCAATTTTTTATTGGGCCAGATAAGCAAGTGAATCCTGCTTCCACCATGACTTGGTCTTGTATGATGATTACTTTCTGCATGATCTTTTTTGACCCTTGATATGCTTCTATTGTAGTAGATGTGATCCTTCCCACCAAACTGACTCTGTATATCACATAACAAAGAAAACCAAAGACCGACTTCTGCTCATTATCACAAAATGAATCGGGCGACTAGAGCTAACAAGTCTCCTGGAGGCTGGAAATCATCAGACTCTGCTGTTGTGTGCTCATCTACATCATCATGCTAGTCCTCAAGCTTCAAGTCTGATTCGATGACATTGACTTGCAATGGTCTTTCCTTCAAATGTTGATCAGGGCGATCTCATTCCCATACATGAACCATAAAGCATCCCACCAGTCATTAGCAATAAACTCAGTGATCGTGGGCCTCTCAACTAAGGATTTCTATCATTGCAGCACATGACAGCACTGCTGCCAGCCCCAAGCCCCAAACCCATTGCTTTATCGTTCTTGAATTGGTCAGCAGTTGTTGGTGAGTATCCATCAACATAATGGCCTTCTGTTATCTGCTGACTGATTTTTACTCATATTGTGATTCTGTCCAGGTACTTATGATTTCTCCCATCTGCATTTTATTCCTCAGCCTTGCTCTATATGCCTCTGTTAGACAGCCTGTGCCATTTAAAGGTAGGCCTGATTGATTTATCATCAGTCAACCACATTCTGAGGTAATCCAAAGAGGTGTCCTGATTCCTGAGACATTTGAATCAATAATTCCCAGTGCAGACCATGAAGTTGATACCATTAATATAAATTCTCACATTGATACATGTGTTAATAAAGCATGAGTCATGTTTCTTTGGTAATTGGATCCAGCAGATCTACCATGACGTGGGGAGTTCTAGTGCACAGATTGTGCACTCCTTTGGACATGTTATGCATATATCACTAATTGGCACTATTGCTTGCCCTGTTTGAAGCCTAAAAGGCAGCCTCTCCAATCTCAGAACACCCTGAGTCCAGCATTGACATCATCTTTCAGGTTTGTACAAGAAACTACACACCACTCTCAGTGGTCTACTTTCTGGAACAGAGTTTATTCCTCCTTACATTCCATGTAACACTAGATTTGGTATGCCTCACATGACACAGGTCTAGAATCATCTTAGAGCTATACAGGCACATATCTATATTGTCGTGATGATAGATGCCCACCCTCTACAGCACATATGTTTCCAAGCACACGCCACCATGCATGCTCTCCATGCCTTTCTCCAAGTCACCAGTCTCATCGATGCTTCTGGTATACTGTAGGTCCAGAGGCTCACCAAGCTCACCATAGCCATTGTAGGGCTACTCACGGTATGTATGCCGCTTTCACCGATGGGTGTAATTCTTGTCCCTGACTCTATGGTGTCAATATAAGAAAGCAAAGAACTAAGAAGACAATGGACGTGAAGGAGCTGTGCCACAGCATTACAGATACAGTCCTTAGTCAGCCAAACCCTTGTCCATACGCATGAGGAGCGAGAAGCAGCCTATTCCTAGGACATTGATGCAGAGATGGAAGGGCCAATCACTGTTCTTGTGTGCTGTATTTCCTCTGCAGCTAATGATTACCTCTCTGGCATACCCCCTGATCTGAAAGATGCACAGCTCAAACATGGCAGGGCTTTCTTAATGTCAACAAGTTCCAAGGCATCATCCAGGGTTACATGAAACACATCGATGACTGGAAGATGGAGTTCTTCGTATGCGTACTTTGGCTTTCTGGAGGCGATGGTCTACCCCCTTGCGTGGTGTAGATCCACACACCAGGGGACAGTATGTTTGCACTTATTGAGATCCGCTGCATCCTTGCTGAGATTCAAAATATGAAGGAAATAGCATTGATAGAAGCATCAGTGGATTTTGGATCTAGGTATCCCCACTTGGATTGATAGAAAGGATAGCATATGATATGTAGTAACAAGAAGCTGTCTCTATTACTTATTTGGGGAACTTGTATCTGTAACTATTACAAGTGAATCACTAATCTGCAAATAATTATGAGTCACAGGCCTCAGCTCCAGAGTGTTCAGTGCCAAACAGGGATAGTCTAAGACTCCTTGGAAAGTAAATATCTTCATAGCTGACTTTGGATGCCATGTAGGAAAACTTTCTCCACATTTTGGTTCTATCAAAGAGCATATTCACTACTCTGACATCCTTGCTTGGTTTGCCGATGTCAGTCAAGGAGTTAATAAGTATTGTAAGAGGGTGCAATGAGTACTGTGCCTGAGTCTGCTATTAAGCCAGAATTAAAATCAAGATTTTCTGTCCATGTGAGGTATAGCCAAATATGCTACAGAAAGAGATGTAAATTAACATAGCAAAGTTGAAACACTCTACTAAGCGAATGGGTGAAGACGACTCTCTCTCTCTGCCAACCCAGTTTACTGACAAGCAATCGTACAAATGCTTAGAACATAATTGTTAGCACCTGGCTCAAATTAATTGCTGCCAGTGGAATAATCCACTGTTTAATACCATGAAAATGGCAATTCATGAGACCTTTGAAACAAAGTGTATTGAACTCTGGATGTAGGCCTGAGAATGAATTCAATCTATACTGGAACAGTGAAACTATTAATAGAAAGTCCATGGCCGATCAATTGATCAGGTACTTATGATGATGGTTGCAAATGAACCAGCGTGCACTTTAGATGAGGGATGTCCACCATACCCATATATGGGTACAGCCGTAAAGTTGACAGGCACTTGACAGGTACGAGTGACTCATACTCATACTGTAATGGCCTATCAAAGAGTGCTCAATGGTATGGTATGGTGTATGGTACGGCTGTAATACGGTACTACAGGTAATATGGACAGTAGCCAGCAAGGAATCGGTTTAAAAGCCTGTGAAGGGGAGCATTTGCACTAATCATCATTCAAAGTGACGTTAATAGCCATGTGACCTCTGAATACCTACCAGATGAATACACGTGGTCAAGAGGTACAGCAGAACCTGATGTTATAGTTCTCACAGATCATCGACAGGTATCTTACATCCAATTTCACTTACCAGAGATGCAAATGAACACACTAGGCACATAGGAATATACAGAAAATATGGCAAGGAGCATGTCCAATGCATGGCCAGATATCTCAGTGTATAGCTGTCCCAACAGAACTCGGAAAGGGGATAGGTAAAGTTCAAGGATCAAGGTGTTTATACCCAAAAGTAAGCTGAACTTCATTATCCTTGAGGAGCTAGAAACTTATGGAGTAAGGTCCAGACTTTATGATGAGGAAGGGCAAGCTCAGATATATAGAATTCACCTAGATGTTCAAGTGTGAGAGGAAAACAATCAGGAAAGCAATGCAAATTAAGAAATGAAAGCCTCAGACAATTGAGCGGAGTCAGCAGACAGCACTAGGGATCTGGACACAGCAGCAGTTGAATTTAATTATCGTATATGTTGAGAGCGAGGCTCTGAAGGAGTTATTTTGAAGGGAAGCACATCTACATGGCTGAATGTGGCAGTGGAAGGAAGTAGCACACAGCCACTTCTATAGCCCAAAAGAGATGTCATATTTACAGCCATAAAACTGTATTATGCTATGGGTTTTATGGGCCACATCCATACCATAACCCCTACTGTAAACCAGAAGTCTGAGGGCCTGACAGTATGGGTATGGTCCTGTATATACAGCACCTGTATTCACTGTATACATGGGGACTGATATGCCTGCCTGGTGTGCACCTTTGAAAATCACATATAAAGTTCACTGTAATTTAATTCAAGCAAGTTTATCTAACTACAATAAGTAAGAAACCAGCAGTAAGTACCACTAGCAACAAGAAGGTTCCCTGAGAATCATAAGCAAGACATGTAAAATCCAAGAATGAAGCATGGGGATTCTACCCAGTAGCTGATAGTCCAGGCTACCCAGTCCACCTGGTACAGCCAGATTCGGCTTCCCAGCAGGCACCAATATGTGATCTCCAGATTTTGCAAGTGATCGATTGACCTGGTAGCTGTGGATGAGATAATATCTGCCAGGTAGAGCATTTATCCTCACCAGGCTGGGTCAGCAAGTATATTAGTCAGTAGTAAAAAGGATTGGTAATAGTGTATCAGTAGGCTTGTATAAATACAGGTCATGTATCTAGTGGGGGAATCAGGTTTCTGACCCCCCAGAACGCTACCAGGCAAATAGTACAGGTTTATTGGTTAAGAGCTTTGAGTCATAGACTCACCTGGAATAGAAAGATTGTGACCTGGTCATGTCATGTGTGCAAGAACAAACAAGCAAACAAACAGTATTAAGCTAGAAACAGAAAGTCAGACCTGAGAAACAGTTTAGAACCAGTCAGTGTGTTTTAAGTCACAACCAGGCGCAACATATCAGTATTGAAACTGCACCAGGCAGCCAGCACAAGTTCAGAACCTGCACCAGGCAGTTATTCTGTATCAGTTTAAGTTTGTGTTCAGTAACATGTCAAACTTAGAGTGGAAACCACAATATATTCTTTATAACAAAACTATATTTATTGCACCCAGAACTTGTATCATACAGTACAAAGTGTCATAACCTGGTATAACATACCTCCCTTTGAACCACAATTACTGAGTGTGTAGTGTAGTGTGGTGTGTGTAGCACGTCGCATCTTCATAGGTGCTCAGCACCTTTCAGGACAGTGGGCATTCCTACTTCAGATCAGACTATTAAAAAAAAAAGGGCAGTGATTGCAACAGGCTTTTTTGGGATCTGGAAAACAAACTCCTCCAAGTCCTCAGAGTGATGAACAGCAGCCTGTGACATCACATTCATTAACAAGCAGTGCATCTGCATGACTTTTGAATTGCAGTTAACCACTGAATGGATCTACAGCAGAATGTGAGATGTGGCATGAAAAATCTGGAAGCAGCAATATTACCAAAAAGTCTGTCTTCAAATCATTGATGCACCTCCTGTAAGACTGGATGGCATCTTTGAAATCATCGATGCAGAAGACACCTCTAAGGCCATGGTGTTTGAGCTTAAAATCCTTGATATCTTGCACCATCCTTTGAAGATACCTATAACTAGACCATTGAGTAGCTGTTGAAGAAAGAGAGCAAACAGGAACAGCAGCTGACCCTTCCATCTCCCTGCAAATTTTGATATAGCACAAAGTTTCCCAGTCTCCTTGCATATGAACAAGGGTGTTGATGACTACAATCATGTCTGCGATGCTCTCACAGAGCTCCTCAGCATTCTTCTTGTTCTTTCCCTTTGCTGTAGGATAGAGAGTTAGCTACAACATACATACCACAAAAAGTATTGTTAAACGAGCCTCGAGCAGTTTGAAGACAGCTGCAGTGACCTTGGCCACATTCTGGATGTATGGGACACCGGATGCTTCAGTGATATTGGCGACTTTGAGACAGGCATTGAGTGCAGACACAGTGGTGGGCAATCAGATTTGTGCTGTAGAGCATGATGCAGAATAAGGCATAGCACGGATGCGGATGATCCGCAGATATCCGAACAGATATCCGAAAAAATATCCGCAGATGTGGCTGTGCTCGGATATCCGCATCCGTGGCATCCGGATCCGCCGGATGCGGATATGGCTTTAGCAATGAGCTATATCTGCGGATGCTCTGCTTAAATATGCAGCTGCCTCGTCCCACACCTGTGAAATGGGCGTCCTAGGGTTTTCGAGGTCGGGGAATCCGAATATGCAGCCCGATTTACGATCGGAAGTCATCCAGGCCCGTGGCAAGCAAATGAAGACTCTTTTGATTTTCTGTCAAAGTCTATTTAAAATTTCTGGCACTCGTTTGGACGGCAGGACTAATGCAATAAGGACATTCTAATGTTTTCAAGGTCAGGGAGCTCGAATTCACCGTCCGATTTGCGCTCAGAGGTGACCCTGTCCCACGAGAAGTGATCGGAGATTTTGTTAATTTTCTGTTAAAGTTCACTTTCTTCTTGCAGCACTCAATTGGAAGACAACATTAGCTTCATGAACGTGGCCTAACGTTTTCGAGGTCAAGGAATTTGATTCCGCCGTCCGATTTGTGATCGGAGGTCACCCTGACCCACGGGATGCAATCGGAGATTTAGTTAATTTTATTTACATGTTTTCTTGCTGCTTCAGGCTCTGAATTGTTGATGGGCCTGACCAAATTTATGCCTACTACTGTTTTAGATGTTGTAGAATACAAATCTAACCTTGCATAGCCAACATGAAGTATCATGAACACGTGTGCTTAAATATAAGTGAAATAAACACCGCATTTCTGCCTCATTTTTCTGTCTTGCAATTGGGACATGCTCTGGTGATCAAACATAGCGTTTACAGACACTTTATAGTGTAGAATGAGTGTCTCAAAACGTGGAGCAAACGGACCAATACCCATGAAGATATGTAAAGATTTAATTTTAGCTAATATACACAGGTATCTGCAGTGCGGATGCCCCAGATACGGATATCCGTGCACAGCCACATCTGCGGATGCGGATATCACTTGTCAGGCACCCTAATATCCGCAGGACGGATCCAGATCCATCCGCAGATGCATCCGTGCTATGCCTTAACACGAAGTGCAAAGTGCCAAATACTGTGGAACAGTTCCAGAAGGAGGTAGCTTTACTGTTTACCGGTCCCGAAACCGTAGAGATCACGGTAAAGGCGCCAGAAGACCACAAAAACGGCAAAACTTCCACTCTTTTATACAGCATGCCGGATAATTTCATGCAGACTTTCGAGCAGACCAGTAATGCGGAAAAGGAACTGCCAGCAGGGTCGTCAGTCATCCCAGACCCGTACGAAGCTCGCATCAAGAAAGGGGAGAAGATCGGACCCTTGAAATGCGCAGCAGATTCTATTTCATTAAGATCCATCGTCCCAGTGGTGGATCATCAGCTCAAAGTCGAGTGCATCATTGATCCCAGATCACAAGTGATCTCCATGTCGGAAGCTGTGTGCTTGCGCTTGGGGTTGATCTATGATCCTACGGTTATATTGGAAATGCAGTCGGCCAATGGAACTACGAATTATTCCTTGGGTCTAGCATGAAATGTTGCATTTTTGTTTGGAGATATCACACTATACTTGCAAGTGCACGTCATTCGGCAATCTGCCTACGATATCTTACTCGGCAGACCCTTAGACACGTTAACTCAGAGCATTGTTCGCAATTATTCGGACAAAAACCAGACCATTACCATCCATGATCCGAATACCGGCAAGACTGCCACCATCCCAACGATTCCTTGTGGTCATCCCCGCATCCTTAACCACGTCCCATTTTCCTGGGAAAATTGACTAGAAGAACCCAACGACGATATAGAGGAGATCGCCCTCATCATTGAATTAGACATGAATCAAGAACCTAAAATTATTGCCTACGCGGCGTCCACTTCCGAATTTGACTCAGAAAAAGCTTCAACCCAATATTTATCAGCTTGTGACCCTAATAAATTCCCTATCCAACCCACTACGTTTACACAATCACTATGGTCGACCGAAACCATGTACAGTTCCACCCCATATGCCAAATTCTCTTTACCAACAGACTGCGAACAATTGTTACCGTTATATTCTATTCCTACTCAGATTCCTCAAGATTTCTCAGATTTCAGTTCCGTTTCCCAGCCCCGAGATTACATGTATCGTCTATACGGTTCTAATATTATTGGAGATCAATCCTACGAGTCATGGTTCTCTAAGAAAGTCTCGGTTTTCACAGGCAAGAAGTACAAGCCGGTAGCTTTGAAAACGAAGCCCATACTTGCAACCTTGCCTGATAAATTCCGTATCATTCGCAATATTCAAGGAGATCCATTAGCCAAAATACCTACGTTATCTCCAACCCCACCACCTTTCATTCCCACCAAACATTATACCCAAGAATGCAAGGAGTACATCAACTCCATCCATAACGATGGTTTCCTTTGGCCAGAAGAAATGAAGCTCATGCATCACTTCATGATGGTTCAGGAGAAAGCATTCACATGGGAAGATTCAGAACGAGGCAGTTTTCGTAAAGATTTCTTCCCTCCAATCGATATCCCAGTCGTTGAACACACCCCTTGGGTTCTACAAAATATGCCTATACCTCCAGGCATTTACGCAGAAGTTTGCCGTATGATCAAAGCAAAGATTGATGCAGGCGTTTATGAACCTTCCAATTCTTCCTACCGCTCGAGATGGTTTACGGTTTTAAAGAAAGATGGCAAAAGTCTTCGCATAGTTCCCAGTCTAGAACCGTTGAACGAAGTTACGATTGCTCATTCTGGATTACCACCGGCAACAGACCCGCTCGCAGAACATTTCGCAGGCCGTGCATGCGGCGCTACTCTAGACTTATTCGTTGGATACAATGAATGTCTATTGGCAGAATCATCTCACAACCTTACCACCTTCCAGACTCCTTATGGAGCACTACGACTCGTTACTTTACCCATGGGTTGGACCAATTCTGTACCAATATTCCATGACGACGTTACCTTCATTCTACAACCCGAAATCCCAGAGTTCACCATTCCTTACATTGATGACGTCCCAGTTCGAGGACCAGAAACTCGATACGAAATCATAGGAGGCTACGAAACCATTCCTCTCAATACCGGCATTCAATGTTTTGTTTGGGAACACTTCCAAAACCTAAACAGAATTGTCCAACACATGAAATATTGTGGAGGCACGTTTTCAGGCAAGAAAGCCTACCTTTGTTGCGCCGAAATTACCGTGGTAGGTCATAGATGCATGTATGCTGGCCGACTACCTCTCGAAAGTATTGTCTCATCAATACTCCGATGGGGACCTTGTATTGACGTCTCTGACGCGTGTGCCTTCATTGGTACCGTCGGAGTCCTACGAATATTCATTGATAATTTCACAACCCGAGCTCTACCCATTACCAAGCTATTCAGAAAAGATGTTCCTTTCAAATTCGAATCAGCAGAGATTGCCGCACAAGAAGATCTTAAAGACGCAGTTAGAGTCAGGCCAGCATTAAGGCCGCTCAGTTACACATCAACCGGAGCTGTTATACTTGCCATTGATACAGGACCTGCCGCAGTTGGATATTATCTAGCACAGTGCAACCCCGTCAATCCAAAGATTCGATATTTCACTAGGTTCGGTTCAATCACTCTTAACGAACGCGAGTGCGGATATTCTCAAGCCAAGAAAGAGATATTTGGATTATACTGCGCCTTAGGAGATTGCAAAATTTATCTTATCGGTCTTCCAACGTTTATTGTTGAAGTAGACGCGAGTGCTATCAAGGGAATGCTCAAGAACCCTGATATCACACCCTGAGCAGCAGTTAACTGATGGATTATCGGCATTCTATCTTTTCATTTCGTTCTAGTCCATGTACCAGGCTCTAAGCATGGTCCAGATGGATTATCGCGACGCCCACCCCAACTAGGAGACCCTCCTCCACCCGAAGACGGCATGGAAGACTTCTTACACACTCATTATGGGCTTATGCATTTTATTAATTCAACTTCACCTACAATTAATTTGCCAATCAAGTTAATTCAAGTTCTACAACAAGAAGCTGCTGTAGACTCCACGAAAATCATTCCTTACTCAGAAGTTCCTCGTACCGCAAAGCAACAACGTTTAGATGAACGGCTAACGCACCTATTGCCGTGGCATCTATACCTCAAGAGACCTGCAGGATTCGACGATATTGCATACGCAAAATTCATGAAATATGCCGTTCATTTCTTCGAGAAACAGGGAAAGCTATGGCACAAAAACGTAGATGGGCGACATCAGCTCATCTTGTTCCCCAAACATCGCATTCAAGTGATGATGTCTTGTCACGATGACATTGCTCACAAGGGCTTCTATGCGATGCACGCGCTAATCAAGGAACATTATTGGTGGCCGGATATGAAGTATGATATTTCCTGGTTCGTAAGGATGTGTCATCTATGCCAAATCCATCAAACCCGACAAATCTATATTCCGCCTACCGTCGCGCTTCCCGCTCCTTTGTTTTCCAAGATGTAGTTTCAGGACAATACCGTTACATCGTCCAAGGCAGATGTTCGCTCAGTCATTATCCAGAATTTCGCTGCTTGTGCAAAGAAACAGCACGAACTTTAGGAGAATGGATTTTCGAGGATATCTTATGCCGTTGGGGATCCTTAGTCGAGATCGTTACCGACAACAGATCCGCCTTTGTTGCCGCAATCAATTATTTGAGCAAGAAGTACCATATCAATCACATTCGTATCTCCGGTTATAACTCCAGAGCCAATGGAATTGCCGAAAGACCACACTTCGATGTCTGTCAAGGACTGTTTAAGGCGTCTGATGGTGATCAAAAGAAGTGGAGTCAAAACACCTATTCCGTATTTTGGGCAGACCGAATAACGATCAGAAGACGCATGGGTTGTTCACCGTATTTTGCCGCAACCGGGACGGAACCCCTTCTTCCAATGGACATAGTCGAATCTACATGGCTGATGCTGCCACCAGACAATATCATCAGTACCACGTCATTAATTGCATGTAGAGCCATTAGTCTTCAAAAATGTTCTCAAGATCTCGAGCATTTGAGGTCTAAAGTCTACGAAGCTAGAAGAAATGCCGCAGTTAAATTTGAGAAGGACCATGAATACTCTATCAGAGACTTCAACTTCCAGAAGGGAGATTTAGTTTTGATGCGCAACACACAGATAGAGAAGGCTCTAAATCGTAAAATGCGCGCCAGATATTTGGGCCCCTTAGTGATCTTGGGGAGGAATAAAGGTGGCACATATCTCCTTTGTGAATTAGATGGTTCAACCTTCGCAAGACCAGTTGCCGCATTTAGGCTATTGCTGTACTTTGCCAGAAAGAAGATTGACGTACCAGATATCAATGCGATCATTGACATGCCACCTGTGCGGATCAATGATCTCTTCACATCATCAGATGATGGTATGCTCGACGACCTCCCAGATCTAGAAGGAGCGCATAATGAAGTGG
Source organism: Armillaria gallica (assembly GCA_037576215.1). Taxonomy (NCBI): domain Eukaryota; kingdom Fungi; phylum Basidiomycota; class Agaricomycetes; order Agaricales; family Physalacriaceae; genus Armillaria; species Armillaria gallica. The sequence goes on along the minus strand of JBANDB010000016.1, from coordinate 238,642 downwards.
AACTTGCTTGATTTTCACTCAAGACATTGGCGAAAACCAAAAATTTTATATAAATAATTGGGCTCCATTTTGGAGCCCCTACACATTCATTCATAGCTAATTATTCTGACCGGTATATCCCTACCGGTCCCCCGACACTCGTTCAAAATATACCTCTGCGAAATTGTCTGTACGAATTGAATACAACCACCTAGAAGACCACGGCAACTCTAGTAATGACCACGACGACTGGAGCTTGCCTTGCTCTGCCAGTTTCCTCCATAGTTACTGGGGACACTGTCCTGGTACTCGACGGATGCCTGGGGAGGCGGAGTCCAGCTGCCTTTAGAAGGACAGTTAGCTTCACCACAATTGCCCCAACCACGGCAAGTACAAAGAGCTGGGACAGGGTCTGGAGTCTCCATGTTAGAATCGCAGTTATTATGGTCGCAACTCCACCCAGCACATTCCTTAATGTACTGGGCAGCCTCGTGTTTACCTTTACCCTTTCGATCCTCCTTTTTGCCCTTGTTCTTCGACTGGTTCTTCTTACCGTGGCCACGACCCGAGCGCTGGTGCTTATTCCTCCACCAAGGAACATAGGTTTTGCGAGAAGAAGACGTAGTGTGATTGCCGGTCCGCATCTTGGCCGCAGTACTAGCCTCCGCTTCCTCTTGAGTGCGCGTCTCATCGAGTTTAACTGTAACAAGACAGTAATGTTGGACAAGGATGTGACGAAGCTTCAGGTTCAAATAGAGATTGTGGGTATTGGACTCCAATTGCTGGTAGTAAGCCTCCTTTGTATTTACCAAAGAAGCTATGGACTTGGGTCCATGAGGAGCAAACTGTTGGGAGTTCGCCCCAACATAGGCCTTCGCGTTGTCAACAATCGATTCAGTATGAGGATCATCGCCAAGGGCACCTGAAATTTCTGTAAAACGCGTGGAATTAGTGACCGCAGACCAGGAAAAGCGGAAGAAAAGAACTTACTAGCTCCATAAGGATCGGTGTCGATGAGTTCATCAATAATGTCGAGGATATCTTGATCGTCCTCTGGATGGGGATCCTTGAACGGCATTAAAAGGATTTGCCGGTCAGGAAGGCCTCTGACGCAGCGGCGAGTCACGGATTTATGGCAAGCATGGCAGACCGAAGACAGCCCAGCAAAAGTGCACTCAGTGCCCTTAAGAATGCAAGGCCTGCAAGGACGAACAGCCTTAGATTCACGTCAATACAAAAGAAAACGTGGATTTAAAGAGAAAATGTACCTTGGCGGATCAAGCAGGACATCGATGAGCGGGATGACTAGGAGTGCCAGAGCAATAGGCGCAGAACGTGTTGCCGTACTGAAGGTCAGCCTTGTTGAAAGAGCGGCAATACAGATTGGTGATCTTCTCACCAATCTGAATGGCGTCCTTGAGGGTACCTTCTTTCTCGGCAAATTGCTCAATGAAGGCACCAGAAGGAGCGACAACAAGAGATGGCATCTAGATCATACCAAGTCAAATTAACATGATGCTACAGCTTTAATTGATTCGAAGCACGTACCACCCAATCTGCAGAAGAGACCATAGAAGGAGACACGGCACGAGTTTCCCTAGCAGGAGTTTCCTCCTCCAATACCAAGTCAGCACCCTGAGAGACAGAAGCAGATGCGGCGTCTGAAGACAAATGCACGGTCTGAACTTCCTTGGAAGGAGCGACATTGGGAGTGAATGGAGCAGACGACATCTGGATATCGTCATTGATACGGTAACGCAAGGGAGGGAGAACCTCCAAAGCATCCAAGATCTGGTTGCCGGAGATGGAGTACCGTCCACTGACAGAAAACTTGAGACGGTCAGACTCGATCTTGAGCATAGTGTCCCAAGTCTCGTGGAAGTTGAACTTAGAGACACAGCCATCGATGACAGCTTCGAACATCTTAAAGAATTCTTCCTTGAGAGCGGAGGGATAGTACGCTTCGACCTGGCACTATTCAACGTCAATTAAAGCACAGAAACCCGCACAGGAGCACAGCAATTTACCTTGACGTGTGCCGCCTCATCAAAGTAGGTGGTGCGACGCAATAATTGCGTGTTAGGCTTGAGAGGGGCTTGCAAGACGGCATCAGCACGCTTGACAAGGGAGATGAGAGATGGAATAGTTTGAGCAGCAGAAGTAGACATGGCAATTCAGTGAAATGCGATGATTCTGAGGACACAACGACAAGAAAACGCTGTCTTTATACGAAAACTCAGAAACAATTCACCTCATCGCATTTACGCGAAAATTCCTATTGGGCTTGGATCATACGCTTGACGGAACGCAGCACGGAATCCAACCACATGTTTGCAACTTTCAAAACTCAGCGGCATTCACTTTCAAATTACAAGTCTTCAAACCTCGGTTTAAATCTTTTCAAGCCAAGGCCAGCAAAGATTTAAAAAGTTTAGGGGGGAGAGACATGGTCCCCATGTTGTTCATAGGACGAAAACACGCATTCTTTTCAACACGACATTTTCGCGCAAAAAGTAACGAAATCATGAAAGAAATGACCCTTCAATCTACAAAATACTACATGAAAAACTACGAAAATATCATTCCTAAACAACAAAAATACCACGCTCCAACGTCAATTTGACTATGCACGATGGAGATATCACCAAAATCATATTTCAGTAATGAAAAACTCATGACCAGTAACACGAAACACGACGAATCCAAAGGCCAACGGCTCAGAGCCACGGCAATCCACATTCCTTACCATTTCAATTTCATGGCAATTTGGACTTGGAGAAATTATTTCAAGAAACAGCCCAAGGTGGACAATCATGTGAACCCTAGCACGTGAGCCCCAGCCGCTGAAATTTCTCTAAGTCCAAATTCACCGAAAATTCACTCAAAAATCCAATAAATCACACAAAATTGCAAGAAAATATGATTTATTTATTTTGAACCCTCTTTGGGGCAGCAACATTCCACACTATGTAAAAATATTGCCCGAAGGCATGTGATACAAGTCCGTATGTAAAAAGTTCAAAAAGATTTGGAGTCATACTCCCAAGAGACGATGACAGCTGACGACTAAGGTCACAGTCCCGCAAGCCAAAAACCTACTTGTGTTTCCGCTTCTTGGACGGCCCTGAAACGCCTTCAGCAACATCATCAGGCGCTTCATCGTCATCGTCCTCGCCATCGTTGTCTTCTTCATTTTCCTCGATGGGGTCCAAACATTCACGGAGACGCGACGTTTGAACGTGAATGCTCTCAGAATGAGCCTGGATGTTGAGACCCAACAGGTATTGCTGGGTGATTGACAAGATGGCCGCGTTATTGACATCGATGGCATTGAGAGCGCTCTCAAAAGTGTTAATCGAGTCTGGAAAAGAGAGGTCAAACAGGAAAAAGATTAACAAAAGAAGTCTTACCATAGTCTTTGGGGCAGTAATGAGTCAGAGGATTCAGAGCGGCCTCGCCGTCAACTTCGCAAGGCTGTTTGGCATAGTGAAAATGGACACAGATAACCGTATGCATCAACAGCTTGCGGCAGTGACTGTTACGGCATCTACAGGTGTCACACGGATCGGTATACTAGTAAAATACAAGTTAAACAGGAACCGAAGAATGACGGAAAGCAGACTTACTCGTTCCCCAACGAACAGGGCTATGTCCTTGCTCCAGTATCGACCATCCACCTGCACAAAATTGCCAAAGTCCTTGTCAACCTTGAGGACACCAATACTCTTTATACCATCCTTGATAGCTTTAGCAGTAGAAGGGACCTTTTCGCCAAAACCCCCTCCACTGATGCCTAAAGTAACCGGCGGTGGTTTTGAAGGTCCAGGTCCATGCTTGCGAACGGCAGGAGTAGCCAGAACAACTAGAAGGCAAAAATCAGAAAGTTTAGGCATTCAAAGGAGACGACGTACCATTGATAGAGGCAACGGGAGCTTTCTTCAACTTTGGTTTCTTGGCCGGCGGTTTGTCAACGATCTGAACTTCTTCGTCAGCATTCTGCGTACGCTTAAGAGGGACGGCATCCCTGGTCACCTTATCCTTTCCTTTCGGATCCTTCTTTTGTTTCTGCAAGTCTGCCTTAGATCCTTGAACTGCCTGATGAGCGGCGGTGGGATTGGATGGGGAAACATGAGGGCGAGTAGAATGATGCAGATTTTGTTCTTGAGGGATAGGACGTCTAGGAAGGAAAATCATAGGGTAAGGATCGAAGTCACTGGTAACATCATCAAACATGAACTGTATTCGTGGTTTTTGAAGGCGTCGAGCCTTGACAGGGATAGGACTTGAATCCCTGTCGGACTCAGCATCGGCGGCTGCCCCGCCATTACCATCTTCACCGTCGGTACCTGTGACCTCCTCCTCGATGTGTTCATCATCCACCAAATCCCCTTGAACCTGTTCCTCTTCATCATCTGTACCAGGGAGAAATAAGGGCTTGCGCACACCAAAAGGCCAAGTGACGCTACCTTCTTGTGCAGGGCTAGGACCAGGCACAACATTGGGATGGTCAGGAGCTGAAAAACAAAGGAAGTCAGAATGCTCTCAAGAAGAGGGAACAGAAAACCCTACCATTAACGGCCAAAGCCCCTGAGGAAGCTCGAGTAGACGTCTCAGAGCGCGTGTCATTCTTGGGAGGCCCAATCTTGAGTCGTTGAGCAGGCTTGCTGTGCAAGGGTGAAGTCCAATCCTTCTGAAAAGCTCCAGAAGAATCGGGAAGACTAAAGAAGAAGGAAAGGGTTAGCCGAAGAATTGATGGGTCACATCAACCTACCCGACATTACTGTCAATTGCGGGATGGTCAACACTGACAAACATAGTATCCGTCGGTGGCAAGGGTCTTGAGTTCAGCGCATCAACAGGTTTGGTAGGCGCGGTATGAGAAGAGGCCGTTGTCTTAGAAGGCTGTGCAGGCTTAGAAGATATAGGTATAGGCGTCAACTTTGTCTTCTGGGTCGTAGCAGAGTGACCAGCCTGTTGAGAAGACGACGGAGCTGTAAACTTGGGCAGGGGAGGTTTGGCAATATTTATACATGTGGAGTCCGAAGTCAGGATACTGGAAGTATTGGCCGCAGAATTAGCAGCAGAAAAATTGAGCCTAGGTACAGAACTGGCAAGATTGGGAGTGCGTTGAGGCACCACTCGTTGAGGAGTAATGGGCGCCGTCGACTGTGGTTTTCATGGCACCGGTGTCTTCTCCTGCTGAGCAATAGGCGTTGTTGGCTTCGGGGCCAGCAGTGGTATTATTGTCCTCGGAGGCGCAGGCGCTTGATCAGGCAATTCGGGCTCAGGAGACAGCGATGGCGTGTCCAGAGGGATAGGATGAAGGTTAGGGATGGAATACTTGTGCTGAACAAGACGAGTTAGAAAGATAGGACCCGACAAAGAAAATAACCAACACACCGCCCGATGGACTAAGGCATTGAACCTCTCGTGGGAATCGTCAATGAGACCCATGTCCACTAACGGCAAACATGCCAACAGCACATACTCGGCATCGTTCCAAGTTGTCTTCTTAATACCGGCAGGTCTCCAAAAGTTGGAACAAACGGTCCACTGAAGATAGACCTCTGAAATCCACTCGTCAACATCTGTGGATGAAGTATCGCTGTCGGGAGGAAACTCAACTTTATGCTGCAGTAGAGCGGTGGCAGCCTTGTAGGCACTCAGCGCTTCATGCTTGAGTATAGCGGAATCCTTGATGACAGGAGGTTCGGCCATTTCATGTAGGCGGCGAGTCAGGTGTTCGGCAGATAACCTCACCAGCATTGCACACCGGTGAAGGGAACGCAGAGTGAAGGATATGACACTAAAAACACCTTCGGTGAGACCGAAGGAAGCAGTTAGTACATGTCAAAAGGAAGGATCCATCTGTGTAATAGATGGTGTCCAAGAGAAGACTACTCACCTCCCAAGGTAGAGGAGGAAGAGCGTCTTTACAAAGGGAGACAACGAGTAATGGAAAAAGAGGACGATTGTGCCAGCAGAGGGGAACGAGAGGGCGAAGGCGAAAGTAAGAAAGAAAGAGAGAGGAATGGAAAATTTCTCTAAGTTCAACTTGTCATGTGGCAACAGAAAGTTCTCCACTCCTTCACGCATCACAGAAGATTCCGTCGCGAAACGAGAAGACATACGACGACTTCCGTGCCTGTGAACAGCAATTAACGGCATCTATCTTTAGATCACTGACGTGTCTATAGCAATTCGATCACCAATATCAGATAGACCGTACAGCCACAACGTTATCTCCTGGCAACAGAGCCCAAAACCCTGACTTCTCATGGAAATATGGTTACTCATGCATGGATCTTATGTTCCCAAGTAACATAATAAAAGTTTAGGGGGGATGATGAGCCTCCAGGCTCTGTACGCTCAGAATTTGTGGATTTTACCTGCTAATTAAATGCTACTGTCCCTTCAATGGCCTTTCAGCAAACCAATGATTGCACACACACTGATACCACTTTTATCCTACGGCAACCACTCCTCACGTGCTTTGTTATCCATCCCATCTTGCCACGCATCATAATTGCCGTACTTCATCATGGCAAGGCACCTTCGATCGACAATCATCCCAATACAGAATTGACGCATCACTCAGAAGTACCTAGTTGACGCGCTCATTGATCACTTAATGAAAATGACGTGATTGGCATGAGTACCCTCCCAGCTACAGCAACTACAGACCGTGTTTACTAAGGCTGTTACTTCACCAAGGCTTCAAGAAAATGTTGCCCCACGTGTACTCCTCAGCACGACAACTATCGCTCAATAATCCGCAGCTAAACAGCACCTAACGATCCGAGCATCGCTCAGCGAAAACCATACGGTTCGCATCCATACGCGGCAACATCGACGAGTTGCTGTTACTTTAGAAGACGAAGTACCATATGTTTCCTCCGATTTTACAAAGCCAAGGCCTTACAGCCTTACTAAGTCTCGCGTATTTACTCTATTTATAAAATTCGTACTTGTAGTATAAAAACTAGTTAGAAAACGTAGTTCGAAGGCAGTTCATCTCCAGTTGACCCCAGACTACGTCAATTATCGTCACGCTCTAGTCTATCGCCAGTAAACAATGTTTATTACCATTCTACAGCAATATACCGTTTGCACCAGCATATTCTTGATCGCACGTCGACTCTTGAGCTCACCAGAGTTATCTCACAGTTTTAACTGTGAAGAGTCCTTCGCTACGCACTCTTCGCTCTTAACACTATTGGTGCACGCTCGTACTGTGCCAATACATGATCACCGCGCTATACCTCGCCCCCATTATCTTTTATAGGCCATCATCATTTCACTTTCGCACCATTGGAGTTTTTACAGTTTCACTTTCGCCATCATTATCGTCGCCCACTTGGGTAGTCTCAAAGCAGACTTAGGATCAGTTTCAGCCAGTTTTCATATAGTATCAGTCCCCCGAGTGGACTTGAAGGTTAGTTTGACATAGGATAGGATCGTTTCAGTACCAGACAAGTTTCGACATCGACTCAGCACCCTTGCATCGTATAGGACCAGTATTGCCACCAGTTTTCGTAGTTCCATGTTTTCTCTCGCCAGCCCACCCTCAGCACCTCGTTCCACGTTTATTTCGCCACTCGCAGTCCCCACGCCGTTTTCTCATCGCCTCGCTCGCCCATAGACTATTGCCGACCGTTTAGTCTATTCTCCATCATTCACCTCGCTCCAATTAACGTCCAGCGACGTTTTCTAGTCTCGCAGCACGTTTTCTCATATGGATTCGTGGTATTCACGTCATACCCATTTTCGTTCCCTCTCATTTCGAGAGATCCCTACCGGCTTGAAGCCATAGCATTTAGTACTCGACTACCAAGCAGTACTACTTCGCAGACTTAAAGTTGCAGTGTATTCTTGCGTATAGAGGAATTGTTCTACTGCACGGAGGTGCCCCGAACCACTCGCACACACGATTGCCTTGATTGCCGTGCCACTACGTTAATTAACCAAGCTCCTTCCGAGTTGGTGTTGCTGTTGCCATGGAAGTCTTAGGCCCATCATCGGAGTGGCAGCCTAGCACATGACTCTTATTTCACTTTATAATATTCTCTTAGGGAATTCTTATCGGAGTGAAGGCAACAAGCTTCTCATCTAGACCTTGTGCACTTCAGCTGAAGTCAGAAACTTTGGATTTACTCAAGTTCTGACATCACAAAGTCTAGAGCTCTAGGTTCTGGGTCTGCCATGCCTTGTGTGTCATAGATCAATGTTGCGCGAAGTTGTAATTATCTCATAAGTGTGTCCTGTTCTATTCTTAGTGCACATGTGCTGTGCCCTGTCAGAGCACTTAGTGTCAAGCACTGGGACTTTATACCTAGTGCAGCCTTTCTAGTACTGTTCTTAGGTTAAGCCATGTGCTCCACCCAGCTTTACTCTGGTAATCTCATTACTGGCATTATAAACCTTGCACTCTGTTGAGTTTCCTGGTGCCTTAGTATCTAGACCTTGTAGCATGTATTCCCTTGTAGAAATTGCAAAATTACATACCTAAATGCTTGCAGAGCATGTCACCATCCCTGCAAGTCCTCACACACAGTGTGCTCACCCTAACAATGGTGCCATGAGGTCCAACTGCACACACCTGTCACACTTTGTACAACTGCTAGAACAGCTCAATCTGGCTGGTTCCCTTGCAAACTACTCAAGACCTACACAGAGGCCAACACAACACAATTTCTCTTTTTACACTGAACCAGAAAAGGAACAGAGCTTTTTCTCAGATGTATTCCAGCAAACTCTCAAGATGGCACAGCATCAGTGCCACCAAATCTCTCTCTTATCTCAAGTAAATCGAAGTTTTTATCCAAAAAATTTCTCTTGTTCTATTTCTCTGTGAGCTCACTAAACTTGTGTTCTAGCTGAGACTTGAAGCTACTAACTCTTATGTGTCACAACAAGTCCAGATCCAAACTGAAACTTTATTACTGTATGTGGGGGGTAGGTATCTTGTTTTACTATGTGAAATTCTACCTACTTATACTACAGGAGATTGATTATTACAAACAGTCTTTAGTAAGTTAAATCCTTTGTCAGCCAATAATCCTTCGTCCAAACTGGCACAACACTCTTGGCAGAGTGCCACTTGGTCCTCTTTTTAGTATCTTCAAAGAGCTAAGCGATGTCAATGTCACGTCCCCTAGCAGCAGAGTAGCTCGCTGACTTGTACTCAATAGCTGCTTAATCCTTGATCACTGATCACACTTCATATTTGGCTTTTGGTTCTGCTCCAAAGGTGACAGCATTATATTCTAGACTCAGTAACCAAGGAATGCTTCAGTTTTTGAGCCCACTCACTATTCCCATCAGCCAAAGTCTGTTTCTAGGCCATGCCCAGGGTTCTGTTGATTACCCTCACATGTGATATCTTTTCTCTGGTGATGAGCCTCCAGGCTCTGTATGCTCAGAATTTGTGGATTTACCCATTCATCACCCAATATCTTTGAAACAATGCCATTATAATCCCCACACACTCAATAATACTGCCAACACTTGATAAAACCATGGATTTTCGGAGTATAGGCCAGAAACATTCAGATACAGTCCTAAAACTGTGACATCCACTCCTCATGCACTCCATTATCCTTCCCAGCTCGCCTTGCATCACAATTACTGTATCCCATCATGGCAAGGCACCTTTGATCAACAATCATCCTAAAATGGGGTTGTTACATCACTCAGAAGAACCTAGTTGATGTACCCATCAATCATTTAATGAAATGACATGATTGACACAAGTACCCTTCCAGCTACAATAATTACAGCCACAGCAACTACAGACCACGTTTACTAAGGCTGTTACAGTGCCAAGACCTCAAATTATCGTTGCCACAAGTGTACACCTCAGCATGGCAACTGCAGCACAATAATCCGCAGCTAAACAGCACTTCATGATCCGCTCATCGCTCAATAAAACCACACGGTTCACATCCATACACAGCAACATCAAGGAACCTGCTGTTACTTTAGAACCACAGATACCATATGTTTACTATGACTATTACAAAAGCCAAGGACTTACAGCCTTACTAAGGCTCCAAAGAATATTCTATTTATAAAATCATACTTGTAGTATAAAAACTAGATAGATACTGCATTTTTAGAGCTAGTTCTTACCCAGTTAATGAGACTACAGCATTCCAGTCAGCTACGGTTACTCCAAGTTATCCCTCACTGCTTGCTTTACTCTTAAATGTTGTTGGTTGCACCAATACACGAAATCTTGTGTCAATAACTTGCTTTTGTCTTTTAATGCCACAACATCGCTTCACTTTCACCACATAGGATTGTTTCATTGCTTTCACCTTCTACATTGCCATTGTTTTCATTGCCCAGTTCAGTATTGCCTCCATGTAGGCCCAGTTCAGCATTGTTCTTCATAGGATCACCTTTGTCCTTATCATTGATCAGAGTTGCCGTGCATCTATTGCCGCAACACCCCACTCAGCACTGCAGTTGCTACATTTTCTTTCAGTTCCAAGGCAGTTTCTGCATGTTTATTGCCATTGTTTCGACTCAGCATCACAGTACACCATCTAGACACATTTCTAGTCCTTCCCCATGATTTCTAGACCATTTTTTGTGGTCTCTATCCTGGTTTCTTGGTATACATGTCATACCAGATTCCTTCCCATCTTGTTTATCAAGATCCTTCCTGGCTTACAGCCAATGTCTATTAGTACTCCTTGAGCAAGAGTACTACTTTGCTGACTGAAAAGTCACAGTGTATCTTGTGTTATTGAGGAATTGACCACATGGAGGTGCACTGAACCACTCACACACACATTGCCTTGATTGCTGTGTTGCTACGATAATTGCCTAAGCTCTCCCTGAGTTTTGGGTGTTGCTGTTGCCACAGAAGTCTAGGCTCATCACTGGATCTCCAGGGACCACGCATCATAGATTACGGATGTGTAGTTATCTAAATTAGTCCCAGCCTGCATACAAGTGCATCCCACTGAAAGTTGAATTCTCTATTGCAAACAGATGTTTGCATGAGCAAGCTTGCTCTTTGGCCTTATTGTCGTGCATACCCATAAGGTACAGTGCAACAACAAAGTCCTTATGTTTTAATTCCGTTGCTTCTGTTTCTATCATAGAGCTCTCAACCTTGGTGACCTTGCTTCTTTGTGTGCTGTTTGCACTGTTAGTCCACTCTCTGTGCTTCTGCTTTGCTAATGTGTAAGGTATGTGAATTTGCAAAATTACACCCTTAAACACACTGTGGGCATGACAACAGGCCAAAGTTACTCAGTAAAGCATCTCTGCTACAAGTCACGTCTAGCCTCAGTCTGATGCCTGCCTCCAATTCCAATTCCATTGATGCAGCAGGGGGAGTGAATTAGAATTTGTGGCCACTGTAGCTCTTGCAGTTTCATCTCGATGGTAGTGCTAGTATCACAAAGGCAGTTGAAGAGAGGATAGTCAGATAATCAATGATGAGATTGATCAAGTAAAAGCCAGCCATCCTCACACCATCAGCATGATTTTCCGTTGGGCTAGAGAGGCCTTCTTGATGTCGATGACCAGCCGAGGTGTCCTCCCACCCTATCACATGACCATTATGACATCATTTGCACCATATCAGGCATGCTGGTACAGCCAGACTTGGACTTACCTGGTACATCTGCAATATCAACCTGTGTTGCTTTTCACTGAGGGTTTCACTCTCTTTGCATTATAAATCCCTTATGTACTAATGAGGGACATGTATAACAGTAATTTGCTACTCTAGTATAAATTATGTGACCATGCATCAGAATACATGCCTACTTAGAGCTCCAGCTCAGCTTACAGTGCATTATTGGTTGATTATATGTATATTGAGGTCATACTGACTAAGAGGATGAAGGTTGAAGTAAAATAAAGATGCTAAGGTCATTTTACATCGAGTTACATGGGAAAAAATTGACTTCCGAGGGGTCATATAAATTTTTTCATGACCAGCACTTGACCCTCCCTCCCTACCCAGTGGTCTGGGCCGACATTCCGGTACTGTCCGTGAGCCCCTAATTGGCCAACCCCCTGAACTCGGCCACCAATGAATTTATTGATTACTAGGCATCTTGTGTCCAATTTTTTGCATTGGAAGTTTAGTTCTAGATGTAATCTTGTGAATATCTGAAGCAGAAGCTCACAGGGTGCAAATACACAATGTTAGAAAGCGAGGTTTGCCATAAGTGTGATGTAATGTTATTTTAGTAAGCTGATTGCATCTCCTTCACTGAACGACGACCATTGGCATGCTGAAACCAGATGCGGCATCTGGCTTGGGCTCAGAACATGAAAGTCAATGTCATAAAATAAGAATTTATTGGTATCCATTGCGCTTTGTATGTTTTTCCACATGGGTGGCCGACTGCACCTGAAATGCCAGGATTTGGCCAGTCTGAACTAAAATATTCATGGGCCAACTATAAGGATTCCGAAAAATTCTATATGTAATATATAGTATTGCTAGGTCCTTGGCTAGCCACTGAGAGAGAATGGGACGATTCGGACAGCAAATGACTATTGAAATCCTTGATCTATTACGTCGAGTCGCTTAAGTGGCCGAGATCCGGCACAGGGACAGGACCCCCTTGTTAGCGCAGTCTAGATTAGGGTAGGAAAAAAAAAAGGCGGTGATCGCAACAGGCTTTTTCGGGATTCGGAAAACAAACACCTCCGAGTCCTCCGGGTGACGCACAGCAGCCTGTGGCGTCGCATTCTTCAGCAGGCTGTGCATCTGCGTGACCTCCAAATGGCAGTCACCCACTGAGTGGATCTACAGCGGAACGTGAGATACGGCACGGAAAAATCGGAATAGGAAGTATTACCAAAAAGTCCGTCTTCAAATCATCTACGCGCCTCCTGTGTGCCCGAATGATGTCTCTGAACTTGTCGGCGCAGAAGAAGCCCCTAAAGCCATGGTGCTTGAGCTTAAAAGCCTTGATATCTTCCGTCATGCTTTGAAGATATCTATAACCAGACCGTTGAGTCGCTGTTGAGGGAGACAGCAAATAGAACTGGCAGTTCACCTTTCCATCTCCCCACAAATATCGCTATAACACGAAGTTCCTTGATCTCCATGCATACGGACGAGGGTGTCGATGACGGCAATCGTGTCTGCGATACTCTCACAGAGCTCCTCGGCACTCTTCTTGTTCTTTCCTTTTGCCTATAATACACAGAGTCAGCGACAAACATTGGTACCGCACCGTATGGTTAAATGAACCTCGAGGAGCTTTAGGACAACCAAGGCGACATTAGCCACATTCTCGACGTACGGTACGCCCGAAGCTGCAGTGATGTTGGCGACTTTGAGACAGGCGTTGAGTGCAGCAGACATGGTGGTTGCGGTAGAGGGTGATGCAGAAGCCGGCGTCAAACTCGCAGTGCTGTTGCGTCAATGAATCGTGCTGTAATATGATAAGATAACCGAAGAACGTAATCATTCGGGATGGGAACTTATCAGAAGCGACAGGTGCATAGGAATTCGCAGACGTCTACAAGGCGAACACCGATTTACCATATCGTGAATCAAGGTTGCTTTGTCCGTACTTAAGGCTGTCGGCACTCTGCTCAAAGGGTTCCTTACCTAGGAGACCACAAGATACTGCTCGTCGACCACAATCATGGATAGTGTACGCCTGGGGAAGGAGATTGTAAGAAGAACAAGACATATTTAGGATAACAACAAAGAGAGACTCGCTGGAGGTATATCCATGCCATCCAAAGCGTCATAAAATGAAAACGTACAGCATCCTGACCGAATGTCGGCGCGTGACCCTTCCTCCCTACTTTGATGCCTGATATCAATTAGCTAACGATATTCTAGGCGGTGCAATCAAGTCAACTTCTCAATGTCCGTATCAAGTCAAGAAGCGGAATCATCCCCATATCTGTGGAGGGACACCGGATGCCGCGCATGGACCAAACAAGGTTCAGAGGATGCAGGCATCGTGGAGGTGGTACATTTCTGGTACGGGACTGGGGCTTCTCATGGTCATGTCCAGTAAGAGTAGTGGACTTTTCTGTTGTTTGCAATCATAATACAGGCGAAAGCTACTCAGTGAAGCAGCTCTGCTCCGAGTTGCATCTAGCCTCGATCTTATGCCTGCCTCCGATTCCGATTCCATCGACGAAGCAGAGCGAGTGAATTAGGATTCGTGGCCGTTGTAGCTCTTTCAGTTTCGTCTTGACGGTAGTGCTAGTATCACAAGGGCAGTTGAAGAAGGGATAGTCGGATTATCGACAATGAGGTTGACCAAGTAAAAGCCGGACAGACCCACACCATTAGCGCGGTTTTGTGTCGGGCCGAAGAGGCCGTCTCGATGTTGATGAGTAGCTGAGGTGTATATGCTTGTCCCTCGCGGTGTCAGTCGTGGAACCGCCCTTATTTTTTCCCTTATAATCATGTCGATGTCTGACTTCGTAGATCCTCTGTGCAAATGTGATCACCCATGCAACGTCGGATAAGGTAAAAAGGATAAAACCGCTGCATCAGGTTCGATTCCTTGTATCCGACTTATGCCTGGAACATGAACAGTACACTGAACGGATATAACATTGGTGACGACATTGGGTATGTAATAGATACTACTAGACGGCGTCTATCAGAGGCGTGTTCAGGGGCGTCAAAAGGATGCTGACCTTTCGTAAATGAAAGCTTCAAAAAAAGGACGATAAATACGCCCTACATTATTGTCAGGACCGACAAAGACATCTGACAGTGGAGATGGAATCCACACCTACAGCAATGAAAAGCATTGGGCGTTCCTTCGATACCCCTAGCGAACATGCTATGAAAATATACCGTTAGCGAAAAACAGATGGGTGATGCGTCGTCCTAACCTTCACTTTACACTGTTTCCGAGTGTATCATACACCAACCTCCCACGTCCCGGATACTTTACCGTCCAACAAGCATCCATCTGGGGCCACACTTCTATAACGAACACAAACGGCCTCCCATCCATTTCCCAAAACATCTTCCATACAAGCATCGCCCACGCTGACCTGTCGACCATGCATCCGCTTCCCCTCGTGCCCCACTCCTTACCCTCCAGAACCTCATCTCGCCGCATCCCATGAAACATGAGTGGTTTCACTAGTGCGCCCATCGAGGTCCGCTCGTATGCTTTGAAGCGAACTCGGCTTCGTCCTCCCATACAAACCTCGTCGCTAGTGCATACACTAGGAGCCGTTCTCGTATGAATGCAGGCGCAGCAATAGATGCGCGCACGATATCCAGCGCGTCTTTCCATCCCAAAGTCTCAGCTAGTGAGAATACACCTTGGAAGTCATCAAAGGTGTGCCAAGGACGGACCGCAAGACCGTTGAGGCAGGCCTGAGGAGTTATAGCCGTACAAGGACGGCATTGTGTTCGATTGATAGGAATAGGTTTTCTATTTGGTATGAAAGTGAAAGAGCTCGAAGTGAAGAACGCGGTGGACCGTCGCAAGACTGATGATGGGAGACGGAATAGCATGCCGTCGAACGAGGATGAGAAACCGTTGGCGTCTGGGGTATCGAAACCACGATGATACGTGGCTGCGAGGTCTTGCGACGCCATCGGAGGGATTGTCGGAAGAAGCCAATATCGACCTAGTGACGGTGCAGGGTGGGTATGCGTTGATGACCTCATTGCTGCATGCTCGCTCCGGTCATCCGGGTCGCATTGACATGACTATATGTTGTCGCGGCCGGTTCTCCATGGAACTGAATGCCATGAGAGTCGAAAGGTATGAATGAACGAAATATCACGCACCGGAGCGTACGCGCGTAAGGCTTAAGCGTCCCCAGCTGAACCAAAACATCAAAGTTTCCGGTCATCGAATCCGATGTTGGACAAGGTACGTGGTCTTTACTGCACTTTGAGCAAGCCGCTGATGAGCTCGACGAACAGACGTTACACTGTCAAACATATCAGGAAACGGAAGAAAAACACACGACATGTCACGTACCTTTTCGCCATCCAGTAGCCTCATATGCAGTGCACGGCTACTCCAGGCAAATCGCCACTTGTCCCTGCAAAACTTGAGTCCACGTCCATTTCTTTCCTTCGATGATATGTCTGAGCATATCGAGAGTGCTGATGGATGTGATGAGCGACGAAAGGGAATACGCGGAGGACCTTACCGAGAGAAAATCGCGTCAATGGCACGAATGAGTCGCAGGCGCTGAGAATAGCAGTAAAATAATCTGCTGTATATTCCCTAATGAATTTGACCACTCAAAGGGAGCAGGAAAAAAATGGTCTACCTTTCCCGCCATCATCACTTCGCTCTCAAGTCCTTTCTTCGTCTCACGTCTCTTTCAAAACTAATCCTCGTGCCGCGAATAAGAGAGAAGGGTTTGATACAAGCACATATAAACGGCATTCCAGGATGGCAGACAAGGGGTCGATGGTCGATGGTCGCGGTCACAACAAAGGAGTCGTGGGAAATACCGGTCACGTCCTCTATATTTGACTATATTTGACATCCGGACTTCGGGCCGAGTGCTGTTGACGCGAACCCACCTTTGACGTTCACGGTCATTCACCCTGTAAGCGAATAAGTATGGCCTTGGACACCCCGTTGCCCAACGATAATTACTGCATGACCCCAGTGCCTTTTGAATCTGCCAAGGACCGCTCAGACTGTGCAAAAACCGCACGACTCGCAAAGGAGCGAGATACGGTCTTCAGAGGTATCCGCTTCAAATTGTGTAGTAATTTATGTCCGTATTTTTCAGTTCATCCAACGAAGATCATTAGACGCTCAGACAAATTGCTTCGCGTGAGAGGAAGTTTGGTATATCCACACATTTCCCTGATGATCGCGCGAAGGGATAATCGGGGCACAGGTTGTATAAAGACTGAATTTCCCATATTCATAGGTCTCGGAAAGAAGGATCGGTGGTCCACTCGTACTGAGCTGGCTTTGTTCAACAACATGTTCAAGACGCCTGATAAGTCGTTATTCTCCTTTCTTTTCCTTCATTTTCTTACTTTCTTCGGATACATATTAGATCCGAAGTGGCAGAATATATTCTGCCGCTGGAGACACTCAGCTATCAAGCATTGATTCGACTTCATGTCCTAGAATTATTTATTTAAAGTCGACCCGAGGTCGGTTGAAGTTCTTTAATCTGGCTAAGGTGTAGGGTACCGACCACAATTGGAGCAAGTATTGTAAGAAGGCGCGACGAGTAATATTCCCGAGCCTGCTATTAAACTAGAATTACAATTAAGGTTTTATGTCTGTGTGATGTTGTGATGTATGGCCAAAGACGCCAGGGAAAGAGACGTACATTATTGTTCCAAAGTTAATATACCCTATTGATCTCTCAATAGAATATAGGTAATTTTAGGTGGTGAAGTAAGTGCCAAATATAGAGGCTTGCACACCTTTCCATCCATTAGGAACGAAGTATATTCAACAAGTGTATTTTAATTTGGACGTAGCTGCGAGAATGATTTAAATGTATATTGGAACGGTAAGGCTGTTAACGGAAGGCTTCCATCAGATCAATTTCATAACACAAACATGGCCGCAGTCAGAGAGCAGGGTTACAAAAAAAAGCAGTGATTACAGCAGGCTTTTTCGGGACCCAGAAAACAAACTCCTCCGAGTGAGCTACGACAGCCTGAGCCACCGCATTCTTCTTCAATAGGCAGTGTATCTGCGTGACCTCCAAACGGCAGTCAACCACTGAATGGATCTATACAGGAATGTGAGATCCGGCACAGAAAATCTGGAAGCGGGAATGTTACCAGAAAGTCCATCTTCAAATCATCTACATGCCTCCTGTAAACCTGAATGGCGTCTCGAAATTCGTCGACACTGAAGACAGCTTTGATACCACGGTGTTTCCGCTTAATATCATTCAAATCTTGAGCCATGCCTTGAAGATACCTGTAACCAGACTATTGAGTAACTGTTGAATAACGACAGCAAATAAAAACGACAACCCACCCTTCCATTTCTCGGCAGATATCGATAAAACACGAAGTCCCCCCTTCTCCTTGCATACGAACGAGGTCGTTGATGACGAGAATCCTGTCTGCGACGCTCTCGCATAGCTCCTTGGCACTTTCCTTGTTTTTTTGCCTTTTGCTGTAGAGCAAAAAGTCAGCGACAACGTCTGTAAGGCGAAGTATAGTAAACCGAACATCAAGGAGCTTGACGACGAGTACGGCGACCTTGGCCATGCTCTCGAGGTATGGAGCACTGTCGCCTGCGGCTTCGGCGAGACGTGCGACTTGGAGACAGGCGTTGAGGGCGGACATCGTGGTTAGTGGTAAGATGGAAGACTTGTGCTGTGGAGGGCGATGCAGAAGCGCGCGTCAAACTCGTACCATGAGGGAAAGGTACTGTAAGATCTGATAAGATAACTGAATATCGTCATAACGATCGACTCACCGAGAGTGATATCCTGCGACAGATGAATGAGGGATCATAGACATCTCAAGGCAAACGAGGATTTACGACGTCTTTCGGATCAGTACTTGAGATCTTTGAGATGTAGTCGACCCAGCTATGGGTGCTTCATACTCGCATTCCTTTGTTCAAGGCTTTTGCTGTAGTGTTGGAAAGTGTCACTGGACGTGAATGTAGGTCTGGCAAGGGAGAATAAAGGGTCAGTTCGTAGATATCGGAGGATAAGAATGTAGCGAGGCTTACTGGATGCACATTCGAGCACCCCAGTCAAAGCTCGCACTCGACGCCACCCCGCCCATGCACGGCTTTGAAGCCTCTCTCTCTAGATGGCAAATCACCAATTCAGGATGAGGTTGAACAAGGTCACGACGTCGGCCGATGGAACCTGGGGCATGTCTTGCTCGACAGTCCCATGCCGTATCGATTCATTGAGATATCCGCGGGTACCACTCCCAAGCGCGCCGATTCCACGGAACGACGTTACCCCCCGATGGTCACGGATGAGCTGAAAAAGGTACGATAGCAAACTAGGCATCATCAATGCATGGTAGACGAATGAGCTGTCCCAAGGAAGAGCAACGGAGAAGCACGCAGTTCTTCCGTCGACAATATCAAAATCAAGATAACTCCATCGCCACTAGTCGATGCACCTTGTATGTGTGATAGACAGCGCAGATGGCTAAACGGATGATCAAAAAGAAACGCCCCTCACACGTTCCTTCAGCTTCCGGTCAACTTAAAGCCTTTCCTCTTCGCAGGTCCATCGAGTCGTCTGCTTGAAAGAATAGGGGGAAATGTTGGAGTAAGCGACTGGGCCTTGAATGACTTTTCGACAATGTGATCAGCGTGGTGGCCCGGGTGCACGGCCTGGGAAGGCTTGATTATCGACGCGGGGAAGAAAGGCACCGGGATTAAAAGCTCCGAAGGTTCCCACGCCATCGACGCGATTTCTCATCGGGCCGGACTCGAAGCAAGTCGTTGATCCCGCCTCCACCACGACTTGGTGTCGTATTACTTACTATAACGACTACTTTCTGTGTGATGTTTCTCTACACCTGGTGCGCTTCTACTCTAGTGGGTATGCTCATCCCTTCCGAACTGACTCTGTACATCGCATAAACAAGAAACAAAAGACTTCTGCTCATTGTACAATCACAAATGGCGCGACCAGAGCGAACCAGTCTCCTGGAAATCATCGGACTCCACTGCTGCGCTAAGTAATCCTCTACACTATCATGATTATCCTCAACTCGCATCCACCGACCCTGACCCGCGATGGTCTTGCCCTTCAAATGTTGATCAGGGCAATCTGAGTCCCATAAAACTCCCACGCAAGTCATAAACCGCTCCAACGGCCATTTGCATTAACAATCAGCTCGGTGATCGTGGCCCAATACCGTCCTTCTTCATTCTCACATCGATATCTATACTGTTACAGCATGAATCATGCTTCTTCGGTAATTGGATCCAGCAGATATACCGTTATCCGGAGACTATTAGTGCGCTCCTTTCAACTCGTTATCCATATATATCGCTCATTTACGCTATCGCTGGCCTTGCTTGAAGCCTAAAAGGTAGCCTCCCAATTTTAGAACGCCTTGAGTTGAGCGTTGTCATCGTCTTAAGATTTTGTCCATGAAAAATGCATTATTCTCGATGGTCTGCCTTCTTGAACACTGTTAATTCCTCCTCATGTTACGTATAGCACTGAATTTGGTACGCATTCACGGAATGCAGGTCTAGAATTATCTGACATCGTCTTACAGCACATTTTCCTATCGCCGCTATGATAGACGCCTATCCTCTACAGCACTTGTTACCAAGAACACGCCACCCTGTACGCTCTCGACGCCTTCCTCCAAACCGCCAGTCTCGTCGGGGTTTCTTGTATATCATACGTCGAGAAGCTCGCCAAGGTCGCAGCAGCCGTCATAGAGTTACTCGAGGTATGCATACCCTTTCCGCCGGTTTAATTCTTGCCTGTGGCTCTGTGCCGTCGATAGAAGCAAACAAACAACGAGGAAGGCGACGGACGTGAAGGAGCTGTGCCAGAGCACTTCCGATACAGTCTCCGTTATCCGGATCCTTGTCAATATGCATGGGAAAGAGCAACAGCCTATTCCCGGGACATTGGCGCAGAGATGGAAGGGTCAGTCACCATTCTTGCGTGCCGTATCCCCTATACAGTCAATGGTTAGTCGACGAATATCTCACTACCATAGCCAGCGATCTGAAAGACGTGCAGGGAAAACACACTGACACAAAGGCTTCTTACAAGGTCGAAGACACTATCCAAGGTTACAAGAAACGCGTCAATGGCTTCTTGGTATGCATATTGTCCACTTTGCGAAGGTGATGGTCTGGCCCCCTTGTGTGCTGTATATCCGCATAACCGGCGACACAATGTTGGCGGTCGTCGAGATCCACCGCATGCTGACCGAGACGCGAAAGATGACGGAAACAATATCGAAAGAAGGATCCGTATCACAATCGCACCCGCGGCGCCGCTTTTATTTTCAATCTGGGCGTCCATTGCGGATTGATCTTTTGCTGATGACAAAAGTCACGTCTATCATAGGTAGCTGTACTGGCCTTTACGTAGTTTTGTGTAGTAATGTAAGTTGTAGGCTATCGACTAACGACTACAATAGGGAGAGTGTACCGAGCTAAAGTCAAGATGTTAGGCAACAGAAAGACCAGACCGTGACGTTGGGCATATCCCGATGGATTATCCGTGTGATTCACAGTATCAAAATAGTGTTTCTAAGTCCTTTGGGCTTATTAGAAACCGAGTACATACTAGCTTATGTAGAGCTCTCTGGAAATTTCCTTTCTTTAGATATTGGTTATCGAACACAGAAAATTGATCGGGTTAGTGCCTGTAGAACCCACAAACAAGTGAAGTCCCGACAGGAGAGGCAGGAGATAATTGAACACGATGGCACGCGACTAGATCATCTCTAGATACTGCTGGGAGGCGGCAGCGCGCTACGTGGTTAACGGATCGCAACGATGTCTGATAACTGGCGCATATACCCAACTATACGACGAATTCAGCGGCAACAGATTGCTACAGTTACCAGAATATGTACTCAAAATCGTTCTTCCAGTACCTCACGCACCACGCAGGGCCATAGGCTAGGCTGTTTGTCTGTGCATTGATAATTATACTACTCCTCTTCTCGCCATACCTGATGCGCAGCTTCGAGAGTTTACAAAAGAAAACGGTGTAGAAACATAGTCCACGCAGAGATTTACCGTCGCAGGACTCCGTCCTCGTTGACGAGGTTGCTTGCAGACATCTTGACAGTATTATTGGTACAGCTCCCAGACGGCAGGTGGACAAGAGGGATGATTGAATTATCGACATGAGCAAGGGCGGTGCTATAATTATAACACTGTCAGGAACTACGGATCAATATGTAGCACCAGGCACCAGAATCTAGGAATATAAAAAGATTTACGGTATACGTTGATTACCGGAGACAGGGGTCTAAAAAAAAAAAAAGGCAGTGATTGCAGAGGTTTTTTTTGGAATCCGGATCACGAAATCTTCCTCGGAGTGGCGTATCCGCTTGACCTCAAAAAGGCAGTCACTCGTTACATAGATCTACAGCAAGGTAATGTGAGCTACAGCACGGGAAATCGGAAGTAGAAGCATACCAAAAAGTCCATCTTCAGATCGTCGACACGCTTCCTGTAAGCCTGGATGGCGTCTCGGAATTCGTTGACGCTAAAGACACCCTTGATGCCATGGTTCTTGCGCTTAGTATCCTTCAAATCTTGAGCCATGCCTTGGAGATACCTGTAATCAGACCGTTGAATAGCTGTTCCGGAAGGATAGCCGACGAAAAGGGCGACCCACCCTTCCATTTCACCGCAAATCCCCATAAAATAGGGAGCTCCCCGCCCTCCTTGCATACGAACGAGGGTATCGATGACGACGATCGTGTTTGCGATGCTCTCACAGAGCTCCTTTGCATCCTCCCTGTTCTTTCCTTTTTGCTGTAGAACACAGAGTAAGCGACGACATCCATATGATCAAGAACGATTACACAAACCTCGAGTAGCTCGAAGATGATTACGGCTACCTTTGCCACATTCTCGAGGTACGGTACGCTGGAAGCTTCAGCGATCTGAGCAACTTTGAGACAGGAGTTGAGTACGGACATGGTGGTTGGTAGTAAGAGAGACTTTTGCTGTAGAGGGCGATGCAGAAGCGCGCGCTAACTCGCAGAATCGCAGCGCTGTGGCATTACGAAGAGGTGCTGTAGAATCTGATAAGATAACCAAAGAACGTAATGATGACGGAAACTTACCAAAAACAAATATCCCTTGACAAGTGAATTTGTAGACGTCTGCAAGACGAACGACGATTCACCGTGTCTGGAGGTATGGTCGCTTTGTACTTGCTCGGGGCCGTCGCCATAATGTTGGAAGGGCTCGGTACCAACTCGGTACCCCAGACCGCATGAAGCCGCTCATGAACAGGGTACGCCTGACGAAGGAGAACAAAGAAAACAAGATATTCTTAGTAAAAATTCGAAGATAAGAACAGTGCGAGACGCACTCGATGTATCCCTAAAGCGTCATGAAATGGTACTGCAGCATCTTCACTGAATACCCGCTACCATTCCTGCCTACTTTGATGCCCGACATCAATTAGCTAACGGTATAGGTGGTGTATCTCGGTCGACTTCTGAAGCTTGAAGGTCCGTGTCTCGTCAAGAAGCGCAATCATCCTCATATCCGTCGAACGATGCCGGATGCCGACGACCGCGCGCGGACCAAACAAGGTTCAGAGGATACGGGCGTCGTTGAGCTTCGGAGATTTGCGGTACAGGTTTGGGGCTTCTCACGGCAACGTCCAGTAAGAGCGATGAGACGAACGTAGACAGGTCGAATGGGGAGAAGACACGAAATTGCGAAGTACACATGGATTTGAGTCCGGGACCCGTGCGCGCCTGTTGACGAAGTCAAAATCACGATGAATCGACAGTGAGTAGTTAACGCACGGATGGTAAAGCTACTCCGCTCGCGCTCAGCTTGGGTCCGCCGCCTAGCTCAGACTGCAAGTCCATCAAGGAATCAGAGGGGATGCAGTGACTAGCTCTAGCTCTTGCAGTTTCATCTTGGTCGTAGTTTTATCGTGGCGGCTGGACCATAGGTGCATGACGGGGTGCTGGTGAAATAGTCGCTGGAGGAGGAAGTAGGTGAGTGACAGGGTAAAATCCGAAAGTTCCCACGCCATCAGCGCGATTTTTCGTCGGGCCGGACAGACCGCTCTTTCTAGCTCCATTCTCGACCTCATAATTTGGTCCGATGGTCTGACTCTCTTTCAACGAGTATTTTTCTGCGTGATATTTTCTGGCCCCTGGTGCGTTATTATTCTCATGGGTGCGCTCTTCCCTTACAACTTACTCTGTACATCACGGTCAACAATAAAGAAAAGATATTCTTTGCTGCGGCAAGCACCGATATCACGCTAGTCCTCTATTTCGATTCGCTAGCTTTGTCTTTCCACTGTCTTGCCCTCTGAATTTCGATCACTTTAATCTGCTTGTCCTTATACTTCGGCATTCATGTATTTATCATAAACCGTCTCATCAGATGATTGGCATTTAGAGAGAGTAGCGTTGCAACCCGTATCTGTCGGTGCATCATCCAAGTTCTCGTTACTATATTCATCTTTGTACTAGACGAAAAACTCCCTGTCAGACATTCACGATGCAAGCTGAGCGCTGAGTACCTGTATGCTCCCTTCTAAATGTCTCGTTCAACAGATCCCAGGATATCGAAAGGCATGACCCGTCTAGTTATGCTCCCTCCTTACATCAATAGGCCTTGGCTCACTTTTTGTGTCACGTAATTCTTGGTTAGTGTCCATCATCATTGCGGTTTTCTGTTATCTTATCTCATTCTACAGCACCTCTTCTTGATGCCACAGCGCTTCGAGCTTGACGTGCTTGGTACTTGTCTGCATCGCCCATTACAGCACACGTCTTACCACCCACCACTATGCCTTCACTCAACGCCTGTCTCCAAGTCGCCAGCCTCGCCGAAGCCTCTGGAATTCCATATATCGAAAAGCTCGCCAAGGTCACCGTGGCCGTAATGGAGCTCCTAGAGGCTCGTACACCGGTACTTTGACTGCTGCTTTCGAATTTTGACTCTTCCGTTCATATAGCAAAGGGGAAAGAACAAGAAGGACGTCAAAGCTCTATGTGAGAGCATCGCAAACACGGTTGTTGTTATCAATACCATGGTTACTATGCACGAAGAAGCTGGAGCGGCGTGCTTCAAGGACGCCTGTGCAGAGATGGAAGCGTAAGCCGTAATACTCTATCTCTTGTTCCCGGCTAACAATAGACCTATAGGTATCTGACGAGCTAGACTCGAACCAGTCCCACCGCCAGTTGATGACAATCGATCAACTCGGGCAGGCGGATGGGACTGGAACATAATGATCGAGAGCTGGCACGGTCAAATTTATTCCCACGATTTAATCTCTTACCCCGCCTAGACCCCCAAACTTCATCTCTCCTTTCTCTCTGTAAATATACTCGGTGGTAGCGATATAAAATACAAGACGCTGTATGTTTTTATTTTTTTTGAATTCGCCCCAGAAGTCCTTTAATTGGCAAAATAGTTCTCCCAACAGCCACAATATGGTATTCAAGCGTCGTTCACGCTCTCCGTCTGAAGAGCGAAGCTTTCAAGGCTCAAGTCCACAGAAGCACTTCTCTCCTAAGAAACTTAGGACTCGGGGGCCCACAACTGCTTTCGATGCATCAGCCACAAGCTCAGATCTTGGATCAAGCCCCTTGCCACATGCCTCGACATCACGACACTCTGAAGCCACCTCTAATGCATCAACATCTTCTGAATCTGATGGAGAAGACACGGATTCAACTCCTTTCTCATCGCCCACACGTCGTGGTCGTGCAAGGTCTACAACACCAGCAACACGCCCAAGCCACCAAAACCCTTCTCTCTCACGACCACTTTTCCTTCCTGCTACCCCAAGTGGTCTTCCTCGGCATTCTCCTACACCTTTCTCTTCTCCATTTACTTCGCTATCCCCGCCCAAAACTCCCGCACAATTCTCACCGCCGTCATTGCCATCCTCCTCTGTGCCATTCCCACCTCCTTCCTCCCGCTTATCTCCTCCATCAGATGTGTTTACTAGTACACCATCTAATATTAATGATCTTTTCTCTGCATCTCTATCCTCTATCCCTCAAATACCAACAGTGATAACAGCGTCACCTGTACGATCCCGATCACTACCGCCGGAGTCTTCACCTGCACATGTGCGGATGGAAGATCTGCCTATCGCACCAGTGACTAAGGTTGCTGGCAGTAGACGGGGGCGTCCCAAAGGTTCCAAATCCAAGCATACCAGACGTGGTCAGACCCACGAGGAAAGAATAGCAGCAACAGAAGCAGAACGCCTCCGCCAGAAGGAAGAACAGCGGCTGATACAAGAGAGTCGTAATGCAACGAATAAAGCAAAGAAGGATCTCGAAGCTACCCTTCGCAAGCTAGAGGATACGGAAAATGCTTGGAAAACCGTGAAGGAGAACATCTGCACACCGACAGATCAAGGCGGTGCGGGATTCAAGAACATTGGCCACTTCATGGCAAGTCTTATGGGACCAACATTGGATACTCAGACAGCAGCAAATCGTACTCGGTGGGCTCTGGATCACGGGCTAGAGTACATGCGTTCTATTTCTAGACAGGCGCCGCAGGCAGAAGAGGAATTCTTTTCTGAGGTTCTACGCAGGGCCTTTGAGCGAGAAGGACAAGCCATTCAAAAATTGATGACACGTCAATGGACAACAAAAATATTGGACCTACTGCAGGCATTCTCCATGGATGAATTAGCCAATGAGTTTCAAGCAGCCGCCCCTACTATATGGGATGCACTCACATCCGCATCGATGACTGCTGCATATGAGAACGAGGAAGTACAGCGTGACAAATCATTGGTGAGATCTTCGCAAACCTTGATTGATAGATCTCTGACGTCCAACAAAGGTGTTGACATGCATCTGTGCCATGATTAGTATCCTGCACTTGCAGAAGGCCAATAATTTCCAGCTGACAATGGGGCTTTTCCTATCTGGATCTGGTGCCGCTAAACGTGAAATTGCAGTTCTTGCACATGCTGGTCTATGTGTCTCATACACGTCGATTCTCGATCACATTAAGAAGATGTCCAATGAGGGTATGAAGGAACAAATGGGTGTCATACAGGAATGTATGTGCAGTGTTGTCTGGGATAACCTGAACAGCCCATTTCGTGTCGGAGAGCAGCGTTTTGGTTTGAAGGATCATTTTGATAACGGAACCACTGCTACACTCCTCGTTTTATTTGGGGGTATGGAGGAACGTCAGCGACTACCGCATGGTACCGTTCCTGTTTCTATGAAACCAGAACGGAAGACGACTGACCCTCTTTTTGACTGGGACATCACACATGCGGTTCCCGATCGCCAAACCTTAGACGAACTCACAGCTTGTACACTCTGACAGATCATGCGCCTTGCTATTGAGCATGTCCCCGAGCTTCAGCACCTTCTAGAGACTCTGGAGGCATGCCCCACTGTTCGCCAAATCCTTGTACACATTACAGAACATTATCCCATGCCAGCCATGCACATAGACGAGTCCAGTATTGAGGGCACCATCCGAGTGTATATCACCATTTTAACACAGTACCTCAAGCTCAGTGACGAGGATCTAGTCAAGCATGGACTTCTCTTTACTCATGGAGATTTACTTACTGACTCCTTAATGGATAAGGTACGTGGTACCAACATATGCATCTCGTTTTTTTTTAGTTTCTTATTTTGCCTAAGATTGAAGCGGCGCGACGAAACTGCGAGGAGATCATTGAGGGAATAAAGGCCTCAACTCGTATCTGGGGGTTATTCCATGCAAAGATGGCAGGATGTCGGCATGTCACCAATGAGCACTGGGGAAAGCCTAATGGTAATCTACCTGGTGGTCTATGGTGGGAGAGTAATACTCTGCTAGGGCGCAAACCCATCTCTGCCGGTTGGAAGGGAAATAAGGCAACACCCTGGAGACCATCTCACGAACTTCTTCATATTTCCCTGTCAGCGCACATCATTGATGGCTTCTGAATCCACTGTGGACAAGTGAGCATGTCAGAATGGGCCAAGAACACTACATTGGATGAGGTTAGGTGGGTAGCACGAGTCGTTGTTGACAAGCTCTTCTCTACTAAAGAGCTTGAGCGCCTACGCAGTGAGCCAGATGACAGCCGGGACTTCACACTTGAGAACACCATTCTCTATAACCGTGATGCACTGTTCTACATTGAATTTGTTCATGCAGTTAAACACGGCAACATTGGCCATGTTAGAAATGTCCTTAATGTCTGGATGGTCATGATGCATGGTGTGGCAACCATGCCACGATATGCAGATGCTACCTTCGAATTACTTGGCTGTCTCAAAACATATGATCCTATTCTTCGGTAGGTGCAATGGAATCTGTTGATCTGCTCTGACACTGACTCATCGGTAGGGATACAATCCTTGATAACTGGCTGGTCAACCTGACTGGTCAGTCTGATGGGTTCAAAGAGGTCGATCTCCTTCAGGAACATCAAAATTTCTGGGCCAAGGTGATATACAATGCCAAGGGTACGAATCGGAGTTGGAAGTGGCTGTCCATGATCACTGTCTGTATCTGGACTCTCCGAGATGCCATGCGCACTGTCCACAAGGCGTTTAGTATTCCTGGCTATGGTACTAAACACACCAACCCTGACATCACTCTCGAGGTGAAGGCCATAAGCGATGCTTTGCAAGCTGAAAACATTCAATCATATGTGCCAAGACGAGCCGGAAATGAGCATATCACACCTGTACGGGATTTAATTCGAAACGGGGTTCAATATCCCAACGAAAAAAAGCCTTTCATAAGTTTCGTGCTGATCCCCGACGTGTCCAGAACATAGGCATTGTTGATCCCCCTGATGACTCAGGTGATGAGGATGATGGTGAACAGCAGGAGGAGACAGAAGGTAGCTCTGACTTGATGAATGATGGACCTACGATGGAAGACTTGGCAATGGATAATGAGGAGGATTATAATGCAATCACTACAGTGTTCACTCAAGCAGATATGCTGACTGGGGATGCAATGTAAATTTCGTGCTAGTCATACATAATGATATCCTCTTTGCGTGTCTCTATGGCCATCCGAACATCGTCTGCACCAGGTAAACCTGTATTGGAAAGCTGAGCATGAAGATATACTTCCAAGCTGGACTGCAAGATATCAGCTGATTCAAATATCACAGAATCAGTCTCATTATATGCCCATGCATTGTCAAACAGTCGGCACCAGTCTTGATAATATGTTTCCACTGACTTGTAATGAGTTCATCACTTGATGTTTGCACGTATGTTGGCAACAGAAATGACATCCTCCTCTCAGAACATCTCATAGTATTGAGGATGATGCTGAGAGTGAGTGATAAGTCAGCCTCATCAGCACTGCAAGATGAATCTCACCCTGTGACTAGGAGCATGCAAAAATGGCTGTATACGTGCGCATTCCTTGCCTTTGTCGTCGGTCCAGGTCAATGCATCAACCACAGAGTCACACCCTCGGAATATATCCAGCATCTTGTCATGATTATCGACAGCTAGTGCTTGCTCTTTAGCTCGCTGGTCCTTCTCTTGTCTGAGCCACTCTTGGGTTGCTGTGGAGTCTTCTGGAAATGTCGACAGAATCTGCTGGATCGCCATAAGGACATCTGA
Source organism: Armillaria gallica (assembly GCA_037576215.1). Taxonomy (NCBI): domain Eukaryota; kingdom Fungi; phylum Basidiomycota; class Agaricomycetes; order Agaricales; family Physalacriaceae; genus Armillaria; species Armillaria gallica. The sequence goes on along the minus strand of JBANDB010000016.1, from coordinate 209,436 downwards.
TCCGTATTTCTCTGCCCAAGCCCATTTGACATAGTCACCGATGGACGTAACAGAATTGATCAAGGGAGCTCGCTGTGCAAGGATCTCAATGACAGATTCCTGTAGGATTGACTCTACAGTAAACCATACTTGATCTGGTCCAAACTGTCGCACTGCAAGGTGCTCACGCAAGACCAAAAGTGCCGCACAAACTGCATCATGTACCTCTTCTGAGCTCCTAGCTTTTTGTCCACTCTTTAGTCTTCCATCTCCTGTAACAATGATAGTGTCCACTGGAAACTCAGCGGGGTTGCAGTTATTGCAGCATCGAGGATCAGGTGGTGGTCCAGGAATTGTCGCTGAATTGACGTCAAGTCAGAGGCAGCATACCACCGAGATAAATGGCAACAAACTTACCCTTGTCATTGTTCTTGAAGGACTCATTCCATGGGATCCGCCGGCACTTGGTGGTGCCTACGAATTGGTACAGAAAGTGGTGGTCTTGTACTTCCATTGGAGATAGCTGCTTGACTCCTTTCCGATGTTTTCTTTTTACAGGAGACCGTGCCATGGTTTGATTCAGTTCATCATTCTCAGAATCAGAGTCAGAAACTGGTTCGCCATGTTCACCATCACCTCCAGCATTGTAGTCCCTCCCATCCTCAGGCAGATCTTGATCCATGTCCTCATCATCATGAAACTCGTCCTGTATAGGGCTCCTGTCATTGCAGTCTCTGTCTTGGTCTGGGTCCTCATCCTCAACGCCCTTGTTGGCATCACTATCCTCGTTGTCCTCATCATCTGAGCTCTCAGATCCTTGAAGGTGCTTCATATAGTATGCTTCAGTGACATACAAAACTGCCTCTCCAGAACTACCTCGTATGCGGCCGATCTTCTGAACAAGAGAGCACATTGTCCATGGCGCAAGCCAGAGGAAAACCCATCTAATCAGTGGATAATGAACACCCTAGGACAGATGGACATGAACAACGGTTATTCACCCAGGAAGTCCGAACTTACCAGACCTAACACGTCAGTACTAATGACAATACGAATTCTCCCACTAATTAGGCCAGCTTGTATTCGATCCTTGCTCTTCTGGTCAATATGCCAATGATAAAATTCGAAGGATTCCAGTGGAAATTTACTGGCATTGACATGGAAGAAATCTTGAATGCGTTCTGCAACTGCATGCTCATTGACATATATGATGGTCTGGTTGATGTCATCGGGAATCGCAGCATTGTGGTGTATGAGTGTGAAGAGGTCAGCATAAGAATCCCCTGCATGCTGAATGAGGCGGACCGAAAGGGCAATGTTGCGCTTTTCATTGGAGATCCCAATTCTTTGACACTCGGACATTAGCCCAACCTTATGTGTGGGATCGGTAATCACATCTGGCAGCATGGTGGCTGATGCAACAAGGATGGGAAGTCCTCCAGGCAAACGGCCACGCAAGATCCCAGGAGCAGTCGCGTAATCTGGGTGGAAATCATCTCTGCCGTATTCACTGACACAGTGTCCTTCATCAACCACATACCCAATGATATTGTGCTTGAATTGCTTCTTGCTGAGGATGAGCTCTTGGAACTGTGTCTTCTTGACAGTTCAGGTTCAACAAGAACAACGCAATACTTGTTTTGTCCGGCATACTGTTGTACTAATGCCTGTCAGTACGTTCACAGATCCAGAAGGAGAGAATTGCAAGCCTCCATGTCTTGTGCCATGTCTGGAGATTTGGAAGTAATAGCAATGGTAGGTACCCCTTGTGCATTCAGCTGAGCAGCCTGGACAGAACAGGGTTGGGAGGATACAATGAGGCAATTAGGTGCATACTCACCTGGTCTTTCATAAGACTGATAAGCAGGGACAGGACCAGGATAATCTTGTCTGTCTGTGGGTTTGGAATATCTCCAGGCCTCCAGTGATAGAATAACGCATACAAAAATGACAAAGTCTTACCTGCCCCAGTGGGTGCATCTGCAATGGTATCCAAGCCTTTTAACATGTTTTGCCTAGCTTCATCCTGAAAAGAGTGGAGTTCAGGTACATTAAACACTTCACAGAGGATTCTTCTGGTTTCGTTGAGCTTCTGGGGGTCAGGCGAGGTGACGGGAACAAAAGACATTGCATTGCATTTAGGAGAATGTCCAGGAACTTGTATATGGAACTATAAGTTAAAAGGGGAGCTCCTCAGCAGGAATAAGCAGTGTAGGGGCTTGTCAATGACATGAGAGAGATAAGGTTGTGTTTGACGCAGCAGAGAGCAACGATGGTGGAGTGATGCAATGGCTTGTGGTAAAGACATGGCTTCGCTGGCGCTGACCAAAAAGGGTAATCCATAGGGGTTATTTCACTAATCCATTTATTTCGGGAGCTACAGTCCAGCTATCAAGAAAATAAAAACATGACGAATCTTGTATTTTTAATCCTCACAATTCTATATACTCGAATTCAAAATCAGTGACCCAAAGTTTTCGAAATCCAAAAAAATTGTGGGAAAGAATTTGACCATGCCAGCCCTCGATCATTATGTTCCAGTCCCTATTCTCTAGTTGATTGACTGTCATCAACCGAGCTGGGGAGTGGTTTGAGTCTACTGACAAGCTTAGCCCAAGACTTGAAGGGCGAAATTGAACGCAAGCATACCGGCATCAAGGGCTTCTTTAAAACAAAAGACCTCCAAGAGGCCATTCAGGATTATAGAATCTGCATCAACGATCTGAAGACAGACTTTTTGGTACTCTTTTGCATTCAATTTTCTGCAGAACATTCTGAAAATGGCTTTCTGTAGATTCATTGTGTGTTGATGCTTATCAATCAGCACACACAACAGGATCCCACCCTTCTCATGACTGAGATCTGGAACAAGGAAGACACAGCACCAAATGGAGAATTCGTAATACGCATTGCCACTAAGCATGCGGTCTTCTTTTTTTTTTATCAGCTGTAGCTGGAGGCCCTGTGCTAAGCAAATTGGTGTGGGACTGGAGGTGATGTAAAACACATGTAACTATGTGTTGTGCTGAATAGAAGCTTTTGCCTTCCATGCTGAAGTTGTACCTCCATTCATCCTCTTTGCCATAGAATATTATTACGGTTATCATCATCATATTGAGACATTTGGGACATGAACACTCTTGTGCAATCCACAAAGCTGCCCCCAACACTGCAAATAATGTGCCAATCATGAAAATAGAATGATCATTCTGGAATCCGGATGCTCAGCAGAGAGTTGTTGTACTGGAGATAATGTAGAATACATTTTTCACACCACCATCTTAGAAACTGTCTTCATGGTCCAAAAACAGTGTAATAGTGTATATACGAGGCATTTGCCAGGTGCCATTCTACATTGCCTTTGGGTAATTATTAGCTTGCAAGTTGTGGTGTTGATTTGGTGTTGATGATGAGTGAGCATCGCTACAGCCCTTTCATCAAACCTTCTCCAAGCCCGGTGTTGATCAGATGGAATAAAGAAAGTGTATCTGGAAAATATCTTGGAGGGGTGTAATCATATAAGCTCAAGCTGATTATGAGAATCAAAGTGGAATGGTAGGCATCAATTACAGCTGTCCAGAGACAGTGGCCATCCATCACAATACATGACAAGGGAAGAATATAGCGTAAAAGCTGTAAGATCATGAATGCACGGTCGCGAAAGCTGCAATAAGCCATCTATATATTTGGAATCGCTGATTCAGTGCTGTCGTGTCGATATTGAGCAGAGGCATCTGAAGGCACAGCATCCCCACCCACCTGGATCAACGTAGAAGAGAGTTGCACCAGAACACGTGGCTTCTACAAGGTAATCAATGAGCCAACGTTAGTTCTTACAGACAGCTGAGTTGATTTCAAACACCATCTACTCAGGACTATACTTTAGGCATGACGACATCTCACAAATAGAATTGTGAGCTTAGGCGTTGCCAAAGAGGGCATATGGGAGTACTCCTGTTCTCCAGATTTGCGGCATCTAAACACGATCCATGCAAGTAAGGGAGCCCTTTGGGGTCGTGCATAATGTTGAGATGATCTGAGTTCATCCTTGGGATCCTGTTCTAGTATTTGTACTCTATAGATCCTCAATGTGTAGAGTGTGTCAGAGTTCCAGATAAGTACCTGTAAGTCTGGTCGAAACATGACAGCAATTCTAGTCAGAAGCGAGCGCTATCCTTGCAAGCCACGGAGGTTCAGTTGAAAATATCACAAAGCGCAGGCATCGGTATTCACAAACAGTCAAAATGCTGTTATCTCTTGAGGTGTATATTGATATCGCCAGGTTCACATCCACACTTTGTAACCTCAGTATAGCTTGTATACTAGTAATTAGGTCATACTTGTTCTCCAAAACTTACAATAAATTTTGTTCCTATGCAGCAGGCAGTTTATTGACCGAAATTAACATTTGGAATGTAATAGACATTATTGACAGTGTCTGTCAAATGTGTGTTCCAGGGCGTTGTAACGAAACGTTGCTCACTTTGACGCAATCATACATATATTCTAAGGCAACAGCAACGAAGGAAAGACATTGTGCTGGCATTCGTCAGAACTGTGTTCACTTCTTTGGTGCGCCTGCTACAAGTACGCTATGCAAGAGTACCATTAGCAAAACCCAAACGATAAAAGAATAGCCCTAACCTCGTCTGTCTTCATACCGTATAAGGTAATGCATACTTCAACCTCTCCAGCACCACCTACCTATTGTACTAACCCTCCACATTCTGATAGACCAGTCTCCATCTCTGGTCATTCCCTTATCTCCCACACACATGACCAATGGTCTTGCGTCCATTTCCAAGAGCATCTGCCACTCCAGTGCCATCCATGCGGACCCATCCACCGAGTTATACCATCCGCTATACCTTGCATCCCAATTGAGCCCCTTCCAAAGCTCATCTCACTGCTAATAGTGAAACTTGAATAGCCTCCACAGCAAGCGGGTCGAGATATGCTGCAGCATACCCTGCTACTACTCCTCGTGGAGATAGACCCAGCATATACTCAGGTGCCAGCTCAACTTCCTCCTCCCTCTCGGACCTTGTCCCAATTGCATACACTTGCAGCGGTAATAGATGGACGTGAAGAATGTGGCGGTCCTTGGGAAGACTAACAATGGGAGACGATATAAAGTGCCGCAGAGTGCGGATAAGACTGCATCAGCACTTGAGGCCTTACAATGAGCTGGCGATGGTGGACATGTATCAATCCGTGACAGATGTTGTCCCAAGGCAAAGAAGTAGGCAGTTCTTCTGTCAACAAAGTCAAAATGAAAACAAGTCTGCAGGCAGGGTGATGCACCTTAATGGATGTGTGATAGCCGATGCATATAGGCAACCAGATGGTGAATCTAGGTTCCACCAAGAAAAGACAATGCCTCTTGCTCACTCCTTCAGCTTCAGCTCAAGTCCTGCCTATCCAGCCCATTGAGCTGCCTGCTCAAAAGAATCAGGGGAAATGTTGGAGTACACAAGCGAACCTTCAGTGACCTGTAGACAATAGCATCAGCAAGGCAGTCTGGGTGCATGACCTGGGATGGCTTGATTATCGACGTGGGGGAAGTGCAAGAAAGTGAGAAAGGCACTGGGATCAAAAGTTCCAAGGGTTCCCATGCCATCGATTTCTCCATCAGGAAAATGGATAGATGCTATGTCACCATACATAGCCATCAATAGCCCAGATAGGTGTCATAGCCCCAATAACAATGTCCCCCTTTACTGTAGACACTGGTAGACATGGCAAGTGTCTACCAGAGTCTACCATAGCCATACTACTACTGTACTAGCCTCGGGGATATTCTATTTACAGTTGCCACCATGTAATTTTAGGATATTACAGAATGAAATTATATTCATTAACGTGCTATGAAGTACATTATATACATAATCTGCCGCTATCCTAGTCATCACTCTCACTTTCCCCAGTTCGAAGCTTGACAGACATGGACACTTGAGTAGATAAATGATCTAGAAAATCGAGATTAGCAGCTGAGCAGAAAAGAGTCTGATAATCAGTACACACCATTGTGACATTATGTAGCTAGTACAACACTCCCCAGCAAGACCTAACACCTCAGTCCTCAGACAGCGCTCAACACTACAGGGCATACTGCAATAGCACATATTAATTACAAGAAAAAAATAGGCCAGGAAAGGCTCACCTGAACTGTGCCAGTTCGATCAACCACTAACCTCGAAGCTTCAGCCTATAAGGAAAATTGCAATTGTGGAGATGTTGACATTGCAAGGTCAAAAGCAGAGCTTGAGGATGGGACAGGTATTCAGTTGTAATAAGAATATGATGCTCCAAATGTCAGGTAAATGTTGAGGCCACTCTGAGATGTAGCAGGAGAGATGATAGCGGAGGGTGGCAGGTTGAAGAATAGTTCAAGGGCAACGTAGCTTGGCATTTTGATCGGAGTTTGAAATGGACTTGTAATCTCTCGCCAGCCTCACCGACTCCGAGTCACTATGACCTGGACTCGGAACTTGAGCCAGTCAGTGTTGGAATATGGCAATCCAGCATCATGCCGATCTTGCTGATTAAGGAAGAAGATATAGGAAATGTATAGAAGATTCTAGTAAATAGTCTTTTAGTATAAAAGTAGGTACAGTAGTGTACATCCTCATGTGTTTGCAGAGCTCAGCCAAGTGCAATACTATTGGCTCGACACTGCACATGTACATACTGGGAATGAACTGATCCCCTGTTTTACAACAGTCAGTTAGTACATTCCCAAGGTAGCTACTAGTAGACACTGGTAAAATGAATGTACTATAGTAACCATAGATTTTTATTGTATACTATCCTTGGCTATTGTAAGATTGGATGACTACCAGTGTCTACCGTAACACTCTGTAGACACCAGTAACTCTGATGGCCTACAGTAGTATACTGGTTACTACCAAGGGTAAATGCACTTTCCTGATGTCATCAGGCCAGATAACCAAGTGGATCCTGCCTCCACCATGACTTGGTCTCATATGACGATTACTTTCTGTGTGATCTTTTTTGACCCTTGATGCACTTCTATTGTAGTAGATGTGATACTCCCTGCCAAAATGACTCCATACATCACATAACAAATAAAACCAAACACTGACTTTTGCTCATTATCACAAAATGAATCAGGCAACTAGAGCAAACAAGTCTCCTGGAGGCTGGAAATCATTGGACTCTGCTGTTGCATGCTCATCTACATCATCACACTAGTCCTCAAGTTTGATTCGACAACATTGACTTGCAATGGTCTTTCCCTTCAAATGTTGATCAGGGCAATCCCATTCCCATATGTGAACCATAAAGCATCCCGCCAGTCATTAACAATAAACTCGGTGATCATGGGCCTCTCAACTAAGGATTGCTATCATTGCCACATGCGATAGCACTGCCAGCAGCCCCAAGCCCCAAACCCATTGCTTCATCGTTCTCGAATTGGTCAGTAGTTGTCGGTGAGTACCCATCATCATAACAGCCTTCCGTTATCTGCTGGCTGATATTTACTCACATTGCGATTCTGTCCAGGTACTTATGATTTCTCCCATCTGGATTTTGTTCCTCAGCCTTGCTCTATATGCCTCTGCTGGACAGCCTGTGCCATTCGAAGGTAGGCCTGATTAATTTATCATCAGTCAACTATGTATCTGAGGTAATCCAAAGAGGTGTCCTGATTCCTGGGACATTCGAATCAATAATTCCCAGTGCAGACCATGAAGTCGATACCGTTAATATTAATTCTTACATCGATACATCGGTTGATACAGCATGAGTCACATATCTTTGGTAATTGGATCCAGCAGATCTACCATGGTGTGGAGAGTTCTAGTGCACAGTTTGTGTGCTCCTTTAGACACATTATGCATATATTGTTAATTGGCACTATTGCTTGCCCTATTTGAAGCCTAAAAGGCAGCCTCTCAAATCTCAGGACACTGAGTTCAGCATTGACATCATCTTTCAGGTTTGTACAAGAAGCTACACACTCTCAGTGGTCTACTTTCTGGAACAGAGCTTATTCCTCTTCGCGTTCCATATAACACCAGATTTGGTATGCCTTCACATGACACAGGTCTAGAATCATCTTAGAGCTATACGGGCACATTTCTATATCACTGTGATGATTGACGCCCACCCTCTACAGCCCTCTACAGCACATACATTTTCAAGCACACGTCACCATGCACACTCTCAATGCCTTTCTCCAAGTTGCCAGTCTCATTGAGGCTTCTGGTATACCGTAGGTTGAGAGGTTCACCAAGCTCGCTGTAGCCATCATAGGGCTACTCATGGTATGTATGCCGCTTTTGCCAATGGGTGTAATTCTTGTCCCTGACTCTGGGATGTCAATATAAGAAAGCAAAGGACTAAGAAGAGGACAAATGTGAAGGAGCTGTGCCACAGCATTACGGATACAGTCCTTCATTACCCAAACCCTTGTCCATATACATGGGGAGCGAGAAGCAACCTATTTCCAGGACATTGGTGCAGAGATGGAAGGGTCAGTTACGGTTCTCCTGGACCCATACTGTATTTTCTCCACAGCTAATGGTCATCTCACCAGCATAGAAAAGATGCAGTCCAAACATAGCAGGGCTTTCTTAATACCAAGAAGTTCCAAGGTTACAAGAAACGCGTCGATGACTTGAAGATGGACTTCTTGGTATGCGTACTTTGTTTTGCTTTGCAATGGTCTGGCCCCTTACATGCTGTAGATCCACATACCAGGGGACAGCATGTTGGTGCTTATTGAGATACTCCGCATCCTCGCTGAGATGCAAAACATAAAGGAAACAGCATCAAAAGAGGGATCAATGGATTCTGGATCCAAGTATCCCTGTGCTTGGATTTATAGAAGGGATAGCATGTGATAAGTAGTAACAACAAGCCATCTCTATTACTTACTCATGGAACTTGTATCTGTATCTATTACAAGTGAACCAATAATTCGCAAATAATTATGAGTCACAGGCCTCAGCTGCAGAGTGTTCAGTGCCAGACAGGGATAGTCTACGACTCCTTTGAAAGTAAACAATGCCATGTAGGAAATGTTCCTCTCCACATTTTGATTCTGGCAAAGGGCATATTCACTACCCTAACCTCCTAGCTTGATTTGCTGGTGCCAGTCAAGGGGTAAGTATTGTAAGAAGGTGTGATGAGTAATATGCTATCGAGCCAGAATTTAGATCTTGGCTTTCTGTCCATATGAGATATGGTCATAGATGCCATGGAAAGAGACGTATCTTAACATGGCCACACTGAAAGCTCCTAGTAGCCGAATGGGTGGAAATGACCCTCTCTCTACTTACCCTTCAGCCAAGTGTCCCAGTTCACTGACAAATGACCATACCAATGGTTGAAACGTAATTGTTAGTGCCTGGCTCAAATTAATTCCCTGCCAGTTACTGTCTTATATCAGTAAAACAGCAATTTTACACCTTCCATATGAGCTGCGAAAGAAGTGCATTGAACTTTAGATGTACGTGAGAATGAATTAAGTCTATATCTATACTGGAACAGTAAAGCTATTAATAGAAAGCATGAGTGGGGTTTCAGGTTGGTGAGAAGCCCTTCAGACCAGGGTTAAAAAAAAAAAGTGCAGCGATTGCAACAGGCTTTTTGGGGATTCAGAAAACGAACTCCTCTGGGTGATGCACAACAGCTGGAGCCATACCATTTTTCAGCAGGCTGTGCATCTGCATAACCTCCAAATGGCAGTCACCCAGTGAATGGATCTGCAGCAGACAATGAGATGTGGCACGAAAAATCTGGAAGTGGAAATACTAGCATTTGATGGCCACCACATTTGAGTGGCAGGAACCGAGCCCTATGCTCTTCGTTTTTCCTCTGCGCACCTTTGGAGATGCCATTTTCTGCTTTTATTGTCAGGTTTAGGTCAGAACAGGTGGATGTGAAGCAGACCTGTGTGATTTCGCTCGTATTCAGCATTTCCTTCAATGCTGGATCCTTCGAACGAGGCATCTGTCAGTCAAGACAAAAGCTATTGCCAATGTTACTAGACAGAAAAATGACAAAAACTCGTCACCTTTGGGATACCTATTTCTTTGACCTTGACTTTGTTCTTTGTTCTCTTCATCAGATTTATGTCAGAATCCAACAGTAGATGACAGCTGTCTCTGCTCATTCCCTGGCGGCGGTGAAATAAATGGACCTTCAACTTGGCTATCCATTGGCAGACTTTGTACATTGCTGACCTTTATCTCTATGTTAAGTCCTTTGACTGGCATAGCTATTTCACTCGTTATGAGTAGCGTTGTCAGGCAAGGGGAAACCTTCACTAAATTCAGACACGAAGACTGGCAGGAACAAACTCCAAACTTTTATAGGTGCCTGTTTCATTTTCCAGTGTCAATTTCTGCTTCGGTCGTCAGATTACTGCCAACATGATGATATACCCTTCTTACCTGTTAGTAGATGATGTCTGCCATGCAATTTTACAGCCCTTGTAATGACAGATTCTCCCACCAAGACAGATAGCTGTGTCACTCTTTGTCAGTACCAGCTCCAAGGGTAATTCTGCCCTTTTCTCCAGGGGTTCAAACCCCGCAAACGGATGGGCATCCTTGACTGCTAGAAAAAATGTCATCGAGGGACAGTTAAAAATGGTAACCTTAACATACCATCGAAGTCATGGTATGAGAGAATGGTCTCCATCGCACATCCAGCCCAAAACAGAGTGGGACAGTAAGGAGCAGTTATCGTCTCAAGTGGCATGGTTCAACTCGCGTTACCGCATGTGTGCATCACCCAAAGACCTTCCTCCTGGCTCAAAGGTCACACCTGACTATGAATGCAGATTTAAGCACATAACACTCCGATTGCCTCGCCGCCAACCGACTCTACCAAGAACCTCGACATGGGTGGGGTGGTGGGGCTTTCCTCAGGAAGGCATCTTGCTATAATGGAGAGAGTAGGATGTGGAGGATACAAGGAATAGAAATAGGATGTGGGCAAAAGGGAAGATACAGCAGAGGGACTGGTGGGAAGCGATGTGGCAACAGTGGGAAACAGAGCTGGCTTGAGGTTTATAGAGAAGTAGGGAGCACATGGAGATTAGACGCAGTTCCGAGTGTGTAGTCGCTCTGACGCTGCTGATGATGACACCGGATGGACCCTATAAACGAGAATGTGCTCAGGCTTCAAGGGCGATCGGAAGGCCTGTACAACACAATGAGTGTTCATTTTAAAGCTGTGTAATCAGTTCTCCGCTGTTTCAGGCTCGAAGGGATGCGTTGCGACCAGTTTTTTGTAGCAAAGTCGCACTCACAAAGGGAACCAGTGAATCCGATACTGAGAGGAAATAATAGACTTGAAGGGGGGGAATTTGGAGAGTGTCAAGCAGAGATAAGCAGAGGTATTGTGCCTGGCGCTATTGAAAGTTTGTATTCATTCCATTTCACGTCTTTGCTGACTGTCTCTATGGCCAAGAATAGAGGAGCATTGATGGCGACATCGCTGGCTAGCTGTTAAATCTTGGAGAAGGCAATTTAAATTTTAAGTATAGATTAAAGCATCGAGCATGAAGGGAATCGCTGTCGTCGTCGCCAGCGGTGACGATGGTTCATCAAAGCATGAAGGAAAGCAGCTGGTGATAAGAAAGGGAAAAGAATCCCAGGAAATTGATGAATCTTGCCACAAAGTTCCCACGGCAAAGCCAGGTAGAATGCGGCGGCAAATGCCATGTTGGACGATCAAAAATTGGATCCCAGGTTGGTATAATGACCGAAGAAACCTATATTCATAGGACTCGGAATTACCACAAAGTCCATCTTTAGACCATCTACGCACCTCCTGTAAGCCCATATGGCGTCTCTGAAATCGTTGACGCAGAAGACACCTCTAAGACCACCAAGGGGGTGGTGGAAATAAAATCTCAGACAGGGGAGGGGGGGGAGGGGGGGAGGGGTCCCAACCTTAAACGTGATACCGAATTACCTTACATAGCAGTATGATATGGCCTAATGAGGCATGTAGAGATGGTTCCATCTGAATAGGATTTATTGTGAGCTTGTTAAAGCATCCAAAACACTTTATATTACTTTTTCGTGTTATAGTGAGTCACGGCAACCCGGCCAGCAACTTCGGGCCACCATATTGCGCTGACATAGCATTACTAAGCCATCCATATGTGGTCATACTACTACCATATATGGCAGGAGGGGGAGGGAGGGGGGGGTCGACCTGACCTTAAACACGAAAATGTACGTCATGTGCGCAATTTTATTTCCGCCACCCCTTGAAGACCACGGTGCTTGAGCTTAAAACCTTTGATATCTTGCGCCATGCGTTGAAGGTACCTGTAACGAGAACGTTGAGTACTTGTGAAGAAAAACGGCAAATAGAAACGGCAGCCCACTTTTCCATCTCTCCACAAATATCGATATAACATGAAGTTCCCCGATCTCCTTGCATATGAACGAGGTCGTCGATGACAACAATTGTGTCTGCGATGCTCTGACAGAGCTCTTCGGCATTCTTCTTGTTCTTTCCCTTTTGCTGTAGGACAGAGAGTTGGCGACAACATTCATAACACAAAAAGTATGGTTAAATGAACCTCGAGCAGTTTGAAGACAACTGCGGCGACTTTGGCCACGTTCTGGACGTACGGGACACCGGAAGCTTCAGCAATGTTGGCGACTTTGAGACAGGCGTTGAGTGCAGACATGGTGGTTGGCGGTAAGATTTGTGCTGTTGAGCGTGATGCAGAAGCCGGCGTCAAACTCGCAGTGCTGTGGTGTCAATGAATCGTGCTGTAAGATATGATAAGATAGGAACACAATCATGACGGAAACTTACCAAAGGGAATATCCTTCGACCGGTAGATAGGAACCTGCGGACAATTACAAGGCGAACAACAAATTATCATATCGCAAGCTAGGATTACTTTGTAAATGCTCGATGCTGTCGTCACTCTTCTGAAAAGGTTCGTCACCCCAGATGGCATGAAATACTGCTCATCGACCACAATCATGGATAGTGCATGCCTGGCGAAGGAGAATCTAAGAAAAATGAGACATTTTTAGCAGGAATCGAACATAAAAACAGAGAGACACTTGTTCGAGGTATATCAATGCCATCCAAAGCGTCACAAAATGAAAACGTACAGCACACTGACCGAATGCCCGCTACCGTTCCTCCCTACTTTGCTGCTCGATATCAATTAGCTAACGATATTCCAGGCGGTGCATCTAGATTAACTTTTCAAAGTCCATATCTGGTGAAGAAGCACAATCATCCCCATATCTGTGGAGGGACACTGGATGCCGTGCATGGACCAAACAAGGTTCAGAGGATGCAGGCATCGTGGAGGTGGTACATTTCTGGTACGGGCCTCGGGCTTCTCTCATGGTAAAGTCCAGTACTAGCAGTGAAACGAGCGTGTTGAACTTTTCGGTTATTTGCAACCATAATACGGGCCAAAGCTACTCAGTGAAGCAACTCCGTTCCGAGTTGCGTCTAGCCTCGGTCTTACGCCTGCCTCCGATTCCAATTCCATCGACAAAGCGGAGGTAGTGGATTAGGATTTGTGGCCACTGTAGCTCTTGCAGTTTCGTCTCGACAGTATTGCTAGCATCACAAGGGCAGTTGAAGAGGGATAGTCGGATTATCGACGATGAGGTTAACCAAGTAAAAGCTGGACGTCCCCACGCCATCAGCGCGATATTCCGTCGGGCCGGAGAGGCCGTCTCGATGTCGATGAGCGGCTGAGGTGTATATGCTTGTCCACCACAGTGTCAGTCATGGAACCGTCCTTGTTTTTCCCTTCTAATCATGTCGATGTATGACTTTGTAGATCCTTTGCACAAAAGTGATGGCCCATTCAACGTCGGATAAGGTAAAAAGGATAAAACCGCTGCATCATTTTCGACTCCTTGTATCCAACTTATGTCAGGAACATGAGTTTAGATGATGTTCACGAGGCGGAGACGCAGGAGGGTTAGGATCTCGTTCCACGTTCAGGCAGTACAGGAAGTACACTGAACGGACATAACATAGGTGGGTACGTAATAGACACTACTGAACGGCGTCTATCAGAGGTGCATTCAGAGGCGTCAAAGGGAAACGACGCTTACCTTTCGTAGATGTAGGAATAAAATGTGTCGACAAGGAACCCTGAATTATCTTCAGGACCGACAAAAGCAGCCGGAGACAGAATGCACACCTACAGTCATGAAAAGCAACGGATGTTCCTTCGACACCCCTAGCAAGCATGATATGAAAATATACCATTAGCGAAGAACAGAAGGGTGACGAGTCGCCCTAATCTTGGCTTTACACTGTTCCCGAGTCTATCATACACTAACCTCCCATATCCCGGACACATCTTCCAACAGGCATCCGTCTGGGTCGCTCTTCTATCACGAACATTGCACAAACCCAACGGCCTCGCGTCCATTTCCCAAAGCATCTTCCATACAAGCGCCGTCCACGCTGACCCGTCTACCAAGCATCCGGTACACCTCACATCCCACTCCATACCCTCCAGAACTTCATCTCGCCGCATCCGATGAAACGTGAGTGGTTTCACTAGTGCGCGCATCGCGGTCCGCTCGTATGCTTTGAAGCGAACTCGGCTTCGTCCTCCCATACAAACCTCATCGCTTGTGCATACACCGGGAGCCGTTCTCAGATGAATGCAGACGCAGCGATAGATACGCGCATGACATCAAGGGCGCCTTTCCATCCCCAAGTCACGGCTAGTGAGAGTAGCACCTCGAAGTCATCAAAGGTGCGCCAAGGAGGGACCGCAAGACCGTTGGGGAAGCCCCGAGGAGTTATAGCCGTACAAGGACGGCATCGTGTTCGTTTGATAGGAATAGGTTTTCTGTTTGGTATGAAAGTGAAAGAGCTCGAAGTGAAGAACGCGGCAGACCGTCGCAAAACTGATGATAGGAGACGGAATAGCATGCCGTCGAGCGAGGATGAGAGACCGTCGGCGCCTGGGGTATCGAAGCCAGGATGATATGTGGCTGTGGGGTCTTGCGACGCCATCGGAGGGATTGCCGGAAGAAGCGAATATCGACGTGCAGGGTGGGTATGCGTTGATGACCTCATTGCCGCCGCATGATCGCTCCGGTCATCCGAGTCGCATCGACATGAATATATGCCGGTCGCTGGTGAGATACAGAAGGGTTATCCGCATGGAAATGAATGGCACGAGAATTGTAAGGTTCGAATGGTATGAATGAACAAAATACCACGCACCAGAATGTAAGCGTCCCCAGCTGAACCAAAACTTCAAAGCTTTACATCTTCGACTCCGATGTCGGTCAAGGTGCGTGGACATTGGTACCTGCTTGCATCCCTTTACTGCACTTTGAGCAAGCCATTGATGATCTCGACAAACAGACGTTACACTGTCAAACATATTAGGAAACGGAAGAAAACGACGGTACATATCACGTACTTTTTCGCCACCTAGTAGCCTCGTATACAGTCCGCGCCTACTCCAGGCAAGTCGCCACTTGTCACTCCAGAAGTTGAGTCCACGTCCATTTCTTTCCTTCGATGATTTGTCTGAGTACATCGAGAGTACTGATAGACATAATGAGCGACGAAAGGGAGATACGCTGAGGACCTTACCAAGGGGAAATCGCGTCGAAAGCACCGACGAGGCGCACACGACGAGAAGAGCAGTAGAAGAGCCTGCTGTATATTCCTAAATGAATTTGACGACTCAAAGGCAGCAGAGGAAAAATGGGCCTACCTTTCCAACAGTCATCACTTCACTCGAGTCACTTCTTCGCCTCACGTCTCTACCGAAAATAATACCCATGCCGCGAATAAGAGAGAAGGGTTCAATACAAGCGCATATAACAGCGTCCCAGGACGGAAAAATGCAGACACTGGGTCGATGGTCGATGGTCGATGGTCGCGGTAGCAAAATAAAGAGTGGTGGGAAAATACGGGACACGTCCTCTGAATTTCACATCCGGATTCCGGGCCGACTACTGTTGACGCGGAACCCACCTTTTACGTTCACGGCCATTCACTGCCAGTGACCACTCAGACTTTGCCAAAACCGTCGCACCACTCGCAAAGGAGCGAGATACAGTCTTTACAGGTATCCGATTCAAAATTGCATAGTGATATACGTCCATTTCTCCAGCTCCATCATCGAAGATCCTTAGAAGCTTGCCAGACGACCTGCTTCGCGTTAGAAGAACTTCGGAATATCCATATGTTCCTGCTCTCAGATCATCGCGCGAAGGGGTACGAGATCTTCTTGCTGCGATGAGCTCTTTTTCTTGTGTGAGAGACGATATTACTCTTCTTCACCCTTGCGAAACATCGCCTCATAAGGACTATTGTCTTCATCAAACAAAATCGCCTATCCGTTTACACAAAGGCAGGGAAGCTATCAGAATATCCTGGTCCGATGAATAGGGTGATCACCTAACCGACGTCTATATGTCTTTGTGACCGTAACTAATAATAATAATAGTAGAAACCCTATACCCTAAGATAATAAAAAGACGCCAGGCAACAACGTAAGTATCAGTATGGAGTCGAACCCCGACAGCGTCCTCACGTGGGTAGAGATCAGGCTAACCATTACACAACTGATGCATTCGAAAAGCAAGTGACCACTTCCCAAGTCAACTTCCTATAGATCCGACCAATAATAGGCTACTTACTTCATAGCATTGCCTTCGTAAGCAAAGTTTGACCACGGTCACGGCCATCTCTTTGCTCTGATGTTGCTCTGAACTCGCTTGGCATTAAATCACGTACCGTTTTGCGATCGAGTTCATCGACACCATGCGAGTTGCGACTCATCACACTCCAGAAATCGGGTATCGTCCACTTCCTCCTTTGAATAATACGTTCGAGGCTCCGCAGTCATATCGACAGTACTGAATAACTTGAAGAGAGAAGAAACATCGCAATATCGAGGAGAAACAGCTTCCGATCTGCCGTCTTCGGGATCCAGAAGAACTCTTCTGATTCCTCCGGTGATGCACAACAGCTGGAGCCGTCGCATTCTTCAACAGACAATACATCTGCGTGACCTCCAAGTAGGTTCTACAGCAAATGTGAGATACGGTACGGAAATTTTGGAATTGAAAGTATTATCAAAAAGTCAAATCATCCACACGCTTCCTGTAAGTCTAAATGACATTGATTCGTTGACGCAGAAGACACCCTTGATACAACGGTGTTTCCGCTCAATATCTTTCAAGTCTCGAGCCATGTCTTGAAGATACCTGTAACCAGACTGTTGAGTAGCCGTTTGAAGAAAGGCAGCAAATTAAAACGACCACCCACCCGGCCATCTCCCCGCAGATATTGATATAGCACCAGATCTACTTGCATACGAGCAAGGGTATCGATGACGATCGTATTGGCTCACACGGGGCTCCTCGACATTCTTCTTGTTCTTTCCCTTTCGCTATAGAGCACAGTGTCAACGACAACATTCATACCGCAAAGTATTATTAAACAAACCTCGAGGAGCTTGAAGATGACGAGAGGGACCTTGGCCACATTCTCGATATAGGGCACACCGGAAGCTTCAGCGATCTCGGCGAGGTTGAAACAGGCGTTGAGTGCCGGCATAGTGGTTGCTGTGAATACTTGTGCTGTAGAGGGCGATGCAAAGCGCGCGTTACCTCGCAGCGCTTGGTGTCACGAAAGGGTACTGTAAATCTGATGAGATAACCGAAGAACGGAATCAAGACGGAAACTAACCAAAATCGATGTTCCGCGACATGTGAATGGGAAGTTACAAGCGTCCGAAAGACGATTTATCAGGACTTTCGGATCCGCACATGGGATTTGGTAGCGCTCACGAGTAGAGCTACGTATCCTTCATCCGATTGAGGCCATCGACACACTGTTGGAGGAGCTCGCCAGCACCAATGGCATAGACTAGCGCTCATCGACGTAAATTACGAGGAACGTACACCTGGCGACGGGAACCTAGATAAAACAAAGAATATTTAGCAAAGGTCCGACTCGGATTACCTTGCTTGTCAAGGTCTCTGAGTCTGTGGGTCTACGTTCGCAAACCTAGTAACGTGATCCTACGTCATATCCGCATCATGGCTTTGTAATATAGCTTGTCACTCAGAATGGAATCAATAAACGTCTCTATTCCCCTTCCCCTGCTAAGCGTCGAACATGACCTTCCACAATGGAGATGGCATCGCTTCACTACTGGACTCCCTCAGCGTTGAATCAATCCATACCATGTTAGAAACTGCAAGGCAACTGTTCTTCAATCTTAACAGATTCACCTTCCACCGATAATCACCGAGAGACGTGGTGCGATGTATTTTTACATCTCACAATGCAATAAGGTGTTACAAGACAACATCCGTCAAATTTACATTCTTGAAGAGCATGGTCCTGTGTCAATGGAAGAAGTCAAAAAAATGCCACCGGAGCTCATAGCGTTTTTGTTGTAACTTTGTACTCTAGATCTCGTGAACGACTACGGGTCGGTCGTCGAGTCGGACATGCCACTAAGAGACAACACCTTGAACGTCAAACGAAGGTCCAATAATCCGCTCCGAAGAAATGTCGTGTCTGAAGGAGCAGTCCTACCTACTTGTAATTGTATTTCAGTCACCTTGTAATTCAATACATCTCTTTGTACTGTACTTTTGAACCGAATGTCAATGATTACATTCTTAAATAAGAACGACGTCGTTGGGAAATATGTAGACACAAAAATGGAAGATAGGTAAAGGTAGAAGACGGAAAGTTAACATAGGCCAAACAGAGCGTGAAACCGCTCAGCAAGGTATCAATGTCGTCCATGACGACCGCTAGTAAGAACAGGGATTCAACAAGCCACGGCCAGTCACGTGTAGGTACCGAGCGCCACGGATTTGTATACCTAGAGTTTAGTGATAGCATCATTGTAAAGTGATGTCGTTAATATTAAGCGCCCAGCTCTGTGCGGCTGTGCCCTTTACAGCACATTCCTCACTCTCTCAGAAACCACCATCATCATGCAAGACAAGGACCGTCCAAAGATCGCCCACATCGCTGAATATTCCAGCGTACCGTACGTCGAGAATCTGGCGAAAACTGCCACAATCTTTATGAAGTTGCTCGAGGTTCGTAAATTGCCTTTGCTGTACTACTTGCTCCCCAGTTACTCTATCGACAGACTAAGGACAAGGATAGAGAAGAGATAACAGAGCTCTGCGAGAGTATCTCCAATACCATTGTCGTCATGGACACGGTTACCAGAATGGAGGGGGGAATGGGAGAAGCGTATTTTAAGGATATCAGTATGGAAATGAAACGGTGGGTGCCCATGTCCTCTGGCTGTCCAGCCTCAACAGCTTCCAAATCGTCCCGCAACTCCAGATACCTTGAGGTTATAATCCGGGATATTTCTCCAGAAATGCCAGGGTGAGTTATCATTTCGGTTAGTCCAATAGATTCTGATTTTTCGGCTACAGCTATCCTCCTCAGACTCCTCCAGACCAGGCAAATACCCCGAGACACATCACGGGTGCTATTGAAGCCAACGAGCTCAGAGATGACATTCAGGCTTACAGGAAGCGTATTGACGATCTTAAGGTAGATTTCTTGGTACGCCTACTTTTCAGTTTGTGAAGGTGATCATCTGATCCAAGCATGATATAGATCCACCTGACAGGCGACTGTATGTCGTCACTCGGAGAGATTACCCGTATGCAGTCAATTATATACAAGGACAGGGCATCCTACTCTTCACATCCCAAGGATTCCCCTTTCTCGGGGGCTTTTCCGACCGAGTCTTTACCTGTTTCCTTGTTTTTCCTCTTTTTCTTGTTATTATCTTTTTCTTTCCTTGTTCCAGAGGGAATGGGCATTGTACATTTATAAATAACGGTCGTCAGTATATGATAGGTTACTCACATGACTTCCTGTATCGTAAATTAACTATTCTATATGCTGTGGCGAGGCTGTCCTGGATGGACCGTTTTAGAATTTGTGCTCGTGACAATCACAAGAAGATCAACATTAGTGAATGAATGCCGTCGACTCATGTAACCCTGCTCCTCCTGTAAACCCGGTCAATATGTAACAACGAACCTATTCGTAAGTGAATACATCTTGGAAATTCATTTCATAATTGTTTATGATGTCCCGCTGAAAGCTACCTACTACTATCAACGGCGGTAGTAGGACTCGGAGGTTGTGGACAAACAATACTGATAGTCTATGTTCCTTTGAGATCAGTAATCCTTCGCAGCGACTTGATATTGCCTGCGACTCAAGTTGACTCGCCCTACTGCTGAGATCAAGCACAGCTTTCTTTCGATTTGGCGCTGCATAAATGCTCAGCAGTCCCTGTTAGAGATGAGACTAGTCTACCTGTAAGAAAGTATGAAAATTGTATACAGCGTAGGTAATCTTAATGAAACAGGTTCAACTTTACCTCGGAGGGAAAGTCTAAGTGTTGATTGAGCTGATTAACCACGCGGGTTCAGCGAATGCCTAAGATCACTCAAGTGTTGTGATGCGTAAGGCAAAAGTAAAATTGTAAGGTGATTAATACATCAATTACCGAGCGTATATATATCTGCAAGGGTAGAACGTTCTTCTGTCTTCTAGTAGATACCATGCGATTCAGTATGAGTCGCATTGCTGCGGCGTAGTAAACTAATGGAGTAAGTATAGCGAGTACGAGTCAAATGGCATATTGCCTTGGTAGGTAGTGATATGGGAAAGAAGAAGAGAGGGATGCTGGAAAGGCAGACGAGAGGGATACATGAGATAGTATTGAATACCATAACAGTCCCGTAGTAGTCTCTTTGGACGACGACGACTTCTCCCCCCGTTATAACATAATTCTCGGTAAAATTGTATGAGAGTAATTACGAGCTATTTTTTCAATGGCCAGGACGTTAGGCGCTCGGTTCTGTACTGTTTTTCGACAGCATCTCTCCCTCTCTCTCTACGAGACCACCACTATGTCACTCAGTACTTCTCTCAAACTCGCCCGCATTGCTGCCGATTCTGGAGCACCGTACGTTGGGAACCTGGCCAAAGTCGCCGCAGCCATTATGGAGTTGCTCGAGGTTCGCATATAGTCTTTGCTATACTACTTGTCCCCTGATTCGGGACTCTATAGGCTAAGGGGAAGAATAAAGCAGCCACGAAGGAACTCTGCGAAAGCATCACCGATACCATCGTTGTCGTCGATACACTTATTAAAATGCAGAGGGAGACTGGAGAAACTCATTTCAAGGAGATTTGTATGGAGATGGAACGGTGAGTTTGCATTTCCGTTGGCTGTCATGTCTCAACAGCTATCAACTTGTTTGGCAACTACAGATACCTTGGCTTAATAATTCAAGGACTGAAAGATGCCCAACGGAAACAACACGGTATCAAGGGAATCCTCAATGCTCCTGAATTTAAAGCAACCATCGAGAGTTATGGGAGGCGCGTCGATCACCTGAGGATAGATTTCTTGGTGTGTATATTTTTACATTTCCTCGAAAGGCGACAATCTGATCCTAGTATGCCGTAGCTCCAGGTCATGGGTGATTGCAAAATAGCGTTCATGGAGATCATCTGCAAGCAACATGATCTGATGGTCGAGATGCACAGTGTGAAGGCCACGGCGTCGAAGGAAGCAATGGAGATCAGTGCCATGATCAAGCGGACGGCATACTACAGCATCTTGGCCCTGTGTTTCTTTGCTTTCTTCCTTCTTTCCCTAGGTGATGATGCTAGTCCATGCCACGGCCGTGTCGGATACAACCACATTCCACCAATGCCACCGGACTAATCCTGTTTGCCTACTAGCACGTAACAAAGGAACGCTCCATGCTTACTTAGGGGAAAACAGGTAAAGTACATAACTACGTACTGCGGCAAAACCCGCTACCATGTACCATATCAGACAAAATACGGACGATACCAGGGTACTCATTAGTGGTAGCTTCGTATTACGGACAACAGTCCCAGAGGTAGATTTCGAATCATTTGTGGTACAGTAGTATAAATACGTTTCACATCTATTATACCTCTAATATTATTATGATGACCAAACTACACGTAGTAAGTAACAATACCAGTGCATCTTAGCACTACAGCACTACCGAACATCGAATCAGAAATGAGAACACGGGACAAAATAAGAGAACCACACACCAGCCGCTCTTATACACGTTCTTATTCTAGAAGCTAACATCTGGATTTTAATGCAAAAGAAATACAGCGAATCCTGGTCTCTGACACAGAACGGAGAAACCCCTGCGGCCGCCTCACGACACAGAAGTTATGAAATTATCCTGATGGTCACGCAGATCAAGCTTTTGACCAAGCATGATGCGATGCATACTCGTCTCGCTAGACTGTCTCCAAAGCTCGAGAATCTCGACAGATTTACAGTCGGAGTCGTAGGTGGCATTCTTCACGAAGTTCGCTTGAACAGAACACTGAATGCACACAACCTAGGCTACAACATTCGGTGATAGATATTACTGGACGGCATCCATCAGACCTGCATTAGGAGAACGATGTAATGATGCTCACCTTTCGTGAATGTATGATGGGATTGGAACTTAGGGGAGTGCCTATGAAAGTATACCGTTAGTAAAAAACACAAGGATAACAAGTCGCCTTCGCCTTGTCCTTACACCGTTTCTGGCAACTCAGTCACGTACTTCCTCACCCCTCCAGGATGTCGAGCATATCATACATGAAATTTCCGCGTCCCAGGCATTTCTCCCGCGAACAAGCATCTATCTCCGGCCATTCTTCTATGTCCAATGAACACAAGTTATCTCCCGATGGCCTCGCGTCCATTTCCCAACGCATCTTCCATACCAGCGCCGTGCACGCTGATCCGTCGCCCGCATTACCTCACTCCCTTCACCTTGCGTCCCACTTCATACCCTCCCAAAACTTATCTCATCGCTTCCTGTGAAATTTGATCAATTTCGCCAGCGAGCACGTCGATATCTGCTGCAGCGTCTCCTGGTGTTCTTCGTGGATGGATAAGTTCAGCTTATGTACTGAGCTGCGAGGTCTTGCGATGCCATCGTGAATCCAAGGAAGGAGGAAGGCGATATCGACCTGGCGGCGGTGGCCCGTGACCACACGCTCGTTTCGAAAACCGAATCGCATCAACATGAAAAGATGCCGTCGCTGGTGAGATAAATATCCAGGGAAATCAAGATTACATACTTCCTATTAATGATGTGTGAAATAGCGAGACTGCACGAAATATCAAATACCAGAATGAGCTTTTGCATGACCCAGCAGCGCTGATACTTCAGAGTGTCAGATCAGAGGTCGGGCAAGATATGTGGACATTAGTCCTAGCTTGCATCCAGACACCATGATCACATTGTCGAATGTGTATGTGTACTTGCTTTATCTGCAACGTCCGTCACAGACAAGCTGCCTCCTCCAAAATGATTCCTCACTGTGACTCTAGCAAATTATTGATGATATCGAAGAAGCAACGCTACACAGTCGAACAAATCAGGAAAGGTAATATTATCACAGGAAATGCTACTCACGAAGTAAAGTTACAGGAGAGTCGCAACTGGCCCTTGCAGAAAGCGAGTCCTTGTCCATTCCTTTCCTTTGACAATGTGCTTGAGGCAGTGCCATATGAAGAGCTCTGATAAATGCAATGAGAAATGAAAGGGAAGTTGCGTCGGTGCCCTTACCTCGAGAAAGTCGTCTCGATATCACAGAGTCTCAGGTGTCAATGGCAGAACAAGAAGGTGCTGTAAATTCCATAATGAATTTAAATACTCGAAAGTGGCAGGAAAATGCAGTATACCTTTCTCGTTGCATCATTACTTCGCTTTCAGGCCATTTCTTGGCGTCATTTCTTTTCCAAAGGTCATCCTACTGCATAGAATATAAAATAATGGTCTCGTAGAGGCGCATGTAATAGGGCTCGACAATGAGAAATGGCCAGAAAAAAGAGTCAATGGAAATGATGTCGATGGTCATAGTATGGTATGGTGTGTACCGGCGCCAGGTCCCAATCAGGAACGGCCGGGCCCTATGGAGTCGTGGGAAACGTCCTTGAATCCGGTTCTCGGTGGGCCGACTGTATCCACACCTTCATCCGATCCGTCGACGCTCGAACCCAAAGTGAACCTGCTTTTCATCCTCTCAGCCATTGACTCAGCCTGTATGAGCGTATAGACACTAACACTGGCTGCCTATGTTCTTGGTAAACATTACATGAACAGCATCTTTCGGAACTGGCGATATGACGATGCGGAGCCTGTAGCCTGTGAATGAATGCTTGTTGGACCATGGAAGCAATACCGGATGCTCCTGCAGCCTGGCCTGAAAGATGGAGGCGTTTACGATCCGACCAACATCTCCTTCTATAGTATATATTTCCCGCCAAACCTTACCCATGTGAACACCGCTAATCATGGAGATGATAAGACCGCTTGAAGCGGAAGTTAGCAGCGGCGGGAACTGAATGAAAAAATCAGTATGCACGGACGGTATGGCTATCACTCTTTACCGATATCTACTCATGTCTCGTTCAGCCCATTAGCTCTACACAGCTCCTGGGATGGTGAATTCTAACCGGCAGTAGCTTCCACAAATGTCTACTTCCTGTCTGTCCGTCAAATTCGGCTTCCTGGCCGGCGAGAGTTCCAGTGTATGTAAAAACCGAAAGAAAAACTCCGGATGCTGGTGCATGCTGTTATGGATCCTTCTTTATTGCTTTCGGCGTGTCCTATTGTTCTACGTCCAATATCGTGTCGCCGAACCTTGAGGCTTCTCAGTCTGATGTCATGTTATACTGTTCCTCTCCCTGCTGGGCAGCATACTGGTCTCTCTGTGGATTCTCTGCTGATATATCTTTGGAAATAGGATGGTCAGGAACTCAATGTACTGGATTGACAGCCTGAATGCTCCTGGGGCCATCCAAATGGCGGCTCGATGTATTCCTGCTGACTCTGCCCGAGTTCCTCTAGCTCCATTTTTCCTGAGTACTCGTCGTCTGCCATGCAAAACATGGTCCAAATCTCTATGTTCCTCATCAGACTCAATATATTATTCAATGGAGACCTACTCCCCTTTCGCATGGGTAGTAGCCATTTCTATATAAACCACCTCGGAATCTTGTATTCTACTCACCAAGAGTATCCTCTTCTTCCTTAACTGACTATGCTCGTCTTCGGAAAACAACTACTCTCTTCCGTGCTTCTTGCGGTCCTTCTCGCCAAGGTCTCACATGTGGCACCTTGGCCGACGACTTCAAAGCACTCTACCCATCAACGAAGGACTATTGGACAGGACCCGACGATCGATACCTACCATCCCGAGTCGACGTTCAAGGTAACAGCGCAATCATTTCACTCTACTTGTCATCTCAAATTTTTCTCGTAGACTTACGGAGGAGGGAAAGGGATCGCTTCTTTCGTTAACGGTGACATGGAGGCCACCGCGATCTCCTTCATTGCATCGGAGCTCGGTGTCGACCCCTCTACAGTCATGTACAACTCGGGACACACAGCTGAGAACGATATGAGCTACGCCTATGCGAAGCAGTACCATGTACATCTCATTTTCTAATCGCTCTTACAATATCATTCATTTCCCTTTCTCAGGATGGCATTCCTTTTGCCAACGCCGTTGCCAACGTCGCTTTCAAGAATGGCAATGCCGTTTCGCTCGGGTCATCGTTCGTAGATACATGTGAGTGACGTATTATGCCTACACCCTCTCCTCTGAATCTTTGACACCGCGTAGCGAACATCGCTTCCTCCCAGTCCTCCGTAGCGCTAGACTCGATTATCAGCAAGGTCGAAGACGCTTTCACTGCGACCTACAGTGGCATAAACTCCCTGGAATATTTCGCCCTCGCAGATGGATCTGTGGGGGCACGTAGAATTTTGCGTTTTCCCCTTGCACGCTTGCGTTCCCTTGCGAGTTTCCGTTTGCATTTACGTTTGCGTATATCATATGCACGCGTTTGA
This sequence comes from Armillaria gallica, assembly GCA_037576215.1. Classification (NCBI taxonomy): domain Eukaryota; kingdom Fungi; phylum Basidiomycota; class Agaricomycetes; order Agaricales; family Physalacriaceae; genus Armillaria; species Armillaria gallica. The sequence goes on along the minus strand of JBANDB010000016.1, from coordinate 183,511 downwards.
ATAAATTGCATTTGCGTTTCGAGTGTGACATCATTTGCGTGCGTGACATGATCGACTCTCTCGAGTCTCTGATGCCTATCCTCAGTAGACCTGTGTGTTGTAAAATAGAGTGTAATAGAGGTAATGAACGCAGTGGTAAACTGTGAGACTCGTCCGTGTGAGAGAGAATAAGATGAAGAGGATGTAAAACAATTAATTGGTGGGCTGGTCTGCCCGGTATATATACTACAAGGTATGTACTTCTAGAATATACTATTGTCTACTATTGTCCATGTCTGACTCATTGCTGAGTGAGCAGACGTACGAACGACTCGAGGAGAAGAGACGAGAAGAATCTCGCGTGGCTTCAACTCTAGTCCGATTGCCGGATTGCCATATGCGGATGGCGCATCTTCGACACTGTGCATTGTATGTTGTATATCCAGTTGCAACACGTAGAAACGTCGATGATAGTCGTAAGCCCGGCAATAGGTACAGCCAACATCTCAAACTGATCGGGCATCTAAGAACCCATTTCGGAACTCACGCTCTACCGCCACATCTGCATTGATCATCTGTCTTGCGCTGTAATCCTTCTATGCTTATGATACTGTTTCTCCAACAGATTTAGATTACCTCAATAGTTATTAGTCCCAACATTTATTTCTAGCCAAATGGGGCCGGAATATGATAAAGAGGAGATAGCGAAATGGCACAGAACCGAGCTAGAGAAGGAAGAGGCAAGGGAACAAATGCAAAGGTGAACATGCCCAAGACATACATTGCTGAGAAAGGGCATGAGAAAGCGGCGGGCTGCATCCAAAATCCCAGCAGAATCGGTCGAGCTAAGACCCACCGATGGTAGCGAGGAATATCAGCCACCAGCTAAGTGTACCCGTCGCAAATTGAGGGATGGTGATTCTAACTCAGCAGATGATGGTCTATAGAAAGTAAGTATGCCAATAAGTACACAGATTAATCAAATGAGACGGTAACAGGTAGAAAGCTGGCGAGACCGGAACGGTTGAACTCGATTTAAATTAGTGTCAAACGCAAACGTGACAGGTCTGTCACATTTGCGTTCATTTGCGTTCACCTTGTAACGCATGCGTTAGATATTTTTACCATTTGCGTTCGTGCTTAAACACTTGCGAGAAATGTTAGAACACATGTGTTCACTTTAAAACGCATGCATAAATCATGTCAACGCATGCGTTTGTGATTGAAACACTTGCGTTACCTCCATTGGTGCACGCGTTCACATAATTTGACTCGTGTGCGGGCTTCCACTGATTTTCTGATAGTATTGTGGTGCAAACAGATCATCGGACCTTCTGAGGGGGCATCGTAGGTAGGTAAATTATTGTTTATTATGTCTCAAATACTGAACTGGACACTGAAATCTATCTGGAACAGTGGTGAAAACTCTCAAGGATCAAAAAAGCATCGGAAGTAGTCTGGTGCATATATTTCCCTCGCATTCATATGTACCAACATGCATTGATGATGTCATAAACACATTGATAGGAAATGCAAATGATTACAAATGAAACGCAAATAAACGCAAGTGAACGCAAGCGTGCCACTCAAAAACGCAAAATTCTCCTGGCCCGATCTGTGGCACTTGCTCATGTAGTCCAAGTCCTCAATGCTGAAGCCAACACCGGTTACGAAGCTTTTGTAGATGCCCATTCAGGAGATATCATCGCAGTCACCGATTTTTCTGCCAAGGCTACGGTAATCTCTGCTTCCTCCTCGCTTTCTCGTCTTTCTGAATCGTGTCCTAGTATACTGTCCTACCCATAACCAGGGCGTCCGTTGCGGAAGGCGAGCAAACTCTCGTCAACCCTGAGGACTTGAACTCTTCTCCCCAAGGCTGGGTGCAGAATGGGCAAACCGCGTAAGCATTTTATACCCCCATGATGCATCTCCCTGATTTTTGGTAGCGGCAACAATGTCATCTCCTTCAAGGGGTTGTTGGCTAGCACCACTCTACGGTCATCAGCCAACACGTTCAATTACCCATATAACACCGCCGTCGACCCGCTGCTTGGCGGTAACGTCGATGCTGCTCGAACCAATACCTTCTACACCATCAACAAAGTCCACGACTTTGTGTACAAGTACGGATGGACTGAGGCCGCTTATAATTTCCAGCAAGACAATTTCGGTAAAGGAGGACTAAGCGGGGATCGTGTTCAGATGTCTGTCCAAGATGCTGGCGGGGTTAATGATGCGAAATTCCTGACTCTTCCTGAGTAGGTTGTTTGTTGAATTCAGGCAGCAGCGTAAACTGATTTGAAAAATTTCAGTGGTCAGCCTGGGATCTGTCAGATGTTTCTTTGGACCAACACAATTCCCGGTCGTGATGGAGACTTGCAGAACGGTATTATCGTTCATGAAATTACCCATGGTATTACCAATCGTTTGACTGGGGGCGGAACGGCTAGGTGCCTGCAGACACTTGAATCTGCTGGACTAGGAGAAGGTGAGCACTTACGAGTGTCTTTTGGAATTATTGATTGATCATGGGTTTTTAGGATGGTCAGACGCAATGGCAGAGTATGGCAGTGTACTTCCCTTCTCAGTGCTGCCTATAATCTAATCCACGACCACAGATGGACTGAACAAAAAAGCGGCACTATTTCTGACTACATCCTTGGGGTTTGGGTGACAAACAATCCTCGTGGCGCCCGCCACTATCCCTACTCCACAAATGCCAACGTGAACCCACTGCGGTATTCCTCCCTTGCTCAACTCGTCAAGGTTCATTGTGAGTGTACCTATGAACTAGTCAGCAGTCACTCATTAGGCCTCAGTTATCGGCGAGGTGTGGGCTAACATGCTACACAATGTATATGCCGCTCTGGTCCAGACTTACGGATGGTCATCGACGGCTATGGATGATGCTACCGGCCGCGAGGGAAATATAGTTTACCTGCACCTTTTCATCGACGCCTTATCTTTGCAGCCCTGCAACCCTACTTGTAAGCATGTTATCTTTCCTGGTATAAATCTGTCTCACTGAGTACTCGCAGTCGTGCAAGCCCAGGATGCATGGATCCAGGCCGATGTGAACCGGTACAACGGAGCTAATGCTTGCATCCTGTGGAATGCCTTCGCGAGCCGAGGTTTGGGAATGCATGCAGCGAACTACGTGGACGATGTTACCGTTACCGCTGGATGTTAAATACTGGGTAGTTTACTTGAATTGATGAATAGATGAATAGTTACACTCGACATTCTTGCGCAATATGTGGGTATGAAACCCATCTAATCTCATTACCTTGTCCTGTTATTTGCGAAATTCGACGTGAAGTTCAGTACGAAGCACGCAAGCACATTCTAATCAACACACTCGTATATAAATCATAATTGTCAACTAATCAGAGTCACTATCTACTGGGAAAGACACGCCAGGAGGGAGATTTCCATCCCCGTTGGTCCATCTCGTCACTTTATCGCTGTGATAATAAAAGTATCCACAACTATAGTTGACGACACGGTTGTTTTCAACTCATTCAGCTTGAATCTCTTCGTGAGGAATATTTACGCAACTTCTCGCGAAATCGATGAAAACGTAACCTTGGGGTGACTTAACATTCGGGTAGATGATCATGTTTTCTGGACAGACGTCCTGGTGGGCGACACCCCAAGAATTGATTTCCGTGATTCCACGCAAAGCGAGAGGAAACTAGTCAGAGAGTTTCAGTAAAAGATCGAGAACAAGGACGAAAAAACTGGGAGTACAATTCGCTTCGCTTCTCCAAGAACACGATAAAACAATTTGGAGCCACCCTCAGGTTTGAACTTCAGAGCCTCAAACTCACGCTCCGTGGAACTTGAGCACGAGTCTTCCGACATTCTACTGTCCGCTTCATCGTCATCATCTTCATCTTCGCTATGTAGATTTTCGTGCTTCAGATACGTCCGTTTCCACTGTGACCTTAACACCACCAATATACTCCAGAAACAAAACACGTGCTACTTATCCGTTAGGCATCGTCAATTGTTCACAGAACATGAGCTATAACGACAAATAATCAGACTGTAGATGTACCTTTTGTAGCCCGAAGTAGTATAGAATCACAGTGCCTTGCAGAGACTGATGTTTCCCATAGACTAAATCCTCCATACGGGCGAAATGCAGTAACCCAAGGAGTCCTCAGATTTATGCTGTGGAATTGGAAGTAGCGAAGGCTGCAGAATCTTGAGGATGGCCTTTCCTTAGACTTCTCCGCCCAAGCGGACTTCAGCAACGCAGACTTGTGACCAAAGATTTCTACGCTCGCTAAAAGTCTGGATGGCAGAGGTAACCACAATGCTATATGTTCGAAAAGTGGTTGCAGATATTGGGAGTGCGCGCGCATTGGCGGTGGTTGACCAGTGAAAGACGCGAGGAAATGTGACTGTGAAAGACAAGCCCACTTGCAGTGAGCGACCCAAGATTGCTGCCTTACGGAGACGACGAAGTTCAAGACAAGTTTCACGTAGAACGTTGGATTGTCCATGTCGTAGTCCCAGTCAAAGTTGGGATCATATTCATCAGGATCGTACGGCTGATCGGAGGGTCGGGACGTCATTCTCGTTCTAAGGGCTTGAGATTCGATATAGTAGAGTCCTTACAAGTAGTCGGTGGCGGGTTACCAAGTACTCATTCGTCGGCAGAAAGCATTATATAACGTTATTAGTACAGAGATCAAATCCTCGTTGTAGCAATGTTGTAGGGCAGATACGTACTTCTTCTGCTGAAATGAAATCAGTCCGGCGATTGCCCAGCGACACCCGCTAAGGGCTTGAATATTCTCTATCATTCTTTACTATTAGTACTGATACATGCATGTGCGCACTGTGCGACACATTTTCTCAGGCATATCTAGGGGAAAGCTGGCGCTCATGATATACTTCTAGACGAACTCCCAGACTTCACCATTATTACATCCGGCTGCGGTTTCTATTTAGCCAAGAGCAACCGTAGCACGAATACGGGACGCACAAATGTCACTCCCGCTCGGTCATAACGGCATGCAGATGTTTGTCACGAAAGGCGGGTAAGAAGTGATATCTGAAATTGACATGTCTTTGAAGCAAACAAAAATAAGCAATGACGCAGCATAGAAGGAACCAAGGTACTTACATCATCTCGTAATTCTTTAAATCGAATTTCCGAAGAATGTTCGCAAAGAGGATATACAGTTCACACCATGCCAAGCTTCAAGCTGATGTCAGAAGAATCAAAGTAACACGGCGGCGTGTAACTCACTTGATACCAAGACACGCATGAGGGCCCTTCGAGAACGGAATCAGATATTTATCGAGGGACACCCCAGGTTGGAGCCATTGGTCAGGGTTAAAGCAATGAGGGTCAGGGAAGATCTCCTCATTCATGAGGACGAAGGTGCTGCCGATACCAATGGTTGTCTGCGAATTTATTAGATGTGCGGTTTCGAGTCGAGACTATGGTGGGAAAAACTCACTCCGGCGGGAACGAGGACACCCTCGATTATGGTGGGAGAGTCGACGACACGTGGTTTGGCGACGGGAACGCCGTTGCTGATTCGTAAGGATTCTTTGATGATCGCGGTCTGTTTTGATGGTGAGTTCTCGTGTGAGAGCAGGAAGATGTGTGGCTCACCAAGTACGGTAGTTTCTCTAGCACCTCAAAGGAGGCGGATGACTCTTTGCTGGGCCACACTTCGAGTAATTCTGACATCAGTTTGGAATAGATATCCGGGTTTTGCATGATGTGGAAGAAGCCGATGGTCATTGTGTTACCTGTCGTATCGGTTCCGGCAAAGAGTAGATTTTGGGCCTAGGATGACAATCACAAAAGCAATTTGAGAAGAACACGCGAGGCTCCGTACCTCATCCGAAAGAGATTTCTTAGATGGTATCTCACCCGACTAAAATTTCTCCGGCGACAACAGGCTATGATAAATAGTCTCATGCATGCCATCGAGGGACGAGGGGTTTTCTATGATCCCTTCGATCTGAGTAGACAGCGCGTTTCGCAGCTCAACGAATCCGACGGTATCAGAATTGAGATAGCGCGTGAGGGACTCGGGGAGGCGGTATAGTAGTTGGAGGACGGGAAAGTGGCGGATGGTGGTCATCATGGGCATGGCGCGTTCGAGACTGAGAAGGATTGGGTGAGAGAAGTCTGGGGAGGAGAGAGCGTCGAATGAATGGGAGTAGCAGAAGGTGGTGATGATGTCCATGGTTAGGGATTTGAAGGCTGCGTAGAGGTTGACGGGCCTGTCTGAATAGTCCTTGCGAAGGCGGGAGATCAGGGTGTCGACCTAAGGGAAGCGTATGGTGAGTTGGGATAAGGTCGAAGGAAGGGTTGACCTGCCTTGGATTGGATGATGCCTTCGAGCTGGAGGATAGATCGACGAGAGAAGAAAGGCAAGAGTACGTCCCTTCGTTTCTTTGCGACGGCATGGTCAGTGAACCCAAACGAGGACTCGTCTTGGGCGAAGCAGAAGTAGAAATTCGGGTCTTTGATGAATTTAACTTGGGACGAGTAAATGGAGAAGTATGCTTGCGGGTTGCTGAAATGTAGCTTCAGAGATACAAGTTAGTCAAGTAGACGTGATGGCGTTTGTGATGAATTTTACCTCGTTTGGATTTATGCGAACGACGGGTCCTGGGTTGGATCAGTAGATAAACGCAGGTAGAAGATTGAGGAGACGTACCGTATATTTTATGGAGCTCCTCGAGTTTCTGGACAAATAGGCCGTCGCAGAATACCTCGTAGTATGTTTGGTACCAGCCTGTGAGAGCAGCCAAGCGAGGCCCCGGAAACGATTTGAGAGGATGGAAGAGTAAACGGTAGACTGCTAGGTAAAGGACATAAGAAATAGCAAGAGGAGCTATGGCGTCGCTGTATCTCTGCATTGGGGACATACAGTGGCCATAGCTAGTTGAAGGGCTTTTATTCGTGACCCATTGTTTACGTGTTTCGTTTCAAAGATCTATCACAACTCTTGCGGACTCTTGCGATTGGTTGACTATAAGGCGTGAGTCTGTCATGGGGTCTCCATCGAAGGCTAAATCAATGCTTGTTGCTCCTTCTGATGGCGGTAATCAGTACTCCAGGTAATAGAAGGGCTGATGACTATTAAGTTCCACTTCCATCACCAAGTGGCGAGCTAAAGACAAGTACCGGTGGGTCACAAGAGATTAACAAGCTCCAGCTGCTGATAAATGTTACTTTATTGACGGGATGCTGTCAACATCCAGTAGAAGCCGGCAGATATAACAGGTCATCCACCCGCGATACGTCGTGTCTTCTATTGGCTATGAATGTACGCGATACTAAAAACGGCGACTAGCGGACGCACGTTATTTCGTCATTTCTGAGAATATGCCGATTGGGCAGTCATTATTAGGAGTTCAGTTTCGGTTTACTTTTGAGAGGTTGCATGCTAAGTAGCATTTGGTGGCGCCAATGCCATATGTCCTCGTAGTGTCGCTGGATATGGGAAACACTGATAAGAGAGAACAGAGACAGACTCTACCCAACATTACCTACATGGAATATTCTTATCGCAAAGTTGCAACTGGGAGGAGCAGCTAGATTATCTCAGCTGGATGTAGGCCTAACACGAGTCCGGGAAGAAAATCGGAGAATAAAACAGGTAGGTTGGTGTTGATGTTGGGCCCCGCGCGATCGGTGGGGAGGAAAGCGTTGTCGGAAGTCGGCCCGAGGTTCGCGTAAATTTCAGATAAGGTAAACTTTCCCACGACTACCTTCTCCGTTTGGGACCACGACCATCGACCATCGTTTCCATTCCTTTGCTCTAGATTTTCCCTGGGATTCTATTATATGAAGACCGTTTGCGGCCCGTGCTGGCCTCTGCAAGGGAGCGACGGGAAAGAAATGATCCTCGATGATGATGCATATGACGCAGGTACGTAGACCACCCTTTTCTATCTTTGCGTGATAAAAATTATCAGAAATTCTACAGCAGGTGTTCTGGATATCGTGCTCGGAGTATATACATTGTGGGCGCCATCACCAAGGTTCTCTGGAGGTAAGGGCCTCGACGTGTCCTCTTTTCGTCACTCATCGCGTCTATCAGCACTGTCTATACAGCGGCGCTGACTTCGACATACCGTCGCTGTCACATCCAAGGTGAAAACGGTCAAGGATTTGATTTATGGAGTCTCGGATCGTTTGGGGCAACCGTAGTTTGCATATAAGGGTCCTTTATGGTGAAAAGGCGCGTGACAATGACCGCTATCATGTTCTGTTTCTTGATGCGCTTCACGATATAGCCCTCTTTCGTCGAGCTCAACATCGGCTTGCTGCGTATTGGCAGCGGGTACACCCAAGTGCAGCAACATACCTGGACTATAGCAGTAATGCGCTGGCCTATGGGATAGCACTGACAGGTGCCGGTCGTCTCTGAGTGGCTTCGTTGTGTTCCGCGCGTCGTGGCGAACAAAGCACACAAACCCATGGCTACTCAAAACATCTCCGGCGTTGCCATCTTCTCTACACGACATTCTCCATCGTTAAGGCTTCTGTCCTTCTATCGCCACCGGAGATCAAGCGGCCCTGCTGCGAGGCGTTCACGCACAGGCTCGTCGCTTCGGTATGTAATCTTGTGTGCATTTATGTTACTCGACTCTGAATGTGTTCCGTTTAGCAGCATCCCCTTCCGTGCCTAGGGTCAACTGTTTCCCGTACACTCTTCATCTCATCTACCACCAACCAACGCACGTTTCGATGTTGATGCTACTCAGATTACCAAGGCGAGCGCACGGAAACGAGTCCATGAACACGAGCCTATCCTGCACTGTCACCATGTTGATATTGCCTACTTCCTTCATTGTCTCTGCAATGCCATCGCAAGTCGTTGTAGTCATATCCTAGTCTCAATACCCCAGGTGGCGACGCCATCTTATTTTTACTCGAAGGCCTCTATTGTCTCCCACCGTCAGTCTTGCGAAGGTCTACCACGTTCTTCGCCTCGAGCTCTTTCACCTTCGGACCAGATAGCAAACCCCTTCCCATTCACGAACATGATACCATCCTCGAGCGGCTTCTGCGAATTATCACACTTTCTTACTTGCACCGTCAAGTGACCAGAGAGACGGTTACGAGTCTAGTTGTTACGCGGCGCTGGAAGGAAAGCGTTATCGGAAGTCGGCCCGAGGTCGGCGCAAAATGCCAGCAAGGTAAATTCTCACGACTCCCTTCTCTGTTTGGGACCACAACCATCGTCCGTCGTTTCAATTGCCTTTCTCTAGATTTTCCCTAGAACCTTATTTCGTCCACCTTCATGGGCCTGTCCATCATATTCGCAGTTAGGGTTGGCCTCAGCAATTGACTTCAAGGGAACGGCGCGAAAGAAATGCTCCTCGACGATGATTAGCTAGGAAAGGTAGACAGTTCTTTTCTTGCTTTAGATAATGAAACTCATCAGAATTTCTGCCGCAGATGTTCTCGATATCGTGCTTGAAGCATATATCTCGTAGGCGCTGTCAACATGGGTTCCTCGAGGTAGATATCTTGTCGTTTGCTCTTTTTCGTTACTCATCGCGTCTGTCAGCACTATTGATACAGCGGCGCTAACTCAGACTATCGTCGTTGTTACATTCAAGGTGAAGGACGGGGTGGGGACCTGATTTCTGGAGTTGCGAATCGCTTGGGGTAACCGCGGCTTGATTATAAGGGGAAGGCGAAAAGGTTCGTGACAACAACCGTCATTATTTTCCTTTTCCTGATGTGTTTCATGGTATAGCCTCATTTCGCTCAACTCAACACCGGCTTGCGGCATGCAGTGGCTAATCCTGGCCACCACTGAAGTCAGTTTGTCCACAATAGAGCTCTGGCAAACGGCAGAACCTGGACTATAGCAATTATGCGCTGGCCTACGCAATGGGTGTCAGTTTCTCTGGCTTCGTGACGTTCCATAATCGCCGTACAGACTGTCCGTTTGGCAGATCCATTATCTTTCCTTACCTCTTGACCTTGCCCCGGTAACAGCACGAATACCAGGGCGTCTCTGAATCTCACCGCACATCGTGGCGAACAATATACACAAACATACGGCTACTCGAAAACACTCCAGCGTTACCATCTTCTCTACGTGACATTCTCCATTTTTGAAGTTTCGGTGCTTCTATCGCCACCGGAGATCAGGTCTTGTTCCGTCCCGGTTTCATGTCACCTTTTTGGGGGGATCGGACGTATATCGAGCGCATGAAAGATGCTCGATGTACCGCAGGGAGGTTCTGGTGTGTGATCCTCCATTAACTTATGCTACTTGACTTAGAATGCGTCCCGTTTAGCAGCGTCCAGATGTTAACTTTCAACAAATTGCCTTTTTATCTGCTGTCAGTCCGCGTGTCTTCATGTTAATGCAACTCGGATTACCGGAACGAGCAGATGGCAACGAGACCGTCGACACATGGTCTCCCTTCAGGCGACAGGGCGCCCTCCTTTTATTCCTTCCACCACGGTCTTGCAGGAACTCGCCACCACGTATCATTCTAACTTCAATACACCAGGCGGCAGAGTGCTCTTGTTTCACTCGACGGCGTACTATACTGTCTCTCATCCTTCCTGCGGCCGTCTACCACGTTCCTCGCTTTGAGCACTTTCACTTTCAAATCAGATGGCAAACCTGTTCCCATACACATGCACAATGTCACACTTGAACAGCTACGACGGATACTCACCGGCCTTGCAGTACTTGGCGCACATTTGACGACTTCGAAGGTGTGCTGAGTCATGGGGAATGAGAGGCGCGACAGATATCATCCACGCATCTATTACTGCGCCTACCTGAACCATTCCGGATGTATGCGATAGCGATGAGGTTCCGGTAGGAGCAGGAAGCAGAGCTGGCGTCGAAGCATACGCTATGCTTATCCCTCCACGAGCAGCACCAGGGGGCGCTTCAGCGGATCTCGACGCGCTCGCTGTTGGAACTGTTCAAGTTTCACCGGAAGCGGTGGGACAAGTTTTGGGAGGGTATGGAGTGGGATGCAGGGTACAGAAAGCATGGTAATTCAGCCGATGGGTTAGTGTGGCAGATGTTTTCGGATATGGACGCGAGGACGTCGGGAGATAGGCCGTGTTCGATGGAGACAAAAGAGTGGCCGGAGAAGGAGGTTTGTTCGTCGGAGAAATGTTCGAGCTGTAGAAATTTCGCATATGACAGGCTGGAGGTGCTGGAGAGGGTGCGGATCATCGGAAGGCTCAATCGAATCCTTTGAAGGTCCCGTTTTAGGTTTTAAGATTTTGCTGGCCTCTATAGCGAGTCTTTACAGCTCCTAGTAAATGACAGTTAAAAATGCATGGGTAATTGGACTCGCACTGAATCGCCGTGTAACGATGATGATGACTTGAGATGTCACGCCCACGTGGTGGTGTTACTCACTCGTGAACGGCCTCCTCTTCTATCTCATCCGATCCTAGATTGCGCTGAAAGTGAATTGACTCTTCTCTCTACTATTTCTTTCTCTGAGTATTTCTGACAGATCCATCCAAGATCCATGGCCTACACTCCAACAAAAAAACGGATTTTGACTCAAGGCTAGCACCTCTGCTTCCTGATTATTCCCATGCCCCTCCCGACGCCCGATTCATCGAACTCCTGCAAACCAATGCTCTACCAACGGCCTTTGAGAGACAAAGTCTCGAAGCTACACTCTCCGAAACACCTGATCATATAGCAGAGCTCGACTCCCTCATCCATTCTACCACATCGCTTCTACGCTACCTAACTCAAGATCGCAACCAAGCCCTACAAAACCAAGCCAATGCCAAGAAGATCCTCACCCCGTCTCGTCGGCTTCCATCTGAGATGCTGATCGCGATATTTACGTGGTGTCAGGCACTCCATGGTGGAAGGGGTCCTCCTTTGGATCCTCGTGCAGTGCCTTGGACATTGACACATGTTTGCAGGAAATGGAGGGTGGTCGCCATCGCTACCCCAGAAATATGGTCCAGTATTTGTTTGAATTTCGTGCATGACAAGTTCCTTAGAGGAAGCCGCATACATGAAGCGGCGTTCATGCTTGGCATAATCCTTGATCGAGCCCGGCCCCTTGATCTCAACGTTATCATTCACCATAAGGACGACATATCTACACACCCCGCTTGTGCGGTACTTCTTCCTAGTGTTCGGTATTGGAAATTCTTAGAGGTCAGTGGAGTGCCCTGTCAACTCGGATTCCTGTCGCCTTGCCGTGGTTTCTTTGAGCGACTTGAAACTGTCGTGGTGCGGGGTAGCCATCATGGGGGACCAGAGGTCATAGACATGTTCTCCATGGCTCCACATCTACGCTCTTTTACAAAGTCATTGCAGCCCACCTTTTTGCTCCCAGCGAATCTCGTTGAGTTCTATGATTCCCATCCGTTCAATGAAAATACATGTACCACCCTCCGTCACCTTGTCAATATCGGTATCCTTGCACTCTCATGTAGCTCGTATTCAAGTGCATTACCCAGAATTTGCCTCCCGAGGCTCTCCCAACTCCGATTGAAAATGAATCGACAGAGCGTGGGCACAGCATTCGTCACATACAATCACTTTGACCTGCCATCTCTCACTCACCTTAAAATCTGGTTCTCCTATTCGCAACCGATGGTCCCTCCACAAATCCCTCAGCCAATCCACTCATCCACAGTAACTATTCTTACTTTGACATGGGCCCCTTTCATGTCCCAGAAAATTTCCGCTTCGGACATTAGGCTAGATCTTAGGTTACCGAACCTCCGGTGTCTTACCGTCGAGGACTGCCCGAATATCAACCCCTTCCTGGGTTCGTTGTCCATCCATGCCGGAAGGAACGCGATGTTTCCGAAGATGTCCAAACTTGATATCAGCTGTGGGCGCGACTTCGGCTTGTCCAAGGATTTCCTTGATATGCATGTCCTAGTAGAACTCGTCCATTCTCGAAGAGTTCACGGAGCTCTGCGAAGCTTCCAAGTGGCATGGCAACGGGGACTTGTCAACGATGATGCCGATACACGTAGCCGATGGCAACAACTCAGTGCGCCAGGGGGAGGAATCCAAATCTCAGCGTCAATCAAAGGTGAGTACAGTCTTTCTTGTCCTACTGCTTCCAACTAAATAATTCATAGGCCTTGAGGCAAACTAATTCTACACAGGTTAGGGGAGCGGCTGTCTCGTGTTCTGTCCATGTCGGTTCATGTATTATTGTCGATAAGTATGGCATCATGTTTACCTATCCAATTTCGATTTTGCTATAGTCTGAAGGAACCTTCGTTTGATCCACCGCCTCGCTAATATGCAACATATCCCGGGAAATGTTATCCGTACTACTGTAATTCATCAGGCCTTTGCTTGGCAAGTTCGGCTATAACTTGTACAGATCGAGTGCTCTTCTTTTGAGAGGAAGAACTTTGTTCGAGGCGCTGAATAACCAACCCTTGATGATGCCGTATGTGTTCTCGACAGCGAAGGTGAGTAATGACCAATGTAGACATTCCAGAGCATCCCGGATGCATCAATGGGGCACCTTTACATTTCGTTATGGATTCCGCAGAAAGCCTGATGACCGTGAGCGCAGCTTGGTCGTCATCGTCATTCCTGTAGTCGATGGGTCCCTTCGGGCAGACAGACAGTGTCACAGTGAAATACCGTAGTGGGAGAGGGAAAAAACCTCGAAACATCTGTATTGATGGTTGGAGTAGCAGTCGACACATACAAACCATAAATTACTCGTTGCTTCAATTTGTAATTGAGTTGTCAGCAACAGTACCTCCATATTTGCTCGATATTGGACCGGCTAGACAAACAGTTCCCCAATGGAACTTGCTTAAGCTGCGACTGTTCCGTATTCTGCTATAAGAGAGTTAGGAGCATCCAGCACTAAAGCTACCAACGATGATTTAGTTACTGCCAGCGAAAGGAGACGGAAAGATACGAAGTAGCCCATGGTTCGTTGAAGCTGTGGTAGGTACAGGTACACATTGGGGGTGATTGCTTACTTCCCATGTATGTGTGAACGTTTACAGCATTATTACCCTCTAATTACGAATCAAAAAGATCGCATAGGCGGTCATTAGTGACCGCCCTCAGATAGACGATGTTCTTTGATTGAGATGAAGATCCTTGCAAGCTCGCATTGATTCATGCGTGCAAGTGCTTAGGTGTTTTTATCTCTCAAGTCAGTAATCAGTTGTTGCAAAGATTCAATTCCAATATTAGCTGCGCTCAGAAGAGAACTTGGAAGCGGTTTGGCTGTACAGGCGATTGATCGCGTAAGTTGGTTGTAGTTCTTCAGCACGCGCTTCTGAGCCGGCTGGTTTCTTTTTCGACTAAAGAAATTTCATTTTATTTGTATCGAGACGGTGAGATTTCTCTCTAGAATGTACGATGCTTATTTCTTCGCGATGATAGCCCTTGATAAGTCACTAGATAATTTTTATCGGGAGTTCAAAATGACATTGACAAGTTAGATAGCAGGTCGCACTGGATGGTATCGTCTGTGTTAATTGTATTGCTCGCTGTGGGAAACGTTGTGAGAACAAAGAACAGGCTCTGCTTACTGTTTTCAGTAGCATTTACCTGGCATTTAGCTTATCACAAAATTGGTAGGAGCAGAAAGAGTATATAATACCTGCATATAGGCCTCAAACGAGTTTAGGAAAGAAGGAACTTAGGTTGGTATTTTTTGTTGCGCCGGGCGCGATCAGCGGAAGGTCGGAAGGCGGCCCGAGGTCCGCGCAAATTGTAGATAAGGTAAACGTTCCCACGACTCCCTTCTCTGTTCGGGACCAGGACCATTGACCGTCGTTTCAATTGCCTTCCTTCCTCTAGGTTTTCCCTGGGACCCTATTGTGTGCGTATCTATGGGACCATCCATTAAATTTGTTGTCATGCTTGGCCTCTGCAACTGGCTACAAGGGAACGAAGCAAAGAAGTGATTCGATGATGATGCATCGATGATGAGCTAGGAAAGGTAGATAGCTCTTTAAAATTTCTCTCTTTGGATAATAAGATTAATCAGAACTTCTGCGGCGGGAGGTCTCGATATCGTGCTCGGAGTGTATATCCTGTGGAAGCTGTCGAAACGGTTTTCTCAAGGTATATGCCTTGTTGTGTCCTTCCTTTCGTCGCTCATCGCGTCTATCAGCACTGTCGATACCACCGTTGTCACATTTAAGGTGAAGAAAGGACCAAATTTCTGAAGGCGCGACACGATTGGGGTAGCCGTGTCTTGCATATACGAGTTCTTTATGGCGAAAAGGTGCGTAACAATGACCGTCATCATGTTCCATTTCCTGATGCTCCTGGTCGTATAGCTTTCTATCGTCGAGCTCAGCAGCAGCTTGCTGCATATCGACCCACAGTGGCTAATCGTCGCGTACGCTGATCTCAGTTTGTCCACAACGGAACTCTGGCAACGGGCACAGCCAGGTGCAGCAGTATACCTGGACAATAACAATGATCCGCTTTCCTACGCGGAAGGTGCCGGTTATCCCTAACTTCGTGACGTGCCGCGATCGCAGCACGGACTGTCAGTTTGGCTATCAATTCTATCTTTGAGTTTCATCCCACATCGCGGCAAAAAAGGCGCACAAACCCATGGCTTCTCTAAACTTCTCTAGCGTTGCCGTCTTCGTTGCGCGACATTCTCCATACTGATGGTTTCTGTACTTCTATCGCCGCCGGACATCACGCGCACGCCTCGTGCCATCCTGATATCATGTCACCTTGAGGAATCGAGTTTATATCGAGCGTTTGGAAGATGATTCATGTGGCTTTTTGCCGAAATTCTTTGTGGCGTGATAGGAGGAACCGTCGAGCGCGTTGCTCGAGTCTTCGGACTCTCTACGAGCAAAGACAAGCAATGATGCAGATACACTCCGAATTGGCCATGGAAGTGAAAACGATCGCTAGATAGAGATTCTTGTCTCAATCTCATATGTTCCGGCCCTATTGTGCGGCATTCACACGTAGGCTCCGATGTGTAATCTTCTGTTTACTTATGTAGCTAGACGCTGAATGCGTTCTGTTCAGCAGCATCTAGTTGGTCACTGTGTAGCGACTATCCCTCTTTTACCTGCTGCCAGCTACCGCATTTGCTCATGCCGATGCGACTCGGATTGTTGTAGCGAGCAGACGGCAACCAGACCATCAACACACGGACTCCGTGCGGGCGCCAGTTTTTCTCCCTCCCTCCCTTCATTACTTCCACGATAGTATTACAAGAACTCACAGCCGTGTAATATCCTATCTTCATTATCCCAGGTGCCAACGCCGTCTTATCCTTACTCGAAGGCACCCTGTGCCGTATTGCATCATTCCTCTTGCAAAGGTCCACCGCGTTCTTCGCTTCGAACTCTTTCACTTTCGAACCAGACGGCAAGCCTATTCCCATCCACGTACACGATGTCGCCATAGAAGGCTGCTGCGAACCACGGTTTCGCGACTCTTTAGCGCACATTTGACAAATTTGAAGGTGTGCTCACAATAGTTGAGGCTTAGGGAGCGGGAGGGGCAACGGATGTAATGCGGTCCTTCATCACCGCACTTGTGTTCGTATGACAGCCGCTCCGTGTATATGCGATAGTGACGAGATTCGGGTGGCAGGAGGAAATGAGCTTGCATCAATGCATGCACTGAGCTCACCCTTCCATAAGGAGCAGCATCAGAAGGTACTGCAGCAGATCTCGACATGCTTGCTGGTGAGGTGGAGCCGTTCAAGTTTCATACAGAACGTGCGTTGAAATAATCACTGGCGAATTATCAAAATGTTGACTTCTTTAACAGGCGCATATATCCTGGGCCCAAATTCATGTGCACTTCGCAGTTCCATGTTTTCTTCCCATTGGACACTTATGCGTTCATTCCACTTCTCCTATCTGAGACTGCCATGACAGGCCCTTGTTATGTGCCAGAGATATGCTACACACAACGATGCCTCCACCCTTCGAAACTTGTTTGGTCCGTGCACTGTCTTCGGCATCCGCCATCATTCAATGGATCTGGGGATGATTGCGCTTCGTGATGCTACCCGTGGATGAACTCGAATATCCACACGGACACCTATGGTCATGGAGAACGCGAGTAAGAGACGGCGCCTGGAATGCGGCTGCCCGATTGCCATTGGGCATAGTGGGCGGGAGGCTCGGCGGATGCTCGGTCAGGATGCTGGACGCTACCACCTTGTGGCGCTTTAGATGGCATGAATATACGTCGAGTAAGTCTCGCTCTGTTCTTATCCTTGGATCTCTACTAACTGTCTATCTATACTATTAGATTCTCCGTCGGGCGTACGCTATTCACGATTGTGGTCGATAAGCGGTATTTCACACCATCTTAGGTACCGAGCCCTTTCAATAATATGCCAACGGCCTCGTGGAAGTACAAACTAACCATAGCTCAAGCCGTAGTGAATCGTCTTTCCTCTGGCAGATATATGCAAACTCCCATTGACTTGTCGGGGGATATTGCTTTTTGGTAAGTTTCCGTCGTGATCACGTTCTTCGGTTATCTTATCAAATTTTACAGCACCTTTTCCTAATGCCATAGCGTGGCGACTCTGCGAATTGGCGTGTGCGTTTGCGTCACTTCCACAGCACAAGTCTTACCACTATCCATCATGCCCGAACTCACCGTCTGCTTCTGGTGCACCGTACGTCGAGATTGTGGCCAAGGTCGCCGTAGCCGTGTTCAAGCTCCTCGAGGTTCAGTTAACCATACCTTGTCGTATGAATGCTGTCGCTTACTCCTTGTTTTTGTAGCAAAAGGGAAAGAACAAGAAGCATGCCGGGGAGATCGTTGTGAGCATCGCAAACGCGACGGTTGACATGGAATATATTGATAGCAGACTCGGATACATTATTGCACTAATCGTCGCAACCTGCCTTACTCAATCCCGTTGTAGTGGGTGACTTACACCTTAGTCAAAGCACAGAACTTGAGCTGCAGAACGAACCGGGGCGAGGTTGAATCAATTTGAATAAGTGTCGCCGGCAATGAGAATCATCTCACGACCTCTACCACACTTTCATGTGATAAAGGCGCGCTTACTGGGGGCACTGTCTTGTCGGAATATCCTTGTATTTGAGGAGATATTCGTAGTTTACTGTACTATTTCGTTCAAGGGGTTGCGGCCAGGCACGCCGACTACTCAAGTACACATCATTCGAGTCCTCTGCTACTTACTCAAGACCTTACCGTGAAACAGTCATGAATCGGTGAGATAGCCATGCACCCGCTGAAGCGGGCAAAACGTTGACGAATGGAAACATCCATGCTGAACAATAATTATTTGTCGACGTCACCTGTTTATGGAAAAAGTGCAGGTTCCGCGGGCCACACCATTAAGGTGAATTTCGGGCCGGTGTTTTCTCCCTTCACTTGATTCATCCACGTCTCCACTCGCCCTGCGATCTCTCTCATTGTACAGTAAAGCAGCAAATGACGACTCAACAAATATACAAAAAGCTGGCTAACCGCTTTGTGGTTGACAGTTGTGCGGAGCTGTGACATATGAGAGCACGAATGGTGCTTGATATCGCCTGCTGTAAGGTGGCGGCATGTCGCTGTCAGGCCCGTCCAGGGACAATCCGGCATGGCGTGAAGTGTCACACCCACGTGATGTTACTCACGATTTTTTGCCAAGCAGTTTTCTCTTTTGTCACATCTTTTCGATTGCGCCGAAAGTAAATTCACTCTCTTCTCATCATTCGTATTTTTTTTACATATTTCCGACAGAGTCATGGCCCACATACCAACTCAAAAATCGGATTTTGACTCTAGGGTAGCCCCTCTTCTTCCTGATTATTCCCATGCAGCTCCCGACGCACGAATCATCGAGCTTCTACGAACCAATGCTCCACCGACTGCCTTTGAGAGGAAGGGTCTCGAAGATACTCTCTCTGAAACTCCTAATTGTATAGCAGAGATCGACTCCCTCATCCATGCGACTACATCCCTTCTAGAGTACCTAACTAAAGATCGCAGTCAAGCCATAGCAAACCAAGCTGATGCGAAAAAGATCCTCTCCCCATCTCGTCGGCTTCCACCGGAGGTGCTAACCGAGATATTTATCCTGTGTTGGTCATTCTATGGGCGAACGGGTCCTCCTTTGAATCCTCGTGCAGTGCCTTGGAAATTGACGCATGTTTGCAGGAAATGGTGTGAGGTCGCCATCACCACCCCGAAAATATGGTCCAGTATTCGTTTGGATTTCTGGCATGACAAGTTCCTTCGAGGAAGCCACATGCATAAAACAGCGTTCATGCTTGGCGTGAACCTCGATCAAGCCCGGTCCCACGATCTCGATGTTATCATCCATCTTCAGTATGACATATCTACACACCCCCGTTTGTGCAGTACTTCTTCCTAGTGCTTGGTATTGGAAGTCCTTGAAGGTCTATGGAACAACCTGTAACCTGGGCTTCCTGTCGCATTGCCGTGGTTTTTTTTGATCGGCTTGAAACTGCCGACGTCCGGCGGCACCATAATTGGGGACCAGAGGCCATAGACATATTTGCCGTGGCCCCACGTCTACGCTCTTTTACAAAGTCAATGAAGGCCCCTTTTTTACTCCCTGCCAATGTCGTCAAGTTCATCGATGACTTGCCATTCGATGCAGATACACGTGCCACCCTCCATAGCCTTGTCAATATCGAAAATCTCTCAATTTCGTGCAGCTCGTATTCAAGTGAACTACCCCGAATCCGCCTCCCGAAGCTCTCCCAGCTCGAATTGACAATGGATCTACGCAGCTTGGGGGCCGCATTCGTCACGTATAATCACTTCGAATTCCCGTTTCTCACCACCTTCAAATGTCGTTAACCCTCTCTCATACGAAGGTCCCTCCACAGGTCCTTCAGCCGATCAGCTCATCAATGGTTTCCAGCCTTATTTTGACGTGGTTCCATTGCTTATTACGGAAATATTCGGCTTCGGATATTGAGCTAGATCTTTCCTCACTTTGTAAGCTGCCGAACCTCCAGCATCTTACTGTCGAGGACTGCCCAAATATCAACCCCTTCCTGGATGCATTGACCATCCATCCCAGAAGGAACGTGATGTTTCCGAAGATGTCTACATTTGACATCAAGTGTGGACGTGACTTCGGCTTGTCTGAGGATCTCCTTGATATTCATATCCTAGTAGAGCTCGTCCAATCTCGAAGAGATCAGGGATCTCTGCGAGAATTCAAAATGACATGGCAACGGGGACTTGTCAACGATGGTGCTGATGCACGTAGTCGATGGCAACAACTCACCGCGCCAGGGGGAGGAATGCAAATCTCAGCATCGATCAAAGGTCAGTACAATTTCTCTTTTCCTGCTGCTTTGAACTAAAATTTCCATAGGCCTATAGACAAACTGATTCCATGCAGGTTGAATGAGAGAGTATCCCGCGTTCTGTCTACGTCGGTTGATGTAGTATTTGTCGACAAGTAGAGCGTCGTGTTTACCTATCCAATGTCGGTTTTCCCTCTCTCGATTATTTGAGACCCTAGGAAGACATTCGGATGGCCGGTCTGACGTAGATTCCGCGGCAGCGATCCAGATTCTGGAGGCGGTGGAAACGCAACACGCTGATATGCCTAAAGTCATATCCAAAGGCCGTGACATACTCCATGCCGTGCGTCGTCTTTTCCCTGAACTGCTTAGGTAAATATCCCTTCACGTCAAGAATGGCTGCTATGTTGTTTTCGACGTGTTTTACTATTCTTGCGATATAAGCCATGTCAATCGTGAGTGGCGAGCGTCGGCCTTAGGAGACTTAGAATCAGCCTAGAGCTCGATACCAACACTAACACCAAAACCACTTATATTTCTGTCCCACATCCTGATGTAATCGGGTGTTACAGTAATACTCTATGGTAATTCAGCAACGATCATTGATACATTAACCAAGCCAAGGCTACTTGAGTCCGCTAAGAATATATGATCCTATTACTGAGCGCCAGTGCCGTTTGAAGAAGCTAGGAACATCTCAGACTCGACTTCACAGACCGTTCCATCACCGGATAGAGTGCCGTTTTGAGAGTATGCTTGAACGTACGCGTGTGTGCATGCAGACGAAGCGCCCAGGGATCTGTGCTGCGCAGGAGTTGGATGGTGGGCGAGTGTACGAACACTTGTTTTCAAATTGTTACTTACCTCCGACGAGTTTTGAGTTAGAATTACAGAGCCGGGGAATGCGTGCGATGTCTTCTTGGCTGAGGAAATACCAATGAAATGAGCTTGTCATGTAGGGCTGGAGTAACTTACGTAGAGAGAGGAGCAATGGAATATGAACAGTACATTAATATTACTTATTAGTAGGAAAGTAAGAATTAAGACAGATGTACATACCCGCCATGTTTCCTATGAAAAGGATAGGATAACTGGTGTTTGCGGTGATCAGACCTACCACGGAATACGTCAGAGCAAGTGACGGTTATCTGTGCAAGCAAAAGCTGACCTGTATATCTGCCTTCACAATGGAACTTCCATCCGCTGAAGAAAAATAGAATCAGCACACATACTTATCACAGAGGAAATATACACACAAGCAGCTGATTCTCTGAGGAAAGAGTTTATCGGCAAAGGTCGATACACTTTTGACAATGTCCCAATATGCGAACAGATCTGCCACAGACTCCATCATATTTGGTGCATCACCACAGGAAATGGTAATCTGCGCCTCCCATGAATTATCATAAACAGATGATGGGTCGTATGTTGTCCCCTGCAACCCATACAGTATGCTGCCATTCCCTGCTGCCAGACCAGCGAGACCTTTGGTGAGGACAGAGAAATACTGGTACGGTTGGTACAAGGTGTTCTTTACTGCAGTTCTCAAGACAGTATAGTTGATGACGCCATAGGACGATGGGGTTACAAACGGGACTGGCTAGACAAGAATTGACTCATATAGAGAATCGAGTTTGTTGGATATATCCATGGCAGTGGGAGCGTAGAAAGCGCATCTGTCAGGGCCTGCGGCTACGCATCCATTGAAGAAAGATTTCATGTCCTCGTCAGCGTCGACAGAGTTACCGTGCAAGTCATCTGAATGATAGGGATATCAGACACTATGACCTTGAGGGCGCAGCGTGGTGGTCTCACTGTGATAACAGCGATCCATATCCAATATGTCTGATTAATATAAGTAAACGAGCTTGATTACGGGAGGAGTCGAATACATGCCATCAAGCACCATGCATTAAACCTTATCCTGGAAGTCAGAAGAATAATTGGTTGCTTAAATAATACAAGAAAGATGAGAGAGCACACTGGAAACATTGTGACAAAGGTGAAGCCAAGCACTGTTCCGTAACTAGAGGGAGGCAATCAGCCATCAAGCAGCGTAAAAAGTGAACTGCTGACTTACGAGAATCCCCAATACTGGAGTTTTGCTTGACCCGCTGCCTCGTTAATTTGAAGCATATCATGGGCAATGTTGTCTGTGCTAATGTAATTCATGGTTCCATCATCCCCTTTCCTTGGCAAGTTCGGCTACAACCTGGGCAGATTCCCATAGATAAGGAATCTCGTCGGAAGTCGTGTTAAAGACAGTGTTCCAATGGTTGGGAATGGCAAGCCACTGGTAGTGCTCTTCTTTGGAGAGGAAGAACTCTGCTCGAAGCGTTGAATTGCCGACACCTACAGGGCTCGTAGTGTGAGATATATTGCGTAATGGAAAATATAGTTCAACGTACCACAGGGATCGAAGCTGATGATATTGTATTGGTTCCTGACAACTGACGCAAGTAATGAACCAATGGAAGCCAGGATAGCGACTCCGCTTGCGCCAGGGCCTCCTGGGTTCATTAGTGCGGCGCCTTTATATTCGGTTTTGGATCGCACAGAAAGCTTGATGACTGCTTTGTCACCATCCTCGTTCGAATAGTCAATGGGTACCTTCAAAGTTGGGCACAAATGTTAGTGAGAAATACCGTGATGGGAGTTGGGAAGTACCTTGAAGCGCGCATATTGATATTTGGAGTAGCAGTCTACCCATGATAAATTACTCGTCGGTAAGATCTATAATCAGGTCATGAATGAAAGCGCCACGGTGAGGACCGGCTAGACACACAGTGCTCCAATGAAAATTGCTCTGAGCCGATACTTCTGGGAGCAGGAACTCGGTATAGAAAAGAATGCAGAGGCTAAAGATGAGTGCGATCTTTGGGAAAGGCACTGGCATTGAGCAAGAAATCATCATCTGGGGGCATTATTTATACAAGTCAATGTCGGGATCTACAGGTGGTGTTGAAGCAGAAAAGATTCCAGAAACTACAGATGGCAGCCATCAGATTCAGACTCAGAGTCAGACTCAGATGATGGCACAGCAGAACACAGCAGAGCACGGCACCACAAAAAAAGACATACTATCATCAGGCTAAGTAACTATACCAAACAAATGAAAGACCCTTATGTTGGAAGCAATACGTCCCAATGCATTCAATTGATTGTGCTACTTATTAGGCTATCCAATATAGGTCCCTTTGCATTGTTATGGAAAACAATGTCCTTGAAAGAGGGTTAAGATCCCTACTATCCCTTGCAATCCCTTGCAATTGGAGCCAAAAATAATAGCCATTACATGTTCTTGGCTGTATTAGAATGGATTACCAAAAAATTACCCAATAATAAATAATTCCTAAAGCACAACACCCCACCAGGGTCATCTTCCAGGCAGCAGAATTTCATGCCAGATCCAGACTAGAATGAAATGTCAATAGACAGAATTGAACCCTCAACTTTACCAGAATCAGCCAATGACTGCATGATATAGCCATTAGACCAAGAGGCTTTTTTTTATTTTAGTTCTTGCACAATATTTATAGCAAGCTAGGCTGGCATTTATTTGCTATTTGTTCTTGCAAACACCTTGCAATAGCATATTGATCACCTTAGAAATGTCACCTATCATGTCCCAAGATTGGCTTTCATCATAAGTCCTTGTGCTACTTATTAGGGATTGCAAGATAACCTAATTGTAACTTGCTTTACAAACACTTTGCAAAGCATGGTGATTATAACATTTCATTGCAAATACCCCAATGAATTACTTATCCTAGCAATCTTTTTACAGTTTTTGTGGTGCACTGAACAGAAAGGTTGGACTTGGTCCGATTCATCCTCGATCACGTGTACATCCTGACAGCATTTCCGGCGTTCTCCGCTTCTCTTTGCTCAGCCGCGACTATCACTAACCTCCATCGGACCGGTTCCAACGATGCTTTATGAGTTTTTTCAGAACTCTTCGTCCGATACAGTTTGATCGGAGGATCAGTCAGCCTTGCTGTGCACTTTGTGGGCCGTGGCCACTGCCCTTACGCTCAGTGTTCGATTCTATACCGAGACCTATTTTCTTGTTGGCTAGACCCTTTTTTTATTCTGGTGTAAAGATTTTCCAAGACTATCCAGTAGCCACACTATTTATTTATGATTATTGCACTTACGTTTTGTTTCCTGCTTTATATGACAGGTATAGTGATTAGGGGGATTCTTATGAGATGAGAATCCACGCATATAAGTACCTATAACCTTCCGATTTCCATTCGCGAGTCACTAATTGGTCGCTGATCAGTTTATTTTCATGCAGTGCATTTATGTAAACCGGTGGTTTAGTCGCTGCTTGATAGCACGAGACGATATTTGCATCATCACAGATATGTACCTTATCTGGCCCTTGTGTTTCCCCCTGACCGACATTCCCTTTCTTTCACCAATGCCGTCCCGATATATCTATACCCTTTGGGTTTCCTGTCTTCGTTTGTTCTATTTATGGAGTCCATAGCCACTCAATGGCGACGTCCAGTAGTATAAAGGCTCAAGCGTATTCAGAACGAACACCTACCTTTCTCTTTCCTTGCATCTTCCTCCCTCTCTTCCTTGTTCGAGTCCTTCGTGTGTAGGACTCGACACCGTACTCCCTGCTACACTTGAACCTTCTTTGGTGTTCACAGGCGCCACTCGAGAAATTTTTGACGACCCAGTTATTTACCCTTGGTGGCCACTCGCAATATCCCTCAAATTATCGATCCGTCGGAATAAAACCATTCACCTCGGACAAGGAAACGTTTGATCCTAGGTAAACATTGATTCACGCCGGTCCCAGGATCTGAAAATCACAGTAGATGTCTGCCTCGATTCGTTGCCTAAAATGCGGTTCCGACGGACAGAACCATTTTCAGGCCACGATAGTCGAATCTGCCACTCTGGCAGAGTTGCGGATGGATGAACTGTTGAAGTCAAACCACCCTCCTCTTCAAGCCGAACGCGTTCATCTGGAGAGTGTTATAAGTGAAGACCACATTCTTTTAGCCTGGATAAAGGAGCGGATAGCCAAACATCGCAATGCGCTTGAAGTGCTTTTGGATCAGGAAAAGCGCGTCGAACAAAAGATGGAGTCATGCAAGACGATCGTACACCCTATCCGCAGGATTCCGGATGACATCGTACGCGAAATCTTCTTGACGTCCTTCCGGATGGACACAAGGGATGGAAAGGATATGCTGGACAAAACCTTTGCTCATTCTCTCACAGGTATGCAGAGGTTGGAGGGTCACCGCATTGTCGACATCTCGGCTTTGGTCATCCATAAAGCTGGACTTTGACTTGTATCGGGACGAGCTAGCATGTCAATATCTCCTTCAGACGTATCTTCAGCGTTCTGCGATTCACGATGTTGTCATCTCTTTGCACAGCACGAGGGAGATTTCAAGGAATAACCTCATAGCTGTTCTTCTCCTGAGTGCGCCACGGTGGACCAATGTTTCGTTATCCATTCCATACAGATCCCTCCATGCCTTCTCCGCCGCTAGAGGGACCCTTCACCGCCTGGAACGTCTCTCCGTCGTGTTCATTGGGGACGTTCCTGTCCTACCTCAACCGAATTTCTTTGCGGAGTTACCAAAGCCTATATTTGACGCCTTCGAGTACGCCCCACTACTTCGCAGTTTTTCTCTCAGGGGAGCAAACAAAGGCACTAGACGAATGAGTCTTCCGTGGTCTCAGCTTACCGACTATGCTGGCAATGATTGCACGGGCGGATATATCGATATTTTGAAGCGCGCGCCGAATATGGAGATCGCTTCCATGCAATGTGATTTGGATCCTGAACTGGGGATATTTCTCCCCTCGTCACACAGATGCCTTCACATCCTTCATGTGTACGAAGTCGAAGGATCGGTGGATTCACCTGGAGGCATCATCAATGTCCTTTCACATTTTGAATTTCCTGCTCTGAAGTCACTGAGGATGGCATATGCGCATACATTCATTCGGGTTCCTACTTCCCTAATAGGCTCGACGGCGGGGGGCTTGAAGTCTCTTTCATTCGATACTCCATTCGCCATTTCTTCCGAAGCACAAGCTGATTTAGTCAGTCTTCTCAGAACAACGACATCGCTTGATAGTTTATCGGTTTCCTGTCGATTTGTTTACGGAGGCAACCCACAAAATGAGGGGCTATTACTTGGGCTGAACGCAAACACCAACCCTGACGTTGTTCCGAGACTCACCTCGTTGGCTATCCGGTTTATCAATGTGGTGCCGTATTTGTCGCCCTCCTTCGTTGACATGGTGCAGTCTCGGAGACCCGTTACAAGCACAGGTGTAGCGTTGCAGACGCTTCGTCTTTCTGTACCGCTTGCCATGCCTGTGGGACTCAATCCTGATGTGGCTGCGCGTTGGAGGAATTTGTGCGATGAAGGGTTTGCTACGTATGGGGTGCAGTAGTAGCAATGCCCCGTACGATTTGAGGGCATGCGCAGTAAAGGAACAAAGAATGCACTTATAGTAATATACATGGAGTACGTAATGATGAGAGGTAGATGAAAACAAGGATGTTAACGCTCGATGTTACGGAATAGTTCGCTCGGGCGGGGGAGCGTATTGCAAGAGGGAAGAGCTACGTACACTTTCTTAGGGCTAACCCTAAGAACTATGTGGGGACCATTTGGTTTCAATATACATCAGTCGCGTAACGGCAACACGGTTTCCATCCTTTGTCCGCGTAAGGGTTCGGTTCCCTGCTGATGACTTACACTGCATCCTGAATGACAATTTTATATCTGCAGATTATCCACCCATATGAATTACATTAGGCGCAGGTTCACGGTTGCCAGTACTACATTAGTTATCTACGTCTAGGATTCAGATTTTTTTTCAGGGAATATTTGAGAGGATAGAGGATTTCGTATGATTCATGTAAGAGGGTGGTCCATACAACTCGCGCACATAATTATTTACGTATCTTACCTGGCAAATTATCAATCAGTCACGATCAGTGATTCAAATTCCACATATATACGCTTAGCAGTGGTTTGGCTGCGCGCTGTCCAATTTTACAGGCCAGAAATCAACTAAGTCGGTTGTAGCGCGCGATTCTGAGCTGAGGATTTTATTTTCTACTGAGGAAGATCATTCGTTTTTTGTGTCGAGACGGCGGAATTGATCTCTCGTACGACGGCCAATTGTTCTGTTCACATCGGTCGTGTGAATCGAGGTGGCAGCCTTTCACGGTTACTCGCCCACGGTGTATCGGAATAACCGTCCAATACGTTTTGCGAGTGGAGATACCAGGTGAATACCCCGACCTTGTCGATCCTCACTCGGTTTGCCATCATTTCTGAGGATGAATGACCGACCTCTCACACCCACTGAATCGACTGTGCTAAACTTAGGTATACCGCCCATATTACTCTCCAGCGTCGAAAAAAAAATTCGCCCTCTCTCTATGTGCGTGCTTCCCTGAGTCTGCGAGGATTCAGCCCGCTGGGAGGGAAGGTGACTGTTTCAGTTACCTTTGCTTGACATCGAGCAGCCCCTTCGGTGTGGTCTTCCTGTATTGCATCGTTGATACCTTATGCCGAGACTAAGGGAACTCACACTTACGAGGCTCCAGGCGTAACTAATTGTGCGCCTGTTGTCTCTCTCATTGATATATTCCCTTCCAGGAACACGTGCATATGCGGAGAGTTTGGGTTCTAATCCGTACTTGCATCTGAGGGACAGATTGGCGACATAAACATAAACATTATTGAACAAGAACAGAATGGACAAATATTGATACTCAGTTGAGTGTCTGTATTGAAAGATTGTAACTTACTTATAATCCCAGTGGCGTTGGAGTCGCCAGCTTTGAGAGACGTCGTTGCAGATGCTAGTGCATTTCTAATAGCCTAGAATAGGACCTAAAACAGTTTCGATTTCAGCTCCACTTTTGACGACTTTGTGTTGTGCACTGTACGATGAGAAGATACCCCAAGTCCATGGTTCGCCAGGGAGAGCAGTTTCCATGCCTTTCTACTGACGACCGCGAAAGGCTTCGCTAACTCAGAACCTTGTAAAGCTTCGTTTTTTATCAGTTGAAATAGACTAGCCTCTGGTTTGCATAGGTCATGCGATACTTATTAATAATTAATGGGCTCTCGGTCAGAGACTGAGTTATTGGCTGAGAAGATACGATGTTAGTTGGGTGGATCCAGAATGTTGCGTGAGTGCAATCAGAAGTCGGCCCGAGGACCGGATTGAAATTCATATTATGTAGGAGGACTGACCAGTATTTTCCCATGGTTCCTTTGTTTGTGACCGCGACCAACGACCGTCGACTTTTTCTGGCTCTTTCCCATTGTCGAACCCTACTATATGCGCTTCTACAGGACACTTCCCTCGTATTCTCTGTTGAAGGATTGCCTTTGGAAGAGAAACGATGCCAAGAAATAACTCGAGAGCGAAATGATGAAGCGCGAAAGGCAGGCCTGCTTTTTTCCAGCCACCTTTGAGTGCTCAAATTCATTAAAAATTTCAGTGAGTTTTTGCTGCAATGCTCGGCGCCTGCTTTTTGTTGGTGGTATCGACGTACTTTTCTCAAGGTAAGGGCACCGGCGTATCCTTCCTTTCGTCTCTGATCACGTCCATCAGTGCGCTGGATCTGGTGTCGCTGCCCTCATATACATCATTGAATGAATAAAACGGATGAGGACTCGTAGCCGGTCTCTGCAGCGACAACTCGCAACTCGCCTGGAACAACCGTGGGCTGCAAATGCGGTTAGAAAGGTATGCGACATGTCCTGCCGTTATATTCCGTTTCCTGATCTATTTGACAGTGTCACCATCTGTTCGTCGAGTCCATCGATAACTGGCTCCTATCACAATGAAGAATAGTCACAACGGAGTTAGCTTATCCGTGATGGGACGTTGCAAGTGCAGCGTATACCCGGTTGACGGTGTATTGATGCCGGTTTGATAAACGTTGTTTAACTCTCCGATACTTCATGGACACCGGATACAAGAGGGCCAATTTCGACATCCATTCGTACCTTGTCCGACACCGGATCCGATAATCTGAGGCTCCGATGTATCGGCTCTGCTGGGGACGCTCGCATTCCGGTGCGTTATCATTCGATCACTTATACCGTGCTATCCTTACAATTCTAGTGACAGGACATGCTAGGCAGCATTCAGCTCCACGAACATCTCACCAACGACGGCCTCTGTTCATGTTGATGCGACTCGGATTACCGGCACGAGCATGCGGCAACGAGTCCATCAACACATGCCCACCCAGCACCGTCACCAGGCCATCACTACATTCTTCCTTCATTACTTCTACGATGGTGTCCCAAGAACTCGCAACGACATATCATCCTACCTTCAACACCCCAGACGCCGACGCCATCTTATCCTCGCTCGATGGCACTCTATACCGTCTCCCATCGTCAGTCTTGCAAAGGACCACCACCTTTTTCGCGTCACAGTCTTTCACATTCGAACCAAATAGCAAGCCCATTCCCATCCACGAATATGATGTCGTCCTCGAACGGCTGCTGCGAATCATTAGCGGTCTTGTGATCTCTCCTTGGCGCACATTTGACGACCTCGAAGGTGTGCTTAGTCTCGCTGAGACTTGGGGAGCAAAAGGTGCTCTGGGCATCGTACGCGCAGCAATCACTGCGCCCATGTTCTTACGAGAACCGCTCCGGGTGTATGCGATAGCGACGAGGTTCGGGTGGGAAGAGGAAGCTGAGCTTGCATCAAAGCACACGCTGAGCTTATCCCTCCACGAGGAGCAGCATCAGGAAGCGCTGCAACGGATCTCGACGCGCTCCCTGGCGAAGCTGTTCAAGTTTCACCGGAAGCGGCGAGATGATTTTCGTGTGGGTATGGAGAATGACGCGACATGTAGAGGGTGTGATAGCTCGGTCGACGGGTCAGCGTGGACGGCGCTGGTGTGGAAGATGTTCTGGGAAATGGACGCGAGGCCGTCCGGGGATAGGTTATGTTCGTTGGAGATAGAAGAGTGGCCGGAGATGGAGACTTGTCTATCGCAGAAATGTCCGGGATGTGGTCGGTTGGTATATGATAGGTTGGAAGTGCTGGAGAGGGTGAGGAAGTGCCTTGCTGAGCTGCCGGATACGGTGTAACGGCAAGGTGAGGGCGACTCGTTATCCTTTTCTTTTTCGCTAACGTTATACTTTCATAGCGTCCTCCCTAGGTGTGCCGAAGACACGTCCCAGCTTTCCATTAATCCAGGTCCACATCCTTTCTCTCGTTGCTGCGCAGGTCGTGAAAGTAATCCATAGATCCTCGTCGGTATATGATTGCATGTATTTCCGAGTGGTAAGCATCATGGATTCATGATACCCATGTGCACACTACTGATGAACGACATCTAGCAGCATATCTGTGACCTACTAAATGTCAATCCTATATTGTATCAGTATCCTGTACTCCACGTCAGACCGAGTTTACCTTGAATACCAGCCACAGAGGTGGTTTGTGACTCAGCAATCTCCTCAGAGATGTCCGACGAGCTGCGCGATGGTCTATATGGTCAAAGATCAATCGATCATCGAAAACGGTTCAGTCGACACCCCATTTGACTCGGTTGGTCCAATAGATTCTGATTTTTCGGCTACAGCTATCCTCCTCAGACTCCGACAGACCAGGCAAATACCCCGAGACACATCACGGGTGCTATCAAAGCCAATGAGCTCAGAGATGACATTCAGGCTTACAGGAAGCGTATTGACGATCTTAAGGTAGATTTCTTGATACGCCTACTTTTCAGTTTGCGAAGGTGATCATCTGATCTAAGCATGATATAGATCCACCTGACAGGCGACTGTATGTCGTCACTTGGAGAGATTACTCGTATGCAGTCAATTATATACAAGGACAGAGCATCCTGCTCTTCAGATTTCAAGGATTCCCCTTTCTTCGGGGCTTTTCCGACCGAGTCTTTACCTGTTTCCTTGTTTTTCCTCTTTTTCTTCTTTTTATCTTTTTCTTTCCTTGTTCCAGACGGAATGGGCATTGTACATTTATAAATAACGGTCGTCAGTATATGATAGGTTGCTCACATGATTTCCTGTATCGTAAATGAACTATTCTATATGCTGTGGCGAGGCTGTCCCAGATAGACTGTTTTAGAATTTGTACTCGTGACAATCACAAGAAGATCAATATTAATGAATGAATGTCGTCGACTCATGTAAACCCGCTCCTCCTGTAAACCCGGTCAATATGTAACAACGAACCTATTCGTATGTGAATATACCTTGGAAAGTCGTTCCAAAATTGTTTATGGTGACTTGCTGAAAGCTACCTACTACTATCAACGGCGGTGGTAGGACTCGGAGGTTGTGGACGAACAATACTATAGTCTATGTTCCTTTGAGATCAGTAATCCTTCGCAGCGACTTGATATTGCCTACGACTCGAGGTTGACTCGCCCTACTGCAGAGATCAAGCACAGCTTTCTTTCGATTTGGCGCTGCATAAACGCCCAGCAGTCTCGTAGCAGTCTCTTTGAACGAAAACGACTTCTCCCTCCTCGGTAAAATTGTATGAGAGTAATTACGAGCTATTTTTTACAATGACCGGGACGTTAGGCGCTCGGTTCTGTACTGCTTTTCGACAGCATCTCTCCCTCTCTCTCTACGAGACCACCACTATGTCACTCAGTACTTCTCTGAAACTCGCCCGCATCGTTGCCGATTCTGGAGCACCGTACGTCGGGAACCTGGCCAAAGTCGCGGCAGCCATTATGGAGTTGCTCGAGGTTCGCATGTAGTCTTTGCTGTACTACTTGTCCCCTGATTCAGTACTCTATAGGCTAAGGGGAAGAATAAAGCAGCCACGAAGGAACTCTGCGAAAGCATCACTGATACCATCGTTGTCGTCGATATACTTACTAAAATGCAGAGGGAAACAGGAGAAACTCATTTCAAGGAGATTTGTTTGGAGATGGAACGGTGAGTTTGCATTTCCGTTGGCTGTCATGTCTCAACAGCTATCAACTTGTTTTGAAACTACAGATACCTTGACTTTATAATTCAAGGACTGAAAGATGCCCAACGGAAGCAACACGGCATCAAGGGAATCCTCAATGCTCCTGAATTTAAAGCGACCATCGAGACTTATGGGAGGCGTGTCAATCACCTGAGGATAGACTTCTTGGTGTGTATATTTTTACATTTCCTCGAAAGGCGACAATCTGATCCTAGTATGCCGTAGCTCTAGTCTCTCCTAGACAGACGACGATATACCTTTTTTGACAGATGAGGACGGTATATGTTGGGTGACTTCAAAATAACGCTCATGGAGATCATCTGCCAGCAACATGATCTGATGGTCGATATGCACAGTGTGAAGGCCACGGCGTCGAAGGAAGCAATGGAGATCAGTGCCATAATCAAGCAGACAGCATACTACAGCACCTTGGCCCTGTGTTTCTTTGCTTTCTTCCTTCTTTCCCTAAGTGATGATGCTGGTCCATGGCAGGGCCGTGTCGGATACAAGCACATTCCGCCAGTACCACCGGACTAATCCTGTTTGTCTACTAGCACGTAACAAAGGAACACTCCATGCTTACTTAGGGGAAAACAGGTAAAGTACATAATTACGTACTGCGGCAAAACCCGCTACCATGTACCATATCAGACAAAAATACGGACGATACCAGGGTGCCCATTAGTGGTAGCTTCGTGTTACGGACAACAGTTCCAGAGTATCGTGGTTATACTGTACAAAAATTGATCAGATCCAGGTAGTGCCGTGTCTCTGGCTACGACAGGTACTTTTTGTACGCACCTAGTTATTTCATGACCTCCAGGTACTTTCTGTCGTGTATATAGACCCACCGATATTTACAGGTACTCCCTTGTGTACCTGTGATAAGCTACGCAGGTACCTTTGACTGTGCATATGGGTAGATACAGGTAGTCGGTATTATACATGGTCCGAGGGGGAACGCCGCCGGACCGAGTATCTACGCTGCCGAGATCAAGCCGAGCTGCCAAAATTGCGCCGTCTTCGCAAGTGTACAGCTCAAATGGATAATATAAGTCTATGCCAATGGGTTCTTATCCTCGTAACATATCACAAAACCAAGATCTCTACCAGACCATCCTAAGAAAATAGAGAAAAAGTCAATTATGTAGCATCTATGGCATATCTATATCATTACTCTGAAGTACGTTCTCCATTTTAATCACCGCCTCGCAATACACCTCGATTCCCCAATTCCCGTCGTCCTTCTCATATTCAAAATCACCTAGAAGTGCCTTTGCCAGCTCTAAATGCAAATCCTCATTCAAATGAGTTTCCGTTCCCTCTTCCAAACCCTTGGGTGGTGGTATGACGGAGTTGCCATCCAATGCACCTTCTTCTCCATAAAAAGGGTTGTTCAAAATGGTTTCAATATCGTCTCCTGCATCCCCTGTCCAATATCCCCTTCGGATTGCTTGTTCTCGGCTCAACTCGTACATAGCAAGGGGTGTTCGATTGCCAGCAGTCCTGATCTTGTGATGGTTCCATGCATTGCGGGTTCGGTTTAATGAGGCCTGGATGCGAGGTTGAAATACCAGAAATAGACATAGACAGTGGACAGGATTCTCCTTGTCCCAAAGACCATTAGACTCTAAGTAATCAAAGATCTGACGAAATGTTTCGAGAGAATCCTTGCGTACATCTAGCCATAGACGCTTGATCCGAACATTGTTGGTAGATCTGTCAAGTGTGTCTTTCAATTTTTTGCACAGTGTAAAAGCAGAAAGCTCTACATTACCTTCCGCGAAGATAAGCCCGATGTGCTGCCCCCCAATGCTCAATCATCACTATCTCAATCCCGTTGTTTTCTGTTCCAAAGTCCCCTCTAATGCGACTTGGTCAGCCAAATATTGCGATTGCTCTTCTAAAGCAATCCAAAACCGTCTGAGATCGCTTGTTCGAGCAGCATTCCAGATATATGATGAGATGAGAATGACCATCAACACATCTATGCACCCAAAAGCCCCAATGGCGCAGCTTTTCGTTTCCATCCTGATGCCACAGCGCATTTGATCCTCGGACCTTGTAAACATGACGCTTGATTATTCCAGCCCATCTATGGCTGATGTGAGTTCATTTCCTGTTGCTTCAGAGAAGAGACCATAATACCTTACAAGTTCACCAATAGCATCTACTCTGCGTAGGCTTTCCTGGACTCTTTCACGAGGAAGATGGATACCCTTGGCTTCTAAATGCCCAAGGATGATTACTGATCCAATAAAAGGATGAGCAAGTGAGATCTCTGCTATGACATCGTCCAGCTCCGCATCACTGATTGCAGTAAATTCTGGTCGCTCAGATGGTATACCAGCACATTGCAGATGGTTGTACATGGTTCCCCAAGTGGTCCCCATTGCCTTTGCGACATCGTCCCAGCTATTTCCAAGGTTATGCAATAGACAGGCTCGTTGGAGGTCTATATCATAGCGTGGACGGCCTGGCTGCCCAGTGTGAATACGAGGAAGGTGAGCAGATGGGGCAGGTGGTGGATGCGCAAGAAAATTCTCCAGAGGAAGTAAAAAGCCATTCACAAATGCGAGAAGCTCTTCAATATCCTCAATAGAAGTGGTGTCGGAAGGATCATTGAAAGAATGGAGGATTGTACAGATGGCAATAAGCTGGTGAACAATGCACTCGACTGCTGCCAAATCTGTATTAGGGAACGAGTCAATGATAAATTGAGCCTCAGATGTGATCTTATGGCTCTGCGTGAAGAACTGATAGATGGGATCGTGTCTTCCTTGCCCTTGACCATCACTCATGGTGGTTAAGAAGCAAGTTTAGGAGTCTGCACTCGGAGTAATAAAAATTCGCCATTTTCTATCACTTCAGATGCTACAGTTTGAGAGGAGATGTATTTAGTACAGCCGAATGTGGTACCATTTGCATATGTAGCATACCATCAATAATTACTTATGTGTACGGTTGTATATCAAGGATCTAGTGCCCTTTTGGCCATACATAAGTACCTTCAATGCACTCCCACCAAAGGTTCAATGCTGGCTTGAATACCGAACAGATCTTCTGCCACTCCTCAGACTGGTTTCCATTCTTATCAATGTGATAAACCTACAAAGATAGAAGCAGCTGTTAGATGTATACATTCCCGGTGCATGAAAAGATGTACCAGATGAATTTTTTTCCATTGCACAGTTGGCTTTATACCTTCCCGAAAAATGTCCGTCAATCGGGGTTTTACGATTGGGATCTGGGTGACCGAAATCATTCAGTAATCCCGATAGAAAGTGTGGCCACTTGATACGAGGGTCCTTGTGTGTATTTGCAAGTTCTTTGGCTTCTTCAACTCGAGATTTTACTACCTTTGCACCATTGATAGCGGATGGTCCTGGTTTAGATGATGGTCCTGGCTTAGACGATGGTCCTGGCTTGGGAGTCCTGCTCTGGGATGATGGCTTAGGGACCGATGAAAACGGCTTCCTAGGATGTTCAGCTGAACGAGGAAAGGGTCGTTTTCCTGGATGTTGTGTAGATGGTTTCGCTGAGTTATGTGGACCAGCCGCTGAATGTCTCAGTGGGATCGTATGTGTGCTCGTTTTCTTTGGCTTCTTCCCTGAAAGACTGGATCAGTTGCAACAAAAATTGATGAGAGCGCAAGGTACCTAGCCACGCATACTTGTCTGAGATTTCATCAAAATTGTCCCATTTGGACTTGGGCGCCTCATCACTTGATGAGCCTGGCACATATGTAAACGTCGGTTTGGCTATGACAACGATAGGTGCAAAGAATATAAATTGATACAGAGTACTCACAATCAGGCGCTACTCTCTCTGGATGCCGAACTTGGTGCCGAAACTTGATATCTGGTTGATTTGGCTGGACTTTAGTATAGTAGTCAGATCCGAGTGAGTCCATATTCGTCATGTCTTCAAGATTTTGTAGCAACGTGACGGTAAGATTTTACTAGAGTCAAATGAGACATACCATCATGACTATCGGTTTCATATTCATGCCACCATTCGCTGGACTTCTTCTGTCGATAATAGCCTGTCCTAAGAAGCGACGTCTATTCGATTATATATGGAAACATCTAGGAAGAAATTACTTCGAGTTTAAAGTAGCTCCAGGTACACCTGGGCCCTTCTTCGATGACCATGTCTTCCTATGTGACTTCTCTGCTCCACTTGCCTGTCCTTTATCATGCTTCTCCTCTGAAGGTGGCCTATACGACTGAAGTTTCTATCGCGTCAGCCTACGATCATGCATTATTAGAGTAAATGACACACCTTTATGGTATTGCTCATCTTACGAGCTAGTCCCTTACACAGCTTCACCAGGATAGCCAATAAATCGAAGTATCCATCCACATCGTAATTGATGTTGTCAAGGACAGGAATGACGATCAGTGAGTAGAACCCATCGAGGCCGTACTGACCAGTGCAGATGGCGTCATGGCGCATATGCATCGGGTTGGACAAGTTTCCGAATGCCGTTGCAAGGAGAAACTTAATATGTTCTACCTTTAGTGGGCTCTCTGCAACGTTGATCTGCGACAAAGACTCATACAAGGTTGACTGCGGTGTTCCTACCTGTTCGTCAGATAGTATGTTTAGCAATACATTTACAAGGAAAAAGTGATTGGCTCACTGGAAGCTTGTCACCATGACTGTAGAGAATGTATATGAGGTCGCGACAGCCATCGGCGTCCCAAAGTCTGCAGTGGTGTTTGGTTCACAGATGAATCAGCAGTACACTGAGATGGAATGGAAGATCACGAAACAAATTCAGAGCACGAGTGCCCAATGCATCCAAGGGTACATCTTGGGGCAGTGCACAGAGCATATTGAACAAGTCCATCAAGAACGAGATCAATATGCCCATGCCGCTGGGAGCATAGGCACAGTCCGGTTCCTCCACGATCACGTGTACCATATCCGTAGTTTCCTGCTTGTTCGTAGCTACATCTGTGACTATCACCAGCATTCCTCCATTCTCTCTCTCGTGGACCTAGCGATACGGTTCCACCGCCTGGACCGACAACAAACGTGTCATCAAAGTCCTTCTCAAGTGTCAGTGAAGATAAGGAAGACGCTGAGATAGAAACTGATAGCTCTATGAATGGTTGCAGTAAATCATGAAGTAGCTGGTCCAGGAAGATGAGGAACCCATTAACGGTGCTTGGTTTCTCATCTTCCGACAAAGCAACTACCTTCTTGATGTGCGCATTGAGAACTGGCTGTAGTGCTTTCATATCTTTGAAGAATTTTGGGCTCGGATGGCTGGTTAGACCCGTCAAAAACTGTGTGTCTTTATTCAGGACTTTCATGACTAGTGAAAGTAGAAAGACGTACCCATTTTTGATGCTGCGTTGGTAGGACCGCCATGAGTGCAGGCGCTGAAGTCTCAAGATCGCCAGAGGAATAGTATTATCGAGGAAGATACCTGTCTTGGGTGGAGTGGGTTTTATTTCAGCATGCAATGGAGACTGGACTGTGCTTGTGGTGGGTGTCGGAAGGGAGCCCGGGGTATACATCTGTGACTGGCTTGAGCTAAGGAATGGCACGCCGTAAAGGAAGGAATTTATATGTACCTGACTTGCACCTGCGCCGCCACTTCTCTTGAGGCCTGGATCTCCATGGGTCTGAAGAAATGGAGGAACATGAGATTTTCACAGCGTCGCTATACCAGCTTATGCACTTACAGTAATATAACCATGTTGGAACAACTCTGGGGACGTAGGTCCATGATGTGTGCCAAACTTCTAATGATGATCGTAACTTATGAATCATGCCAAACGTACATGACAAATGTACAAATTGCTGGAAATCTGGTGTACCTGACACGTTTGTGCTACCTTGGAAAAATTCATTGTGAAACCCGGGCTGAATTGACATGATTTGAGTCACAAATGCCACTTCTAGCAGTAATTCATATAGACATACATCAAAATCTCCAAATTCCGGCGGCAAGTGTCCAAAATCCTCGTCGCCAGTGGCAAAGACAAAGGCATCAGGTAGCTATGGATGATGTTCAATGATACTTATATTTAGGAGAAGCGATAACAAAATTGACTCACATTGTGTGCTGTCGAAGCCTTGTTTGGCACCTTCGGTACATTGGAACTTTCCCAGGATGCCTCAGAGTCACTTGCCGGTGGAAAAAAACAGTGGTTGCTATTGTGTATGATCTATGAGTATACGAGCAGAGTATTGGATATAACAACACTGATCCATACCATTGCAGAATTTATCTGAGGGCCATCCTGTAGGCCAGCTTGAGGCTCCTAGATCATTGTCGTTCGTCAGCACACATTAAAGATGATATGAGAGGGCACTTACATCATGACCATCCTCCCTGCTGGAAAACCCAGAACTTCCAGCGGCAGCGACATTGTCAGCGGGTATATTCCTGTCACCAGTACCTAACTCTTCATCATCCATGTTGTTGTCAGGCTCAAAAATGGAGGGAACATTGATGTCGGGTTCTCCGATTTGGATACCCGCCACTTTTGACGTCATGAGGCTGAGTATTATAACCAGAACTGAAACAGTGTTCAGTACAGATATTGGAGAGTGATCGCACAACATACAACTTGAGAGCCTCATAATCTAGTTGACCATTTGTTACCAGGGTGGTAGCCTTGAACACAGTGCATTGACCTTTGCAGCCAGCAGAAGATTCTCCCCGCAATACCGACCAGTTTCCTGGATGAATAAGGTCCTTGAATGCATCCTCAATCAGTGCGATTACCAGAAAGCTTTTCGTGCTCTTAGGAACCTGAACTTCGTGCACAAAGCGAGCTATACAAAGCGCAATGAACCTGCTGTTCATTTCTCTGTGAGTCTGGGAAATAGATTGAAATGAAAACAGACGTACTGATGAGTGCTAACCCATTCAAATTTCCCAGATCACATCACAGATGTCTCGCTGACCAAGGCAATCATAAACATTGTTGGTGAGTCATTGCCTTGGGCAGAAGAGGCCTTGGTCTTCTTTGACTGCTTCATTCCAGACACTGAGTCAGATTCGGTAGTTGTCGCCGCCTTCTTGCGCTTCTTTGGTGGGGCAGTATCTTTACTGTTCTTGCTGATGATCGCAGCAATCTGACTCTGAGGCAGATTGATTCAGCTTGCGTTTCTGGGAAGGTAGGAAAAGATATATCCTCACCTTTTGAGCTGGATTGAACGGCTGCCCGCCAATGACGGGGTTGTTTGTCATGGCAACGGTCATCGACTCGTGGCGTTTCTTGGCCATGGCAGCAAACGTCAAGGTATTATGAGTCAGGGTAGGGTCTGTATGGCTCAGAGATGCCATATGGGTCGCCGATGAGCGAGACTTGTACATAGTTTCCTTGGTCACATTGGCATCGATATTTCCGCTAGTTCCACTACTGTTTGGAGTAGCCTAAAGTTCGAGTTTAATGAAGTATTTAGTATAAGAGCAAGTTCATTCCCATACCTTGATATTCACGGACGCCTTACCAGAGCCAGAGAGATTGACAGGAGTTAGCTTTGGTGCTGCGGCCGGTGCCTTCAGATGCTCCTAGAGTCTGTTAAGAACGATGATATTCACAGAAGGACTAGCCTCAACGATACATTTTTGATATGAGAGGCGGCAGGGCATTTGCAGACTGCGCAAACACTCAAAACTGGAACGGTGTTTCCATCGATGGCCTCCGTGGCAATGAAACCAAACCCGCAGTAAGAGCTGCATTTTACAGGATCATTGCGGCAAGAGCCAAGGCGGTCAAGGGTAATATGCTGTGACATTCTAAGAGGCAAGTCAATGTAGGCTTTTGGGGAGGAAAAAGGAATGGGAACAAACAAGAAATTTTCACCGAAGTTTTTGGCATATTTGCCACATTAAAATAAGGCCAAGAGAATTCTGTGTTAGACATCTGCGTGGATGCATTCAACTGCATTCATCTGTGTTTGCGTGAGTTCAACTTTCATATGTTCGTGGGCCTGTCAATGCATTTAGATGCACGGTATCCTGATAGTCAGTACCATTTCAACAATACCGGTTAATTATGTTTTCTGTTGAATAATGACTTACTTTTCTGATTTTCCTGGAAATATCTCCGTGACTTAATATAACTTAAAACAATGGGTAATTGTCTATAAAGGCCATGAATGCATGCATGTTGGTCAGTCCTAGTCTCACAACAACTAGAGTACCGTTTTATGTCAAACTACTTGTGATCCCTTTGCTTTTCTTGACTTTGAGTAAATCAGGCACCTCTAAAATCAACGCAAAGACTCACACATCTCAAAAATAAGTCACGCATGTGTCCAAACATCGAACGCAAGCGTTAAGAAAGTGCACGCATGCGTTCCTTTTGAAAACGCATGCGTCCGAGATTAAACGCAAGTGTGTGACAGTTATGTGACAAATCTGCGTTCGGTGCATTTGATGCGTTTAAGTCCGAGTTGAACTAGTTGACTTATGATCGCTTTGATTTCTCCTGCCCATATTTTCCTCTAGTCGCTCATTCTAGGCAAGTATTTTATTTTTATGTTGTATTCCAGTTGTGTATAGCCAGGTTGCTGTCAAGTTGCTGTTTTGGAGCTGTAATTTTGCTCAGTTTCTTCAGCTTGTTTCTTGAGAGAATGGTCATGGTACCATAGTCTGTACTGAAGGTTATTATACCTCATGGCCTCTAACACCTCTTGAAACCTCCGAGCACTCTTACATCTAAAATTCCATCTCTTACATTAATGAATTCAACTGTATAGAGACTCTACCATGATGAAAAAAGTCAATTCTGGCGGGTGTTGATGTCGTGCTGGCTATAAATTTGATAGGCAGTAAGTCTTACTTATACTGTAGCTAATAAAAATAATTTTACAGGCGTCTGTAAGCCCAAATGCACAAGACGCCCAACAAACGCATCCATGTCACGCTCACACAGACGTGACAAACACATGCGTGAAAACGCAAACGCAAATGCAAACGCAGAATTCTACGTGCCCATTAAAATAGGCACAAACACAGATAAGGCCATGGCCATGCATAATTCTGGAGGGGTCAGTCATCGGTAGTAGTGTCAGGATCCCCTGAAAAGTACTTGCAAATTTGAAGTGGTGGTGAAATTCAGGGACATATGTGACGTGTCAATCCAGTAGCATATGGGAAAGTGGCTGTGCAAACCTAATCTGAGAAACAACCAGCGGAAGGGCAGCCATCTACTTAAATAAGTGGTGCTAGGTCACTTCTGAAGTAGTGATGTTGCCCTGTGGAAAAAAATAATTTTTGTACATTATTACGCCCATACAAAAATTATTTCTTTCCACGGGGCAACATCACTACTTCAGAAGTGACCTAGCACCACTTATTTAAGTAGATGGCTGCCCTTCCGCTGGTTGTTTCTCAGATTAGGTTTGCACAGCCACTTTCCCATATGCTACTGGATTGACACGTCACATATGTCCCTGAATTTCACCACCACTTCAAATTTGCAAGTACTTTTCAGGGGATCCTGACACTACTACCGATGACTGACCCCTCCAGAATTATGCATGGCCATGGCCTTATCTGTGTTTGTGCCTATTTTAATGGGCACGTAGAATTCTGCGTTTGCATTTGCGTTTGCGTTTTCACGCATGTGTTTGTCACGTCTGTGTGAGCGTGACATGGATGCGTTTGTTGGGCGTCTTGTGCATTTGGGCTTACAGACGCCTGTAAAATTATTTTTATTAGCTACAGTATAAGTAAGACTTACTGCCTATCAAATTTATAGCCAGCACGACATCAACACCCGCCAGAATTGACTTTTTTCATCATGGTAGAGTCTCTATACAGTTGAATTCATTAATGTAAGAGATGGAATTTTAGATGTAAGAGTGCTCGGAGGTTTCAAGAGGTGTTAGAGGCCATGAGGTATAATAACCTTCAGTACAGACTATGGTACCATGACCATTCTCTCAAGAAACAAGCTGAAGAAACTGAGCAAAATTACAGCTCCAAAACAGCAACTTGACAGCAACCTGGCTATACACAACTGGAATACAACATAAAAATAAAATACTTGCCTAGAATGAGCGACTAGAGGAAAATATGGGCAGGAGAAATCAAAGCGATCATAAGTCAACTAGTTCAACTCGGACTTAAACGCATCAAATGCACCGAACGCAGATTTGTCACATAACTGTCACACACTTGCGTTTAATCTCGGACGCATGCGTTTTCAAAAGGAACGCATGCGTGCACTTTCTTAACGCTATGCGTTCGATGTTTGGACACATGCGTGACTTATTTTTGAGATGTGTGAGTCTTTGCGTTGATTTTAGAGGTGCCTGATTTACTCAAAGTCAAGAAAAGCAAAGGGATCACAAGTAGTTTGACATAAAACGGTACTCTAGTTGTTGTGAGACTAGGACTGACCAACATGCATGCATTCATGGCCTTTATAGACAATTACCCATTGTTTTAAGTTATATTAAGTCACGGAGATATTTCCAGGAAAATCAGAAAAGTAAGTCATTATTCAACAGAAAACATAATTAACCGGTATTGTTGAAATGGTACTGACTATCAGGATACCGTGCATCTAAATGCATTGACAGGCCCACGAACATATGAAAGTTGAACTCACGCAAACACAGATGAATGCAGTTGAATGCATCCACGCAGATGTCTAACACAGAATTCTCTTGGCCTTATTTTAATGTGGCAAATATGCCAAAAACTTCGGTGAAAATTTCTTGTTTGTTCCCATTCCTTTTTCCCTCCCCAAAAGCCTACATTGACTTGCCTCTTAGAATGTCACAGCATATTACCCTTGACCGCCTTGGCTCTTGCCGCAATGATCCTGTAAAATGCAGCTCTTACTGCGGGTTTGGTTTCATTGCCACGGAGGCCATCGATGGAAACACCGTTCCAGTTTTGAGTGTTTGCGCAGTCTGCAAATGCCCTGCCGCCTCTCATATCAAAAATGTATCGTTGAGGCTAGTCCTTCTGTGAATATCATCGTTCTTAACAGACTCTAGGAGCATCTGAAGGCACCGGCCGCAGCACCAAAGCTAACTCCTGTCAATCTCTCTGGCTCTGGTAAGGCGTCCGTGAATATCAAGGTATGGGAATGAACTTGCTCTTATACTAAATACTTCATTAAACTCGAACTTTAGGCTACTCCAAACAGTAGTGGAACTAGCGGAAATATCGATGCCAATGTGACCAAGGAAACTATGTACAAGTCTCGCTCATCGGCGACCCATATGGCATCTCTGAGCCATACAGACCCTACCCTGACTCATAATACCTTGACGTTTGCTGCCATGGCCAAGAAACGCCACGAGTCGATGACCGTTGCCATGACAAACAACCCCGTCATTGGCGGGCAGCCGTTCAATCCAGCTCAAAAGGTGAGGATATATCTTTTCCTACCTTCCCAGAAACGCAAGCTGAATCAATCTGCCTCAGAGTCAGATTGCTGCGATCATCAGCAAGAACAGTAAAGATACTGCCCCACCAAAGAAGCGCAAGAAGGCGGCGACAACTACCGAATCTGACTCAGTGTCTGGAATGAAGCAGTCAAAGAAGACCAAGGCCTCTTCTGCCCAAGGCAATGACTCACCAACAATGTTTATGATTGCCTTGGTCAGCGAGACATCTGTGATGTGATCTGGGAAATTTGAATGGGTTAGCACTCATCAGTACGTCTGTTTTCATTTCAATCTATTTCCCAGACTCACAGAGAAATGAACAGCAGGTTCATTGCGCTTTGTATAGCTCGCTTTGTGCACGAAGTTCAGGTTCCTAAGAGCACGAAAAGCTTTCTGGTAATCGCACTGATTGAGGATGCATTCAAGGACCTTATTCATCCAGGAAACTGGTCGGTATTGCGGGGAGAATCTTCTGCTGGCTGCAAAGGTCAATGCACTGTGTTCAAGGCTACCACCCTGGTAACAAATGGTCAACTAGATTATGAGGCTCTCAAGTTGTATGTTGTGCGATCACTCTCCAATATCTGTACTGAACACTGTTTCAGTTCTGGTTATAATACTCAGCCTCATGACGTCAAAAGTGGCGGGTATCCAAATCGGAGAACCCGACATCAATGTTCCCTCCATTTTTGAGCCTGACAACAACATGGATGATGAAGAGTTAGGTACTGGTGACAGGAATATACCCGCTGACAATGTCGCTGCCGCTGGAAGTTCTGGGTTTTCCAGCAGGGAGGATGGTCATGATGTAAGTGCCCTCTCATATCATCTTTAATGTGTGCTGACGAACGACAATGATCTAGGAGCCTCAAGCTGGCCTACAGGATGGCCCTCAGATAAATTCTGCAATGGTATGGATCAGTGTTGTTATATCCAATACTCTGCTCGTATACTCATAGATCATACACAATAGCAACCACTGTTTTTTTCCACCGGCAAGTGACTCTGAGGCATCCT
Organism: Armillaria gallica; assembly: GCA_037576215.1. Taxonomy (NCBI): domain Eukaryota; kingdom Fungi; phylum Basidiomycota; class Agaricomycetes; order Agaricales; family Physalacriaceae; genus Armillaria; species Armillaria gallica. The sequence goes on along the minus strand of JBANDB010000016.1, from coordinate 138,879 downwards.
GGGAAAGTTCCAATGTACCGAAGGTGCCAAACAAGGCTTCGACAGCACACAATGTGAGTCAATTTTGTTATCGCTTCTCCTAAATATAAGTATCATTGAACATCATCCATAGCTACCTGATGCCTTTGTCTTTGCCACTGGCGACGAGGATTTTGGACACTTGCCGCCGGAATTTGGAGATTTTGATGTATGTCTATATGAATTACTGCTAGAAGTGGCATTTGTGACTCAAATCATGTCAATTCAGCCCGGGTTTCACAATGAATTTTTCCAAGGTAGCACAAACGTGTCAGGTACACCAGATTTCCAGCAATTTGTACATTTGTCATGTACGTTTGGCATGATTCATAAGTTACGATCATCATTAGAAGTTTGGCACACATCATGGACCTACGTCCCCAGAGTTGTTCCAACATGGTTATATTACTGTAAGTGCATAAGCTGGTATAGCGACGCTGTGAAAATCTCATGTTCCTCCATTTCTTCAGACCCATGGAGATCCAGGCCTCAAGAGAAGTGGCGGCGCAGGTGCAAGTCAGGTACATATAAATTCCTTCCTTTACGGCGTGCCATTCCTTAGCTCAAGCCAGTCACAGATGTATACCCCGGGCTCCCTTCCGACACCCACCACAAGCACAGTCCAGTCTCCATTGCATGCTGAAATAAAACCCACTCCACCCAAGACAGGTATCTTCCTCGATAATACTATTCCTCTGGCGATCTTGAGACTTCAGCGCCTGCACTCATGGCGGTCCTACCAACGCAGCATCAAAAATGGGTACGTCTTTCTACTTTCACTAGTCATGAAAGTCCTGAATAAAGACACACAGTTTTTGACGGGTCTAACCAGCCATCCGAGCCCAAAATTCTTCAAAGATATGAAAGCACTACAGCCAGTTCTCAATGCGCACATCAAGAAGGTAGTTGCTTTGTCGGAAGATGAGAAACCAAGCACCGTTAATGGGTTCCTCATCTTCCTGGACCAGCTACTTCATGATTTACTGCAACCATTCATAGAGCTATCAGTTTCTATCTCAGCGTCTTCCTTATCTTCACTGACACTTGAGAAGGACTTTGATGACACGTTTGTTGTCGGTCCAGGCGGTGGAACCGTATCGCTAGGTCCACGAGAGAGAGAATGGAGGAATGCTGGTGATAGTCACAGATGTAGCTACGAACAAGCAGGAAACTACGGATATGGTACACGTGATCGTGGAGGAACCGGACTGTGCCTATGCTCCCAGCGGCATGGGCATATTGATCTCGTTCTTGATGGACTTGTTCAATATGCTCTGTGCACTGCCCCAAGATGTACCCTTGGATGCATTGGGCACTCGTGCTCTGAATTTGTTTCGTGATCTTCCATTCCATCTCAGTGTACTGCTGATTCATCTGTGAACCAAACACCACTGCAGACTTTGGGACGCCGATGGCTGTCGCGACCTCATATACATTCTCTACAGTCATGGTGACAAGCTTCCAGTGAGCCAATCACTTTTTCCTTGTAAATGTATTGCTAAACATACTATCTGACGAACAGGTAGGAACACCGCAGTCAACCTTGTATGAGTCTTTGTCGCAGATCAACGTTGCAGAGAGCCCACTAAAGGTAGAACATATTAAGTTTCTCCTTGCAACGGCATTCGGAAACTTGTCCAACCCGATGCATATGCGCCATGACGCCATCTGCACTGGTCAGTACGGCCTCGATGGGTTCTACTCACTGATCGTCATTCCTGTCCTTGACAACATCAATTACGATGTGGATGGATACTTCGATTTATTGGCTATCCTGGTGAAGCTGTGTAAGGGACTAGCTCGTAAGATGAGCAATACCATAAAGGTGTGTCATTTACTCTAATAATGCATGATCGTAGGCTGACGCGATAGAAACTTCAGTCGTATAGGCCACCTTCAGAGGAGAAGCATGATAAAGGACAGGCAAGTGGAGCAGAGAAGTCACATAGGAAGACATGGTCATCGAAGAAGGGCCCAGGTGTACCTGGAGCTACTTTAAACTCGAAGTAATTTCTTCCTAGATGTTTCCATATATAATCGAATAGACGTCGCTTCTTAGGACAGGCTATTATCGACAGAAGAAGTCCAGCGAATGGTGGCATGAATATGAAACCGATAGTCATGATGGTATGTCTCATTTGACTCTAGTAAAATCTTACCGTCACGTTGCTACAAAATCTTGAAGACATGACGAATATGGACTCACTCGGATCTGACTACTATACTAAAGTCCAGCCAAATCAACCAGATATCAAGTTTCGGCACCAAGTTCGGCATCCAGAGAGAGTAGCGCCTGATTGTGAGTACTCTGTATCAATTTATATTCTTTGCACCTATCGTTGTCATAGCCAAACCGACGTTTACATATGTGCCAGGCTCATCAAGTGATGAGGCGCCCAAGTCCAAATGGGACAATTTTGATGAAATCTCAGACAAGTATGCGTGGCTAGGTACCTTGCGCTCTCATCAATTTTTGTTGCAACTGATCCAGTCTTTCAGGGAAGAAGCCAAAGAAAACGAGCACACATACGATCCCACTGAGACATTCAGCGGCTGGTCCACATAACTCAGCGAAACCATCTACACAACATCCAGGAAAACGACCCTTTCCTCGTTCAGCTGAACATCCTAGGAAGCCGTTTTCATCGGTCCCTAAGCCATCATCCCAGAGCAGGACTCCCAAGCCAGGACCATCGTCTAAGCCAGGACCATCATCTAAACCAGGACCATCCGCTATCAATGGTGCAAAGGTAGTAAAATCTCGAGTTGAAGAAGCCAAAGAACTTGCAAATACACACAAGGACCCTCGTATCAAGTGGCCACACTTTCTATCGGGATTACTGAATGATTTCGGTCACCCAGATCCCAATCGTAAAACCCCGATTGACGGACATTTTTCGGGAAGGTATAAAGCCAACTGTGCAATGGAAAAAAATTCATCTGGTACATCTTTTCATGCACCGGGGAATGTATACATCTAACAGCTGCTTCTATCTTTGTAGGTTTATCACATTGATAAGAATGGAAACCAGTCTGAGGAGTGGCAGAAGATCTGTTCGGTATTCAAGCCAGCATTGAACCTTTGGTGGGAGTGCATTGAAGGTACTTATGTATGGCCAAAAGGGCACTAGATCCTTGATATACAACCGTACACATAAGTAATTATTGATGGTATGCTACATATGCAAATGGTACCACATTCGGCTGTACTAAATACATCTCCTCTCAAACTGTAGCATCTGAAGTGATAGAAAATGGCGAATTTTTATTACTCCGAGTGCAGACTCCTAAACTTGCTTCTTAACCACCATGAGTGATGGTCAAGGGCAAGGAAGACACGATCCCATCTATCAGTTCTTCACGCAGAGCCATAAGATCACATCTGAGGCTCAATTTATCATTGACTCGTTCCCTAATACAGATTTGGCAGCAGTCGAGTGCATTGTTCACCAGCTTATTGCCATCTGTACAATCCTCCATTCTTTCAATGATCCTTCCGACACCACTTCTATTGAGGATATTGAAGAGCTTCTCGCATTTGTGAATGGCTTTTTACTTCCTCTGGAGAATTTTCTTGCGCATCCACCACCTGCCCCATCTGCTCACCTTCCTCGTATTCACACTGGGCAGCCAGGCCGTCCACGCTATGATATAGACCTCCAACGAGCCTGTCTATTGCATAACCTTGGAAATAGCTGGGACGATGTCGCAAAGGCAATGGGGACCACTTGGGGAACCATGTACAACCATCTGCAATGTGCTGGTATACCATCTGAGCGACCAGAATTTACTGCAATCAGTGATGCGGAGCTGGACGATGTCATAGCAGAGATCTCACTTGCTCATCCTTTTATTGGATCAGTAATCATCCTTGGGCATTTAGAAGCCAAGGGTATCCATCTTCCTCGTGAAAGAGTCCAGGAAAGCCTACGCAGAGTAGATGCTATTGGTGAACTTGTAAGGTATTATGGTCTCTTCTCTGAAGCAACAGGAAATGAACTCACATCAGCCATAGATGGGCTGGAATAATCAAGCGTCATGTTTACAAGGTCCGAGGATCAAATGCGCTGTGGCATCAGGATGGAAACGAAAAGCTGCGCCATTGGGGCTTTTGGGTGCATAGATGTGTTGATGGTCATTCTCATCTCATCATATATCTGGAATGCTGCTCGAACAAGCGATCTCAGACGGTTTTGGATTGCTTTAGAAGAGCAATCGCAATATTTGGCTGACCAAGTCGCATTAGAGGGGACTTTGGAACAGAAAACAACGGGATTGAGATAGTGATGATTGAGCATTGGGGGCAGCAGCACATCGGGCTTATCTTCGCGGAAGGTAATGTAGAGCTTTCTGCTTTTACACTGTGCAAAAAATTGAAAGACACACTTGACAGATCTACCAACAATGTTCGGATCAAGCGCCTATGGCTAGATGTACGCAAGGATTCTCTCGAAACATTTCGTCAGATCTTTGATTACTTAGAGTCTAATGGTCTTTGGGACAAGGAGAATCCTGTCCACTGTCTATGTCTATTTCTGGTATTTCAACCTCGCATCCAGGCCTCATTAAACCGAACCCGCAATGCATGGAACCATCACAAGATCAGGACTGCTGGCAATCGAACACCCCTTGCTATGTACGAGTTGAGCCGAGAACAAGCAATCCGAAGGGGATATTGGACAGGGGATGCAGGAGACGATATTGAAACCATTTTGAACAACCCTTTTTATGGAGAAGAAGGTGCATTGGATGGCAACTCCGTCATACCACCACCCAAGGGTTTGGAAGAGGGAACGGAAACTCATTTGAATGAGGATTTGCATTTAGAGCTGGCAAAGGCACTTCTAGGTGATTTTGAATATGAGAAGGACGACGGGAATTGGGGAATCGAGGTGTATTGCGAGGCGGTGATTAAAATGGAGAACGTACTTCAGAGTAATGATATAGATATGCCATAGATGCTACATAATTGACTTTTTTCTCTATTTTCTTAGGATGGTCTGGTAGAGATCTTGGTTTTGTGATATGTTACGAGGATAAGAACCCATTGGCATAGACTTATATTATCCATTTGAGCTGTACACTTGCGAAGACGGCGCAATTTTGGCAGCTCGGCTTGATCTCGGCAGCGTAGATACTCGGTCCGGCGGCGTTCCCCCTCGGACCATGTATAATACCGACTACCTGTATCTACCCATATGCACAGTCAAAGGTACCTGCGTAGCTTATCACAGGTACACAAGGGAGTACCTGTAAATATCGGTGGGTCTATATACACGACAGAAAGTACCTGGAGGTCATGAAATAACTAGGTGCGTACAAAAAGTACCTGTCGTAGCCAGAGACACGGCACTACCTGGATCTGATCAATTTTTGTACAGTATAACCACGATATTTTTGTACATTATTACGCCCATACCAGAGATAGATTTCGAATCATTTGTGGTACAGTAGTATAAACACGTTTCACATCTATTATACCTCTAATATTATTATGATGACCAAACTACACGTAGTAAGTAACAATGCCAGTGCATCTTAGCACTACAGTACCACCAAACATCGAATCAGAAATGAGAACACGGGAGAAGATAAAAGAACCACACACCAGCCGCTCTGATACACGTTCTTATTCCAGAAGCTAACATCTGGATTTTCATGCAAAAAAAAATACAGCGAATCCTAGTCTCTGACACAGAACAGAGAAACCACTGCGGCTGCCTCACGACACAGAAGTTATGGGATTATCCTGATGGTCACGCAGATCAAGCTTTTGACCAAGCACGATGCGATGCATGCTCGTCTCGCTAGGCAGTCTCCAAAGCTCGAGAATCTTGACAGACTCACAGTCGGAGTCGTAGGTAGCATTCTTCACGAAGTTCGCTTGAACAGAACACTGAATGCACACAACCCAGGCTACGACATTCGGTGATAGATATTACTGGACGGCATCCATCAGACCTGCATTCGGAGAACGATGTAATGATGCTCACCTTTCATGAATGTATGATGGGATTGGACCTTAGGGGAGTACCTATGAAGGTATACCGTTAGCACAAAACAAAAGGATAACAAGTCGCCTTCGCCTTGCCTTTACACCATTCCTGGCAACTCAGTCACGTACTTCCTCACCCTCCAGGACCTCGAGCATATCATACATTGAATTTCCGCGTCCCGGACATTTCTCCGTCGAACAAGCTTCCATCTCCGGCCACTCTTCTATGTCCAATGAACACAGGTTATCTCCCGATGGCCTTGCGTCCATTTCCCAACGCATCTTCCATACCAGCGACGTGCACGCTGACCCGTCGCCGGTATTACCTCAGTCCCTTCATCTTGCGTCCCACTCCATACCCTCCCAATACTTATCTCGTCACTGCCTGTGACTTGCATCTAGACACCATGGGTCACATCGTCGAACGTGTATGTGTACATGCTTCATCCGCAACGTCCGTCACGGACAAGCTGCCTCCGCCAGAATTAGTCTTCACTGTGACACTAGCAAGTCATTTATGATATCGAAGAAGCAACGCTACACCATCGAACATCAGGAAAGGCAATACTATCACAGGAAATGTCAATCACGAAGCAACGTTATAGGAGAGTCGCAACTGGCCCCTGCATAAAGTGAGTCCTTGTCCATTTCTTTCCTTTGATAACAGGTCAAGGCAGTGCCACCATATGAAGAGCTATGGTAAACGTGATGAGAGATGAAAGGGAGGATACGTTGGTGCCCTTACCTCGAGAAAGCCGCGTCGATAGCACCGAGTCTCAGGTCTCAGGTGCCAATAGCAGGAAAAGAAGCTGCTGTAAATTATCTAATGAATTTGAATACTCAAAGCGGCAGGAAAATGTAGTATACCTTTCCCCAACCTTTCCCGTTTTATCATTACTTCGCTTCAAGTTTCAGGTCATTTCTTGGTCGTTTCTTCTCCAAAGGCCATCCTACTACATAGAATATAAAAGAAGGGTCCCGTAGAGGCGAATGTAATAGGGCCTGACCATGAGAAATGGCCAGAAAAAAGAGTCAGTCGAAATGACGGTCGGTGGTAGGGTAGGTAGGGTAGGTGGTCATAGTAAGGAGTCGTGGGAAACTTACTCATCCGGTCCTCGGGCCGTATTCACGCCTTCACCCGATCCATTCAATAATTCATCCCCTCAGCCATTGGCTTAGCCTGTATAAGCGTATAGACACTAACGCAGGCCGCCTATGTTCTTGGTAAGCATTACATGAACAGCGTGGCGTTATGACGATGCTGTAGCCTGTGAATGAATGCTTGTTGGACTATGGAAGCAATACCGGATGCTCCTGAGCCCTGGCCCGAAAGACGGAGGAGTTTACGATCCGACCAACATCTCCTTCTATGGTATGTATTTCCCGCCAAACCTTGTCCACCCGAGCACCGCTAATCATGGAGATGATAAGACCGTTTGAAGCGGAAGTTAGCAGCGGCGGGAACTGAATGAAGAAAATCAGCATGCACGGACGGTATGGCTATCACTCGTTACCGATATGTATCCATGTCTCATTCTGCCCATTAGCTCTGCAACAGCCCCTGGGATGGTGAATTCTAACCGGCAGTAGCTTCCACAAACGTCTACTTCCTGTCTGTCCGTCAAACTCGGCTTCTTGATCGGCGAGAGTTCCAGTGTATGTACAAACCGAAAGAAAAACTCCGGATGCTGGTGCATGCTGTTATGGGTCCTTCTTTACTGCTTTCGGCGTGTCCTCTTGTTCTACGACCAATATCGTGTCGCCGAACCTCGAAGCTTCTCAGTCTGATGCCCTTCTATACTGTTCCTCTCCCTGCTGAGCAGGGTACCGGTCTCTCTGAGGATGCTCTGCTGATATATCTTTGGAAATAGGATGATCAGGAATTCAATGTACTGGATCGACAGCCTGAATGCTCCTGGGGCCATCAAAATGGCGGCTCACTGTATTCCTGCTGACTCCGCCCGAGTTCCTCTAGCTCCATTTTTCCTGATTACTCGTCGTCCGCCGTGCAAGACATGGTCCAAATTTCTATGTTCCTCATCGGACTCAATATACTATTCAATGGAGACCTCCTCCCCTTTCGCATGGGTAGTGGCCATTTCTATATAAACCACCTCGGAATCTTAATTCTACTCAGCAAGAGTATCCTCTTCTTCCTTAACTGACTATGCTCGTCTTTGGAAAACAACTACTCTCTTCCGTGCTTCTTGCGGTCCTCCTGGCTAAGGTCTCACACGCGGCGCCTTGGCCGATGACTTCAAAGCACTCTACCCACCAACGAAGGACTATTGGACGGGACTTAACGATCGATACCTACCATCCCGAGTCGACGTTCAAGGTAACAGCGCAATCATTTTACTCTACTCGTCGTCTCAAATTTCTCTTGTAGACTTACGGAGGAGGGAAAGGGATCGCTTCTTTCGTTAACGGTGACCTCGAGGCTACCGCAATCTCCTTCATTGCATCGGAGCTCGGTGTCGACTCCTCTACAGTCATGTACAACTCGGGACACACAGCTGAGAACGATATGAGCTACGCCTATGCGAAGCAGTACCATGTACATCTCATTTTCTAATCTCTCTTACAATACCATTCATTTCCCTTTCTCAGGATGGCGTTCCTTTTGCCAACGCTGTTGCCAACGTCGCTTTCAAGAACGGCAATGCCGTTTCGCTCGGGTCGTCGTTCGTAGATACATGTGAGTGACGTAGTATGCCTACACCCTCTCCTCTGAATCTTTGACACCGCGTAGCGAACATCGCTTCCTCCCAGCCCTCCGTAGCGCTAGATTCGATTATCAGCAAGGTCGAAGACGCTTTCACTGCGACCTACGGCGGCATAAATTCCCTCGAATATTTCGCCCTCGCAGATGGATCTGTGGCACTTGCTCATGTAGTCCAAGTCCTCAATGCTGAAGCCAACACCGGTTACGAAGCTTTTGTAGACGCCCATTCAGGAGATATAATCGCAGTCACCGATTTTTCTGCCAAGGCCACGGTAATCTCTGATTTCTTCTCGCTTTCGCGTCTTTCTGAATTGTGTCCTAGTATACTGTCGTACCCATAACCAGGGCGTCCGTTGCGGAAGGCGAGCAAACTCTCGTCAACCCTGAGGACTTGAACTCTTCTCCCCAAGGCTGGGTACAGAACGGGCAAACCGCGTAAGCATTTTATACCCCCATGATACATCTCCCTGATTTTTGGTAGCGGAAACAATGTCATCTCCTTCAAGGGATTGTTGGCTAGCACCACTCTACAGTCATCAGCCAACACGTTCAATTACCCATATAACACCGCCGTCGACCCGCTGCTTGGCGGTAACGTCGATGCTGCTCGAACCAATACCTTCTACATCATCAATAAAGTCCACGACTTTGTGTACAAGTACGGATGGACCGAGGCCGCTTATAATTTCCAGCAAGACAATTTCGGTAACGGAGGACTAAGCGGGGATCGTGTGCAGATGTCTGTCCAAGATGCTGGCGGGGTTAATAATGCCAACTTCCTGACTCTTCCTGAGTGGGTTGTTTGTTGAATTCAGGCAGCAGCGTAAACTGATTTGAAATTTTCAGTGGTCAGCCTGGGATCTGCCGGATGTTTATTTGGACCATCACAGCTCCCAGTCGTGATGGAGACTTGCAGAACGATATAATCGTTCATGAAATGACCCATGGTATTACCAATCGTTTGACTGGGGGCGGAACGGCTAGGTGTCTGCAGACACTTGAATCTGCTGGACTAGGAGAAGGTGAGCACTTACGAGTGACCTTTCGAATTATTGTTTGATAATGCGGTTTTCAGGATGGTCAGACGCAATGGCGGAGTATGGCGGTGTGCTTCCCTTCTCAGTGCTACTTATAATCTAATCCATGACCACAGATGGACTGAACAAAAAAGTGGCACTATTTCTGACTATGTCACTGGGGTTTGGGTGACAAACAATCCTCGTGGCATCCGCCACTATCCCTACTCCACAAATGCCAACGTGAACCCACTGCGGTATTCCTCGCTTGCTCAACTCGTCGAGGTTCATTGTGAGTGTACCTATGACCCAGTCAGCAGTCACTCATTAGTCCTCAGTTATCGGCGAGGTGTGGGCTAACATGCTACACAATGTATATGCCGCTCTGGTCCAGACTTACGGATGGTCATCGACGGCTATGGATGATGCTACCGGCCGCGAGGGAAATATAGTCTACCTGCACCTTTTCATCGACGCCTTATCATTGCAGCCCTGCAACCCTACTTGTAAGCATGTTATCTTTCCTGGTATAAATCTGTCTCACTGAGTACTCTCAGTCGTGCAAGCCCGGGATGCATGGATCCAGGCTGACGTGAACCGGTACAACGGAGCTAATGCTTGCATCCTTTGGAATGCCTTCGCGAGCCGAGGTTTGGGAATGCGTGCAGCAAACTACGTGGATGATGCTACCGTTCCCGCTGGATGTTAAATACTAGGTAGTTTACTCGGATTGATGAATAGTTACACTCGACATTCTTGTGCAATATGTGGGTATGAAACCTATCTAATTTCATTACATTGTCCTGTTATTTGCGAATTTAAATTCGACGTGAAGTTCAGTACAAAGCACGCAAACACATTCTAATCAACATACTCGTATATAAATCATAATCGTCAACTAATCAGAGTCACTATCTACTGGGCAAGACACGCCAGGAGGGAGATTCCCATCCCCGTTGGTCCATCTCGTCACTTTATCCCTGTGAATCCCTGTGACAATAACAGCATCCGCAACTATAATTGACGACATGTTTATTTTCAACCCATTCAGCTTGAATCTCTTCGTGAGGAATATTTACGCAACTCCTCGCGAAATCGACGAAAACGGAACTTTGGGGTGACTTAACATTCGGGTAGATGATCATGTTTTCACGACAGACGTCCTGGTGGGCGACACCCCGAGAATTTATTTCCGTGATTCCACGCAAAGCGAAAGGAAACTAGTCAGAGAGTTTCAGTAAAAGACCGAGAACAAGGACGAAAAAATTGAGAGTACAATTCGCTTCGCTTCTCCAAGCACACGATAAAACCATTTGGGGCCACCCTCAGGTTTGAACTTCAGAGCCTCAAACTCACGCTCCATGGAACTTGAGCACGAGTCTTCCGACATTCTACTGTCCGCTTTATCGTCATCATCTTCATCATCGCTATGTAAAATTTCGTGCTTCAGATACGTCCGTTTCTACTGTGCGACCGCAACACCATCAATATACTCCAGAAACAAAACACGTGCTACTTATCCGTTAGGCATCGTCAACTGTTCACAGAACATGAGCTAGAACGACAAATAATCAGATTGTAGATGTACCTTGTGCAGCCCGAAGTAGTATAGAATCACAGTGCCTTTCAGAGACTTCAGTTCCCATAGACTAAATCCTCCATACGGGCAGGATGCCTAGGAAAAATGCACTAACCCAAGGGGTCCTCAGATTTAGACTGCGGAATGTGCAGTAGCCAAGGCTGAAGAATCTTTAGAGCGACCTTTCCCTTGGCTTCTCCGTCTATGCGAACTTCGGCAATGCAGACTTGCGACCAAAGGGTTCTACGCTCGATGAAGGTCTGGATGACGGAGGTAACCACAACGTTATAGTTCCCAGCAGGGTTCGCAAACAATGGCAGTTCGCGGGCACTGGCGATGGTCGACGTGTGGAAGACGTGGGGAAAGGTGACTGTGAAAGACAAGCCCACCTGTAGTGAGCGACCGAAGATTGCTGCCTTACGCAGACGGAGAAGTTTGCGACAACACTCGCGCAGGGCTATTGGATTGTCAATGTCGTAGTCCCAGCCAAAGTCCGGATCATATTCATCAGGTTCGTACGACTGATCTGAGGGCCGGGATGTCATTAGAAGAGTGGTTTTCGTTCGATGGGTTTGAGACTCTATGCAGTAGAGTTCTAACAAGTAGCCGGTGGTGAATTGTCAAATAATCATTCGTCGGCAGAAAGCGTGATTGATACAGAGATTAAAACCTCGTTGCCCCAATGCGGAGGGCAGAAAGCTCCAGATACGTAATTGCTATGCTGAAATGAAATCAATCCGGTGATTGTCCAGGGGTTGTGTAGCGCCACCTGCTGAAGGCCTGAATATTCTCTATATTTCTTTGGTATTAGTATTGTTACATGCAGCCGCCGCTCTGCGACTCCTCTTTGAAGATATATCTAGCGGAAGTCTGACGCGGGCATTCACGTCAACGATGCCAACCTCATGATACAAGTTTCGGCGTGTTCTAAGACTTGACCGTTCTTCTACAGTTTCTATTTAGCCGAGAGCAACCGTAGCACGAATACGGAACGCACAGATGTCACTCCCGCTCGGTCATAACGGCATGCAAATGTTTGTCACGAAATGCGGGTAAGAAGTGATATCTGAAATTGACATGTCTTTGAAACAAACAAAAATAAGGAATGGCGCGGCATAGAAGGAACTATGGTACTCACTTCGTCTCGTAATTCTTCAAATCGAATTTCCGAAGAACGTTCGCAAAGAGGATATACAGTTCACACCATGCCAAGCTTCAAGCTGATTTCAGAAGAATCAAAGTAACACGGCGACGCGTAACTCACTTGATACCAAGACACGCACGAGGACCCTTTGAGAATGGAATGAGATACTTGTCGAGGGACACCCCAGGTTGGAGCCATCGGTCAGGGTTAAAGCAATGGGGGTCAGGGAAGATTTCCTCATTCATGAGGACGAAGGTGCTGCCGATACCAATGGTCGTCTGCGAATTTATTAGATATGCGGTTTCGAGTCGAGATTATGGTTGGAAAAGCCCACTCCAGCAGGAACGAGGACACCCTCGATTACGGTGGGAGAGTCGACGACGCGTGGTTTGGCAACGGGAACGCCGTTGCTGATTCGTAAGGATTCTTTTATGACCGCGGTCTGTTTCGATGGTGAATTCCCGGGTGAGAGCAGGAAGATGGGTGGCTTACCAAGTACGGCAGTTTCTCTAGCACTTCAAAGGAGACGGATGACTCTTTGCTGGGCCATACTTCGAGTAATTCTGACATCAATTTGGAATAGATATCCGGGTTTTGCATGATGTGGAAGAAGCCGATGGTCATTGTGTTGCCTGTTGTATCTGTTCCGGCAAAGAGTAGATTTTGGGCCTGCGCTTACAGTCATAAGGGCGATCTGAGAAGAAGATACGGGATTACGTACCTCATCCGATAGAGATTTCTTAGATGGTATCTCGCCTGACTTGAATTTCTCCGGTGACAGCAAACTATGATAAATAGTCTCGTGCATCCCATCGAGGGACGAAGGATTTTCTAGGATCCCTTCGATCTGAATGGACAGCGCGTTTCGCAGGTCAACAAATCCGACGGTATCAGAATTTAGATAGCGCGTGAGGGACTCGGGGAGACGGTAGAGCAGTTGGAGGATAGGAAAGTGGCGGATGGTGGTCATCATGGGCATGGCGCGCTCGAGGCTGAGAAGGATTGGGTGAGAGAAGTCTGGGGAGGAGAGAGCGTCGAATGAATGGGAGTAGCAGAAGGCGGTGATGATGTCCATGGTTAGGGATTTGAAGGCGGCGTAGAGGTTGACGGGTTTGTCAGAATAGTCTTTCCGAAGGCGGGAGGTGAGGGTGTCGACCTAAGGGAAGGGTATGGTGAGTTGGGATAAGGTAGTGGCGAGGGCCGACTTGCCTTAGATTGTATGATGCTCTCAAGCCGGAGGATCGATCGGCGAGAGAAGAAAGGGAGGAGCACGTCCCTTCGTTTCTTTGCGACGGCATGGTCAGTGAACCCAAACGAGGACTCGTCTTGGGCGAAGCAGAAGTAGAAATTCGGGTCTTTGATGAATTTAACTTGGGACCAGTAGATGGAGAAGTATGCTTGCGGGTTGCTGAAGTGTAGCTTCACAGATACAAGTCAGTCAAATAGACGCGGGGGCGTTTGTGAAGATTTTACCTCGTTTGGATTTATGCGAACCACCGGTCCTAGGTTGGATCAGCGGATTCACGCTGGTGGAAGATCGAGGAGACATACCGTATAATTTGTGAAGTTCCTCGAGTTTCTGGACAAATAGGCCGTCGCAGAATACCTCGTAGTATGTTTGATACCAGCCTGTGAGAGCAGCTAAGCGTGGCCCTGGAAACGATTTCAGAGGATGGAGGAGTAAACGGTAGACTGCTAGGTAAAGGACATAAGAAAGGGCAAGAGGAGCTATGGCGTCGCTGTATCTCTGCATTGGGGACATACAGTGGCCATACCTAGTTAAAGGGCTTTTATTCGTGACCCATTGTTTACGTGTTTCGCTTCAAAGATCTATCACAACTCTTGCGATTGGTTGACTATAAGGCTTGGGTCTGTCATGGGGTCTCCATCGAAGGCTAAATCAATGCTTGTTGTACCTTCTGATGGCGGTAATCAGTACTCCAGGTAATCGAAGAGCTGATGACTAGTAAGTTCCACTTCTATCACGAAGTGGCGAGCTAAAGACAAGTACCGGTAGGTCACAAGAGATCAACAAACTCCAGCTGCTGATAAATGCTACTTCATTAACGGGATACTGTCCGTCCAGTAAAAGCCGGCACAGATAACAGGTCACCTGTATGCGATATGTGGCGCCATCGATAAGCTATGAATCGTGAGGTTCAAAACGGCGATTAAAGTCCGCGGGTAATAAGTCGTACATCTCTGGTCCCTTTCACTGTTGAGGGCGAATGTCGGAATCGAGAAAGTCACAGAAGATATACTTACTTGTGCCCGTCAGATAATGGATCCTGAACATTCCCTGCGCCAGGTGCCGAAGCCTCTTGAAGGTATCCTCTCTGTGTCCCGTCAACTAGATGGAATGATCCTGCATACTGCTTATTCTTTCGTGATGAGAAGTAGGTCACTAGATAATTATCACCGGGAGTTCATTGTGCATTCGGGAAGTTAGATATCAAGTCGTAATAAATGATACGTGCCATTTGTGCGTGCCAATCGTGTCGGTCGCTGCGGGAAACGTTATGAGAACAAAGAACCGACTCGAATATCTACTCGCTTAGCATTTACCTAGATGGAACAGTCTTATCACAAAGTTAGTAGGAGCAGCAAGAGTGTATAATATTTATATGCAGGTCTCAAATGAGTGTAGGAAGAACATCGGGGAGACAAAAAGGTATTGTTGTTGCGCGGCGCTGGAAGGAAAGCGTTATCGGAAGTCGGCCCGAGGTCCGTGCAAAATGCAAGCAAGGAAAGTTTCCCACGACTCCCTTCTCTGTTTGGGACCACAACCATCGTCCGTCGTTTCAATTGCCTTTCTCTAGATTTTCCCTAGAACCTTGTTTCGTCCACCTTCATGGGTCTATCTATTATATTCGCAGCTAGGATTGGCCTCCGCAACTGACTTCAAGGGAACGACGCGAAAGAAATACTCCTCGACGATGATTAGCTAGGAAAGGTAGACAGCTCTTTTCTCGCTTTAGATAATAAAATTCATCAGAATTTCTGCCGCAGATGTTCTCGATATCGTGCTTGAAGCATATATCTCATAGGCGCTGTTGACATGGGTTGCTCGAGGTAAATGCCTCCTCGGTTCCTCTTTTTCTTTACTCATCGTGTCTGTCAGCACTGTCGATACAGCGGCGCTAACTTAGACTATCGTCGTTGTCACATTCAAGGCGAAGGATGGGTCGAGGACCTGATTTCTGGAGTCGCGAATCGCTTGGGGTAACCATGGCTTGGATATAAGGGCAAGGCGAAAAGGTTCGTGACAATAACCGTCATTAATTTCCATTTCCTGATGTGTTTCATGGTATAGCTTCCTTTCGTTCAACTCAACAGCGGCTTGCGGCATACAGTAACTAATCCTGGCCATCACTGAAGCCAGTTTGTCCACATCAGAGCTCTGACAAACGGCAGAACATGGACTATAGCAATTATGCGCTGGCTTACGCAATGGGTGCCAGTTTCTCTGGCTTCGTGACGTTCCATAATCGCCGCACAGACTGTCCGTTTGGCAGATCCATTATCTTTCCTTACCTCTTGACCTTACCCCGGTAACAGCACGAATACCAGGGCATCTCTGAATCTCACCGCACATCGTGGCGAAAAATATACACAAACATACGGCTACTCGAAACCACTCCAGCGTTACCATCTGCTCTACGCGACATTCTCCATTTTTGAAGTTTCGGTACTTCTATCGCCACCGGAGATCAGGTCTTGTTCCGTCCCGGTTTCATGTCACCTTTTTGGGGGATCGGACGTATATCGAGCGCATGAAAGATGCGCGATGTACCGCAGGGAGGTTCTGGTGTGTGATCCTCCATTAACTTATGCTACTTGACTTAGAATGCGTCCTGTTTAGCAGCGTCCAGATGTTAACTTTTCAACAAATTGCCTTTTAACCTGCTGTCAGTCCGCGTGTCTTCATGTTGATGCAACTCGGATTACCGGAGCGGGCAGATGGCAACGAGACCGTCGATACATGGTCTCCCTTCAGGCGACAGGCCGCCCTCCTTTTATTCCTTCCACCGCGGTCGTGCAAGAACTCGCCACCACGTATCATCCTAACTCCAATACACCAGACGGCAGAGTTCTCTTGTCTCACTCGACGGCGTACTATACCGTCTCTCATCCTTCCTGCGACCGTCTACCACGTTCCTCGCTTCGAGCACTTTCGCTTTCAAATCAGATGGCAAACCTATTCCCATACACATACGCAATGTCACGCTTGAACAGCTACGACGGATACTCACCGGCCTCGCAGTACTTATCGCACATTTGACACATTTGATGACTTCGGAGGTGTGCTGAGTCATGGGGAATGAAAGGCGCGATAGATATCATCTACGCATCTATTACTGCGCCTACCTGAACAGTTCCGGATGTATGCGATAGCGACGAGGTTCTGGTAGGAGCAGGAAGCAGAGCTGGCATCGATGTATACGCTATGCTTATCCCTCTACGAGGAGCAGCACCAGAAAGCGCATCGGCGGATCTCGACATGTTCGCTGGTGAAGCTGTTCGCGTTTCACCGGAAGTGGTGGGACGAGTTTGGGGAGGGTATGGAGCAGGATGCAGGGTACAGAGAGTGTGGTAACTCGGTCGACGGGTCAGTGTGGACCGCCCTGGTGTGGCAGATGTTTTTGGATATGGACGCGAGGACGCCGGGAGTTAGGCCGTTTTCGATGGAGATAAAAGAGTGGCCGGAGAAGGAGGTTTGCTGGTCGGAGAAATGTTCGGGATGTAGAAATTTCGCCCATGACAGGCTGGAGGTGCTGGAGAGGGTGCGGAACAGTCGTGCGGAGTTGCCAGACAGTGTACAGACAGTACAGACATTGGTTCGGGCAGTTCGCTATCCTTCTGGGTTTCGCTAACCTTATGCTTTCAGAGTACACTCGAAACCAACGTACCGAAGACCCGTCCAGTTGTTTCCGTTTATTTAGGTGCGCATTCTGTCCCCCGTTTCCCTTATCGGTCCTGAAATAATGCATAGGTTACTCGCTGAAACATGTTTATATCATTGTATCGAAGGTGGGCGTCATTTTCTCGTGATTTCTCTGGATGTACCTCTAATGAAACCGTCCAGTAGTATTCATCGCCTATCCAATATCATGATCCATTCAGTGACCTGCTTGCCGTGCAGGAACAGGCTTGTCGCAAGACTCGATACATAACTGATATGAATATGGGATCCTCAAGATGACGTATATGCATGGCGATATCCCACGCTCATTGCTCAACCTTCTTGACAGCGACGCAGAGTCTAAATGTCGATTAGACACGCTGTTTGACTGGTTGGTCTGCTTTACTCAAATTCTCCTCGCTGTTATACATAGCTCCTGCTACCATGACTCGGTTTTGAGGCCACATATAGTTAAGAGTATAACTCGCAGCAGTGCCTTCTTGTTTTACAGGGCGCAGAACCCTTTGAAGGTCCCGTTGTAGACTTTTAGCATTTTCTGGCCTCTACAACGAGCCTTTACAGCTTCTAGTAAATGTCCCTTGAAAATCCATGGGAAATTGAACTCGCAGTCCCGCTGTGTAACGACGATGATTCCCTTCGCTGTTTGGGACCAGGATCATCGACCGTCGTTTCGATTGCCTTCCTTCCTCTAGGTTTTCCCTGGGACCCTATTGTGTGCGTATCTATGGGACCATCCATTAAATTTGTTGTTAGGCTTGGCCTCTGCAACTGACTACAAGAGAATGACGCGAAGAAGTGATTGCCGATGATGATCGATGATGAGCTAGGAAAGGTAGATAGCTCTTTAAAAATTCTCTCTTTGGATAATAAGATTAATCAGAACTTCTACGGCAGGTGATCTCGATATCGTGCTCGGAGTGTATAACCTGTGGAAGCTGTCGAAACGGGTTTCTCGAGGTAAATGCCTTGTTATGTCCTTACTTTCGTCGCTCATCGCGTCTATCAGCACTTTTGATACCACCGTTGTCATATTCAAGGTGGAGAAAGGACAAAGTTTCTGAAGTCGCGACACGATTGGGGTAGCCGTGGCTTGTATATACTGGTTCTTTATGGTGAGGAGGTACGTAATAATGACCGTCATCATGTTCCATTTCCTGATGCTCCTGGTATTATAGCTTTCTGTCGTCGAGCTCAGCAACAGCTTGCTGCATATCGACTCACAGTGACTAATCGTCGCGTACGCTGATCTCAGTTTGTCGACAACGGAGCTCTGGCAACGGGCACACCTAGGTGCAACAGTATACCTGGACAATAATCATGATCCGCTTTCCTACGCGAAAGGTGCCGGTTGTCCCTAAGTTCTAACTTCGTGACGTCCCGCGATCGCAGCACGGACTGTCAGTTTGGCTGCTCTATTATCAATTATATCTTTGACTTTCATCCCACATCGCGGCAAAAAAGGCACACAAACTCATGGCTTCTCTAAAATTCTCCAGCGTTGCCGCCTTCATTGCACGACATTCTCCATACTGGTGGTTTCCGTACTTCTATCGCCACCGGACATCAATGCATCACGCCTCATGCCGTCCTGATATCATGTCACCTTGAGGAATCGAGCTTATATCGAGCGTTTGGAAGATGATTCATGTGGCTTTTTGCCGAAATTCTTTGTGACGTGATAGGAGGAACCGTCGAGCGCGTTACTCGAGTCTTTGGACTCTCTACGAGCAAAGACGAGCAATGATGCAGATACACTCCAAATTGGCCATGGAAGCGAAAACAATCGCTTGATAGAGATTCTTGTCTGAATCTCGTGTGTTCCGGCCCTATTGCGCGGCATTCACTCCCAGGCTCTGGTGTGTAATCTTCCGTTTACTTACATGGCTCAACGCTGAATGCGTTCTGTTTAGCAGCATCTAGTTGGTTACTGTGTAACGACTATCCATCCTTCACCTATTGCCAGCTACCGCATTTGCTCATGCAGATACGACTCGGATTGCTGTAGCGAGCAGACGGTAACCAGATCATCAACACACGAACTCCCTGCAGGCGCCAAGTTTTCCTTCCTCTCTGCTTTCATCACCTCCACGATAGTATTTCAGGAACTCATAGCCACCCTATTTTCATTATCCCAGGCGCCAACGCCGTCTTACCCTTACTCGGAGGCATCCTATGACGTATTGCATCATTCATCTTGCGAAGGTCCACCGCGTTCTTTGCTTCGAGCTCTTTCACTTTCGAACCAGATGGCAAGCCTATTCCCATCCACGTACACGATGCCGCCCTAGAAGGCTGCTGCGAATCACGGTCTCCCAACTCTTTAGCGCACATTTGACAAATTCGAAAGTGTGCTCACAATAGTTGAGGCTTAGGGAGCGGGAGGGGCAATGGATACAATGCGGTACTTCATCACCGCACTTGTGTTCGTATGATAGCCGCTCCGTGTGTATGCAGTAGCGACGACGTTCGGATGGCAGGAGGAAATGAGCTTGCGTCAATGCATACACTGAGCTCACCCTTCCATAAGGAACAGCATCAGAAGGTACTGCAGATTTTGACATGCTTGCTGGTGAGGTGGAGCCACTCAATTTTTACACAGAAGGTACGTTGTAATAATCACTGGCGAATTATCAAAACGTTGATTTCTTTAACAGGCGCGCATATATCCTAGGCCTGAATTCATGTCTGGTTCTCAGTTTCATGTCTTCTTCCCATCGGATCCTTATGCGTTCGTTCCCTTACTCCTGCCACGACAGGCCCTAGGCATGTGCCAGAGATATGGTACACTCAACGACGCCTGCACCCTTCGAACCTCGTTTGGTCCGTGCGCTGCCATCGCCATTCGACATCGTTCGACGGATCTGGGGATGATTGTGCTTCGGAATGTAATGCTACCCGTCGATGAATCCAAACATCCACGCGGGCACGTACGGACATGGAGAAGTCGAGTAAGAGATACCACCCCGGAATGTCGTTGGCCAATTGTCATTGGGAAATCGAACTGGACGGGACGGGTAGCGAGTATTCGGTCAGGATGTTGGACGCTACCACTTTAGCTTTAGCACTTTAGATGGCATGGATATACATCGAGTATGTCTTGCCCTGTTCTTATCTTCTTATCCTCAGATCTCTATTAACTGTCTATTTATGATATCAGATTCTCCTCTGCCCGGCGTACGTTATTCATGATTGTGGTCGAGGACCGGTACTACATACCATCTTGAGTACCGAGCCCTTTCAACAATATGCCGACGGCCTCGTGAAAGTACAAACCATAGCTCCAGACGTAGTAAATTATCGTTCCTCTGGCAGACATATGCAAACCCCCATTGACTTGTCGGGGGATATCGTTCTTGGTCTTTGATAAGTTTCCGGCATGACCACTTTCTTCGGTTATCTTACTAAAATTTACAGCCCCTTTTCTGAATGCCACAGCGCTGCGACTCCGCGAATTGGCGCGTGCTTATACATCACCCTCTACAGCAGAAGTCTTACAAATCTCCATCATGCCCGCACTCAATGCCTGCTTCCGGTGTATCGTACGTCGAGTATGTGCCTAACGTCGCCGTAGTCGTCTTCAGGCTCCTCGAGGTTCCGTTTACCATACTTTGTCGTATGAATGTTGTTGCTTACTCTTTGCTTCTGTAGCGACAAGTAAAGAACCTGAACAATGCCCAGGAGATCCTTGAGAGCATGATTGTTGGCATCGACACCATTGTTCTACATGTACAGTTAACTATCTCACAATGCATATGATCGGGAGACACCCAAACCGTTGAGAGTATGGGAGCAAAGCAGAATGGTCCAGTAGTGCATACAGTTTGGGTGTCTCCCAATCATATGCATTGTGAGATAGTTAACTGTATCCTCTAGGCATGGCATAATATACCAAGGATCTTAAGCACAAGCACTGTGCCCTCAAAGACAACTTCTCTTGTTCCGAGACGCCATTCAGGCTTACAGGAAGCCAAAGTGGAATGTGAACTACCAAGAGATCCATCTTTAAGTCGTCGACACGCTTCCTATAGCCTTGAATGGTGTCACGAAGCTCATTTACTTTGAGGAAGCCCTTGATTCCATGGTGTTTGCGCTGCGTGTCTTTCAGATCGTCGGCTATGCCAGTGAGATAGCTATTGCGTGATCATTAGCTGTGGAGGAGATACAGCATCCGAGAACGACGACTGACCCTTCCATCTCTGCAGAAATGTCCTGGAAATGCGCGGCTCCGTGCTCCCCATGCATACCGACAACGGTGCTGATGACGACGACCGTGTTTGTGATGCTCTCACAAAGCTCTTTCACATCTTCTTTGTTCTTTCCTTTTTTCTATTGATGGAGCAAAGTCAGAGACAAAGGTTGTAAGGTAAAGGCTGACATACGTACCTCGAGCAGCTCTATGACAGCTACGGCGACCTTGGCGAGTTTTTCGACGTATGGTATCCCGGAAGCTTCGACAAGGCTGGCAACTTGGAGGGAGGCGTTGAGAGCAGGCATGGTGGTAGGTTCTTAGAAAGGTGTGTGGTGTAGAGGGCTCAGGGTGGGTGCCTAACAACATATTGATGGGCAGAGGTGCTGTAGAATGAGGTAAGACAATCCCGTGGTGGCGTACCGAATGCCTTGCTACATGAGAGTGGGAAAAAGTCGTCTTCAAGCAAGCAGATGATCGATATTAGCTCGTCTTTTCGTATCCAAACAATGATATCACGCGACCCAGAGCGCTCTGACATTGGCGAGGCTGGTTTTAGGCTTTAATCTGGGCTAAAAATATACATTAACGATATAAGAATAACACATTGAAAAGAACGCACCAGAGGTCTCGGCATCATGCAAGGATCATGATAAACGTCCTGGATCCAAAGATGTGTGATTCATCCCGCAACTGTGGATATATCGATGTGGCAGTGAAGAACATTGGTCCACTTCATGGCTTGCGCCAGGAATTATTCATTCACATCTTGATGGAGACCATCGCGCGCAAGCCCCGCGCGATCAGTTGGAGGAACTTGAAAGTGTTATCGGAAGTCGGCCCGAGGTCCGTGCAAAATGCAGTTAGTAAATTTTCTCACGACTTCCTTCTCTGTTTGCCACCACGGCCATTGTCCGTCGTTTCAATGACCTTCTTTCCTCTAGGTTTCTCTGGGACTCTATTATATGTGTCTTTATAGGACCATCCATCATATTCGCGGCCAGACTCGGCCTCGGCAACTAACTTTAAGGGAACGGCGCGAAGAAATGACCCTCGATGATGATGAGACAGGAAAGGTAGACAGCTTAATAATATTTATCGCAACTTTTGCTGCCGGTGTTCTCGATATTGTGCTTGGAACATATATCTGGTGGGCGCCGTCGGCACGGTTTTCTCGAGGTAAATGCCTCGTCGCATCCTGCTTTTCGTCACTCATCGCGTCTACCAGCACTGTTTATACAGCAGCGCTAACTCAGAAACATCGTCGTTGTCACATTCAAGGCGGTAAAAGTGTCGAGGACCTCATTCACGAAGTCGCGACACGCTTGGGGTAGCCGACGCTCGAATATAAGGGTTCTTTATGGCGAAAAAGCGCGTGACAATGACCGTTATTATGTTCCATTTCCTGATGCTCTTCGTCGTATAGCTTTCTTTTGTCGAGGTCGACGGTAGCTTGCTGCATATCAACTCATAGTGACTAATTTCCCCTACGCTGATGTCTTCGTCCGCAACAGAGCTCTGTCAATGGGCGCAACCAGGTGCAGCAGTATACCTCGACAATGGCTATGATGCCCTGGCCCACACGAACTCTGCTGGTTATCCCTAGCTTCGTAATGTCCCATAATCACCGTACGGACTGTCAGTTTGGCAGTTCCGTTATCTTTCCCTCCTTTGAATCTCATCGGACATCGTGGTGAACAAAGCGCCCACACCCATGACTACTCAAAATTTCTCCAGCGTTGCCATCTCCTTCATGCGACATTCTCTATAATGATGGTTTCCGTACTTCTATCGCCACCGGAGATGCCGTCCTGATATCATGTCATCTTCTTGAGGAATTGTGTGTATGTCGAGCGTATGGAAGACCTCGATGTAACTTTTTCGGAGATACTGTATGAGGGGGTCGAGCGCATTATTCGAGTCTACACCGGAACCTGTATATCAGCAGAGACAAACACCGATGTCCGAAAGGGTGAAACGACCGTTTTATAGGGTATTCTTGCCCGACATCGGATCTCTAGTTTCGACACTAGGTGTTTACGCACAGACTTCGGTTCTTCTGGTGTGTAATCTTGTGTTCACTTATGTTCCGTGATTCTAAATGCATTTCCCTTAGTGGCATACACTTCCGTTCTTAAGGTCAACCGTTCCCCGAACATTCTTCCATTTTCTCTCCCACTAGTCACCGCGAGTTTCCATGCTGATACTCGTATCGGAGCGAGCACATAGCAACAAGACCATTAACTCATGCCCACCCTGCACCGTCACCAGGGTAGATATCGCCTTCTTCCTTCATTGCCTCCATGATGGCGACGCAAGACGCCTCGGTCACCTATCATCCTATCTTTAATACCTAAGACGCCAATGCCGTCTTCCATTGTTCGTCCTTCCAAGGTACACCCGTTTTTCGCTGCGAGCACTTTCACTTTCGGACCAGACAGCAAACCTCTTCCCGTCCATGCACGCGATGTCGTCCTATAAGAGCTGTTGCGAATCACCAGTGGTCTTGTGATCCTTCCTTGGCACACATTTGATGATCTCGAAAGCGTGCTCATATTAGCTGAGGCTTGGGGAGTGGGATGTCCAATAGATATCTTACAAGCGTTTATCACTGCGCCCGTGTTCGTATGACAGCCGCTCCATCTGTATGCGAGATTCAGGCGGGAGGAGGATGCCGAGCTTGAAGCATACGCTAAGCTTCTCCCTCCATAAGGAGCACCATCAGGAGGTACTGCAGCCGATCTCGACCGCTCGCCGGTAAAGTATATCCATTCAAGTTTAAGATAGAACGTGCGTTGAATAGTCATATGCACTGGCTCATTATCAAAACTTTGATTTCTTTAACAGGTGCGCACATATCCTGGGCCCAAATTCATGCGTACTTCGCAGTTTCACGTTTTCTTCCCATTGGACCCTTATACTGTTGTTCCACTGCTCGTATTAGACACTGCTACAAAAGGCCCTAGGCATGTGCCAGAAATATACTACGCTCAACGACGCCTGCCCCCTTCGAACCTTGTTTGGTCCGTGCGCTGCCGTCGTATCTGGCAACGTTTGATGAACCTGGGGGCGATTGTGCTTCGTGATTCTAGCCTTGGATAAATTTAAGTATCCACACGGACACGTACGGACGTGGAGAAATCGAGTAAGAGACACCGCCTGGAATGCCGTTGGCGGATTGCCATTGGGGCATCAAAGTGGTCGGGAAGCGCGGCGGATCTTCGGTCAGGATGCTGGACGCTACCACTTCATGACGTTTTAGATGGCATGGACATACATCGAGTAAGTCTCACTCTTTTTTTTTATCCTCGGATCTCTACTAACTGTCCATTTATACTATTAGATTCTCCTCCGCTGGGCGTACACTCTTCACGATTTGTGGTCGATAAGCGGTATTTCATACCTCGTGTATACCGAGCCGTTTCAACAATATGGCGACGGTCTCGAGGAAGCGCAGAACAACAATAACGTCAGACGGGGTAAATCGTCGTTTGCCTTGCGGACATCTGTAAGTTCCCATTGACTCTTCGGGGGATATCACTTTGTGGTAAGTTTCTGTCATGATCACGTTCTTCAGTCGTCTTATCGGATTTTACAGCACCTTTTCGTAATGCGATAGCGCTGCGACTCTGCGAATGGGCGCCTGCTTTTGCGTCATTTCCACAGCACAAGTCTTACCAATATCCATCATGCCCGAACATATCGCCTGCTTCCGGTGCACCGTCAGTCGAAATCGTGGCCAAGGTCGCCGTACCCGTCTTCAAGCTCCTCGAGGTTCTGTTAACTATACTTTGTAGTATGAATGCTGTCGCTTACTCCCGGTTTCTGTAGCATAACGGAAAGCACAAGGAGACTGCCAAGAAGATCCAGGAGAGCATCGCAAACACGATTGCTGACACCGACGCCATCGTCACTTCGCATGCCAGGTCAGCTATCGCCCGCAATGCTCATTATTCCTGACCTCTGATACTTGCTCGGGATCTTAATTACTGTGAAACAGTGATGATCGGCCAATGATCGGCGAGATAGCCATACACCTGCCAAAGCGGGCAAAACGTTGGCAAAATGAGACGTTAATTGCGAGCGCAGCGAGTAGAATTGGCTAACGTGTGAGAGAACAGTCCGGTGCGGGGTGCCAAACAAGTGCAAATGTTACGGTCTCCGATAACTTTTTTTGCCATCGTCCTCGTCGTTTCATTGTGTCGTATCTCTTTCATTTCTTATCGTATCACTTTGAGACTTGGCAGTGTTGTTTTTGCGCGTATAAAGAATGTTTATGTAGCGTTTCAACGGGTGAAAGTGAATATGTCGTCGTCTTTCTGTTTCCTTGCTGGCGCCGGTATTGTCCGGTTCATCGGGATTTACCGGAGGGACCCAGTCAGTCTATGTGCTTGCCTGCGCTCGCAAAATGTGGGTGTTCCCACAGTCCATATATGGGCGTAATACTGTCCGGAAAATAGAGTTCAGTCCTCTGTATTTCGAACACAAGCCGTTTAAATGGATGACTTACACAAGTTCCCATCGATTAAAAAATTTCGTGCACTAGCGCTGGACCTACCTACCTCCACGTGATCAAAATGATGTCATACACTCCACATTGAGTTGATTATGGAGCGAAAATGGGAAATTATGTCGCATTTATGTACTATTATTCAACTGAATATCATTTTGATTACAATCTGAGTCATTTCTGGTTAGATAAGAAATGCACATGAATTTGGACACATGATGTCATATGCTGACTCATGATGGCAATGCCGCCAATACTTTGTCTACTCTTAATGTTGTACTGCACAAGCATTATAAACATTGTAGGTCTATTGATTAGACATATTGTCACTTAAATATCTCACATTTTTATATTTGGAAGGCAGTTTTGAGGCCGTTTGAGGAGGGTCAACTTTTTATTTTCGGGCCTGCCGGCCCAACCTACCTACCTACCCGGTGTTCCGGGCCGCAATTCCGGTAGCCCCTTGACTGTTAGCTTTTTGTCCGTCTGTTGTCCTCGTGCTTATTGGTTTTCCAGTTACAGTATTTCACTCGGTTCCCTAGCAATGCTAACCCATGCCAGGAAATCATGTTGATGTGTAGCTCGGTGCAGAACGAAATTCATTCCACAAATAATTCCCCTCCCTTCTCCTCACTACGCGGTCTGAAATTGAGCCAGCCCACTGGCCAATCTCTGACTACAATCTCTTCTTACCACTGTCCATGAAAGTTCCCTTACTGTCATTGCGCCTGCCTAAAATTGTCCATGTCAAGAAACCACATATCTGCCTGACTAAGTGGTACAGGTAAGGTAGCGTTTACCAGTCATCATCGTAGAAAAAACAGCCTTTCATGTACTGTTTAAGTATCTAGGTAGAACAGTCAAGGTACTTCTTATATGTCCTTCCCTCCATTCACAAGTAAGGTCTGACCCGACGCAGATGGGCACTGGTTATATTATCCATGGAAGATATCAAGGCCATAGATAATATTTTACTTTGAAACACGTTCACCGCAGCATATTTTAAGCTACATGAGATTAGTCTGAACATGAGTGATCTACATAGTCATAGGCAGAAGCTTAAATAGCCATCAGAATAGATACTGCCTCGCATTAAGGCTGAACATGCGGATGCAACCCTAAAACCAGGCATATTGAGGGAATTTCAAAACGGAGACTCGGAGACTCACTTATGCATTACCCTGAACCAAATACTGAGAAATAATGTCTTCAAAAGAAACGGTGTAAGGTCAACTTGTGATTGTTGCCAAGAGAGGATAAAACTTGCGCTAAAAAGGACAAGTCCCTGACTTGTGATGAAATTTATGGGCAGAGATGTCGCAACTTGAGCATGAATTTGAATCTCGTTGAGTATATCAGAGGATACAATGGTAACTTGTGCCTGAATGTATCCAATATCCCATCTTGTGTGTATGCTCGGCCCCATCTGATTTTCCGGACAGTATTATGCCCATACGTTTACACCGAACAATAAGAATTCATTGACATCACCTGTTCAAATAAGCAACCCATTATACTACTATTATTCCGTCACCGACTACTTAGTCACTACGTTGCGCATGTTCACTCCTTGCTGTATGTTGCCAGGGAATTATGGCATCTTTCTGAACTTCGCGTAAATATTGATATCGCCTGCCATTGTTAGGTGGCGTCGTGTCAGGGACAACCCGGCGGTGGACGTCCTCAACGTCTCAAGCGTGTCTCATCTACACCATCGCTCTACTCTCTGTCCCCGATATCCTCCTTCTCCATCAGACATGCAAACGGTTGAGTGCGCTCACAAGACTACACATAGTATGGACGAACGCATTCAAGCTCGACGTTCTCTCCAATGATTACCCTTATTCCCTTGACGACACCGATCTCGAGCATCGCATACGCCATGCCTGCAGACTAGCATCTCGTTGGCTCGCAGACTCTCTCTTCTCTTGACCGGCACATATGTTTGCGATATGTACACGAGGCTTGGCTGGCACCCTTTGTTGATCACTGGAAGGGTGCATTTTGGGCTGGCGCAACATTTTATTCCCCTTTTCCGCTCTTGCTGAAAAGTCTCTGAATGTTCGTTCGCCGCCCTGCGCCTGGATCACTCTCTGCCACCATGCATTCGCTTTTATTGCATAATACACTATACAACGACTGCTGTCAGTTGCGGACTTCTCCTTGCTCGTGTTTATACCGAGCCATCAGGAGGATGTCTCCTTCAACATTGTTAGGCCGTAATTTCATTCGCTGCGCTGTACATGTCATCGGTGCTTTGGATTGCCTGGGACCGTGCCTCAACGCCCATGAAGACTGCATTTCCTTAATGTACGCTGAAAATGGCACTTGTGCTTGAACATACCCCGCCTGCATTGAGGAGACATTGTCCCATATAGTTTCAGTTTTGTCAGTTTTATGATGCGATACTTGTATAGGTCACGGATATTCAATATATTTACCTTTCGTTTACACCCTAGTCCCTTCGTATGCGTCCGATCCCATGAGACGCTTCATAGTTCCCGATACTATGATGTCAGTCAGAGCGGCAGGGCCCTGCACGGTCTGCGATGCTACTATAAAGTATATTGATGGCTTGGTAGCAACGGCGCAGAAAACATTGGCTGTTTCCTTTTTAGGGGCCGCTTGCCAGTACGACTACTACTACTGTTCGATTTCGACCGTTAATTCACATAACGCGTAACAGGGACCAATGAAGTGAAGCTCTTGGTAATGCGTAACACGTAACAGGGCTTCGTGAAGCTGTTGAATCTTGATGACCAAACAGCCCAATTTTGGTCCAATTTCCTCGCAAAAATCTGAAAATTTCACCTCCTACATGTGTTCTTGTGACACAGAAGGTATATACAAGCAATACAACGAAATATCTATACCTCCATACTTTTAAAGCCTCAAGCCACTTTGAGGGCTTCCGTACTCTACCAAATCTGCTGACCGATGGCTCAGTGGGGATACATGTGCCGCTCTCACTGATTGTCAGGACTACAATCTAATCTAAATCCTGATACGAATTCGCTGAGGTGGCGGAATTACAAATGAAGCTAAATCCATAAACCGTAACGCGTAACTTGGCCTTGTGAAGCTATGGTCCGGCCACTATAAAGCATAACGCGTAACACACCGTGAAGCTACGGTCGAAATCGCACAGTACTACTACTCACTGCGTAATGTGGACTTGATGTGAACCAAGAGCAAGATATCACGATGATCCCCAGCTACTCCATCACTTGCCAACCTCACTGCGCGATTATAATTTTCGCCTTCAACTTGCCTTCTTTCGTGTTAAAACGCGATATTTAGACATGCCGGCATGAAGTGCCACATACACGTGATGTTACTCTTACGTGTCACTGTCAACTCCGCCGAACACTGATTCGGACAGCGCTAGTCCCCGTTATCTCTTTCACCTCATCTCCTCGACTGCGCCGAAAGTAAATTTACCCTCTTCTCTATCAAAATTCTTGATAAGTATTTCCAACAGATCCATGGCCTACATACGAACCAAGAAATCGGATTTTGACTCAAGGCTAGCCGTTCTTCTTCCTGAGTATTCCCATGCCCCTCCCGACGCCCGAATCATCGAGCTTCTGCGAACGAATACTCCACCAACTCCCTTTGAGAGGAAGAGTCTCGAGGCTACCCTCTCCAAAACACCTGATCGTATAGCAGAGCTCGACTCCCTCATCCACGCGACCACATCCCTTCTTGACTACCTAACTCAAGATCGCAACCAAGCCATAGCAAACCAAGCCGATGCGATGAAGATCCTTTCCCCGTCTCATCGGCTTCCTCCGGAGCTGCTGACAGAGATTTTTACCTGGTGTTGGGCATTCTCTGACCGAAGGGGTTCGCTTTTGGATCCTCGAACGGTGCCTTGGAATTTGACGCACGTTTCCAAGAAATGGCGGGAGGTCGCTATCGCTACGCCGAAAATATGGTCCAGCATTTGTTTGGATTTTGAGCGGGACAAGCTCCTTAAAGGAAGCCATGTGCATGAAGCGGCATTCATGCTTGGCATGATCCTTGATCGAGCTCGGCCTCACGATCTCAATGTCATCATCCGTTATGAGGGCGACATATCTACACACCCCGCTTGTTCAGTACTTCTTCCTAGCGTTCTGTATTGGAAATCCTTGGAGGTCTGGGAAGTGGCCTGTGACCTGGCCTTCCTGTCGCCTTGCCGTGGTTTTTTTGACCGGCTTGAAACTGTTGAGGTGCTGGGGCTCTATGAGCTCTACAATTGGGGATCAGAAGCTATAGACATATTCACCATAGCTCCACGTCTGCGCTCTTTTACAAAGTCGTTGAATGCCCCATTTTCACTCCCGGCCAATCTCGTCGAGTTCCGCGATTACTTTCCGCTCAAAGCAGATACGTGTACTACCCTCCGTAAACTTGTCAATATCGAAAACCTCTCACTTTCGTGCAACCCGTGTCCAAGTGAATTACCCCGAATTCACCTCCCGAGGCTCTCCCAGCTCGAATTGACAATGAATCTACGGAGGTTGAACACCGCATTTGCCACGTACAATAACTTTGACCTCCCATCTCTCACCCACCTTCAAATCAGGTTAACCTTCTCCCATCCGAAGATCCCTCCACAGGTCCTTCAGCCGATCAGCTCACCCACGGTAACCAACCTTACCTTGACGTGGTTCCATCGCATATCCCGGAAATTTTTTGCTTCGGATATTGAGCTAGATCTTTCCTCATATTGTAGGCTGCCGAACCTCCGGTGTCTTACCGTCAAGGACTGCCCTAATATCAACCCCTTCATGGGTGCGTTGTCCATCTATCCCGGAAAGAACGTGATGTTTCCGAAGATGTCCGAACTTGATATCAACTGCGGGCGTGACTTCGGCTTATCTGAGGATCTACTTGATATGCATATCCTAGTAGAGCTCGCCCAATCTCGAAGAGATCATGGAGCTTTGCGAGAATTTAAATTTGCGTGGCAACGGAGACTTGTCAACGATGATACTGATACATGCAGTCGATGGCAACAACTCACTGCGCCAGGAGGAGGAATACATATCTCAGCGTCGATCAAAGGTGAGTATAAATTTTCTTGTACTATTACTTTCGACTGAAGAATTCGTAGGTCTTTAGAGGAATTTATTCTACGCAGGTTAGGGAGAAGGTGTCTAGTGTTCTGGCTACATCTATTCATGTATCGTTGTCGATATCACTCAGGTTGTAGCAAGAAATTTGCATTACCGCTTTGATGCCGAATCGTCCGCAGCAACCTAGATTCTGTAGAAGCCTCAGACACGACACGCGGCCGCCGACGTGTTCAAAGCTGTATCCAAACACCATGACGGTTCATGCAGTATTGTCGATAATTAGGGTACTGTGTTTCCTGTCCTATTCCGCACAAAGACATACATATATACCTCTTCATGTATGCAACAAGCCCTTCTTCACATCGTGTCTGAGACGTATGGTAATTCAGTTGTTCAACTATCTTCAGGTTGTCAACGTTGATCGATATGTGAATGGATTGAGAACAAGGTAAGGCCACTTACGTCGGCTAGGTATATACAAGCATATCACCGACCGCTTGTGCTGTTTCAAGAAACTGGGAACATCTCAGATTCGACCTCACAGACCATTATGTCGCCAGGCAGAGTGCCGTTCTGAAAGTATGCTTGAACGTATTCATGTGTACATGCAGACGAAGCGGCCCAGGATGTGTGCTGTAAGAGCGAGATAGTGCGTGAGTAGAAGAAACCTCGTTTTCAATTAGTTACTCACCCCCGGCGAGTTTTGAGTCAGAACTACAGAGCCGGGGAATGTGCGCGACGTCTTCTTGGCTCTGAGGAAGTATCAGTGAAATGGGCTTGTCATGTAGGGCTGGAGTAACTTACGTAGAGAGAGGAGTAACGGAATCTGAATGATACGTTCATATCAGTAGGAAAGGAAGAACTGCAGCAGATGCACATACCAGTCATGTGTCCTATGAAAAGGATAGGATAACCGGTGTTTGCGGTAATCGGACCTACCACGAGATACGTTAGAGCAAACGACGGTTATCTGTAAAAGCGGACTTGTAAATCTGCCTTCCCAGTGGAACTTCCATCCACTGAAGAAAAATAAAATCAGTGCACATGCTTGTCACAGAGTAAATATACACACAAGCAGCTGACTCTCCGAGGAAACGGTTTATCAGCAAAGGTTGATACACTTTTGACAATGTCCCAATATGCAAACAGATCTGCCACAGACTCCGTGATATTTGGTGCATCGCCACAGGAAATGGTAATCTGCGCCTCCCATGAATTATCATAAACTGATGACGGCTAGTATATCGTCCCCTGCAACCCGTACAGTATACTGCCGTTCCCTGCTGCGAAACCTGCGAGACCTTCAGCGAAGACAGAGAAATATTACGGTTGGTACAAGGCGTTCTTTATTGTGGTTCTCAAGACAGTATAGTCGACGACGCCTTAGGACGATGGGGTTACAAATGGAACTGGCTGGATAAGAATGGACTCGTATAGCGAGTCCAGTTTATTGGGTATCTCTTTAGCAGTAGGAGCGTAGAAAGCGCATCTGTCCGGGCCAGCGGCCACGCATCCGTTGAAGAAAGATTGCCTGTCCTTGTCAGCATAGACAGAGTTATCGCGCCAGTCATTTGAAGGACAGGAATATCAGACACTATGACCTTGAGGGCGCAGCATGGTGGTCTTACTGTGATAATAGCGATTCATGTCCAATACACCTAATTAATATAAGTAAACGAGCCCGAGTACGGGAGGAGTCGAATACACACCGTCAAGCACCATACGTTCAACTTTATCCTGGAAGTCAGAAGAATAATTGAACACCTAAAAGATACAGGAAAGACGAGAGAGCGTACTGGAAACATTGTAGCAAAGGTGGAGCCAAGCACCGTTCCATAACTAGAGGGAGGCAATCAGCCATCAAGAAGAGTACAACTCAAACTGCCGACTTACGAGAATCCCCAATACTGAAGTTTCGCTTGACCCGCTGCCTCGTTAATTCGAAGCATATCCCGGGCAATGTTGTCCGTGCTAATGTAATTCATGATTCCATTATCCCTTTCCTTGGCAAGTTCCGCTATAACCTGCGCAGATGCCCATAAACAAGGAATCTCGTCGGAAGTTGTTTTAAATACAGTGTTCCAATGATTGGAAATGGCAAGCCATCGGTAGTGCTCTTCTTTGGAGCGGAAGAATTCTGCTCGAGACGTTGAATTGCCGACCCCTAAATGGCTCGTAGTGTGAGATATAGCGCGTATTAGAAATTCTAGTTCAACGTACCACAAGGGTCGAAGCTGATGATGTCGTATTGGTCCCCGACAACTGACGCGAGTAACGAACCAATTGAAGCCAAGATAGCTACTCCGCTGGCGCCAGGGCCTCCTAGATTCATCAGTACGGCGCCTTTATATTCGGTTTTAGATTGCGCGGAGAGCTTGATGACTGCGAGAGCAGCTTTGTCGCCATCCTCGTTCGAATAGTCAATGGGTACCTTCAAAGTTGAGCACAAATGTCAGTGAGAAATACCGTGGTGGGAGTTGGGAAGTACCTGGAAGCGCGCGGATTGATATTTGGAGTAGCAGTCTACCCATGATAAATTACTTGTCGGCAAGATCTATAATCAGGTAATGAGCGAAAGCGCCACGCTGAGGACCGGCTAAACACACAGTTAATAGCCCGACCAACACAAGACGATGTTTGCATCATCAGAGATATGTATCTTATCTGGCCCTCCTCGTGTTTCCCCTTGACTGATATTCCTTTTCTTTCACAAATGCCGTCCCGATATATCTATGCCCGTTATGTTTCCTGCCTTTGTTTGTTCTATTTCTGGAGCTCATAGCCACTCAACGGCGACGTCCAGTAGTATAAAGGCTCAAGGGTTTTCAGAACGAACACCTACATTTCTTTTTCCTTGCACCTTCCTCCCTCTCTTCTTTGTTCGAGTTCTTCGCGTGTAGGACTCGACACCGTAGTACCTCTCTGCTACACTTGAACCTTCTTTGGTGCTACATGGGCGCTGCTCGAGGAATCTTTGACGACCCAGTTGTTTATCGTTGGTTGCCACTCGCAATATCCCTCAAAGCATCGAGCCGTCGGAATAAAACCATCCACCTCGGACCTGCAAGGAAACGTTTGGTCCTAGGTAAACATCTGCATCTCGTGCCGGCCCCTGGATCTGAAAGTCACAGTAGATGTCTGCCTCAATTCATTGCCTAAAATGCGGTTCCGACGGACAGAACCATTTTCAGGCCACGATAGTCGAATCTGCCACTCTGGCAGAGTTGCGGATGGATGAACTGTTGAAGTCAAACCACCCTCCTCTTCAAGCCGAACGCGTTCATCTGGAGAGTGTTATAAGTGAAGACCACATTCTTTTAGCCTGGATAAAGGAGCGGATAGCCAAACATCGCAATGGAGGAATTTGTGCGATGAAGGGTTTGCTACGTATGGGGTGCAGTAGTAGCAATGCCCCGTACGATTTGAGGGCATGCGCAGTAAAGGAACAAAGAATCCACTTATAGTAAGATACATGGAGTACGTAACGACGGGAGGTAGATGAAAACGAGGATGTTAACGTTCGATGTTACAGAATAGTTCGCTTGCGCGGGGAGCGTATTGCAAGAGGGAAGAACTACGTACACTTTCCTAGAGCTAACCCTAAGAACCATGTGGGGACTATTTGCTTTCAATATACATCAGTCGCGTAAAGGCAGCACCGTTTCCATCCTTTGTCCGCGTAAGGGTTTGGTTCCTTGCTGATGACTTACACTGCATCTTGAATGCCAATTTTTTATATCTACAGATTATCCACCTATATGAATCACACTTAGGCACAGGTTCACCGTTGCCAGTACTACAATATTTATTTACGTCTAGGGTTCAGAGTTTTATTCCGGCAATATTCGAGAGGAAAGCGGTTTTCGTATGATTAATGTAAGAGTACAATTCCCGCACATAATTATTTACGTATCTTACCTCGCAAGTTATCAATCAGTCATGATCAGCGATTCAAATACCACATATCTATGCTCAGCAGTGGTTTGGCTGTGCACTGTCCAACGTTACAGGCCAGAAATCGACTTAGGATTTTACTTTCCACTGAAGAAGATCATTCAATTTTTGTATTAAAACAGCGGAATTGATCTCTCATACGACGGCCAATTGTTCTGTTCACACCGGTCGTGTGAATCGATATGGCAGCCTTTCACGATTACTTGCCCACGGTGTATCGGAATAACTGTCCAATAACGAGTGGAGATACCAAGTGAATAACCCGACCTTGTCGATCCCAGCTCGGTTTGCCATCATTTCTTCGTGTGAATAACCGGCCTCTCACACCCAATCGATTGAGCCAAAATTAGGTATACCGCCCATATTACTCTCCAGTATCGAAACAAGATTTCGCCCTCGTTCTATGTGCGTGCTTCCCCTGAGTCTGCGGGGATCCAGTCGGCTGGGAGAGAAGGTCACTGTTTCGGTTACCTTTGCTTGGCATCGAGGATCGCCGTCGGTCTTGTCTTCCTGGAAGATACTGTTGATACCCTACGCCGAGACGAACGGTACTGGCACTTACGAGGCGCCAAGCGTAATTGATTGTGCGCCAGTTGTATCTCTCGATGATACCTTCCCCTCTCAGAACGCGCGCATTTATAGTTGAATATGCGAGGAGTTCGAGTTCCATTCCGTACTTGAATCTGTCAAAGCCTTCACATTCGTCGTTGGGAAACGGACGATCGGGCGTTAGCCAGCAGAGAGTTCCCGGATTTGCTATCGTTCAAGTTTAGGACATTTGTCATGCCGTTTGGAAAGTTGACTTACCGATCCAGAAATGTAGCCGTTCGTCATTCTTGGTTGATATCCTCAGAGCAGAGCCATTTGGCGACCGGCTGAGTGATCACTGACGACGACAACCTTGGCGGAATGAGCAGTGAGCATCATCTCAGGGATATAATCTTCACCTTCAGATCCGGATGGATGGTAGTATCCAAATAGTACGCGACTAACGCGCCAAGGTCATCGTAGCTGCTAAAGGGGGGTATAGAATCTGGTGCAATATGACGATGCCCGCTAATCTAGCTGGTCTTCCCCCATATGAGAGCTGGCATTCTTGCGTCGAGGTCAGTTTTTGTGTAGAAGCATGGACCCATAATGGAGATATGGTCGCATCTTATGGTAGGGTGGTCATAGGCGGCTTTGTAGAGTGCGTTGTTCAACTGGCCTCTTTTGTGCGCATGTAATGTGATACTTATAAACAACGGGCGCTCAGTCAGAGACTGAGTCAATGGCCGAGAAGATACAATGCTGGTTCACCTTCGATCGTGAATACGAGAATGCGTAATCAGAAGTCGGCCCGAGGACCGGGGCATGTTTGATTAAGGACGTGACCAGCATTTTCCCACGACTCCTTCGTTTGTGACCGCGACCGTCGACCGTTTTCTTGCTCTGTCCAATTTTCGAACCCTTTTATATGCGCTTCTACAGGACACTTCCCTCGTATTCTCTGTCGATGGATTGCCTTTGGAAGAGAAACGACACCAAGAAGTGACTCGAGAGCGCAGTGATGAATCGCGAAAGGTGGGCTGCTTTTGTCCAGCCGCCTTTGAGTGCTCAAATTCACTGAAAATTTCAGCAAGTTTTTTTCGCTGCAATGCTAGGCGCCTGCTTTTCGTTGGTGGGTTTGACGTGGTTTTCTCAAGGTAAGGGCACCGGCGTATCCTTCCTTTCATCTCTGATCAATCGATCACGTCTATCAGTGCGCTGGATCTGGTGTCGCTACCCTCATATACATCATCGAAGGAAAGAAACGGATGAGGACTCAGTCTCTGTGATCTGCAGCGGCAAGTTGCGACTTACCTAGAATAGCGATGGGTTGCATGTGAGGCCTTGAGGTTAGAAAGGTACGCGACATGTCATGCCGTTGTATTCCTCTTCCTGATCCATCTGACAGAGTAGCATCTGTTCGTCGAGCTCATCGATGACTGGCTCATGTCAGAGTGAAGACTTGTCACAGCGGAGTCAGCCTCTCCGTGACGGGACATTGCAGGCGCAGCATATACCCGGTCGACCACGTATTGATGCCGGCTTGATACGCATTGCTCAACTCTCCGATAGTTCACGGAATCGGGATACAAGAGGCCCAATGTCGACATCGATCGATACCTTGTCCGCCGGATCCGATGATCTGAGGCACCGATGTATCGGCTCTGCTGGGAACGCTCGTGTTCCGGTGCGTTATATTTCGCTCACTCATACTGTTCTATCCTTACGGTTTTAGTGTCAGGACATGCTAAGCAGCATTTAGCCCCACAAATATCTCACCAACAACGGCATGCCTTCATGTTGATGCGATTCGGATTACCGGAACGAGCATGCGGCGACGAGTCCATCAACACATGCCCACCCTGCACCGTCACCAGGTCAATATCGCCTTCTTCCTTCATTGCCCCCACGATGGTGTCCCAAGAACTTGCAGCCGTATATCATCCTAGCTTCAACACCCCAGACGCTGACGCCGTCTTATCCTCGCTCGACGGCACCCTATACCGTCTCCCATCGTCAGTCTTGCAAAGGACCACCACATTTTTCGCATCCCACTCTTTCACGTTCGAACCAAACAGCAAGCCCATTCCCATCCACGAATATGATGTCGTCCTCGAACGGCTGCTGCGAATCATTAGCGGTCTTGTGATCCCTCCTTGGCGCACATTTGACGACCTCGAGGGTGTGCTTAGTCTCGCTGAGACTTGGGGAGCAAAAGGCGCTCTGGGCATCGTACGCGCAGCAATCACTGCGCCCATGTTCTTACGAGAACCGCTCCGGGTGTATGCGATAGCGACGAGGTTCGGGTGGGAAGAGGAAGCTGAGCTTGCATCGAAGCATACGCTGAGCTTATCCCTCCATGATGAGCAGCACCAGGAGGCGCTGCGGCGGATATCGACGCGCTCTCTGGTGAAGCTATTCAAGTTTCACCGGAAGCGACGAGATGATTTTCGTGTGGGTATGGAGTGCGACGCGAGGTGTAGAGGGTGTGATAACTCAGTCGACGGGTCAGCGTGGACGGCGTTCGTGTGGAAGATGTTCTGGGAAATGGATGCGAGGCCCTCCGGGGATAGGTTATGTTCGTTGGAGATAGAAGAATGGCCAGAGATGGAGGCCTGTCTATCGCAGAAATGTCCGGGATGTGGTCGGTTGGTGTATGATAGGCTGGAAGTACTGGAGAGGGTGAGGAAGTGCCTCGCTGAGCTGCCGGATACGGTGTAATGGCAAGGTGAGGGCGAGTCGTTATCCTTTACTTTTTCGCTAACGTTATACTTTCATAGCGTACTCCCTAGGTGCGCCGAAGACACGTCCCAGCTTTCCCATTAATGCAGGTGCGCATTCTTTCTCTCGTTGCTACTGCCGGTCCTGACGCTAATTCATAGTTTCTCGTCGGCATATGATTGCATGTATTTTAGAGAGGTAAGCGTTATCGAATCGTGATACCTCTGCACATCACTGATGAGCGACATCTAGTAATATCTATGACCTACTAAATGTCAATCCTGTATTTTATCCGTATCCTGTACCCCACGTAAGACCAAGCTTGCTATATAAATACCAGCCACAAAGCTGGTTTGTAATTCGGCAATTTCCCCAGAGATGTCCGACGAGCTGCGTGATGGCCTACACGGCCAAAGATCATCGATCGTCGAAGACGGTTCAGTCGACACACCATTTGACTCTGTTGGTCTGGGCAACATCATTATGCTCGCTATTCTACGTAGCTGCTATCTGACCGCCACTTGTATTGGTCCGGTCAGATGCAAGGTTGAATCTGATTAGCCCGCGAACTGATGGCTTTATAGAAGCGGTTGCAATTCGTAGTTACTTGCGTGGAACTATTCACGGAAGCGTACGCGTCCGCAGTCAATGTACGTCCTATGGTCAACTCCAGGGTAAACGCATGGACGTGTATTTCCCTTTAAATACTTCGACAACACAGTTATGGTGGTGTAATCTCAGGGTATCGTTGACACTCCCTTCGTATGTTGCACGATTATGGCTGCTTGGGGTAGCCGTCTTTTCCTCCATTTTTCACTGACGTTCACAAGGCCAAGATGTTCCGATCGGTACATATCTGTTGACAGTTTATGCATTAGTGGTGTAATGGTTAACATGTGGTCTTCCCATCCCATTGTTGTCTAAGCGAATGATTTATGGCCGCGTTCGGGGTTCGATTCCCCGCTAATGCAATTTCATATGATGGATTGAAGCTTTTTGATATCTCCTAGACCGCGAAACGTTCCAAGCGCTTGGCGGCTTAGCGGCGAGCGCGCCGTAATACATTTTTATTCTGCGTGTTCTGGTATGTGTCCTGACTTTATGTTCTTATCTGTCAGGCTAGCTTCATGACTACTATGAGATTCGATAAGTTCTGGGTGCTAGCGCGGTATTACTATGTCTCGCTACGCAATGGAGGTAGCTAGCTGATACAGGGTTTGATTCTTGGTGGGTAGCAATGACGACTCGGATTCTTCGTTTCATTTACATCCCTTTTGACATATTCGTACGAACAGGGAAGAAGATTAGTTCGTTCGGTGTCTCTTCTTGTACGTTGATTGTTTTACACTTTGATGTCTTATTGCCTGTACGGAGGGCGAAGCGTGATCTTTTTGCTTTTCGCTAACGGTATTCTTTCATAGCATGCTTCCCATGGGTGCCAACGAAGCGTCCATTCTTTCCCATCGGTGCAGGTG
The DNA here is from genome assembly GCA_037576215.1 of Armillaria gallica. Taxonomy (NCBI): domain Eukaryota; kingdom Fungi; phylum Basidiomycota; class Agaricomycetes; order Agaricales; family Physalacriaceae; genus Armillaria; species Armillaria gallica. Next base: position 99,041 of record JBANDB010000016.1, on the reverse strand, counting down.
CGCATTATTTCTCTCGTTGCTACTGCCAAGCCTGACAATAATCCAGTTTCTCGTCGGCATATGGTGGTTGCGAAAGGTGAGCGTAAATGTAACACATCATTGATGAACGGCGTCTAGTAGTATTTGTGACTTACTAAACATTACTCCTATATTGTACCAGCATCCTGTACGCCGCGTAAGACCAACCTCACCATGAGAGCACCAGTCCCAAAACTGGGTTGTGACTCGACGGTACCTGGGATGGTTCACTAGGACATGGTCAAGGATTATCCACTGAAGTGGTTTAGTCGACGCACCGTTTGACTCGGTCGGTCCGCTTGGCAATATCATTGTCCTCGCCTTTCCGTGTAGCTCCTATCTGACCACCACTTGTATTGGTCCTGTTGGACGCAAGGCTAGATGTGCTGGCTTAATGTGATTAGGTGCAATCTCAAGGTGTCGTTGACACATTTCCTTCGTATATTTGACACGATATAGCTGCTTGGGGTACTCGTCCTTGCTTTTATTTTACAATGACATTGACGAGTCCTAGATGTTACAGTTAGTATATATCTTTGAACAACTGAGCATGTGGTCTTCCCATAATCACTAACGTTACTGATGGTTCTGGCGGCCTTCGGGGTTCTATTCTCCGCTGATGCACTCTTGTGCGACGGAACTGTTTTTGAATTCTCCCACATAACGAAATGTTCCAAACGCTTAGCGATTAGCATTGAATGTACCGCGTGTCGAATAATACATTTTTGTTTTGCGTATTCTGGTAAATGTCTTTATATCATTATCAGTCAGGCTAGATGCCCACTCGCTTCATGACTACCTCGAGATTCGATAAATAGCAGGCCAGGGGGTACGGGACTATGTTGCGATGACAGGTGATTACATGAGAGCTAAGTGACTCCGACGCTACCGAACGTGCTAAACTGTTGAATACTTAGACAGGATAATGAAGCCCACACATGGCACTAGACTCGGACACGGTTCTCTCGGGCATATGCTTGACGGTGTACATCGGAGATTTTCTCATAGTCGATGACAGCGACCATATTCATCTGCTATCGATCAGAATCAAGGCTTCCCTGATCACTATCACTCGCAGTATCCCAGTCATAAATGCGGTACAGGAGGTTATAATATGGTCTGGAGTAGTGTAGACGGTTGAGGCCTTAATACGGTCAATCAAGCACTCCGGCTTCTAACTACATGTAGTAAAGACCACGCGCAAACCCTAAGTTAGTAGAGATCAGTCGTCCGGACTTGTGCTGGGCATCATCAAGGTTTCCAAAGTCCTCGGACATCCGGGAACAATTGGATATACTTAACCCTCCCACACACACTATCGCGGGAGAAGGAAGCTGCGCTTTTCTTAGAGAAAGGTGATCAGCGGAGAAGGGGGAGATTAAGAACCTAACTCGTTACCTGTCTGGGGTATGAACGCCCACGATGTAAGTCCGTCAGTAGGGTATCGGGCCATATGGCTCTGATTGGGTCTCCAGGCTAATATTCGCGCGCATAGCCGAGTCCACATGGAACCATTGAATAGGACCGAAAGAGGATATTTAAACGAGGGAGAAAATTCTTGGGCCGTCGTATTATGTCAACGCTACTGAATTATGGGCCTTCGTGAAAATCCGCGACTTCGGATTTTTTTGGTATGTTGATCACACGAGCGAGAATAAACGGACTTGGCGTACGGTTTTGTACAAAGGTGGAATTGGGACGATCACATGATGGTTTTGGCGCAAATATGTAAAAGTTTTTCCGGTTTCCAGTAGGGTAGCCTTTCCCCATCTAGCCAACGCACCTGTGATAATCTAGCATAGATTACAAAGTCTTACTCTCGATGGCCGGAATCTGTGCGGAACTTTGGTGAATTCCCTTAGGGGACCCGCCTTTGCATCGGGTGCTTAATTGAAGGTTCTATTCTGAAAACGCCTGACAATGAGCGACACTATCATGTCTGTGCAATCTGACGATGGTCGGCACGTCCTATGGATGTCACCGAATCTCAAAGAGCTAGTATAAATGCACTGATTTTTTAGCACTCCTATATTACGGGATCCAGTACAATTCTCGAGGTGCAGACCCACTTTTTCCTAGTAATAACGACGTCCACATCATCTGAATTGCTTATTAACGTGCTCTCTAGGAGTAGGTCATTAGACCTCGGGTAGGCCTTGGGCATCAAAATCACGAGCCCGCACCAAGAAGCGAGCGCCTGCAAAGATCAGGAGCGAAGGGTTGGGTTCTGTGTCACGTCGCTGCTGGCCTCTCTCGAGACGGAAGAACAGCCGTATTCAGTAATTGTGAACGAACTCACGGGGTGAAGTGAATGAGTACTGCATATAATCGTGTGCCCGGGCACCGGGGGACTATGCGCCGCATTTTGTTAGAGACGACCATTCTTCCGGGACGGTAAAGGCACGGGATCCTCTACATAGAATTGCATAAAACATGAAAGCCGAACCGAGTCATGGAACAGAGAGAGTACGTCAAGATGTTGGACTAGGCTGCGGTGGAGAAGGTGTTGACAAGTTGTCGCTGAGCGTTATTCGCGTTAAGACTACTTGTCTGAAATTTCTAGGAGAGCATGGACGAATCCGACCACTTCAATTGGCTATGGCCTCTGGAACATCGGAGGTTTTACAGAACTCGGTCAGGTCGGGTATTTGAGCTTCTCGTAGCACTCACAGTTAGTCGTTATTGAGTATTTTGTTACTTACGTGTTGCTCAGGTCCACGGAGATTTGGTTGTATATAAGGCTGTATACTGTGTAGTTAGTCCCCATGTGGCGTTTGCCACTGATCTTTGCCACCCACTTCGTTTGAGAAACGGCCCCGCGATTAGGACTTTGCACCGTCACCGTATATTGTCATCGTACGGGTCTGTACCCGTGCCGTCAGGGGTCCAGTCGGTTTTGGACCATACGAATAGCTGAAAAAGAACAGATAGTGAGCTCTTTGGGGGCCGTGTAGCTGCAAAACGACGAATAATGATCATTTCCGCCACAATCTACCCTGCTCTTGCCTTCTATAGGTGACCGTCATGCCACATAAACTCGTATCCGGAGAATGTATTAGTATGAGCAAAGTATGGGTTTATGACGAACGTCGTCAAATGTCATCTAGACACAATAGAAATAGTGAAAACTATGCAACTTCCTTCGTATGTAACTGCACTAGCACGGATCGATGACCGACATAGTTAGGGAACTTACACGCCAAAAGATGGCCGAGTTAACCGTGGATATATATAATGAAGACAGAAAAGACGAATGACTCGAATCAAAATTCCAGCTTTGGAATAGAGATACAATGAAGCGAGTACCTGGAGACGTTCCGCATTACCGACACCCTGGTGGCTGAAACTAGATAGTGCGAGCGCCTCATTTGCAATCTGTTCTCCCCAAGGAAGGAATGATCTCCAAGGATGTTTAAAAGAACACACACGAGGTCGTGGTGCATCAGAAGAGACATCCCATTCGTCCTAAGGTTTCACCTGATTGGCCTTGTTATGGCCGGTAAATTGTTCAAGAAAGAGTTCGTCCGATTGGTGGAGCTTTCAACTACAAACGTGGACTTCACCATCAGCGTTCATCTGATTAACCTCGTGCTCACATGCATCCCTGAGAAATACCGAATGGACGTCATACTGTCCAGAAACAAAAAGATGGCATCAAATTAAATAAGATGTGCTTTAAGTGCAGATCTGTAATGCGCCGTGAAACGTATTTCAGAGCGACGAAGAAGGACAGGTACGAAGATCAAACAACTATCAGCGCGGTTCATTTGCAGTAAAAAATTAAAAACAAACGCCCGTCCAACGCAGAGCGGTATTTGCGGTATTAGACGATACAGCTTATAGAGATAAGAGTACGGCCTGTGAACGAAGTGATGGCATGATTATATCTGAGAAGTTCTTCGACAGGCGGGATGGGTCGATACCATCCTTTGATATTATTTCCAGCCGCTCCGAGACGAAATTCCCGCCGTTCCAACGAATGAAAAGATTTAACTAAAATCAAGGAGTTGTTCGTCCAATAGTATTACGCATCATTTCATTTGCTCCAGCATTGCGCAGGCGACGTTACGTTGTAGCCCACAAGCGAGTCATAGTGTGGCAGTACATTTGCACTGCACGTGAGGTGAATTAACGGTACCAAAACGGTAACGGGAGCGATCATTGGCCAATCATTATTATTTGACGTTGAATACAGACGTCCGCATCTTACTGGCGTTTCTCTCGTGACGCTAATGTTCTCTGTGGAGATCTTCAGCTGACCGCCCTAAGGCTAACGCCACCAGCCGATAGGACTAAGGCCTTTCATATTCCCTTACTAGGCCGCGGCCAACTGGGTAACGACATACAATTCTCTGTTCGCAGCTCACCAGAGCCTCGGGACGTATCCTTGTAAAGGCTATTGAAAGCCCAACCTCTACGATACCCCACAGTAGAGGGTATTATGCGATAGTGCGTGATCGACAGATATTTTTGACTATAAAATAATTCATCTACTTATGTCGTCTCGCCAATATTGCATTCAGGACTGCTACCACCAATACTATTCAAATCCAGATTTCGTACATGATCCGAAGACGGCTCAATGCAGGGACAGCAGAGCTGTGAAGTGACCCAAGTTGTACGATGTGTTCATCGGCCTGATGTGATGAGAAGGGAATCGTCCTAGAAAGGTCTAGTAACCAATTCGAATGTCCTTCTCAGATTATCCAACTTCTTAAACCGATTTGGGAAATCAGCGTGAAGATCTCGACACGATTCTTCCCGATATGTATAGTCCGTCAGCTGGGTGTCTCCTGAGTAAAAGAAAGGTATAACTGGAACTGATAAAAAGGCAGACGACCTTCCTTCAGTTGAGTTCCCCAGCTGAAATTTACACCAATATCGTTCTCTCGCACTCTACCAATTGCCATGTGTGCTTCATCATCCTCTGTCCTAATCTCGGGACACAATACTTCGCATGCGAGACCAGCCCTGACTATACATGTGCCAGCCCGTGGAATCAGCGAGCCTCAATGTTGCCATTGCGGGTGGAGGGGCGCTCATGCTCCGGGATGTCCTTTCAAGTAGCGAGCAATCTTTGGACACCGTGAGCCCTTCCATCTTTCACTTCATCGTCGCTTACTAGCCCTTGTCATCAGATCAATCACCAACACTATTGTTTTACAATCATCGCTATATTTGCTGTCTGTTATCGCTACTGCATTTCGTTCTGCTGGACACAACTTAGCACACTTCGTTTTATTTATCCCCTCCCCTCCTCTGACATCATTTCCTCCATAACTTAGAATTATGGCATGTCAATCTCATTCCGTCGTTGCCAAGTGAATCATGCAATTGCATCCGGAGAGCGCGAAATTGTATCTTTTCTGTCATGGGATCTTCTACTTATTTTACGAATCCTTCCTGGAAGAAAAATCGGTCCGAACGCTTCCATGTATCCGACATTCAGTTCGTTTGAATGGATTTCCAGAGAACATGAAGAAAAAAACCGGTCGGTGAGCCAACGTTTGGAAGAGTTGTGCTTTAGCTCGGTGCAATGAGTGTGATGTCTCCAGCGTACATATTTCTTGGTCCTCAGCCTCGCAATCACCATGGTGATATATGACACTAACTAACCAGAAGGCCGTGGTGTAATCCACGCCACAAAGAGCTCCACACTCTCACTAATAACACGGAATTCTTTCGAATTTGTCGGACATTCCCTGTTTCAGCAGAGAATACGTAGTCGAGGTCGCTAAGCGGCTTCGGGTTTCCGCACTTCTGGTACCGCTGTTAGCTATCTTCTGGTCCTTAAGTGTTACAACGCCGGTATAATTGGAGCATGGGAACGCTGTCATATAGAATCCCTGTTTTCTTGTACTTGTCCATGTATTATTATATCAAACAAAGATGTACTCCCATCTCATCCTGAGTGATTATGCCTTGCCGCCCAGTTACTCCCAGGATGCAGTATTGATCTCCGCCCCGGTCAAGTCACGGGTTGAGCGAGAATGTCTATAAGTGATGAATATATTCAAACCAACTCATCGACAATGGGAGTTTGTATTCGTGGAAGGCAGTTAATTGAAATGACGTCTAAAATCTGCTCAGATGACCCCGCCTTGCCGGAAGAAACAGAACTGAGATATCACGGAAATGTTATGTCTCCTAGACAGAGCATAACACGACACGTCGCTAAAGGTGACGATGTCGTGTATACATCTGATGATGAGAGAGCGCACAGTCAGCATCGCTAATAGGAATAGTGGATGCACAAGAATAGTTTAAAATGGCGACTTCGCCGGAAATAGTACGCGGGTAGTATCAGATTGTACTCGGCACCACCAATTGCATGGAGGAGGTCGCCTGGAGTACACGGTGACCACTATTACCGATACGAAGACAAAGAATAGTAAACCTGCAATGCAGTGACGTAAAGAGTCTGGACGGTCGTCAGAAATTTCGCGTAGGAATTTCATAAAATCTTCCTTGACAGTAAACGTATCACCAGTTTTTGGTGTAAGCGCTGCTTCTTGCCAACTCGCAGTCAAATCTGACTCGGTATCAGAGATCCCGGGTTGGGAACTTGCTGAAAGGGATAGCGTGGATTCAGTTTCCGTAAGAGTATCATCCTCGAGTTCAGAAGATGGGCTGCGATGATAATTAAAACCCCGGGTACTCATATAGCGAACATGCCTACAACTTTGCGTTCGCACCCGGGTTCTTCCAGATTGGGGTCCTTTTCTGTACGAAACGTCAGCATCATTATGTCAAAAAACATATGGAACTCACTTCCACAAAGGCTCTCAAGCCCTCCTGCATTGTCGTACTACATCAGTGAGGCGTCCACAGGAGTAAAAAAACCTGGTTACCTTCAAGTTTTCACCTTCTACAAAAAGCCCATTGCTCTCTGCACTCCAGGCTGCTTCCAATACGGACCGATTGCTGTCTTCAGCGAGGATGAGCGCTCTCTTCGTAGTCTGTACTGAGTCAGGAGAGCATTTCTCGACAAGTTCCTTGGCATATACGAGCGCCGTCGGCAAGACAGATGACGGAGGTTTCAGTGTATTGATACTGATTTTAATCGTTGAAAACATCAGAGAAAAACAAACTCAGTGAGTCCGAATTACTCACAACCCAAACCTCTCGTAAGCGTCCTTTGCCGTAATCGTCCTACCAAGGAGTAGCATTTCACTAGCACGCTAAGAAATGACAACGGTAAGCCCAAACTATAATGGCCGGAAGCGAAGTAGTACACACTTGATGTCCAGCAATCTGCGCTAACCGAGGTATACCTGAAAATACAAATAAGAACAGTCAACCCTAGGCCAATACGACGCACCTCCTTGAATGGCCGCGACGCCCCTCCTCACCTCCGGCAAAGCAAACTTTGCGTTCTCATCCGCAACGACGAGGTCGCAATTCAAGAGAATCTCCATGCCCCCGCCATATGCACCGCCATTAACGGCAGCGATGATGGGTTTGGCGGTAAGCCTCCTAGAAATGCCCGCAAACCCATATTTGTTCGCACTGATATTCGCCTGATCGGTTGATGCAGCACGACCGAGACGATTATCCCACCCCTTCAGATCCGCTCCAGCACAGAACATGCGTCCAGCCCCTGTCAAAACCAAAACCCTATACAAATCCAATAAACGTCAGAACAGAACCAAAATCGGGCACAGGACTGACCACAGCTCCTTCTCACGCTCGAACCAATCAAACACCGCACATAATTCATCTGCGAGCTCTACGGTGACAGAGTTGAGGGCATCTGGGCGGTTCAGAGTGAGTAAGAGGACATGGCGGGAGGGGAAGGCGAGGATGAGTTCTGACGAATGTGGGGGAGACAAAACCATGGTGGGGGAACGAGGCGATAATTGAACGATCAATCTGCGTGATCAGGTACGATCGGATGTCGGAACAAGATACCGAGCTGATAATTGTTGACCCCCCTCTATTTTTCGTATTTACGTAGCAACATTGATGGTCACGGAGGATATGAGCTAGGAATACACAAGACAGTCCAGACAATTCTTTTTCACCGGGAAAAGTGCATCATTCCCAGCACCATGGCTACAGGTCGTGAATTTCCCGTTTTTCAATGTCTTCCCCTTCTTGAAAATGTCCCTGTGAGTTTTAATAGTTCATAATCCGTAAGAGCGTGCCTCGTACTTGACGAAGAATGTAAAGAATATCTTGTCATTTGACAGCTAGTCCAATAAGTACACGGTAAAGAACAGGGAGAAGGAAGATCTTCCATTGATTAGTTCTTCAATGAAACAACCATCAGCTTTTGTGCTTACACGGCGCACGCCGCTTTAAGGTCGGAGCGTCGAAGAGGACACCTAGTCTGAAGAGCTCGACGCCGACTTCGACTTCGACGACGATGAAGACGAGAAGATACCGGCAGGCATGAGTGCCGCCGGCGACAATCATCCATGCAGATTCTAGAAAACACCGTGGTCCGTCAGAGCTAGATAAGCAAAAGATAGAAAAGACAGGCAAAGTATGCTCCCTCATCCACATTAAATAAATACATTAACCAGAAGATAAAGGTCTCGTCGTCATCTAGAGTGTCTGAGGAGATGCATATTGCCGAAGATCACTTCCAGGTTAAGAGTACCGGTTCAATGGGGAAACAGACGAACCGCACGGATACGTAGGAAGCAGTGTAAGGTAATAGACGTTCCAGAGATCGCAATGAGAAGATGTTGGCTCGGTGGCGGCTAACTTTGAACTAAGCTCGAAGAGGATTAGGAACGTCTCTTCGGAATAGAAGCTTTGCGAGTTGTTGAATAAATACAAGGGCTAGGAAAATGCAGCGGAAGTCACCTCGCACGAGAACAGGAGTGTAGAGTGGGAATTGGTGAGAATGGAACAAGAATGGAATGTCGTTGATGATCTAAGGTTTCAAAATACAGTTCACCACTCGACATTCCGGGACTTGGAGAACAGAAGCGAAATTGGGGTCGCGCGCGGTCATGCAGATCTGTTCTTCCTGTCAAGTGGGGGGTTCAGATCTGAGCCAGGGAGTTGATGAATGAACATATACCTATTTTGAGACGATGGCGTCGGATCAGTAGCTGTTACGACCGGGATACCAACACGATTTTATCTGGGAAGGTTTCTGATGAAACGGGTGTTGTGACAGGATCTAAAGCGACTGAGAGCGATGAAAGAGGGAACCGTATCGCAGGACGTGAGATTGGGTATCACGGTTCGATACATTGCACACGGATGACACCCGTTCCCAGCCTAGGTCTAATTTGTAAGAAGCCCTTTCTGATATCCTACATCTTTACCGTTTTCGCTCCGTGGTAGAGGCTAGTATGAGCACACACGTATTAAATCCCAAAATAGAACTTGAATCAAGAACACTTACAACGACGGTGAAATAACGATGGCTCTAGATGATCGATAAGAAAGGAATGGTTTTTGTAGGTCGTGGTCCGTACATGAGGCTGAGCAACGCTCATTACTCAAAGAAGGAGCGTATTAAAGAGATCGTGACCATATCTCCTGGGTACGGCTCGACAAACGTATCTGCGCGAAAAAGAGAAACGAAGTGTCATAAGGAAATAATAGAAAAATCCATCACGAATGAATTGACTACCGACCGCACCAGCTGGTCATCTTATGCGAACGCCTACGTTGACGATGAGGCAGTGGATAACATCTGGAAGAGGTACCTAACTGCTGGTCAGACCGTGTGAAGGGAGCGCTAAAGGTTCTACCCATCTCAAGACACCAGGACCTTCTGCAATTCGCGCCGGTCAAAATACAATGGAGATGAAACTTCGACACATCATTTTGATCACAGTGAAATCCGCGAGCTTCACCATTGAAGAAAATGAACTCGTTCTGCTGTGGTAAAAATCCTCGAAATGAAGTACGTTATTCACCCATTTTTGCCATTTTTTCTTTACCTGACTCAAAAAGTAACTTACCGGGAGTGCGTCCGAATTCCGTTCGAGAAAAATGCGGAGCAAGAAATGTCTTGGAAAGAGCCTAGGATCGAACTGCCAAGGTTAGCAACTGCTAAACGCTTCCACCTGCCGATATCGTACTTAGCGGAATCGCAGTCCGGGTTCTACGAAACAACGGCCTGCCTCATACCGTCCCGTAGAGGAGATATATGCCACATAGTCAGCGTGGACAGCGTGCCCATCAAAGAGTATCTGAATCTGGAGCATCAAGATCATAGCCATACATACCATGAACCCACTGCGTAACTACACGTGTCAATTCGCAGGCTCGCCGCTTTGTCTACTGGTCCTTAGAAGTAGTGGCAGCAGGTACCGCATCAATCAAGGACTAAGCACAGAGCAGAGAGCGATCAGGGCTGTCATGGTGAATCGGGTTAGCTAGGGAAACGGAAGATCCAGGACCACCCGCATCATTTTACAGGGACAAGAGGGTCCTGTACCGTTGAAAGGTCTCGCATCCAAAAGGCCAACAACTGGATAGTGTTCTTGGACCCAGAACAAGGGCTGGACTCAGGAAAGTTGATATTAGGAGTGAAAAAGTCTGCGAGCTATTCCATGACACCCGCCAACTCCGTTACGACCAAAAACGCTCACAGAAACGAGATAATTGCCGTAGGCTTTCACCGCAATTGGTCCTTTTGAGGCCAAGTCCGAGTCGGAATCATCCCTTCTCGTACGATCAGTGACATCAGCAGGAAAGAATAAAAAGTCTGTATACCTGGCTTCGGAAGTGAGTAGGAACATCTGAGTGAATCTTCTGACCGTATTGAGACTGGAGGAGGAGCAGAACATTTATTCCGCAACACTGGAGTATGTATATGAGCCAAGGTGAACGGATGGACATCATGGAACGTACCTGGACTGAGAAGGAAATTATCATGACACGATCTACGCGAGGTTCGCGGGACACTGCCTGGAGAAGGGTTAACCATGCGGTTCCCCGTCGTACCCGTTTTCATGTTAGACCTCCTAAGCCCCATAGCCTTAAGGCCGACGCAGCAGACCATCAATTCCGCATATCAGCGACTTCGAAGTCGTGTTGCCAAAGAGCCGCAGTTCACAAATTTCTGATGCACATGGAGAGCGCTTGCACCCCTTGGAAAGGGAGAGGAACATATCTTTAAGATTGGGCTCTATCCTCAAACCCGAAAGCAGTTACCAGCGCGACCAATGACAACAACATCAAGGAAAGAGGGGTTCTCGAGCCTCTCTGATGGTAACCAATTCAGCATATGTGATTTAGAAGAGCGCTGTGCGTCGTAAACCGTCAGTTAAAAATGACGATGCTGATCGTCGATGCGCAGTAGCACGTAAGAAATAAAAGGGCCTGTTGAGTACTGAAAGAGGAGACATTGAATAAGATCTGGACAAAGCTAGGCAACGTACAGCATGGAGATCTTCCGGGCGACCATCAGAACCGGAAGACCGGATCTCTAGATGAGAACGAAGCCTGTCACCGGAAGGCTCCCGTACTCTAACTTTGAGGAGCAATTAACCCTGGACGGGATCGCAAGGGTGTGTCGGCATACACTTCAGTGAAGTCTAGGATTTGAATAGGCAATTGGAACTGAATTATAATGAGTTTAGTCTGGTGACTGTTGAACAAACGTACCTAGGGCCGACTAGAAATGAACCAAAGCACCGCAGTTGATGAATACAGTCGTTCGCGACATTTCACCACAGCAAAGAATCAATACCGGGACCAGGTTGCCTCACAAAGGGCACATGTCCTGAAGCCACGGACCATCACTCAGCAGCCTAGATCAGAGTCTTTTCTGATTCGATTTCAGGTTCAAAGAGCCTACAACAAAGAGAGGAACCGTCACCCAGAAGCCCAAGGTCAGGGACAAGACGAGGGGGAGCGACATACCATCGAGCTTGAAAAGGACAGAAAGAACAATGCACCAGGTGAAACAAACTGCAGTGCCAAAGAAGTTGTCCATTGCCGTTACTACGAACAATATCATAAAGCTTGTTGGACCAGCGTCACCCGCGGTTCGAATCAGTGGCTGTTGAGCCGGTTTGACATCAGACGAAGCACACGCAAGCGACGGTCACTGAAAATGACTCTCAGTTAGCACGAGGGATCTTGAAAGAAACGGAACATACAATTTGCACGAGTAGACGCCGACTGAAAAAGGCCTAAGAAATTTGTGTTCAAGACGTTCTTGTACCATACAAGCCGAAAATCATTTAGAATGCGTCATCCCAGATCGCAACCGGGTAAAGTTCCACTTTAATAAGCCTGTAATAATTGTCCAAGGATAAGTCTATTACTGAAATCATTACCACCAAAGTCCAAGGTCATTAATATTTCCCTCGCTATTATGCTAGAGCACAGCCCATCCGCCGATAATGGCAAAGGCGATGCCCGCCCAGGACAGCCCGAGCGTGACCCTCCCTCCATTTGAGGTGCCACTCAAACTAGCCGTCGAGCTGACAGTAGATGCAGCCGAGACTGTAGACGAAGCACCCGCACTAAAGGCACTACGCGTGGTCGTCCCCAAATGAGAAGATGAGCTTCCACTAGCACTCGTTCCGCTACTCGTTGATACCCTTCCGGTACTCGTCGCACTTGAACTGGTCGACGCTCCTGTTGAAGAAGTCCCAGACTACACGAATCAGCACAGTATAAAGAGAGCAATAGAAGCCAGACATACACTCGTCGCAGTCGTGGTCGCCGACACACCAGTCAGAACCGCGCTCCCACCTCCAATCGCAGAAGCAGTTGTACATTGCGAGGACGAAGGTATGGGATGAGCATCAGGCGTGGAAGCATCACCTTGGTGGAACGTCGAGGTACCGTAGACACCCATAGGCTACTTGCAAGGTAAAGCAAAGGGAGTAAAGGTATAGCGAGAGAGGCATACCTGTCCGCTGTCGCCTTGACATGACTCGAACACACCGGAGTCGTAGTTGGCGGGCATGTTCCATGCGCATCCCATCACGTCGTAGATGTGTTGACCTATATTCAGCAAATGGTAAACGCTACCGAGAAAAAGGAACAGCTGAACTTACACCATGTAGGCGCCATGCTCCCAGCGGGATTGCAAGCCCTAAAGCAAAACTGGTCGGCCGCCATGAAGTTCTATCGATGATTGAGATACGAATGCTGATGAAAAAGACAACTTTTGCATACCGTCCACTCAAACACCTGTTCAAGTTTCCCAAAAGTTGTAGAGAACACCAGGCCACCAATCGGATTCCCTGAATTTACGAATCTCAATTCATTTCGTCCGTCTACAACAACATGAAGCCCTTACCATTTCCGTCAGCACCATGAGGGTCCAGCTCCCCACCCGTATCGCCAGCTGGGATATTAAGCTTCGTTAAATCTCCCGTGCCTGCAAAATAATCAGTTTCAGATAAGATTTCTATCAAATTTCAGGTATATTCGTACCCGTAACTTGGATAAAGTCGGGCGTCTGAACGAAGTGTGCTCCTGTGATGGCGCCACTGGGAATGACGCGTGTGCCGTAGCCGTCCTGAACGAAGTTTGAAAAAGGCGAACAAAGCAAATGGCCGAGAGAAGCAGACCTTGAGGCACCAAGAAACTTCGATACGCTGCGGAAGCCATTAGCATCTCCGATAAGAGTGACGAGTTTAGCGAACCTCTGTGTTTCCAATACCAGAATCTGCGCCCGCTGTGGGCGGCGCCCATAAGCAGCTGTCATGTCGGTACGTGAGAGACCGGCCCATGCAATACCAAAAGGCGAGACGCACAAATCATCAACACCATTGACTAGCCAGACATTGAGAACAAAATCGATAAGGAAGAACAAGAGGGAAACGCACTGTAGACATTCTGGCACATAGAATTCTGGCTGGACGTCGTCCCACATTTGTTCGTCCCAGTCTGGCCTTGTTCAGATGTGTCGGGGGCGGTATCAGGTAGATATGTCGCGCTATATTGCGCGCCTACAGTAGAGAGCGCGACGATGAAAAGAGCGACGGTGCGGGTATACATCGTGATGATGGGAGAAAGTAAGGAGGGATAGGAACAAACACGCGACATCCGTTGGGAAAATTTGGAGTCTAAATATAGAACACCTGTCAGACATCAGATTTCTAACTGAAAATACGGGGTTGAGTAGCCGTACCTTTTGGCTGTGTACGGCGAGGAGAATGCCATCCGTGAATGTACGAGGCAGGAACTGGCATGCTGTGATAGTGAGCGCAGCAGCCAAAATAAGGGAAAATTCAACGTCTAGGGAGCGTAGTAAGTATAGATAACCTGACAGATAGGGAAAATAATGACAGACACCCGGGAAACGCTGAAACCGTCGACAACGTGAAGATATATAAGTAATGAGCAGCCGCTGAGCTTGACCTTGTAACGAGCTGTCATTGTCTCAACATTGAAGGATGACTGTCGGAGCGTCAATGAATATTAGAACTAAATGGGTCGCCACTATTGCAAGATAGCTTACCAAGGGAAAAAGTACCTTTCACAAGACGCAGCAGTGAAGAACTGGGCCATAAACAGCCAGGTGCGTGGATGACGTGGGCCCGCCTGTAATTGAGAGAATTAGAATTTGGCCTTCAAAATGTATGTGTACTACGCCTACTGCCAGGTCCATGATGTAGAATGTGAGGGTAATAGAAGGCTGATGGACCATCGGGACCACAACACTGCCACCAACGTTAAGTATCCCTTCAATGTCTACATACGAAGAGTCTCACCAGAAGCAGCGTAGACTGGGAATTTATAGCACAGAAGGGTTGATTGGATATCACTATGTCCGGTGCAGGGAAGTAGGCTAGAAGGGGCGTTCATTGCTTTGCTTCCAGAATACATACATACCACTTACCATTGACGGACAAGCAGCAGGATTTGACCTGAGGCAAAGAGATCAGGTAACGGGCTACATTACTAGGAGAGTCATCAGGCTGAGCAAAGGACGCCATATCACAAAACAGAGCCTACTCCGAGGCCGAAATGAACTGGATCAAACTATATCATTTTCGGGGATCCAAGTAACGTCAGACGAACCTACCGAGAAGCATATATGTGATGTGAACAGTACTCCTGTGCTCCCTATTCGTAATGGGTACATCCGCTAAGGATAGTTAATGGAAGGTTGAAGGGAGTTTGACGCGCCAACGCGGGTCTACATCGTGTAAATCGCGTGGAATTACGAAACTGAGGCAAAGCGCCCATTGTTCCATTAATCAGGCGCCAGATGCTACGACATCCGAAGATTTACAGACCATGAGGCGACAAGCTCATCAAGAAAAAGGTGGCTACTGACCACAACATGCCCAATCATTGGAAGCAGTATCCCTCTGATTATGATGGATCCATGGCCAACGGAAATCACGTCGGACGTCGTGTACACTGTTCTTTCCCGCACGAGTACGGCATCCCACTACACAGAGACGAACTGATGAGCAACCAGTACCGACAGCTGAGATCTGGTTCACCTTATTCAACCTGCAATATATCTGCTCGCCTGCATGCCGGTACACCACTGAGAATCAATAAAGTGAATCCCAATAGCTTAGCTGCGCCCTACTAGTACGCGTCGAAATACTCGAAACTTTATCATGGTTACCTACGCCGGAACAAGTCAATACATAAACAGATTCGCCAATATTTATGGTCGATTTTCACCATCAACAGCCATGATTGCCGCCAAGAAACGGGTAGCAGACATCAGTCGTCGTGGTCAAGTGGAAAGGTTGAACTTGAAGTTGCGCTTGTTTGGCACTGGGCCGGCGGCACTGAATCTTCTTGGCATGGCTGGGCGATCCGGACACCGGGCCGCCTTCTTTGCGCCCAATTCTTTGTCCCGCTCGGAAGTCATTGAGAAATGGCTTTTCATCGTCTTTCCCATCTTCTTTTCATTGAAACTTCTCAGAGGTAAATTCAGCACCTGAAGGCCGCAGTTACCGTCGTGCGTCGTGCGCACCGGCGCCTTGAGTCTTTTCTCAAAACCGCGCTGTAGGCTCTAACTGCCAGTACTTGAACAGATCCGTCCAATCCATCATTTGCCCCTTTGGTTCCAGGATATATGTATATTCACTTCTATTTGGCGTTAGGTCTGTTCCACACTATGGTTCAGTGGATGTTCCGTGGAATGGTAGATATATATCACCCTCCAAGTCTGCACGAGCCCCGCCAAAATCAGTCGCTCATACCAGTTTGAGTCTGAATCTTCATGAGCTCCGAATTAATTGACACTGACTTGGTTTCTCGTTGTATTTGCGGCATACTAACTTCTGTGCCAGTTCAAACTAAAATGTCGCTCCTTTCTTCAGAATATTTAGACTGCAACGTGTCTTTTCCTCTTTGCGGATTCGGTATGCCCGGGCTCTTGGTAATTCGGATTCTCTCACATTCATACTCTTGGCCCCATCGTGGAAACATTTGAAGGTGATGATCGCGATGCATTCTTGATCTTCTGCTCCGCTCTTGCGTTTGTTAGGGATAGCAACAAAGACGTTGCACAACCATATCGACCTTAAAGATAATTGTGGTGACTCTCTTCTAGGAACAGATAGTAGAGAACAACAGTTACCGTGATTAGTCCTGCCGCTAATTATGCTCGGCCAGCCTTCCCAGGATCCAGCGGGAACTCGAACGCGCGTGAAACAGTTTCAAACTACACTATCTCGCTACTTGAACATCGCCTGGATGATGGACATTCCTTTACGACTATATGTCGATAAATGGCCATAGGAGTCACTAAAGTATTAATCCCCGCACTCCGGGTTTTCTTTCTCCGATCAGTGCCTTCGTCTTCCTGTAACATATCAATGCGATTATGCGGGCACCTTTTGATATAGACCGAGGCCATTTTTTATTAAATCCGCGTTGCTCCTACAGGTTGAGAAATCCCACTTCAATTACTTCCGCCGGTGCTACCTACAACTTGCCGCCGGGTCCACCAATGATCGAGTGATAACCTATGGCCACAGCGGTACTCGCACATCGAACGCGACCCAGAAATCACTCTTGCTTTCGGCGCTTTCCAAATCTCAGTAGTCTCTCCTTTATCTATAGTGGCGTCCTCCGCACGAGACGACTGATATGTTCCATGCTCTCGATCACCGTTGAACACTTTGTACACCGGTGTCTTTTAATTTCGGTTAAGCAAAGCTCCTGTTGTATCGCGAGAAGATTGATAGGATTGATATAGAAAGCTGACTTCGAGGTAGGTATTCTTTGATCCTGCGCCATGATTATACGGCCGATCGTCTTTGT
The DNA here is from genome assembly GCA_037576215.1 of Armillaria gallica. Lineage (NCBI taxonomy): Eukaryota > Fungi > Basidiomycota > Agaricomycetes > Agaricales > Physalacriaceae > Armillaria > Armillaria gallica. The sequence goes on along the minus strand of JBANDB010000016.1, from coordinate 81,848 downwards.
AAACAACCTTCTCAACTGAACCACAGGACCCTTCGCTCGTGGCAGCTCCATCGGTATTTGATTGAGCGGAGTGCAGGTGATGTAGATGATTTTTTGTGAAGATAGCGTATTTTACAGCAGCATGGTACCACATTTTCAGGTACCTGTGATAATGGCGACCCAACGTTTGGCGGAACAAATCAGACATAGCAGTCCAATGTCATTCGTGGTGTACCGTATCTAACATTCAGGATGGACATACTAAGTGCGAGTGTAAATTCCTTGGAATAAGGTCCCAAAATCAAAATCTTTTTCCGAGACCGAAGCCCGAGCTGATTTTTCGAAGGCCAAGGAGAACATCAACGTCTTTTTTTCACACTCGGTCATTCGGACATCCATTAAGAGACAATGAAAGATTACGACATTTCTTCCGTCATTTGCGGGAGATACAGATCCCGGAACAGGCACAGATCACCATGACGAACAAAGGCAATTTTACAATTAGCTAGCTACAATTATACGGAGCACACCGACCGGCGTAGGATAAGTGAAATAAATATATGTACAGGATGAGCGACAAAAAGAAACGTGCTAAGTTATATATGCAGCGTGATGTGGAAAGCATAGTGACGGAAAGCAATTATAGCAAGTAACGAAAATGGATCGATGTAGGATGGCGAGAGGATATGATGTGGGAAAGGGACCTGATGATGAAGGGACTTGTAAGCGATGGCACAGGAGAAGCAGAAGAAGAGAAGGATAACGCACGGAATTCTGATCACACTCCGCTATCCGAAAGGGCAGCCTGGCGCGTGAGCGCCTCTCCAACCGCAATGGCAGCATTGGGGCTCGCTGACTCCGCGACTCATATTCGACAGCGGTGCGCCCAAAAGTGATTCTGAGGCTGGGCTTGAGGACTTGTTTCCGGAATGGAAGCAATCCGGTACGGGGAACGATGATGAAATGCACATAATGTTGTACTGGACGGCAATGAAGACGAGAACGCGGTGTTTGGTTTAGATACGAGGTGGAGGTCGACTGATGACTGGCAGTGTTCATAACTGCCTGCTTTTTATGCAGTCCCGAGGTGGCGCTCGTTCGGAAAAGATGGTATTCAGCTGACAGAATATATATCGGGAAGTGGTATCAGGATCTCTCACCTGCTGATGTTAAGGGATTCCACCCGGATAACAAACTAAACCATTCCGGGTCAAGGCCGGTGACTAGTTCATGTCGAGCCGTGAGGTACAAGATTCGGTTAGGTGGCCCTGACCTAATATAGACGTATAGGTCCTTGTTCGCGGCTCTTCAAATGACAAATTGTCCAAGAATAATGCCAAGTTCGTAGATTGTACATAACGAATACGACCGCTAAGATAAATCGGACCGATGCGCTGGGACGTTAATAAGGAAACCTCAAAGACCTCGTCATAGTTGGTGGCGTCCAAAGGGTACTATTTGTAGTCGTCCGGAGATATCCTCAGAGCAAAAGACGGAAGAAGAACACAGTCCTGGGATATAGTGAGAAAAATAGTATTGATTAAGTAGAATACCAAAGCCAGTCGTAGCGTTGAACAGTCTTCCTTGACGTCGTGTGAATGAACGACAGACTGAGTGAAATTTTACCAAAACTTTTTGGGTGTGACACTTCATCACGTGATACGCGATTGTCGTGACTCCCACACAGCCACTCAATTTTCCAACCACTTCGCTTCCTTCAATCTCCTGCGCTATGTCCGGGAGGAAGCACCATTGGGTTTAACTAACATATTGGAGGAACTGCCTGTACAAATTATTTCTCCAGCGCTCCGCTGTTATTACTTACGTGCTTCGGCATCTCGTTATCCGAGAGACTGGCCATTTTACCACCCTGTAACTGGACGATAGGCGAAGGCAGCGTTGGTCATATTTACTGGACTTACAATGCTTCTTGATTATTTCTCACAGCTTCTCGAAACGCATCCCGTCAAAAAATCGGGCTCAATTAACGTGCTGATTATTCTCTTATCTCCGTACTTCTGTTCTGATACGTGTTTCAAGGTTATGGCTCAGGGTACCGACCCTGAGTAACGACGAAATCAAAGCTCTCTTACTGTGCGCCTTCCGGTACGTAGCCAACAGCATTTGTTCAGATTGAACATGGGACTAAACTGTCACCTGCAATGACGCAGCACCTTCTAACTGAAACGCCGCTCCACGATAAGATTCGTAAAACGTAGGTAACACCTCATCAGCGCCTTGAAATTTGTTTTGTCTGACCTCCCAGCATATCGGCGACACCGAAATTCAGCTCAATAATCACGAAGTAACTCGAAACCACGTGCGTTACCACTGGTCGTCAAATAGGTCCGAGCATTCAGTATAGAGTCCTGCGGTGATGCGGCACGATTATCCCTTGGAATACTCAGGAAAGGGTCCTCAACGTACTAGAACCATCACGACCTTGGGCGTTTCTTCTGGTACGTAGTTCACACCATCCGGATGAATACGAGAGACTGAGCTCAGCCCAAACAGTACCACCACTGGTGCAGCTTCTAATTAAGTAAACACTAATTGCGCTTCTCCAACCGCGCAGCTCGGGGTAAAATGAGGAAAGTAACCGGTACCCTGGTGGCCCCTTGCTTCTTCTAGCAGCTTGTTCATTTTGATACCCAAATTAGTGGATATCCGGTCCGATTTTTCTTCTTCATATATATCCTCGATTTGAATAATCACTGTGGGGCGGTGGACACTAATTGTAATTATCAGGCAAATGACTTCATTGGCCGCTCGTCATTCCGTGCTCACGCGGACTAGGATGGCGCTGTATCTCTCGCCAGCTACGCAGGCTTGGAAATTTGGAATTGGTCATTCATACGACTGATTTCTGTATTTTCTATTTAGCCGTTCAGCGTATCAAAGCTCCGCAAAGAATGGCGACGCCTGTAGTCTTAACATGCTATGAACTGAAGAACCTCCTGAAGTAGCTCGTCGTATCTTCCTAAACACGGTGTTATCTTCTGCAGCGTATAGTATTGCATAATATTCAGGTAAGTCGTGCATTGTCATGAAGTAGCTCGACGCAACTGCTTCTCAAATTCTCCAGCAGCGCGGTTCGATGTGCATAATGCGGACGCGTTCAGAAATAACCGGTAACTTGGCGCGCGCACTCCCTTGTCTCAGCCGCTCACTTGCCCTTCTGCGCTTGGATGCGTTATGCAGACCTGACTTTTCCACGTAATATCTATCCGCGGTTTCATGAATTCCTGGGGGGTACTTATCATTCGTCTGTATGGTAATTATCAGGTAAGTGGCTCAAAACCGAACGATCTTGTTCCGCTCTGGCGTGTTCCAGGACGACGCTGTCCTTATGGATATTGTATAGCATTCATACCAGCCGTCTGTTCAAGATTTCGTAAGTAATACAGTATCCTTAAAAATGTCCGATTGAATTTTTACAGTCACTGCAATGACGCTGCGACCTTCGTCAGCGCTTGCCGCATGTACATATCTTTCTCGGCCGTGCCAAATAACATTTATCTCCTCCGTATGGCAGCTCTTTTGTCGTCATACGAAGGCGAACAACAGCTGCTCTGGACGCCCAGGGAACGAAATCACCGGGAAGGGCTAATATTCCCTTCCAATATACCAAGGACAACGCCATCTGATTCGGGAGCTGAAACCTCTACCTAGAGTTAAACTTCTGCATCGTGTCTCCGGAGCCACAAACACCTATCCCGGATGTCTTCTAGACCAATCGATAGACCCCATGCGGCGGACAATACCAATTCCTTCCTATCCAGTCACTGTAGCAACCCCAGGTCACTCCCAAACAGAACGCTGGATTCTCTGTCACCCTCATGGCCTATAACCATCTCTCGGGTTTCGCCATACAACCAAGACTTTCTACTGTCCAAGTCAGCTCCGACGTCGCACACACCTCTAACCTTCTCTCTATTGCCCAAGCCTCGACCCACTGAATTTGAATTTCTCTTGTGGGTCTGTCTCGGTGCCTTCGCCATCCCGGATGATTGACTTTCACCATGTGTGGCGCAGAGCACACACTTCTTCAATATAATTCTCGTGTGGCGCAACGCGTACCTTGCATTCATTATGCACGTCTCTCTTCACGGCACATCACCGCCACCGATGCAGATCGCCGGATTTTTTGGTCCTTGACAAATTCTTCAGCTTCCTTTTGTCTGGACTCTCAAGATAGGCTCTTTGACGCTGCGGGTGCATGTGGCGTCGGATAAGGATTTCTGGGCCGAACCGAACCGTCGCCTGTTTCTCGTTCATCAATGATTTACACCAAGTGACGCTCTGAACGGTCTGGACTCGAAGTTGTGCATTGATAATTTGTATGTACATTCACCTCAGGCTACGAACCGATGGCCGTTCATCACCAGAACAGAATTGGCACCACCTATGTCGGATTTATCAAGCTCTGCCTTTGATTGTGTATAAAACTGGGGTTGCTGAGAGAAAAAAAGGTCCAAAACAGTATACTATCCCATGGGGCGTTACCGCAATTAGAAAGAAACGTGGTGTCGAACGTGGATTGAAAGAACGGCTGACACCAGAGACATTCGGCGGCGGTAGGGCAAGGCCGAGCACCATGCACTCGTAACGGTCAAGTGGTTAAACTGCTGACTATGGTTCGCGATAGCTTAAAGTCAGCAAGAGATCTCGAAAAATGACGTATATCTTTCTGTGATAAGGGCGGGTGTTCTTTACGGGAATCCGCGTGATAGGGTTTCCAGGAGGGAGGGCGCGTTCGCTCTTTTTATCTCCCCTCTAAGAAATTTGCCGGTACCATTGTCATGGTAAGGGTTCCGTGTGTATTCCGCACATAAGCTTTATGCACTGACATGTGGAAAAAGTAACAGACGCCGGAGAACCAGAAAATCACGACCAAAAGGTCAAATAGCGAGCACTAGTGTGTTCGCATCAGAAACTCGGACCTATATTGAGCCTGCAGGGGTGCCAATTCAGGCGATGTGGGGTAAGGAAAGGACTCGGATAAGGAAGATTTATGGTGATGATGGGATTATCGGAGAACATACCCCGAGTATTGGGAGAAGTATACGCCTACCATCGCCTACATTTCGGCAGGGCGATCCAGACGTTGCGTAGCTATCATGTTCGGCTTGCCGCAACGCTGAGGATGACGTAAATCCTGAGGCGTTTGATGTCGCAGAACATTTGCTCAACGCGGGGCCATTCGATATTGCCAATAAATACGCTAAAGACCGAGGAAGACCTGCAGTTACGCAGATGGCGGTAAACACGATTATTGATATTTCCTGTCAAAGGTTGCACTAAAATAGCACTCTGATAGTTTATTTTGGATTGGAAGCTGAAGCTGGATCGTCGAGACCCGGAAGGGTCGAGAAGAAGAAAGGAAAGGAACGCCTGCGTGCATCAAACTGCGATTTGGGTCCTTCATTCTTGACAAAGATTTTAGTATCGAAATCCGCGGACTAGAAGAGATGATACTGTTGAATAAATATACGATGACTTAGTAAAGGACAATTCCATTAGCACTGGAAGCACTTACTGATGTCAAAGGTCAAAGACTACATCGCGGCTCTGTCAATCAATGGCTGGCAGCCTAGCCTGGGGTCCCCAGAAATCCAGACCCAGAGCAATAGGGAGAATTGAGGTACCAAGTAGTAGTAGAAGCGCAATCGAAGACTCCGAACCAAGCGAACAGGATATGGTGGACCTTAGCCATAAAGATGAGTAATGGGAAAACAATCATGCAGTCTCATTCACGTGCTGATCTGGTACACCGCCTTATTCTCTGTTGCTGTTATATCTAAGTACCATCAATACCTAGTGACAGATGCGTGATTATCTGGCTGGATTTTGTACTGGGGTACTCATTCTCGGTCCTGTGATGTCTGAGTAGACCGTATCGAAACTTGTAATCCCGGCTGTGTATTGTATCCCCGTCCGATAGTCCTGTTCACGACGATTTAACGATGTAAATTTTGACCAGGCTTGTATGTGAAAGTTCTGACGGAACTAGCTATGATATTTGCGAGAGCTGATCTATATTTCACGCACTGAGGAATACCCGTTGTTATCAATATTACTGAACTAATCAACTAATACGAGTCATGTTTATACGGCATGGTCGTGCACGTAACCGTACTGTTTTCCTCTTCTTTCCAACAATGAACACTCATATTTTACCAGCATGGGAATCCGGTCGGTTCGACATCCAAATCATAAAGTGTTTATCCCGAGAACGCGTGTGAGGCATTTTTGCGAGCCTGTAGCCGTGCGAGGCGAACAATGTGTATGATTATCTCTTTGAGGCCACAGTATCGGCAGATATCTGCGATCGATGTAGGGTCAATCCTGGGAAGCCGTCGCCCACTCGCTGTAGCAGAATGGAATTTCGGGTAGAGGTATAACCGTAGAATCTGCGTAATCAGTACCCCAGAAGAGGAAAAGTCATCTTTCGAACCCGTGACTTCCCCTCTGTACATGATTAAGCGTCTGAATACCGCCAGATGGTCCGTCGCGAAAGCCACTATTGCTCATAGGACTAACTCTGTAAAGGCGACAGAAAATCAGTGGTCCTGGAGATTCGTGACTGACCGAGATTGCTTCTGATGCAACGAACATCAGCACTGAAACATTGATCAGACGGAGAACGACAAAATGAAGCATCATCTCGTGGATAGTTGGGGCTCAAGTGTCATAGCAGGTGTCGGTCCGACATCCGTAGGCAAAATGAAGAGAAAAAGGCCCTGGTAACTCCTTTGTCGAGAGGAAAGGAAATGGATGGTATCGTTGGAGGAAATCAGCCGGTAGTCACTTGAGAGCAGAGACCAAATTGAACCTGTCAACTATGGTTCGTTGAAAGATAACTTGTTCGGCCATTGTACAAAGACTTGGGAGCTCGTTTATCGCATTTCAAGGTTGGATGCCGCCAACAACCGGCTTCTCGCGTATTGAGGCACCGCAAATTGGGATCGATCTAGACAAGACCTAGAGACCCCATCGTAGTGGAATGAAGGCCTCGGTTGATATTCAAATGGAAAACCGATTGGTGAATACTCGTCGTGGCTAGTGGTAAGTTTGCAATTGCACTTGTTTGGCAGCGTAACCCTGTTCAAGATGTCGGTGTTTGCCGTGGGACTTCAGAAATTTCTACGCGACTGACAGTACGGTTTTTTTGGAATGCGGATTCAATTATACCGCAGCTCATGATAAGGATACAACAGATGTTCTTCTTATCATTTCTGCTCCCAGACTACGGTAAGCTTCAAGTTCCGGTGCAGGAGAATTTCTTTTGGATTTCTCTTGCAACGTTGCAACGCTAGACTTTCCTTCGCCAAGCCCGACAGTTGTACCTGCTTTGAGACACAGTACTGGAGTCGACGTGCTACATTTTCGCACTGCCGAAGTCTGCTGAAAGCGTCATCACTCTTGTGTCAACTCGTTGTCGTCCGCTCCCATCGCCCCATTGTTGCATCTATATCGGTCACAGGTCGCCTCTCATTGACTAATCCCAGCACTTCTCATGGCGAATACTGTTCAGGTGCCCATGCCCGTGGAGACCCCCGCCCTCTCTGATGACAGATTCTGATACTCTGGTTAGACCAGTTACCTGTATGACTCACGACGAGTCGTGTTATCTTAATTTACCGTACCGTCGCTTCTCTTTTCCCAAATAGATGCGACGGTACGTCCCTGGTTGCACTGGCCCGTAATGTAGCCGTCGTAGCATCCATCTTTCAATATGGGTCGAATCTTTCTGTCGAATCCTGCTGATGGCAGGGGCCATTTCTTCTAGCAGCTGCATGTCAGTGGGGCTGTTGAAAGCTGATCATGGCGGTATTCGCTGGTCATCCAGCCACACTTGGTCTTGGGGTCGGTATGTGGCGGCCCCCTCCCCAGAATCTTTCTCTGGCAACTCACTGGGATACTAGTGATTTAATTTTGCATCCTTATTTCTCGACCAAGCCGATTGACGTTTTCTCGACATCAATACCTAATTATATGCCGTACTTCTAATCGCCGGCGTAAGTGCTGACAATCCCCGCTGGTCTTCTTCATTGAACATTTCATTTTGGATGTTATCTCCCAAGGTCTAAATCACCCGGTATGAAGGCACCTCGCAAATCGGATATCTTTTTCCCCAGCAGGGCAAAGACTTTGAACGATGAGCACAGCTGTTCGCGGTGGGATTATCCCCAAAAAAATCCTGCTTTAACGATTCTTATGGAGCATGTCGGGCATATTGACTTCCCGATCCTGACCAATGACATTGTGTGGCGTCAAACTCTTTAAGTATTCTTCCTTCCCCAGATCAGGACCAGTGTCACAATTTAAAGGCGCCACCATTGACATGATTAGATGTTCCTTCAAGTTCATTGGGCGATCCGGTCTGATATCTCTTCCTGCGAGGGGACCCTGACACTTAGTTTGTTTAAACCGTAGACGTGGGGCGCCGAGGTCGATCCGAACCAAACCAGGCGTGCAGCTGCTTCAAATTGATCAACTTCATTGTACCTGTACCTAATAGTTATATGTGATCTAAGATTTTCTCCATGACACCCAACGCTACTAACGGATGCCATTTCCGTTTTCTAGCGGTCCGAGTTCTAAGGAAATCAAGCTAGCAATTCGACAAGGTACGAAGCTGGTACCGACCTCCTCCTAAAATAAAAGTCTAATGATGATATACCACTCCTTAGCGCAGGCCACGACAGCTCGGATCATCCAAACATAATTCCTCGTATGAGAGATCCGCTGCTACGCTTGTAAGCCATGATATAGACGCCGAAGCATGGGAGTAACGGGAATGAGTACGGCAGAGATACCCGCAAATATGATGTGATGGCTACTACAGGGACGTCATGTACGCGAGGATCGGCAATGCGCAAGGCACTTACCAGGGCTGCCATGGCCAGTGAAAAAGACGAACAAGTAAGACATACGTGTCAGCATTAAGCATGCTGGAACTTAGATAAAAGAAATCGACTACAACGCCCGCCTTAATTTCATAGTCCGTGAATCTAGTCTACTCTATACAGATCCCCGAATGAAACGAAAGCCATAAATCTTTGATACGTCATTCAGATTCCGAGATTGATTTCCAACTAAACACTAGGGGGAGGCAAGGTGCTGGTTGGCTCCATTTAGAATCGGGACCGGAGTGCTTAATGAAATTGTCAAGCCGGCAAGCCAAAGGTGTGTTGGCTTTACAGTGAATTCACCAGCGCGTAAATATTTACTGCAGAACATCGCCATATAAATGAATCGAGAAACTCATTCATTACTGATTATGGCATTTGAGAACCGAGACGTCCACAAGTGACTGATGCCGTTTAGCAACACTCAATGACAAGATTCGCCACTCGCAACTTACGATCCTCCGACGACGGACGAGCACATCAGAAGCCACGGGCCGGGTTCCCTACTAGACATCAGGGAGATCATTAAAAAAACGGCATAGAATGTGGAACTGATTGACACAGCCGGTGATTTTCTCGGGTTCGAGAGATGTGTGAAAGCAAAGGAAGACGAAGACGCCTACTGGCACCTACATCTCGGCATCGAGATGTGATGGAACAATAGGTCGTAGACGGGTTCAGTTGCTACTAGCTAGTATGCGGAAAGAACTCTCTGCCGGAGACTAATCATTGACAAGCATCTTCGGCAAGCCGCCCCACCCGTGCTGAATAAATATAATTGAATAGGACAAGGTTTCGAGGTAACGGAATGCCTACTATTACAGGGAACACAGCGCTGCGACTCGGATGACGGTGTCGTATCCCATAAAGACTAGCCCACAGTCCGCAAAATCAAGAAAACGACGATAACTGTGAAACGTTAGAGATAGCCTTTGATGAGAGACGCCATATGGTCTCTTGGTGAGATGTCAGAACATCGGGAGAAAATTTTTAGGAAGCCGAATTTTCCGAGGTTAAAGCAATGCTGAAGTCATGATACACCAAAGAAATAGGCCGATAATTATGAGATCGCGTATCATAAGTGACGTCGAATGGGGGTCTTGAGTATCGCTTAGCCGTACGCACAAAACTATTACTGGACAAGCGAGAGCCCAAGCGAGTGGGGGAAAAGACGCGGCTGCAGTGGATCACGTCATCATCATCGCGGCTGTGGCGTGAGAGAATACTTTTTATGCGGTCGCCCTTCCAAGTACCTGCCACGCTGACACGGACCGGCCGTTATTCTCTCCACGCCATTCTCGGACTGCTCGATTTTCCCGTTGTATTTCCTCCGAATCCCTTCACTGTGCTGAGCGCGCAGTCCGCGTCGAAAATCTTCTTGTCGGATACAGTGTTTCAATAATTCTCGATGCGATCAAGGCTGGTACTCAGATCGAGAAGATACAGCCTCTGAAAACACAGCTTTCGGGTGTACTTTTATGACCAGAAATGTGCTACCAGGTACCTGGACGCTAACAGAGGCAGTGCTCTTTCTTTATAATTTACCTACGCGAAAGGACGCCTACCAAGCACTATTGTCGCATCGCTTGGGCGCTACCATGCATCTCTTATTCTCAGCATAGACCATGTTCCGCAGAAGTTTGACGTCCAGATGCCACAGGAACTTGCTCCCAACAGAGTTGAATCCTTCCATTACGACGAATCTGATACTCAGCTCGAGAGACGTTTCTTCGACACGTCCAAGGCATTCAAGGCGGGTTTCCTTCTTTATGACCATATTGTGCTGTTGTTAATGATAATCCTTAGGTCAGAAGCGCTCCTCACGAACAGTAGAACTTCAATAAGTCACTGTTCGATTACGTTCACGACGACGAAGCTTTCCGGACTGGTATCCGACGGAAGAAATCGATTCCAGGAGACCGTTGAAGCGAGGTGTCGAAATTCGATGTATAACATCATCATCGACCGCGGAGACTTGTCTAGCTCGGACGAACTGCTTTGACGAGATCTCACCCGCCTTGGTCTATGCGCCCTTCGTGCCGAAAAGAGAGGCAAGTCGCGGAACAATGCGACTTTGGCCCGCCATTGACTGTCGGGCTACCAGATTATGTATCTTGGATTTGCGTCAGAGCTAGGCGCAGGGCAGTCAATGAAAATGTTTCAGTTCAACGCAGGGAAACTTGGCATCCTACTTGCGGTGGGTCACACGGTACATCCGAGTCTGATCATGGCTCTCAGCCTAGGTGCCAGTCGCCCGCTCACATTTACTCTGAACCAGGAGCAGTACAACGTCTTGGAGAAAAGATTGCCGCAAACTCATCTCCAGAGAGGGTCGTGTTTTTTCTAAGCCTTCTGTTCAGTTTGAGTGAGTAGTTTTACTCTTGGCTGAAATCTGTATTTCTGATAGCGACTAATCGCAGTAAGGTGACCTTGAAGGGCGAGTTGGTTGTTGAATTTAATCGCGTATTTTCAGCCATGGGAACGATACATCATTTGATGCATCCGGGCGTACGACCTAATTTGAAAGGCAGTCTTGTCACCTTTGAAGGTGCCCATCAGCTTATATATCTCGTTGTCCAATAATGAAATACGACAAATAATCCGTCTCCACCTCACAGTTTGTCTGCTCAGCGATGCTCCCGTATCCCAGATCCCAAATACACCATCATGGTTATTAGCATCGGGGACTCGATTCCCATTCGCGGCCTGTGGCGCGTAAAGGAACTGGGTACTTGTGAGTCTGCAGCTGGCTCATTCTAAACTGATATTTCTCTGATGCAGAGCCATAGCTGAGACTCGAAGCCAGTCAAATTTGATATCACAGTACATCCTTCTGATATCGTTATCGCATAATTATTTGATAATGCATTGTTGATAGACATGAATCCAACAAACTTATGTCCACCGACCTTTTCAGGCGGCGGTTAAAACCCGGTTCTTCGAGCCGTATCATTCATTCTCGGTTCCCATACCTGCCTTCCACGTTTCGGGGCCCTGTATCGTTTTCATGAGCACTTCATCAACAGCCATGCATTAATCATGAGACCCACGACTCTATTGTTCAACCTCCGATACTTGACCCGTCGCGTAAACCACTCCTTTGCCGTCTCGCCCGACTCGAAGTTTTTCTCCGGAGCGTTGCGGGCTGCTTCTGCGATGAGAGGACTGTCCTCAACTAATGCACGAAGGACGACGGAGTTGCCTGGTCTTGTGAAGAAGACTAGCGACCACCTATCGAGATAGGACTGAGGACCTGGAGGTGGGCTGCGAAGGGTTTAGTTATGAACGGAATGGTGGGGCGTCATACTTACACAACTCTGTGCAGATTCGAGCGGAGGATACCGCCACTGAATAACGAGAGGGCGTCGCCGATATTGCATATCGCGTGCCCTGGGATTGGCTTCGATTGTCTCAGTGAAGAATACTGAAGTAAAGTGTTTCTTGACTCACTTTGACATACTGCCACTCCTTGTACCCCGGTGGAAGGACCTGTAACCCACCCAGTCTGTTATGCAGAAAGCTCAAAGAACCAAAGTCCGTATGGGCCCCAATCGCCATCCGGTCGGAAGCGTATCCCGGAGGATTCTTCGTAATTCGCGCTTCACTTCCACTGTACTCATCTTTGGGGTGAAGTTTCGTCAACATTCCTTTCGGTAAGCCGAGTTTGACATTGAGGATCTCCAGGATCGTATCGTTCACTTGCACCGACTTGGTGATGAACGGGGCGATGGTAGATTCCATTCTGTCGTTTGCTGCAGATGGATAGGTGCGATGGATGACGTTGGGGTAAGCGAGTGCATCGTCCTTTGAGACGTTGATGTACTCTATGGTGTCTTGCTGCCCTGACGCGTCTACTGCGCTACTGCCCGCGGCCTTGTATCTGATTGAGAAATGAGTAGGAGGAGATGCACCGAAAGAAAGTGGCTAACCCGAAGGATCTACCGTCGTCACCTCGTTCGTACTTCATCTTCTCCTCGAGAGGTAATCTCATCGTCTCCTCCCCCATGTCGAACATACGGCTGGCCTCTTCTTCGACACCGTGGTTCTTCAGGCTACGCTTATCAGCGGTAGGATACAGGAAGGCTTCATGGAGAGACGTACTACCAAAAGCCAAGCTTTCGAGCGGCTTCCCAGAGTCTCTCTGTCTCGGCTGTATCGCCCTCCTGGAGTAGCTGGTAGTCGATAATGAGGAGAGAATGAGTAGGAACGTCGTCTGGGAACGGGGGAGATAGCATGTTTAGATGGGAGATGAGAGGAACTGTGAGTTGTTTAAAAGACACTTCTTTCCCATGATGTAGTGGTCACAAGCCTGTCTAAAATGGAATAAAGTAAGACCATGAGCCTCAGGCGAAGTCGACACTAAGGAGCTATGGTACCGCCATAAGTTCATGGCAGCCGAGAGAGATGGTGGTATCGAGGAGGCAGGACAGAGCTCATTGACTAAGTATATAATGATCATTGACAGTCCAACTTGAAGGAATGAATCTGTGGGGCTGCGTCAAATCCACTTGGATACATCTTTGCAATAAAATATTACACATATCGCAGAATCTCATTATTCCGTATTCTGTGTCGAACTACACAACAACAAAGCCAGACGAGTCCCTCGCGATGCTATGTGGTCGTTCTCAAAAGAGGAGCGAGACACTGGGTCTGAAAGGACCAGGCTAGAGTAAACCAGGCGTACTGGATGCTTGAGGGAGTGCAAAGCAAGAATTACCTAACGACGATGAGCGTCCGGAGTTCCGAAATAAGTCGGTATTTCAGGTCCAAGTTCCGTGGTCCACAAGGGGCGTGAGACGTTCGTTGATTTCTATGACACATAATTTCACGTTCCGTGAGAACATAAAAAGACTTCGAGCCGAGTTCATATGACCGAACAGAAGGAACGTGAATCCAACCCACTGTGTCCAAGGCTCAGCTCAGTGCTTAGACAGTTTCTTGACTTCTTTGGGGAATGTTCCATTATATGGCAGAAATAAAGCTGTCTATTGAGGCCGTGGTATCGGATACACGGAGAGAGGAGCATTATCGAAGCAGTTTATGAGCGGAACAGCAAAAGCAAAGGAAAAGAAAGCCCGGGTAGAACCGTCTAACCGGCCCGGAGAACCGAACAAATTACAGCAAACAAATCGCGCTTTGCCCAACTCTTGCCTCTCACGTACCATCGTCTGCTGATGCTATCGTTCGACTTATTCTCTGACGTGGCTTAGCCATATATCCAGGATGTCGACGTAAGTATGTTTATCCTTTTCTCTACTAGATTCATACTACATAGCTCAGTCACTCGAATAACACGATGACTCACAATTGAAATGGTCTTGTTCGCATAACAAGCGTTACTACTGAGTAGCTTCCAGATAAGCCGAATTGTCCAACGTAATCGGCCACGAAGCGTAGGGGAAAGGACCACTATTTTGAGATTCGGCAGAAACTAGCTCGGTCGCGTATGTCCCTTGATTTTCACCTATATATTCAGGCTGACGTATGTAGCCCAGTGCCACGATATGAAGAATTCGCACCCGATCTGTGACATGTGGAGTGTGTTGAGATGGTCGCTTCTAAAACTAGGTAGACCCGTCTTAATCGTCGTTACGAAAAGGGACAATTCCGCTGATTCGGACTTGACCTGAAAAGAACTGCCGTGGGGAGGGCTCGGTTCTTGCGCCATAGACATGCTCCCTGGCATTTTGCTCCTAATGTCAGTGTTAGCAGAGCCCAGTCCATGATCTGGTTTCTGAGAACCCGAACATCGTGTGATAGGACGTCTCGATGCGAGTCCTTCCCATTGACTGTACCTTCAATGTTCGATGAATTCATTTTTGGTCTCGGAGCTTCCCTTCCATGGACTAATCTCATTCATTAGGCATCCCTGATCTCCGCACTTGATTTTCACCCTTGATGTAATTATCGTCGGTATAACCTAGCGGGCCTAGGTTCCATGCGGGCTCGCGTGTCTTCTCAGTTAGTATTCAGTTGGTGTGTACCTTGATTGTCCGATGTCGAGCATTGGGCTGACGGTCCTTCGTTAGCATCATATCTGACATACAGGATAGCAATCTTAACACGCTGGAATTGGATATCATCAGACAGACCTGTCTAACTTCTGTTGGGCATCGAGTTCAGTAATGTCGACGTGCCTTGAGATCTGTCGAAGGCTGCGAAGACTACTAGTAGAAGGGATTCATACCAAGGTCCCAATACACTTGGTGGGAATTCGGTTGCTATCTAGCAGTACTGTCGGTAACTTCCCGAGACCATAATACTATACTGACCCGCTGCAGATGATGTTTCGTAGCTAATCTACATGTAAAGGAGTAGCTCGTGAGTCTATGCCCTGCAGTAATGCTGTTTTTCTCATCCACTCTATGCGTTTCATAGGTGGATTCAGTTGCGCACGAATCATCCCTTCGCTCGATGTAGCACTTCAGCTACGGCTAAGTTGGCAGCCAGTCGACTTGGGTTCGATTGAGTCTTTTCTTTGATCTTCCAAGCGATGAGATGGATCCATTCGCTCCGAATATCTTATCTATTCTTTCCTTGTGGCACTTGCTTTTCGGAACGGTACGCCGTGCCCTTGTACGTGGTCATCGACTGCTTCGATATCTAAGCCTTCCTGGTGAGTTATCTTAGCGTGCTTAATAGCCTCGTGTACGGACCGTGGACCCACAACGATCGTCTGACCCCGACACCTCTCGCTTTTCTATCAACCAACATTATCGGCGCAATTTTACCACCATCGTGAGCATCGTCCTCCGTGTATATCTTTGCGATGTTACCGATCTGGTTTTGTCCCGATAGCAGATGGCCGAGGTGGCTCCGTTTTATGCACCAGGGAGGTTCGATGAAGCTAATCACGAGCGAGCATACTTGAGCAGTGACGATAGTGGCCTGCACGGGACTGATCGTACGGATCTGGAGACGAAGATGAAGATGAAGGTGAAGACGTAGGATTGCAGGCAGCCTTAGCTGCGTCCGAGTCGGAAATGGAGAATGATCTTCGACGACATGAGCCAGAGCTTCAGAGGGCCGTCGGGGCGTCGAAGGATGCGGATCAAGATGTGAAATTAAAGCTGGACACTGAAAGATCGATAGAGATCTCTGCGGCAGGAAAGGACTGTCAAGGAGATGCGAAAAACCCAAGAGGAGGGCCTTGGTCGCTTCGCCGAAGAGTCCTCGTCGGATCCATCTTTGGATCGGCCGAGTTCTGCTTCATCTGTGGCAACCTTATCAACTGGCGAGACCGCATCGCGTGCACGGCATGATCCTTTCCTTTCCCCTCCCGCTTCCATTACTTTCACCATCTAACGAGACTATTCCTCCCTTATTTAGTTTTACAGGGACGAATGTTGAAGTGCCGATAGGTGGTGATTTAGTATCTACGGTCACGTATATTGATATCAGTGCATATCCATTCCTTCCTGAATCTCCTTTCCCACATTCTACGAATTTACAGCTCCCCGGCCAAAAAAACAATCCTGCATACGTCTTTAGACATGGGCAGAGGACTTACAGCTCGATGACTCCGCCACAATTGTGAAGCCTGCCTCTAATTCATTTTCCCTCGAACGTTCGTCCTAATGTATTCCACCCAAATTCCATCCGGAAGATGCTGTTCCGTTCATAGACGTTCCATTACGAACGAGATGTTTTACCTCGAGGGATTCATACAATTCACATATAAACTGTGGGGATTACAGAGCCGGTAAATGTACCCGTGCGGGTGGAAATAAGCTTGGACGAGCATTCCACCTGCAGCGCAAAGTAACACTCCGCTATCCTCCCCCGGGATCTCCTGCCTATGCAGCCAGCCCCACCGCTTCCGCAACCGCAGACGTTCCATGCCCAGAGATAGCACCAAGTACGACAAGACTCCCTCCCCCGTGCAACCGGAGTCATGAGCGTGCTTTTTCTACGCGAACTGCTCATATGACTTACGCCTCAAACTCGACAACATCAAATACATCTATTCAAGGGGAAACTGGCGCAGAGCGATCATCTCTGCATATCGGCACCCGGTCTTAAGGTTCCGATGATAAAGCTGCCAGCCTATTTACGCGCTTGGCTGTTCCACCTTCGCTCGTCCCTCCCAAGACATCATCTCTGTCGTGTCGCAACTTCTTGGCGAGCGATCTCCTAGCTGACATTGAACCTTGGATTTCCCTTCCGCTGTTCAAGACAACGACTCTGTTCTTTGACGAATGCTTATGCATCAGTTGTGGCACGATATTCGTATGTTAATTCTATCTCTCGTCGGTCTACCTCTTATTGATACCCTTTCAGGAACACAGTTTGGAGCAGAACGTCACGGTGACGTGAATTACCATGCCATCTGCTCTTCATGGAAGTCTGATATGTTATTGTGAGAGCTCCGGTGTTGACTTTTGCCATGGATGCCGGCGGCTGCAAAATCAGTGTGAGAAGCCAGATACCTGCCGACCTTGCATCACCATCGCTATTTTCCAGATAATCAGTCTCATCGACGTCGACTCGCTCCACAGACTCGGTGGTCCTGAACGTGTCGATGAATTGTTCACGACGAGTATAAAGCGACAACAGGTAGCAAACGCGCTGTCCACGATGGTAGCTTACTTGAATCATTCGACACATGAATTATTACTAGCTCTCGCACCTCATCAGTCTGTCGCTCGCTCCTTCCTGTGTTCCTCGAGTACCTCCTTGAACGTCCTCCCAAATTGTGAATAGACACCTGAGCGACTCAAGACCTGTACCATCAGATGCTTGCATTTCTCATGGTATCTCTCGATGTGGGGCGGGAGAAATTCTTCTTCAGCAACGTGGTCTGCTGGTCCAGCATAGAGGCATGTATGAAATGATTCAAGACACTGGGGGAG
Organism: Armillaria gallica; assembly: GCA_037576215.1. Lineage (NCBI taxonomy): Eukaryota > Fungi > Basidiomycota > Agaricomycetes > Agaricales > Physalacriaceae > Armillaria > Armillaria gallica. The sequence continues at coordinate 64,099 of JBANDB010000016.1, read as the reverse complement.
TCACTTGGGACAACGCGGTGCCGGTTGGGTCCTTTGCTGACATCATCGAGGATATCTCCACGGGTGATTCATGAAGGAAGCCGAGAACTATATCTCTCGGTCTCGACATCTTTTTAATCATCTGAGCGATCATGGGAACCACATCAAATACCTATTCGAGGACGTTGATAGGCTGCATATGACAGGTGATAGTGGGAAAGCAGTCAGTACTCGACGCTCAAACAGTGATGTAGTACTGTACCGTGTATGATTCTGTTGGGAACATTCGTATCGCTCTGTTTTCTAAGCGTCGCGTCAGGTGCCAATGAGATGTTCGAGGGCGTTATTTGCTACGTTCGTCATATTTGTAGGACGCTGTTTCGGACTCAATGCAAATTAAGATTGGAGCTCTTATGGGGAAATTTGAAGGGAAAGAAGGGCGGATTTGGACAATGTCTGGAATACAAGAGTGGAGCAGACAAGGTCCTAAGCGTCGCAAAGGTACCGCTTACTGACGCCGTTCATCCAGGGCCATGGAAATCAGGATGAAAGTTACACCTTCGAGTCTTACAAATTTCAAGTTCTGCCCTACGTAAAGCGGATTATCAGTCCTTCTCCTCGTGCCGAGCTCTGACCGAGTCTTAATCAGAGACCCCATGACCCCTCCACCCCCGCATTTCCTACAGTTCAACTTCACATTCCTATTACACAAAATTCTTTGGATCATTTTAAATGTACTACTACCCTCAAAGATGCTGCCGAAGATGAGAATCATGGGTTGGATCCGCGTAACAGAGAGCTGTACTAAGCCTGTACATACCGCCCACGCAACGGTGACGATGCAAACGAAACAAACATCGTTCAGTTGTATCGTCCAAAATTCTTCCAGAATCAAGACAGCTGTGCAATTAACCTTGACGAGAGGACTTATGACTTTCCGAGTTCGCTGCTCTGGAAAGACAATTCAGAGAAAACCTGTCACATTGAAAAGGACTACTTTGTTCTGGCCGGGCCACTGGTTACATCGATCCCATTTCTCCTGAGCCACCGAGGTCGTCAGGTCTTCCTCTACAGTGCTTGGTATAGGTCTTAGCGAAAACGGTACATGATTTCAATGGGTATCCGTTTCTCATTCCGTACCCGTACCTGAGAGTGTGGGTAATGGGGCCACAATCAGTTCTATACTATCCGATGCGGAATAGAAAACGTGTTGGTCCAAGAGAATACTGGTATGTGGCACCTCCTTTCCCCGACTCGGACCAGTCCGATATCTCGTGTGTGCTATATCTATTGTTATTGTTTGGCTATTACAGGTTTTGTGCCAGCGACTTGGCGAATATATTCAAAGAAAGTACCTATGTGGCTCATACCAGGGACTCGGAAAAAAGTTCCGCTCGACCGGTAGATGGCTGAGCGCGGTGATGGGAATCGGATTTGTTTTACAAACCAATCAGTCCTTTTTTGTAGGCCAGACAGGACGTCGCAGTAGGAATTACTATGGGCACGTTATCGCGTATCAGTGGTACTTATTCTAGATTGCGGCGCTGCCAATATCGTAGTATCTTTCTGGAAACACTCACCTAAGGGAGGTAGCGATAATCAAAGTCGTGTCCAGTGTCATGGGACAACATGAATTGGGGAGCTGCAAGACCGGAACTAGCATAGATTAGACCAGGCGCTATAGAGAATTAGTATCATAGTAACGTCCAGGACTATTACCATAGTAATTGTGGAGCCATCCTAGGGATGAGAATACCGCACTCTTCACATCCAAGAGGTCATATTGTCATGTCAAGCCCGAATTCCGAGTAGGATCCGAAAGCCAAGCATTGAGAATGAGTCCCCATGATCAAGGTTTTCTTCCCTTCATACTATAAAGTCGGGAATGAATAGATATACACTATGGGAAGGGATCGAATGGAAGGCGCGATGATTATTTACGGCATTTACCGCCATGAGCTCATGGTCTCTTTGAACTAGTCATGCTGTTTCTCATATCGGGGACGGTTTTCGAAATATATGTCCAGAGACGGAACAGGTACAAGAAGTAATGCTCATCTTATCCCGTGCTTGAATGAAAAGCGGTTACACATTTACCTAACTACAGATATAATAAGTACACATACAAGCCATTTATGTCGGGCTCAGGACATGTGGAATAAACATATAATAGACGATGAAAGCAGCAAAACAAGGATCACAAAGCAATTACGATGGCGATGGTTAGCGTTCAGACAACGGTCAATGTTCAGAAGGTAACTATGGATGGCGATAGTTGAAAGAATGTGTAATATGCACGGTGTGAGGTACTGTATAATTTCGATCGGTTCGTCGGTCACAGGTCACAGACCCCCTTGACGGCGACGGATTTTGGTACAGGTCACAGGTCACAAGCGCCGTTGACGAACAAGGGGGCACCGGAATGTCAGCCCGGTACATCTGGTAGGGTGGTTGGTTGCCCCCGGAGGGGCTGAAAAACTGGGTTTAAAGCTTGCTTTACGCAAGTCTAATTGCGGCGAGGGCAAAACGGAGAGCAGCACCGAGATGCTGCATCAATTCACTCAGAGGACCGGGATCCTCATCCAGCATGGTTCCGTTCGAAGGACCGAGATCCTCACGGCCATCCGAACCCGACACTTGCTCGAAGACCGAGTTCTCGCGAGTGTCTCGCGATCGTACCTGGTAAGACAGTGCAGTGCGGAAAGGAGCTACATCGCTCTCTCACTCATCCCCTCACTGTCCTACCAGGTAAGTAACGAAACGATGACACTCTCTCACTCATCCACTCACTGTATTGCCAGACGTATCAGAATATTTTCGGTTACCCTCCCACCCTTCCCTTTTTCATGGATTTCAGACTCGGATGATTTCTTATTACTTACTTGGACTTCAAACTCGAATGATTACTTATTACTTATTTGGACTTCAGACTCGAACAATTTCTTATTACTTATTTGGACACGGGCTCGCTCTGTATCTCCACTCCTGTACTTGTATATCGGCAGCTCTGACACGACGTGCCTCGAAATCGATTTGTAGGGCCCCCGGAAACGTTTACTGGGGGCTGCTGTTGGCTATCATTGGAGATTAGAACATGGACTTTTGAGCTCTCTTAGGGCACAAAAAAATGATGTTTGTATGCATATTAGTACTATTACTTCTATGCAAGCAGTCTTCCCCATGGCTATCCTGAAAGATCACCAAGAAACTAACATCCGAGGCAGGCAAGAGGCAGGTGTGCCGCAAGATGCTGGAGATTCACCAGAGAACAGCCACATGATGTCATAAATGCGACCTATATATGGGTATAATATAGTCATGTGGGTGGGTGGTTGGTCCTTGCCAGCCTGAAATATATTTTTAGACCTTATGTGCAAAATTTTATTTGGCATGCCCCCTTGTTGATGAAACCATTTTTGTACTCAAAAAATGCTTGAAAAATGCAGATAGATATAACCCATTTATTTATGTCTCTTTAATACACATGAAATACAGCATTAAAGGTGTTACAAGCTTCCAAAATGCTGGGGCCTGGCCATCCCAGGTAGGTACCTGGTTTGACAAAAATTTCTGGTTGGTCACAGCAATATCTAGGTGATGACGAACCAAAAATTTTGTCAACACGGTCACAGGTTACATGGCCTGACGAACTGATTGAAATTATACAGTAAGAGATCTGATGGCATGAAAATGCTGATTTCGCTCCTTTACCTGAAAGGACACCCTGGGACGTGGGCGCCTCTCCACCCACAGTGACAACATTGGGGCTCGCTGACTCTGCGGCTGTTAGACGTCGGCACTGAAGTGCTCGAGGATGAGCTATTATGTGAATATTTGTGTCTGAATTGATGGCAGGCCATGGATGATGATGATGAGGTGCACATTGATGAGTGTGAGGGAGAAAGTAATGTTGATTTAAGTATGAGTTGGGGAGCTTGGGTGAGGAAAAGTATTGGTGACATACTGGCCTTTTATCAGTTCCAGGTGTGCCCAATGTTTTTGCACATATCCAGCTGACTTACCATGTATTGATAAGAATAGTTAGGAATCTCTTCCCACTTGTGCCCAAACAGATCACCTTGCTTGTCAAGGTCTCTCCCCCCCTTATTTGAAGCCATTTTTTGTCTCATTTTCAACATAAGTCTAATACAGTACACTGCCACTCTTTCCTTTTCTGTGCTCTTGCTAATGGTTTCATGGCAGGCACTTGCTTTGTGTCTCTACATGCATCTGCAGTTTCACGGCCTACGATTATGATGTTCATCAATATGTATGTTTTTCTTTATCCTTGTATGCTACTTGATCTCATTTTCGCCAACCATAGTTGCATCTTTTTGTCAAATGCATCTGGCCTTCCTCTTCCACAAGGAGCTCTCCACTCTTAGGGAAGTTGTCCTCAGTAAAGTCTCACAGCAGACCTGTTGTTTCTTGCCCATAACTTCATGATAATTCCACATTGAGATTGAACAGTCTCAGTTTACCTGTTTCAGGCCGCTACTAATCATTACTGGGATAAGGCTCGAAAAACCTGGCAACGTCAGAGCTGGGTGTTCATTCAAAGTTCAGGTAGGAACCACAATGATAGGATCAGATTGAGGCAACTTACCCTGCTAACCTCAGTTGCCCAGAATGAATATCTAGTGGAGCGTCTGTATCTCTCATCATACCAAATTTAATATAAGCTAGTTTATCCGCATTCCTGAAACGATGCTTTGTGGTCTTATCAAAACACTCTGTAATGAGCTCTACTTCTCCTTCATATTGAATGGGTCGCTCACCCACCCCACCTTTACAAGTAACTGGCATCATCCCAAAGTGGATCTGTTACAATTTATTTATTTTTTACCTTTATCTTATCTTATCTCTCACAACCGGACTGGGCGGGCTGCTGATTATAGGGGAATCCAAGCAGCAGGACGACATTCCCATGTTATCGCTTCGCTCTTGCGCAACCTCGCTTCACTATTGTGTGCCCATATGTTCTTACTCCAACCATGCATGCTCATGAACTTTATCTTTTATGCATGGTCTATTATTAGAACCCTCACTTCGAATACTTAAGTAGTAGCTCTCACTGTATGTACCCCAGCTTTGAGCTAACTTTAATCTCTACTGAAATCATCGCTTAATTCATCATGGACAGCTGAAGAATTAACCTGGACGACTATTGGGACTCATCGGTGACTGCCCAAACGCAAGACAGCCGTTATTTACCCTTGATAGGAGTTCAGGTTTAATAATTAGCTCGAAGCTCACTCTTGCTCCTTAACCGGAGCCTACATGTCGACGACACTCGAGATACTACTATCTGCAGTCTACCTTGGCATCAGACTAGCATTCTTTTTATCAGCCCTTATACTAGCCATTATACACTACCAGAGAACCACTCGTCGCAGACGCAACAGAAGAATTCAGTACCCCCCACCACCTTTAAACTATGTCCTCCCACAGCAGCCGCCACCAGCATACTTCTACCCACCCATACCGCAGCAAGCACCAGCAATCGACGAGCACCCTAGCATCGACAGAAACGAGGAAGACGTTCCTGGGGAGATGGAGGTCAGCGTTCAGGAAGGAAGCAATGGAAGTCCTACCAGAGCAAGGCTCCCCTTCATCCAGCTTTCTCCCAGCCCCTCCTCTCACGAGTCTGCCAGCACTACCCCCCATCAAACGATACAAACCAATCCAACAGCCACAGACCTGGCAAGGTACCTCGTCTGACTCGGCTTGGGGCAGCCAGGCCCAAGTGTGTCCATACTACTATCTGCAGTCTACCTTGGCATCAGACTAGCATTCTTTTTATCAGCCCTTATACTAGCCATTATACACTACCAGAGAACCACTCGTCGCAGACGCAACAGAAGAATTCAGTACCCCCCACCACCTTTAAACTATGTCCTCCCACAGCAGCCGCCACCAGCATACTTCTACCCACCCATACCGCAGCAAGCACCAGCAATCGACGAGCACCCTAGCATCGACAGAAACGAGGAAGACGTTCCTGGGGAGATGGAGGTCAGCGTTCAGGAAGGAAGCAATGGAAGTCCTACCAGAGCAAGGCTCCCCTTCATCCAGCTTTCTCCCAGCCCCTCCTCTCACGAGTCTGCCAGCACTACCCCCCATCAAACGATACAAACCAATCCAACAGCCACAGACCTGGCAAGGTACCTCGTCTGACTCGGCTTGGGGCAGCCAGGCCCAAGTGTGTCCTCAAACCCCGAGCAACCTTCCAGCCGTCGTCCTAGGAGTGGCAAGATATCAGCAGTCATCGCAGATCCCTACGAGATACGCGTCAGTTCCACTTCCGAGCTCGACGTCGTCTGGGACAACCTCAACCTCCCCTACACCGCCTTCTTTCCCCGACGAGGGAACCTGTACCGACCCCCCTCGCCAGACCCCAACTATCCAGCCGTTATCTGTTGGGACGAGGCAATACAAATCGAGACACGAACATGCACCCCGAAGCCCACCAGACAGTCTACACCGGAGTTCCCCAGTCGAGGGACCTCAGAGGCCTCGAACAGACTCACCGTTCCCAGGAGAAGGAGGGAGCCACGAAGGATAGCCACCGACGTCGCGCAGGAGCTCAATGCATACTACCATGTTGGGACAGATGGACTCTCCCCGTATGACCAAGACAGGAGGCGAATGGAGGAACTTAGGAATGGGGCATTCAGAAGAGTCAATGAGGCAGCAGGAAGGACAGGGGTCGACAGTGCAGGAGAGACCGCCTACCACTCTGCCCACAGCTCCAGAACTGAGGTACTCCCCACCAAAGAGTATGTCAACAGCATCTATGGAAGAAGGAGTCCCTCTTCCTCCCCCGTCCCTACACCTGAGGTCCTGAACACTCCCCCAGCTGACCACCCCGATAACCATCGCCCAGGCCCTGTACCTACTGTCAACAGGCAAACTGGTCCAAGTTCCCCATGTACTACTCGACGCGTCCCTAGAGGAGCTCTTTGAGCACTTCAGGGAGGAATTACTAGCAGATCAGGATTGGGCCCTGACACCAGCTGGAAGGGATTACACACATTACGGATATAGCTATATATTGAAGGAGGAAGCCGCCCATTTTGCCTGTGTCACCTATAACATGATCCATCAAGACTGCCAGACTGAGGTACCAGCCAGGTACCAACGACCCCAGCTCGATCTACCACTGGTAACATATATGCCAGAACCAATGGATGACAAGCCACCGGCACCCCCGCCTCGGGTTCCAGTACCTGATTACCCGAGATGGCAGTCGGGCTATGCCCCCGTGGCACCACACTACGCGTATCCCTGAGGGTATGGACTGCCAGGCACACAGGGATGGTCTAGACTCTTTGCTGCTGCAAACACCGATGATAGCACCAGCCCTTGAATGCGCCCCAACCACCTAGTAAGCCACAGCCACCCTCTGGACCACTGGGACCACCTGTTGTTCCTCAGAGATGGGCACCACCTCGATTCCCACCATCACCTGGACCACCTGATCCTCCTGCTCCATGGGTACTTGATGAAAACAACCAAGGGCTGTGGGCTATGTTAAAACCCAACATGGTCAAAGAGCCGGAGAATTTCAATGGCGACTCCAATGATATCGCATGATTCTTCTCCCAGTGCGATATGTACTTTTCCGTTTTCAACCAGCACTTCCGAAACCATCCCCACAAGGTCATCTTTTGCATGTTGCGATTCGGTAAAGATGCCCAAGTATGGTGGGAGTTATGTGCACGAGAACTAGGGAGGAACGCGAATGGGGATCAGCTGTATCCAGCCTACGAGCAGTTCATTGAAGAGGTTAGACGGCAATTCTGGAAGGACGCTAATGCTGAAATCAAGTTTGCGCAATGGGAGGGGCTCCGACAGAGCAGTTTCCCTGACAGCGACTTGTTCTTCCAGCAATTCAAATCGTTAGCCTTTGAGGCGGGGGTCCTTGGCATCGACCAGATGATGGTGGCTCAAGTTAAAAAGGCGTGCCGCTTGACGACCAAAGACATTATTTATACATCAGATGGGGAAGTCCCGACCAACTATCAAGAGTGGAAGTGGAGGATACTGCGCATCAATCATAACTGGAGGACACAGAAGGCAGAACAGAGAGGAGCCAAGGTGATGGAATGGAAGCAGCAGGCAAAGACAAATGCAACCCCGCCGACAAAAGGCAAGGGGGAGGCACGGCTAAAATCCGGCACATAGGGGAGGGGTCCAAGCCTTAAACACGAAAGTGACATGCACTTTGCATGTCCTATTTTAGGCTATATAGCACTGTAGGACTTGCCTAGTGGTTCACATTATCATTATTTCAATGCCTTCATATGAATACAGTTCATTTCATGTTGAAATACTCTTCTTGGACGTGTTCCTTGCCAAAGTGTGGTGGGGTAGCCAACCGGCAACTCTCGGCAACCGACCGGCACATACCGGCATCTTTCCGGTAACTAAGATTAGGTTACTAAGCTGCCCTAATATGTACATATTACTACCGTATATGGCAGGTGAGGGGGGGAGGGGGGGTCTAGCTCATCCTTAAACGCAAAAATGTACGCCATGTGTGTTTTTTGAAGCCCGCCTCCCCCTTGACAAAAGGGAATCAGCAGCAGCAGAGCAATGTTCCAGAAAAAAACCACCGGAATGGGTACAACTTATGGAGGGGCAGGCAAACCAATGGATATTGACGCAGTTTGCGCTAAGGCATAGCACGGATCCGGATGGACCGCGGATACCTGAACGGATATCTGTCATAATATCCGTGGTACGGATCTATTTTTGGCATCCGCACGCCAGCATCCGCAGCCGCCGGATGCGGATCCACTATCCTGGATTTTGTTCTGTACCTGCGGATATCTGCATCCGCCAGACCAATACTATTGTCGTCGTGTACCTGGGGGTTTTCGAGGTCGTAGAATCCGAATCCGGTGTCCGATTTACAATCGGAGACGATCCTAGGCCGCAACAAGCATCCAAAGCTCTAATATCTGCTTTTCTTTGTTTCATTTAATTTCGTTTCGCTTCGTTTCCATTATTAATGCATCGTGAAGTAGGCGTCCTAGTGTTTTCGGAGGCGTAGAATCCGATTCCGGTGTCCGATCTATGATCGGAGCGAATCCTGGCTCAAAAGAGCCATCACATTGACTATATATCTACATATTACTTAAGTATTTCGCATCTCAGTATATTGGGAAGGCGTCGTGGTACAATCATGCCTTATAATGATTGAGTTCGACGCTCTAAGGTCCATGAACATCGGCCACATAATCATAAAGTTATGAAGAGATCATTTAGACATCCCACTGAAATGGTCCTCCTCTGTACTGCTTAATGTTCCACTTTTCAGGTACAGTGAGGTGTCGTTTATATGATATTTATGCTCACAAATCAACGTATACCATTCCCAAAGTATCAGAACCATCTGTTGCCCCACAGTCTTCATGATTCCCCCCCTACCCCCTTATTAAGTGTCTCTGCTGATCTGATTTTTTGTGACCGTTCTAATATTATGCAATGACATCGTTTGGGGGTTTTATGAGCCGCAGCATACGATTATGGTGTCAGTTTGCTCACAAAGTCCATTTCTTATCCTCTAGGACTAACATTTTGGCCTTTTGTACAGTTTTTGGCACTTTTGTACATGGATTTGGGGTTTATTGACATTGAAAGAATAGACAAAATTGTATCACTATAAACTATATGTATTGCAACAGCAGAAACAATGAATAACTCCACATGTACCTGTGGGTATCTGCAGGTATCTGCTCATACACGGATATCTGCAGTGCGGATGCCACGGATGCGGATATCCGAGCACAGCCACACCTGCGGATGCGGATATCACCTATGAGGTAACCTAATATCCGCAGGACGGATCCGGATGCATCCGTGCTATGCCTTAGGTAAAAGACAGAGCCAAGCAGTAAATGATTCGACTGACTCGGCTAAAGACTTAGTTTCATCCAGTATGCACTCGTCGCCTGCTAGTCAGGCTTATTGTACTTCTGTAGTTGATAACACGCATTCAAATATACAATTTCGTGACTTCACTACCGAGACAGAAACTAAGGAAGAATTGAACCAGGTGCATGGGGCTGCTGACCCCGGGACTGCGCAACCAGCTAAATGTCCGGCCAGTAGCTCGGCCAGAGTGAATGCAGCAGACGAAAAGTTACTCACCACAGTAACACCTACCATAACGGCGCCGCACCAGTCGAGGCCCTCTCCTAGCGAGACCACCGCAGTGACAAATGCATGACTGGGTGGGGCAGAGCGAGAGTCTCACTCGAGCCCTGACAAAGCAACCCTGCCCATTCGCAGGCTTCCCTCACCACTTGGGGAACAGGAGACCAACGCTGTAACATCATCTCCCCTATTGATGGAGGGCTGTGCAAGGTTGTCGAAGGAGGGAACTTCGACCACAACAAAGGAAGTAGTTACAGATATCGAGGTGCTGAAAGCAACGGGGGACCCAGAGGGCTTGGAGGGAGCCAGCCAAGCTGGTAAAACCATTCATTTGGTACAAGCTGAACTTGTTGCCTGAGGTGACCCCTCTGAGAAATGCACCCCACGCCTCACCAAGGGAGGTCAAGAGCGGATACGTACCCTGCATCCCGACTGGGATCAGCAAGAGTCCTCAAGATGCGACTCCTTGAGATATGACTCAGAGGAATACCGTGCAGCCGATGAATGGGGGGAAGCTGCTAGCGCCCAGGCGGTAAATAGGGGGCATTCAGTACAGATCGAGGAGATTCCTGATGACAAAGATGATACTAGCTTCCGATTAAGCCAAAAAACCAGCCAAGGACCCCCTGAAGTACCTGAGCTGACCCAGTCGACGGTAGCCAAGCCGCCCAGCTCTGGTGCGAAGACTGAGAAGGTCCCACATACGTGGCTCAAACCCTTCGAAGCGGAATGGACGTTACGAGGCATCAAGGAAGCGAGAACTGAGTCAGAAGCAAGGGCGATCCTAAAGAACTGGATCCATAAAACACGGGTTGAGGAAGTAGTCGATGAGATGATTGTCGGTCTAAGAAAAGCCATGCACACCCAGGCACTGGAATGGATGGATGAACTCTGACAGCCCAGGCGCTACATCTGCCGAGTGAGCACAGACAAGAAGGCCCTAACAATGGATGTCCAAGTCGAGATCCCAGGAAGCAACACCCGTTTTGCTTCATCAGCTCTGATTGACAGTGGCTGCACTAGTAGCGCCATCAACCGAGCCTTTGTTGAACAACATAACATCCCCATGCAAGCAATGGCAGTGCCCATCACTGTGTATAATGCAGACAGATCAAAAAATAGCGCAGGGCAGATCACCGCCTTTGCGCAACTATGCATCATCATCGGGGATCATGTCAAGTGCATAGATCTAGCTATCACTGATCTAAAAGACCGTGACATCTTTCTCGGACACAACTGGCTAGTAAGGCACAACCCACTAATCAATTGGCAGACCAGGAAAATGATCTTTGCCCGATGTCAGTGCTGGCACACCCCGATCCCCTTACCTGATGCAGATCCATATGATAAATAGGATGAGGAGCTTGAAGAAAGCGACACCATCCTTGCGATAGGCTTTGAAGAAGCCATTCGTATCAGGGCAATGCGGCACATGGCCAACAACCTAGCGGCCAAAGCGAACACGGACAAGAAAGCCAAAACGTTTGAGGAAATGGTCCCTGAGGGGTGCTGAGACTTCAAAGACTTATTCGATAAAGAAAGCTTTGATGAACTCCCAGAGCCGAAACCATGGGACCACACCATCGAACTCATTCCAAACACTAACGCCAATCTAGACTGCAAGGTATACCCACTAAACCGAGAAGAGCAGGAGGAGTTGGACAAGTTCCTGGATGAGAACCTAGCCAGCGGGAGGATACGACCTTCCAAATCACCCATGGCATCACCATTCTTCTTTGTCAAGAAAAAGGACAGGAAGCTAAGGCCCATTCAGGATTATCGGAAGCTCAACGAAATGATGATCAAAAATCGGTACCCGCTTCCTTTAATCTCGGAACTCATGGACAAGCTGCGTGGTGCCAAGTACTTCTCTAAACTGGACGTTCGGTGGGGGTACAATAATGTTCGTATCAAAACAGGAGATGAGTGGAAGGCAGCCTTCAGAACCAACCATGGTTTATACGAGCTGACGGTAATGTTCTTCAGCCTCACCAATTCACCCGCCACCTTCCAGTGGATGATGAATGACATTTTTAAAAATCTCATCACATCTGGAAAAGTCACCATCTACCTTGATGTTATCCTCATCATGTCCAAGACCAAGGAGGAGCACTGTCGAGTCATGTGAGAAGTACTGGCAACCCTATGAAAGCACAAATTGTTCCTTAAAGCCAAAAAATGCGAGTTCAAAGTCCTAGAGACGGAGTACTTAGGCGTCATTATCAGTGAAGGCAGCATCCGGATGGACCCAGTCAAGATTGAGGGCATCCTCGATTGGCCAGTACCAACCAAGAAGAAGGAGCTGCAGTTGTTCCTGGGATTCACAAACTTTTACTGCCGCTTCATAAAGAACTATAGCAAGATCATGAAACCCATGACTCAGCTAACAGGCAACGACACGTGGAAGTGGGGCAAGGCTCAGCAGGAGGCTTTCCAGCAGTTGAAGAAGCAACTGGCCAAAGACGTTGTACTCGCTATTCCAACAAATGAGGGAAAGTTCAGAGTGGAGGCAGATGCCAGTGAAGGGGCCATCGGCGCAGTCCTCTCCCAAGAACAGGATGGCAAGTGGAGACCCGTCTCATTCTTATCCAAAGCTCTCTTGACTACTGAACATAACTACGAGATCTACAATAAGGAACTTCTGGCGATCATGCTCGCACTTGAAGAATGGAGACACTACCTAATGGGCGCACATCAGGACTTCAAAATCTGGATGGATCACCAGAACCTCCAGTACTTCTGAAAGCCTCAGAAAGTCAACTGACGACAAGCTCGATGGATCACTGAGCTAGCAGAATACCATTTCACCCTTCACCATAAAGCCGGAATCGCCAACAAGAAAGCCGACCTTCTCTCTTGATGAGCAGACCATGATCAAGGGCAGGACAACAACGACCAGGTAGTAGTCCTATCCCCTGAACATTTTAGGGCCATGATCATGCTGACTCTCAAGGAAACCCACCAGAACATGCAAAGCGCTACCAGAAAAGCTCACCTCTGGGACCCAGCCATTACCGGCTCTGTCAATCATGATCGTGGCATGAACCTGAAGGATGGGCTTGTTTGGTATGATGGTAGGATTTATGTTCCCTGAGACCATGCACTTCAGGGAGAGATCATCGCTTGGTCCCATGATCATGCAACCACTGGCCACCCAGGCATCGAAAAGACCAAAGAGCTTGTGCTACGAGAGTTCTGGTGGCCAAAGCTAAAAAGAGATGTTGAGGCCTACGTACGTGCCTGCGAAACCTGCCAGAGAACAAAAAGCAGCACCCAAGCGAAGGCGGCACCCCTCCACCCTAATGAAATACCCTCTTGTCCATGGACTCACATCTTGGTAGACATGGTAATGGGACTGCCCAAGAGCAATGGCTATGATGCCATTCTAGTGATCGTTGACCGCTTCTCTAAAGAGATCATCCCAGTCGCGTGCTCCACCAAGTTGTCATCAGAAGGATGGGCAAAAATCCTATGAGATGACGTATATGCCAGACACGGGATACCACAAGTGGTCATCTCGGACAGGGAAACCGTATTTGTATCCAAATTCATGAAAGACCTCTACAACCTTCTCCAAATCAAGGGCAGCGCCTTGACAGCCTACCACCCCCAGACCGATGGACAAACCGAACGGGTTAATTAAGAAATTGAAAAATAGCTTCGCATGTTTGTCAATCACCTTCAAACTGACTGGGTGGAATGGCTCTCGCTCGCCGCATTCACCCATAACAATCAGGTACATTCCTCTACCGGCAAAAGCCCCTTCAAAGTAAACTATGGCTATAATCCCGATGTACTACCAGGAACCAAGCCCGTCGCACCGTTCTGTCCTCCAGCCTCAAACACCTTTGTTTCGAAAATGCAAGAGATCCATACCGCTGCCAAAAAGTCACTTGAAAAAGCTGCCCTACAAATGAAGGCGCAGTACAACAAATCGAAACACTCAGCTATCGAGTATAAAGTAGGTGACAAGGTTTGGCTTGATACATCCAATCTCCACCTACCCCGACCAAAAAGGAAACTTGACGATAAGCGAACGGGTCCCTTTGAGATCAAAGACAAGAAAGGCACTTCCACATACACCCTTGCCCTACCGCCCAACTGGAAAATCCATCCAACCTTCAACGAGTTGTTACTAACTCCATATGTTCCTCCAGCATTCCCCAACCAGGAGCAACCACCTCCCCTGCCGCCGGACCTCATCGACAGTGAAAAACATTACAAAATCAAAAAGGTCCTAAACAGCAGACAACACCAAGTTCGGGGAAAGACAGGTGAACCACCAAATACAGTAATGGACTACTTCATTAAATGGAAGGGCTATGGACCTGAATCAAACAGCTGGGTATGGGAAAGCGACATGGATGCCAACGAACTCATCGAAGAGTTCCTCACCGAGCGCGTCGATGCAGTTGGCAGTGGATGAGAAGATTGGCAATCCTATACAGACCCATTCACAGGAAGGACAGTCTGGTATGACCAAGAGTCACTATGGGACCTATTTGGAGGCAACGACGATCCTTCGACATACACAAAGTCGCCCTTCAAACTGATGGAGATACCTTAACGGCAGTCGGGACACCTGCCTTAATGAGGGGGTAATGTTACGATTTATTCATTTTTTACCTTTATCTTATCTTATCTCTCACAACCGGACTGGGCGGGCTGCTGATTATAGGGGAATCCAAGCAGCAGGACGACATTCCCATGTTATCGCTTCGCTCTCGCGCAACCTCGCTTCACTATTGCGTGCCCATATGTTCTTACTCCAACCACACATGCTCACGAACTTTATCTTTTACGCACGGTCTATTATTAGAACCCTCACATCGAATACTTAAGTAATAGCTCTCACTGTATGTACCCCAGCTTTGAGCTAACTTTAATCTATACCAAAATCATCGCTTAATTCATTGCGGACAGCTGAAGAATTAACCTCAACGACTATTGGGACTCATCGGTGACTGCCCAAACGCAAGACAGCTGTTGTTTACTCTTGATAGGAGTTTGGGTTTAATAGGATTGATGGAGCTCTGAGCATCTATTTCACAGGTGCCTCTTTCCAGCTCCATCGTAGGCTTCAAGAACTGCCCCCAGTCACCAAAAACAAGAATCCTCAATACCAGCCTGGTGCACCAGGTCTCATCAACTTCGCAGATCACCTCCAGACAGCCATCGACCGCCACCTGCCCCTCATCAACATCACTCTCCATGACTTTTGATGAGTGTCTCCCCTGTAGCATGCAGAAGCTCACACATGTATGGACTGTGCACATCCATGCCATCTCCAACCTCACACCTGTTGCAAAAGTATTTGATCCCACATACATGAGTGACAAATCCAGCAAATTAACTGGCCCTTTCTCTTTCCTCAACATATCCATAACACACGAGGTCGCCGCCTATCGCCGCCTTCAAGACACCAACGTCCCTTGCCATTTCCTGATGCCCATACCTTCATAAGGAGACAGGACCATGCATGTCCTCTTGATGCACAGTTTGTCCTTGGGAATGGTAATCTATGAATGCATTGGGCATTGTTGTCTTGTAATGGTATGATGCATATTTACTCCCCTTGTTTGCACTGTATTGCACTTGTATCCTCATGTATGGGTGTAATACTGTCCTGAAAATAGAGTTCAGTCCTCTGTATTTTGGAAACAAACTGTTTAAATGGATGACTAGTACACAAGTTCCTTCTGTACCATGAAGTCATACAAGCTTGAAATGCACAGTGACTATGTGCACAAGTACAGAGCAGCTGTCTCGAAGATGCACAAGCAAGCAGTTGAATGGTCAATCTCATGCAAGTGGGAGATATTTCAAGTTTCCCAGTCATGTTTGGCATTATTCAGTGTAACCATATCGGGCATGCCAGGCTTTTGGAAAACTAAGCTGGCCACATCGAGCAACATTGCTCAAATCTGAGCATTCGCTAAATACCTCGAAAGGTCAGTGCAAGTATTTATAGGGGATATTCTATGAATCTTTTGTAGTGTATTGATCCTTTTTTGTAGCATAGTTAATCAATAAACAGTTATATTATCCATGGAAGATATCAAGGCCATAGATAATATTTTACTTTGAAACACGTTCACCACAGCATATAGTAAGCTACATGAGATTAGTCTGAGCCTGAGTGATCTACATAGTCATAGGCAGAAGCTTAAATAGCCATCAGAATAGATACTGCCTCGCATTAAGGCCTGAACATGCAGATGCAACACTAAAACCAGGCATATTCCAGAGGGAATTTCAAAATGGAGACTCAGAGACTCACTTATGCATTATCCTGAACCAAATACTGAGAAATAATGTCTTCAAAAGAAACGGTGTAAGGTCAACTTATGATTGTTGCCAAGAGACGATAAAACTTGTGCTAAAAAGGACAAGTCCCTGACTTGTGATGAAATTTATGGGCAGAGATGTCGCAATTGAGCATGATTTTGAATTTCATTGAGTATATTAGAGGATAGAATGGTGACTTGTGCCTGAAAAGAAATAACTTGCACCTGAATGTATCCAATATCACATCTTGTGTGCATGCTCGATCTCATCTGATTTTCAGGACAGTATTGAATATGCCATGCCACACATCAGGAGTTGGGCCAATTTCATTCAAAACCTCAGATTCTTCTGGATATTAGCTGAAGTTGAAAGTAACAAACTGTGAATGCTGTGACTTGTTGATAGCCTGGAACCTGGGGTGGGGGTCCACAGAGTAACCCCCCAATCTCAATGTTTTTCGAACTCCGAAATGATGCTGAATCCAGTAGCGGCAGCTTCATGCTGGCCCCCAATTCTTCCCCTTTATCCAGTCTCTCCCAGTGTTTGGCAGTAAAAAGTTGACATATATTTGAATAACTGTGCTACATTGAACAAGGTGCTATGTACATAATCCTAAATGGACCCAAAGGCAGGAAGTGCATTTTGTTCAGATTGGTAGTATTACTTAGAGAGAAACAAAGAGGTATCTGTACGTGTGGCAGCCGGGCCTGCAACCGGTCTCCCACAAGCTTCACGAAATGTGACAGCAACCTGGAATTCCATTGTCAGAGTGGATCACACCACAGACAGATAAGGTAGCTAAAAGGTGGCACCATTAGGAATGGTCACTGTACCATAATGGATACAGCTGTAGAAGTGGCAGTCATCTACGGCCATGGTTATTCCTATAACTGTACCATTGATGCCCAGTCAGCTCTTGCAATGGCATCAATGGTTACATTTACGGTCATCACAGCCATACATATCACCATGTGCAGAGCTGATGAAAAAAACACATATGTATCAGTACATGTGTACCTAAAGTGAGTGATATACCATCTCCCCATATCCTTGACATTACCTATGTTATTGATGATCTGTGAAAGCAACATGTCAATAGAGAATAAACATTTAGCAGTGACGACTCACGAAATCTGTTGGAGATATCGTGGGAAGCTGTGAGAAGAGTGTAGAAGGTTCAAGTTGGCATGATGCTGGATGACCTTGGGACCAATGTGCTGCACCACATTTATGTGTGCACCAAATTTTGTCTTTCACCTTGATACAGTAACTAGGTGCTACGCTACAACTACTTTCACTCGCTGCTCCTCCAGTCGCACTTTCCTACCATTCAAAAACAGAATTCCTGTGGAATCTGCCTGGGCAACTGCCCATCCGCTTCGTGTCTGCCTAGCCATATGCTATCCGCCATGAAACTGCCTCATTTCATGGGAATTTGACTAGCCTAGGCTCCAGGAGCTGACAGCTATCAACCTGAAGCGCCCACACCAGCAGATGGCAGAAGGATCATCCTTGAGAGAGCGGACAAATTGGCTGACAGTGGATAGCCATATATGGCTATTCTCAAACCAGACCAGATGAGGAAGGTGTTGCAAAGTGCACTCGATGATGCTGGAGTAACCCGTGCAGCAGATTTGAGCATGACAGCTCATGTCAAATATCAGCTTTGAGGATAAATTCAGGGCTATCAGAGTGGGCAGGTGCAGAAGTGGGGAGCTGGATTCAGATCCACTACTATATAAGCATGCATAATGTACTTAGAATATCAGTTAATCTCACTTGCTCATAGCATACTAAAGGAATAAATTCTGCTACTCTCCTAAGCATATCTAGCTGCCTCTGAGCCTAGCATTGCAAGTGGATTGCAAGGAATTCTCCTTTTCTCTCACTATCTTTATACAACCACTCTCAGTTCAGCATCCTAAGTGGACACTTGGACTACTTCTTTCTATTGTATCCACAGATGGAGCAGATTCTATCGGATCCCTTCAGAGCGGGTGGTAACCCTCCTTGCATATACAAAAGATCTTGCAGACACAGACGTGACTTTCTCTTACCAGAGAGTTTGCTAGCCTTACACCAATACTTACTGCTTCTTAGTATAAAAACAGGCTCTGTAGGAGCCAGAGAATACAAGTTCATTAGTCTGGCTTTACCAGCCACTAGTCTACCCACTGTGAACCTACCACTTCCAACAAAATCAGCTGAATTGATGATGTACAGCTATCAAAACTTGGTCACCAATGTTTTTGTGAGTTCTTCAGTAGTTAATCAAACTCTCCAGTGCACTATTTTACCTCCTGCACCCAGACAAAGAGGCATCACCATTACTATCCATGAACGGCTGTATACGGTTAGAACTACCTGTAGAATATGATCTGTGAAGGCCAATCACCACACTGTATCCATACCATAGGGTCACAGATTGCAAGGGTCACAGGAAGGTGACCATATCCATAGGTACTGTCCATATACACCATACTATGGGCACGGTGACCATCTCTAAGCACCATGAAAGGTTTCTCTTCAATAATCAGACAGACAGACACATGCAGAGTAGTCCAGTTGAGGCAGATACAATGAACAGTACCTTGTGGCAAAACCCATTGCAGGTGTCAGCTAGGTGAGGACCCATGAATGGCCATTAACAGACTGATTCACATCCCAGACAACATATCTGGTGTGCAGCTCCATCAGTTTGATGACCCAGCAGTGTCAATTGCCAATGGATCTCTCTCTGCATACTATGAAGACCTGCTGCACTGCCATCAAGAAATAAGTTTCAGCCATGCTTGGTATTACGAGTCTGAGGTAATAAGGATTCATCCTTTTCTGAGTGATTTTGTGGGTAGGACCCTGAGCATTCTTAAGTCATACCTTAGAATTCAACAAGGACAAACATTGGCCTTTTATGGCAACAGCTTCACTTCCACCTTCGACATCAACCATTACCATGCCAAATCATGTGTCTGCTCGCTGAACAGCCCTCTCATGGGCATAAAAAGGTATGTATTTATTATTTAGGTCTTTACTGATATCTTTAGATACTTTTTGTGCATCTGGCGGCCCCAAGAGCCCTGGATTGCATGTATCCTGCCCCCAGTGCCCAGTGCCCACATAAGCCCTTGGTGGAGGCAGCACTGCTGTTTCTCCATCCACCACAGGTATGATAACACCAGTAGGACTCACGACAATGATGACCCATGCAGACCACCATCATGCACTCAAATTCATCCCCATCCCCCATTCCCTTCAGAACCTCCCGCATTGACATCAGTGCAAATCACCTCTACAGACAATATCCACACACCACAACAGTGTGTAATCCATCTGGACAGTCAACATCAGTGATGAGCCTCCAGGCTCTGTATGCTCAGAATTTGTGGATTTATCCATTTATCACCCAATACCTTCGAAACGACACCATTATAATCCCCACATGCTCCATAATACCTCCAACTCTCGATAATACCATGGATTTTCGCAGTATAAGCCACAAACATTCAGATCCAGTCCTAAAACTGTGACATCCACTCCTCACACACTCTGTTATCCTTCCCAGCTCGCCTCGCATCACAATTACCGTATCTCATCATGGCAAGGCACCTTTGATCGACAATCATCCTAAAATGGGGTTGCTACATCACTCAGAAGCATCTGGTTGATGTGCCCATCAATCATTTAATGAAATGACGTGATTGACGCAAGTACCCTTCCAGCTACAATAATTACAGCCACGGCAACTATAGACTGCGTTTACTAAGGCTGTTACAGTGCCAAGACTTTGAATTATCGTTGCCCCATGCATACACCTCAGCACGGCAACTGCAGCTCAATAATCCGCAGCTACACAGCACCTTATGATCCGCTCATCGCTCACTAAAACCACACAGTTCGCATCCATACACAGCAACATCGAGGACTTGCTGTTACTTTAGAACCACAGATACCATATGTTTACTATGGCTATTACAAAAGCCAAGGACTTACAGCCTTACTAAGGCTCCAAAGAATATTCTATTTATAAAATCGTACTTGTAGTATAAAAACTAGGTAGATACTGCATTTTTAGAGCTAGTTCTTACCCAGTTGACGAGGCTACGGCATTACCAGTCAGCTACGGTTACTCCAAGTTATTCCCCGCTGCTTGCTTTACCCTTTAAACATTGTTGGTTGCACCAATACACGAAATCTTGTGTCAATAACTTGCTTTTGTCTTTTAATGCCACAACATCACTTCACTTTCACCACATAGGATTGTTTTATCGCTTTCACCTTCTACATCGCCATCGTTTTCATCACCCAGTTCAGTATTGCCTCCGTGTAGGCCCAGTTCAGCTCCATAGGATCACCCTCGTCTTTATCATTGTTCGGAGTTGCCATGCATCTATTGCCGCAGCACCCCACTCAGCACCTCAGTTGCTACGATTTCTACCAGTTTCTTGCAGTCTCTGTATGTTTATTGTTACTTGTTTTGACTCATAATATTAGGTACACCCCAAGCCACGTTTACTAGGCTATTTCGACATCTTCTAGTCCATTGCCATGATTTCTAGTCCTCCCCCACGATTACTAGAGCATCGCAACGGTTTCTAGTCCTTCCCCACATTTTACAGTCCATCCCCACGATTTCTAGCACGTTGCTATGATTTCTAGAGCATTGCTATGATTTCTAGCTCATTGCTACAATTTCTAGTCCATCCCCACGTTTCCTCGACCGTTGCTACGATTTCTATCGCATTGCTATGTCTTCTATTCCCTCCCCACGATTTCTAGCACGTTGCTACGATTTCTAGACCCATTTTCGTGGTCTCTAGACCATTTTTGCAGTTTCTATTGCAGTTTCTTGGTATTCAAGTCATACCAGATTCTGTCCCATCTCATTTATCGAGATCATTCCTGGCTTACAGCCAATGTCTATTAGTACTCCTTGACCAAGAGTACTACTTTGCTGACTGAAAAGTCACAGTGTATCTTGCATTATTGAGGAATTGACCGCACGGAGGTGCACCGAACCACTCGCAAACACATTGCCTTGATTGCTGTGTTGCTACATTAATTGCCTAAGCTCTCACCGAGTTTTGGGTGTTGCCGTTGCCACGGAAGTCTAGGCTCATCATCGGCCACCATCTTAGTGTGGGAGGAGCTATCGAAGATGGAACTAGCCATGACAATGACAACCAACACAACGACAGTGCTGGTGGGGATGGTCATGTTCTGATGCAGGGCTCTGAGAGTATCTGGAGGAAGGATTCTGGAGAAAGAGGATGTGGATGGAGGACACTGGAAGGCAGGTGATGTCGAGGAAGAGGGCAGGATGAAGATGAGGACACCAATGGCCAACAATGACATGACAGCCACATCCTTCCAGACATTGAAGGAGGACCCCTGGGCATCATGAACCTCCCAAGAATTATGACTGTACGACAATTACTGCCAGCACCACTGCTTACCCCATCAATATCCAACATTGGCCTGCTCCAGTCCACCTGTGACCCAAGCAACCCAGCCATTCCAGAGTCGTGTATCTCCCATTCTTTTGGTTGAGAAACGCAACTCTGATGTGCACTAAGCCCCCCCAATGTGCTGGTCATCGGGGTCACTACCCAATTCCCATTCCTGCCCCTTCTGCCCCATTTCCACTCCTACGGCTTAGCAACAGCCACCAGGATCCCACCACCCCCATTTTTGACATCAGGAGATTCAGTGGTGAGGTCTGTTTCCCCCTCTGACACCTCCATCACCCTGAAAAAAGCTCCGACCTCCCTGAATTTTTATTTGTTTCAGAAATGTTATATTTTCACATATAGATGCAATACACATTTCATTATGTCAAGGGCCAGTGGTGCGGTAGTTAAGGGTGTTACTTCTGGAAGTTGTGCATGGATTCCAGACTCGTATCTGCTGTGCTCGCATCAGCCCTCTTGGCTAAGTACTTAGATCTTCCAGTGACAGCAACATCACAGTCATCAATTTTTGAGCAGTTAATATTGAGGTTGAATGTAGCTTTTGGATACAAAGAAAAAGCAATGTTGTGGGCAACAGTTTTCATAGGGATGGCTAAGGTTAATCAGCAAAATGTGTAGGTATCCGTTATGCATGCACTTACTTGAATGAAATCCCAAGACAGGGGGTTATAATATCATGAGTACAAAAGACATAACCACCTATCATCTGTATCAGGGATGTCTGTCCAACAACACTTGAGGACTGAGGTAAATGGCAAGGAACCTTGTTCATGATAAAGGACATGTTATGAATTTGGTGCAAAATGGAGAAATGGGGAGCATTGAACAACTGGAACATCGTTGACACCTACAACAAAGCCAATGATATATGAAGCTGTCCTAAAATAGGGAATTCTGTTAGCACATGCAACAAACATTTATTGAATGCACAGAGGGCTGAGATTCACTTTCATGAGGTGAATCATCAATGATGACTTATATATCTAAGGAGTCATCACCAGCCGAAACAGATGGCCTAAACATGTCTAAGACCTAATGGGAACTGTCAAGAGAATAAGTTAGGTCCAGAAGATCAAGCGTGCACAACCAAAAAAGCACTAACTAGCCCCTGCCAACACCCTATGGTGGTTGATTGGTCGTTATCTCTTTGGCAGACACCCTCTTTCTTCCTCTCTACTATTGGAAAGAATCAGGGATATAAGCCGGCACATGCATTGTGGCTCAGCATCTCTAAAGCATCATTACAGCCCTGTTCCACTTGTTTAAGGCATTTTATGAAGCTATTTGTTGTTCTAACCATCTGTTGTATGTGGCATAGAAGAATAGAAACACCATAAGATAAATAACTACTATCATCATCTGCCTTGAGCTGTATGGAGAATTTCCTTCTGATCAAAGACCTCTGATACTATTAAACTCCTCCATAATCCATTTGCATAGTCTTCAATGCCTACATTTCATCGGGGTGTACCAGTGTGAAGCTCTCAGTCCTGAAATTTAGTGATGTGTCATCATTTATTAGTGAGCCAGACTGCCAGATCATGTCTGAGTTTAAATCTGTTGAGATTTGGGGGTTCCTCCATGGACCCCACCCCAGGTACCAGGCTTTACTGTACCCAATCAGGAAGCTGGACATATATGGAAGCTGGACACTCACCATTTTCTCAGTAACTACTGACCAGATTCATGAGCAGTTTGTTGCAGTGTCATCTAGCACCCAAGGGGGAGGCATGGCTAAATTCCAGCAAAGGGGGTAGGGGTCCTGACCTTGAACACAATACCGACTTATCTTATATAGCACTGTGAGAGGCCCTAACGAGGCATAAAGTGATAGTTTTATGTTAATGGGATATATTGTGAGGGTGTTAAAGCATTCAGTATGCTTTATATCCCTTTTCAATCCCTTTTCACATGTTATGATGAGTGACGGCAACCCAGCCAGCAACTTCAGGTTGACTTCAGGTCATTACTATGGGTGGTCAGGAAATGCAAACTTTTGATAGATGATTTTCTGTAGCTCTCACCTGTGCTCTGTTTCTTTGAATTAATTTAGAGGTATCTTCTTAAATGTGTTCCAATGCTAAAGTAAAAATTCTTGGGGCTTTCATTAAGTAGAGCAAGTGTCAGACAGTGGCCAAGGTGCAAGTGTCAAAAAATCATGATGTGCAAGATTCCATCACAGCAAATGTCATGGTCAAATTATAAGTCCAACGATGCTAACTGTGGCCTTCTGAAGAAGGCACATGGTTGCACTGCATAGTCGCTGCAAAACAGCATACCAGACATTGAAATTGTCACATTCTGTAATGCTGAATCCAATGTATCTCTCATTTTTCATATATCCCTCAAGCAGTAGGTTTGGATTTTTTTCTTAACTCTGACAATGAGCCTTAATCATTCCCCCAAGTCATTCCAATGCTGTTCAATGCTACAAGTGTGAAACCAGAGGCAGTCGGTCTTTACAAAGGCTGATTTCAGCCAGTATTTGCTGTCTCAAAACACTTCCTCTATGCCTACAAATAAAACTACCATGCAGTATTAGTTATGTACATTCATTAAAGTATTAACAAAACACCTGAAGCTAAAAACTTGCTAAAACATGCTAGAAACTGAAATTTGCACATTGTGATCCATTTGCAGATCGTGATCACCCATAGTATATTGATTGAAATTCATTACTAAGCTATCTATATATGGCTATATTACTACCCTATATGGTAGGAGAGGGAGGGGGGGAGGGGTCCACCCAGCCTTATACACAAAAATGTATGTCATGTCTGCAATTTTATTTCTGCCGCCCCCTTGCTAGCACCTCAGGAGCATTATCTATAATGCATATATGGGCCTATTTTTATATTTCTACCCTTCCATTTTGATATTTATTACCTAAAATACATATTTAGGTACAAAATGTAGTGTAGAAATGAAGTTCACAGCACTTTATAATGCTCATGTGCCCAGAGTCAAGATATGTAAATATATTCTGAATTGGTATCATTGATTTTACAAAGTAGAAACTGTCCAAAGTTGACATTGAATAAAAGAAATGCAGCAGATGTCTCCAGTGAGTAGTTTTCCTGCATTCTAATGCACTTCTTGATGAGGGATTTCAACAGCCAAATGCCCCCATTGATGATGCCAAAAAATCTGAAATATATTCATTTTATATTCTACATCATCCATTGGTCCCCTGATGACCTCTGAACAATTTCAGAGCCTGTGTCCAGCTTCCCTGTTTGTTTGGGGCATTTTATGACTATTCAGGAAGGATTCAATTCTGCAGCCTAACTGTAGGTTCTTAACTTTTCAGTTGCTATTTCATCTACTCTGTAATACATTTAGCTCTCAAACAAAAAAAAATTCATGCAAAACAGAGCAGGAATGGATGTGGGACCCTCAATTCTATTTGGAGTGTCCAGCTTTCTGATTAGGAACAGTATATACAGATATGAGTTTCGCAAGTATATAATAAAGCCGGACTTGCCAGGCTAACTCGTTGACAAATTTTTTTAAAATGTCATGTGGTTACCTGGTGCACTGCCCCAGAGCCATCGCCCCTCAACTTTGGATTACTGCATGTCATGCCTGACATTCACAGAGAGTCAAAGTCCCTGGAGTCAAAGCTGTGTCTGCCCATAATGACCCTGCTTTACAGATAGCCCTTACACGATTCACTATTTCATTTCTGAGCAACAGGAAGTTCTATGCAGAGCGTGACTACAGAATACAGATCAACCCTGACAGGTCAATGGCTATTGCAGCCCCTTAAAAGTGTCTTGCCATGAAGTAGGTCTGAAAACTCACAGCTTGTGCTGATTATTCTGTTATCTCTGAGATTATATTTTGACACGTGTTTCAATTCAATGAAGGATCAGAAGAGCCTTTTTCATAGCTTTCCAGAGGACTTGTTATCTCCGTCTGGGTGCTTCTCCTGTAACGTTTAAAGGTCACATGTCAGGGCAGTACCATCAACATGAAATTTTAAGGTCATTGTGCAGCCTTCTCCCTCGCTTTTATTAGGTGTCTTCCAGTGAATAAATTACAACCTCTAAGGAGGCGAAGCGGTAGAAGCCTTCCGATGGTACAGTTTGTTCTAGCACATGTGTTGTTTTATTATTATTTTCACTACTCAACGTACTTACTGAGAGCACCCTGTCCTAGGGCTTCTTCTGAACAGAAGATTACTCCCTAGCCAATCACGTTCAACGTTGTCCCTTTGAGCCAATGTAATGTCTTCTATCTTGTAACATACAGGTAAGTGGCCCCTACTGATTCATGAGGTTCTCCATCTGCGCATTTTGGGGAGGCAACAGTGAATTACTGGGGAAAGTAACCTTTACATCAGTGAGACCCTGCTTATTCTGACTTTCTCCTTCATCTTAAATTCGACCTCTGCAAATTCAGCCCGAGTCTTCAGGTGAACCGTATCCACGGTGAGTGCTGTTGGTTGAAGCAGATGTCATTATCAGGTAAGGGTCGTGAAATTAAAGGTCACTAATATATGTTCATTATCGCAGGAAATTAACAGTCATGCAAAATAGTGTCGGAAGGATTCGAAAGTTAAGCAAGTGGTGGGATGACTTCGACAGTGACTACACAATCGTCTACTCACAATACGCATCCTGGTACTGTGCGTGCAAATTGTAATCGTCAAGTAAGTGCCCGACAGTCAAAATCTTCCATGCTGATACAGAGTATGATGGCGCTATTGCTGTTGTCATTGGGCAATAGTAAATCTAAATTTCCAATGAATGGCTGAATCTTGATGAGCGAGTTTTTGGTATGACACTGTTCTCCAACGGATGACATCTACTCCGTCATACCTAGAACTCGCAAGATAAAAATTTGTTGGCGGCTTTCTGGCACTCGGAATTACTTACCTTGAAGGTTTCTTTTTGAAGGTCTTTTGGGTGAATTGATGGTCTGCGAGCGGCGGACAAGGTTGCTTCTTTAAACATTTCTCGGCTTTTATTACGGCTTGTGTATTTCCCCGAACTGCCCACCACAAACACCTGTCTCTATTGCTGTCAAACATGGCCTCGAGTTGTGACCAATAGCTATAACCACCTCCCCGGTTTTTTGCTGTCATCACGAATATTTTTCCGCCTTAAGATAAGTTGATCTGTGCTTTAATGCCCAGACGTAGTCTTCAATTTGGATTTACCTGTCTCGGTGCATTCACCCTCCCGGATGATTGACTTTCATATGTACCTTCGCTTCTTTATTCACTCGGCACTACCGGATTCTTATAAAAATAAATGATTCTCTTCAGCTTCGTTTTACCAGGGCTCTCTGGATAGTCGCGACTGTGCTCCCAGGACCTCGGAAACCCTCCCCTCCCTTTCCTGTCAACAATTTTCACTTATTGACGGCCTAGACTCTGAGTCAGTCTCGACCAATCACTAGTCTTGTCGGACCTTTTGGATGCACGCTACATGTATATATCTATAACTGAAGGGTGGAAGTCGATTTTTCCCTTCACTTTTGAATAAACTAATGGTACCGTTTTCATGGGGGGGGGGGGCGATATGGTGTATGTATTCCAGTCGAAGTTTTATTTTGGGCAGGATGCACTCCAATGGCGCACGAAAGCACTGAAAGCGGCCGCAGACCTAGAAAATCCACTTGAAGGCCCAAGGCCCAGGGGTGAACACTGAAGTCTTCGGATTCGGATTCGGTCCGACATCAAACCTGCAGGAATCCGCAGGGGTGATAATTCAAGGAATACGTGGTAACACGTGTGCAGAAGAGGGGTCAGATACGGAAGATTTACGGTGATTATGGGAGTAACATGAATAATAAGGTTGAGTTTAAAGGCAGTCGCTCGGTATCTGATTGTCTGACAAATCACCCAAAACACCGAGGAAATTCTGGCTTTTTCACAGACCGTTATGGATGAAGATCCGGTTCCTGATACGGAAGGCTGCATGAATAGTCTTCTGATACCGCATTTTGTCTAGTAGCCGCGCTTGGATCGTTAAGTTCCGGCAGAGTCGAGAAGAAGAAGAAGGGACGCCTATTACGTTGCCAAAAATACGACTTGGCTACGTTGATTCATCATTGCCTCCGTCTCATTTGACAATATTCCGCAGTCTGAAGAATGCAATACAGGGAAATGGCCTGAACAAACCAGCCCTGTCATTCATCCAATCTATGCCTATGCCTAAGAAGGTGTAACGTGTTCGATTAAGTGATATAAAAGCAAAGTAGAACAGCAGTATTGGTCACCAAAGGAGGAGCAAGGAGGAGGACTTATAATGCGTAGCGAAAACCGACAGATATAGCTATGTCATATCTTACCTTCAAGTTGACACCTACTCTACTGATTACCGAGGTGGATTAATTCTCATGGCCTTATTGATCTCTGATAAAGGCGCCGTTTCCCCCGTGAAAGTCGGCAAGCCGTTTCTGCGATCTAAACACACCTTCAAGGAGCGGTGTCTACATCTCAAAGACGAGTTTTCATGATTACTAGTCGAAATATTCATGGTAGAAGCGAACCGTATCAGTCATCCAAGTCATATTCAAAGAGAATCATGCAAAGAAGAACGAATCTATATGATGGCGACGGGATGCGCATATACTTTGTAGAAGAGATCCGCTGATGATGGCAAACGGAAGGCTGAAGGCCGACAACGTATCAATGCGGATCAACATCGTGCAGGCCACGTGAATTACGAAAATGAAGCCAAGAATCGGATTCTAGGGAAATTAATCCTAGGGTAAGATTCTGTATCACCTTCCTCCGTAAACCGAGAAAATACGAGGTGAGGTAAATGAAACAAGACGTCGCGTATGCACCTCTGGTCCAACTACGGCAGTTCATTATGCAGAGGAAAGTGGAACTAATCGAATGTTGTACCAAACACTGGGAGGGGACTTACTGCACTTTATATCCGACACGACGTGATGGCTTGCGTCTCCCTACACCTCATCGATAAAGATGAGTTGTCATGGCTGGAAGCGCGGCGATAAATACGCGTCGAGACTGGCAACAAACTGGAAAACCAATCAACGTCTTTGACCTGAAGCAACAAGGGCACACCAAGGTAGATATAAAGATGTAAGTGTCAACGTCCGCTGTCACAAGACATAATTGTAGACAAGGGACCAACAACGGAAAAGCATCATCGATGATCGTGGTTGGTAGATTGCACCTGTTGGCGGGCCGACGTATAGAGCCGGCCCGGTTTCCTCTGACTTCCACAACCTCCGAGTCGATGTTCTTGGCAGCACCGAAACTTCACACTTTCACACTTTGGTCATTTTCATTACTGATCTAGGACTTTAATTAGCTACAGGCCCCCCATTATCCACTGTGCAAGATTGTTTACGGCTTAAAACCCTAGTGAGTCGAAACAGAGATATCGCGTTACCTCGTGGAGGCCTACACCTATGTAATGATCGATCCTCTGGTTAGATTAGCCACATGTGGACTCGAAGAGCTAAGGAATACCCTGATGACCGAAATTTGATAGAAACATGATGTAGAAGACCCGCACGCGCGCTGTATGAGTCACTATGAATCTTGTGATCTTAATTCGCCGCACTCCCTTTCTCTTTCCCCAGCCTGCCCTAGGAAACCCATCTTAGCCATGCTGTAATGTATTCATATGTTTCTTGACAGCTTGCGAATACTGTTAATCTTTTCAGAAAAAGAATGCTCTTTACTCAGGTGTAAATCATTTCCGCCGTCCAGTGGCGGCGGTGACATTCACGTACCACCGGGCATGCCCAAAATTAGTTAAAGCGGATAACTATGGCAGTACTCATCGGACGCGGAGTCACCGGTCTCGAGTGTGTATGTAGCCGCCCTTTCCCTGACAACATTCCACTCTAGATGAAGCGGTTTTCTTTACTTTCACATATTCAAACCGTCCTTTATTAACATCTGCTATCGCCGCTGCACTAATCGTTAACTACGCTCTACGTCTGTCATTTATACTCCAACATTCAATTCAGCTGTATTTCATTGGAGACTTAGATTGAAACCATCTGATTTAAAGGCACCTCATAGGAAAAATTTGCCCCAGCTGTCAATGCTTACTTCGTATGCGACTATTCACGCGCTCATAACTATATTATCCGCAGCCCCACAAGAAAAGAATCAGAACACTTCTTCTGCATCGACGTGCTAGCCGCCCGAACCTCAGCTCTGGGGCGTGCGATGACTTCTTGTGGCGCCAAACGAATTATACCCACGTGTCTTCTTTATCACAAGATTATTTAGGTAGCATCATTCTGTCACAATTCATCTTCTATGTCAGTTCCTCCTGAAAACCCGTCCACTTGGTACGTACTGTCGTCGAGTGTAATTGTACTGCCTCACACGCTCGAAGTCGAACTTGCACGAACTGAATGGGCGGGCGAGCTTCATCATCAGAACCTGTTCCTGTACCTGCAACGTTTGGATCATTGATTTATACAACGACGCTGAACACTGGCATCAAATCGTTTTCCCCTCTGTTGGGTTCGGTCTCCCCTTTGTTGGGCGTTCCGAGTTCCGAAGAAAGTATAAGGAGTAAACTAGAACAGGTGAACCACCCACTGACTATTACTTAGGTTCGATTATCTGGAAATATTCATCTTGAATAATTGGGATCGAGATGCATGAGCATACCACCAACTGTTGTAACTCGTTAGATAAAGTCCCCATCACTGGCACACGTCGATCTCATCTTTAACTACCGCACAAGTAGGCACCACACTTAGCTAAAGATATCAGTAAAATAGACGTGTAGCCTCACTGACACGATCGGAGTTAATGAGTATGTCAGTACCAGGGGTTGCTTCGACAAACAAAATGAGTTTTGACAGGCGCCATTATTTCGTAGTCCGAGAAACTGTGCTTCTTCAAATGGACCTCCGAAATAAAGGAAGGACCTAGATTTGTCATGCATCATCTCGATCCCCATGTCAATTTCGAGCCGTGCGCCAGGGGGAAGTAAGGTGCTGTCTGTCTCCATTGAGAATCGGAGTCGGATCGCATAATGAAATCACCAAGGCGATACCCTAAATCTGGTCTAAATTGACCCGTTCACGGGTACTTTTGTAAGGACTTCAACGTACAAATAACATGAGCGACGTACTCCTTACTCAGATCATGGCTCTTAAGACGTTAAATGTGACTGACGGCATCGAGCAATAGCCCATGAGACGGGTCGGAACTCCCGTGATTTGCGAACCTCCGATGACAGACGGGTACACCAGAATACACGGGCCGGGGACCCTAGTTGACGTGCATCTGCGGTCAGCCGCGCCACTGCTGTAAGGTGCTGAATAAATAGAATTGAATAAGAGAAGCGGTATTGAAGTAACGGAATGTACATCATTGCCGTTGAAATGACTTGAACTTGATATCCGCATGACGACTAGTCGGTGGTCAGCGACATTAAAGAAACAACTATATAGTCTATGAAAGGATAGGGAGGAAGTGTGCTTGAAGTTCGCAATGCCACAGCTAGAGCGACAGGAAAGGTCCCTTGGTGAGATATCCAGAAAATATCATTAGCGCCCGTACAATAATCCTAAAGTCGCGGTGGTGGCGCGAGAGACTGGGTTTTTTCCGCGATCGTCCACATCCCATTCATGTTTCTGCCATGTGGACAGGCACAGGTCTCTATTCTCTCCTTCGCGTGCTGCTCGATTTTCCCGTTGTATTTCCTCCGAAACCGTGCATCATGCTGAGCGCGTACATTTGAAATCTCCCTGTCGAATCCACAATCCACGAGACCATCAAAGCTGGCACTCAAATCGAGAAGCTACTGCCTCAGAGAACACGCCTTTCCGTGTGTTTCTATGACCGGAGCTGTGTCGGTCGGTGCTTTGGTGACAACGGAGGAAGTTCTCTCTCGCTGAAAATCGCTTACGCGGAGGGCGACTACCAAGCACCACTTGGACGCTACCATGCGTCTCATATTCTGACCATACACCGTGCTCCGCAGAGGTTTCACGTCCAGACACTGCAGGAACTGTCTCGCGGCATGTGGCATGTGAAGGAACAGGGTACTCGTGAACCTACGGCTAGTTCAGTCTAATGCAAAATATCTGTATTATTCACCTAGGAATCTACTTACTAGCTTCGGGATAAGTGAGAACCATAGTTGGTACTCTAAACAAATCGAATTTGACAAGACAGCACATCGTTCTGATACCGTTATCGTACAATGATTTGATGGGACATTGAGGATAGACGTGAATCTGACGTACTTATGTCCACCGACCTCGTTAGAAGGCGGTTAAAAACTTGTTCTTCCAGCCATATCAGTCATTCTCGGTTCCCATACCTGCCTTCCACGTTTCGGGGCCCTGTATCGTTTTCATGAGCACTTCATTAACAGCCGTGTTAAGCATCAGACCCACCACTCTGTTGTTCAACCTTCGATATTTCACCCGTCGCGTAAACCACTCCTTTGCCGTCTCGCCCGACTCGCAGTTTTTCCCCGGGGTGCTGCGGACTGCTTCTGCGATGAGAGGACTGTCATCAACTAATGCACGAAGGACGACGGAGTTGCCGGGTCTGGTGAAGAAAACTAACGAATACCTATCGAGATGAGACTGAAGACCTGGAGGTGGACTGCGAAGGGTTTAGTTACGAAGGGAAATGTTGGGCGTCGTACTTACAGAACTCTGTGCAAATTCGAGCAGAGGATACCGCCACTGAATAACGAGAGGGCGTCGCCGACATTGCATATCGCGTGGCCTGGGATTGGCTTCGATTGTCTCAGTGAAGAATACTGAAGTAAAGTGTTTCTTGACTCACTTTGACATACTGCCACTCCTTGTACCCAGGTGGAAGGACCTGTAACCCACCCAGTCTGTTATGCAGAAAGCTCAGAGAACCAAAGTCCGTATGGGCCCCAATCGCCATCCGGTCGGGAGCGTATCCCGGAGGATTCTTCGTCGTTCGTGCTTCGCTTCCACTGTACTCATCTTTGGGGTGAAGTTTCGTCAACATTCCTTTCGGTAAGCCGAGTTTGTCATTGAGGATCTCCAGGATCGTATCGTTTACATGCGCTGACTTGGTGACGAAGGGAGTGATGGTAGATTCCATTCTCTTGTTTACGGTAGATGGGTAGGTGCGGTGAACGACGTTGGGGTAAGCGAGCGCATCATCCTTTGAGACGTTGATGTACTCTATGGTGTCTTGCTGCCCTGACGCGTCGATGGCGGTACTGCCTGCGGCTTTGTATCTGATTGAAAAATAAGTGGGATGAGATACACCGAAAGAAAGTAGCTAACCCGAAGGATCTACCGTCGTTGCCTGATCCGTACTTCATCTTCTCCTCAAGAGGTAGTCTCATCGTCTCTTTCCCCATGTCGAACATGCGGCTGGCCTCTTCTTCGACACCATGATTCTTCAGGCCACGCTTATCAGCGGTAGGATATAGGAAGGCTTCATGGAGAGGCATACTACCAAAAACCGAGCTTTCGAGCGGCTTCCCAGAGTCTCTCTGTCTCGCCTGCATCACCCTCCTGGAGCAGCTGGTAGTCGATAATGAGGAGAGGATGAGTCGGAACGTCGTCTGGGAACGGGGGAGAGAGCACGTTTAGATCTGAGATGAGAGGGGCCGCAAGTCTTTTAAAATGCGCTCCT
The DNA here is from genome assembly GCA_037576215.1 of Armillaria gallica. Classification (NCBI taxonomy): domain Eukaryota; kingdom Fungi; phylum Basidiomycota; class Agaricomycetes; order Agaricales; family Physalacriaceae; genus Armillaria; species Armillaria gallica. The sequence continues at coordinate 30,604 of JBANDB010000016.1, read as the reverse complement.
TTCCCATGATGTAGTGGTCACAAGCCTGTCTGAAACGGAATAAATTAAGACCATGGGCCGAAGGCGAAGTCGACACCGTGGAGTCCATGATACCGTTCAAAGTCCATGGATAGCCTAAAGAAGGTGCGTCGATCCAGTCGGATACACCTACAGAATAAGATATGTCACATATCGCAGAATCTCCGTATTCCGTGTCGAAGTACACAATACGAAAGCCAGACGAGTCCCTCGTGATCCTATGTGATCGTTCTTAAAAGGAGAGCCAGATGTTGCGGCAGAAAAGACCAGGCTAGAATCGAACACGGGTACGGAATGCTTGAGGAGAACAGATAAAGTGCGAAGCAAGGAGTAGCTAGCGACGACGACGACCGTTAGGAGTTCGTCGGTATTTCAGGTCCAAGTTCTGTAGTCCATGCGCTCTCAGGATGCGAGACGTTCGATATTTCCTACGCAAAATCTTTTCAAGTTTCGTGAGAACATAAAGGAATTCAAGCCGAGTTAATGTTACCGAGCGGAAGGAGCGTGGATCCAAAGAAAAGCACACTGTCCAAGGCTCACCTCAGTGGTCAGACAGTTCCTTGACTTCTTCGGGGAATGTGAGATTGCATGGCAAAACTGAAGCTGTCCTTGCAGACCCTGATATCAAATGCACTCAGAGCGGACCGTCGTTGAAGCAGTTAACGAGCGGAACAGCAAAGGCAAAGCAAAGAAAAAGCAAAAGCTGACTAGACACGGCTAGCCGGCCCGTTGAACCGTACAAATTGAAGCAAATAAAGACGCGCTCTTGCCTGTCACTCACCATCGTCTGCTGACGCAATTGTTCGACTTATCCTCTGACGTCGCCTAGCCATTTTTCCAGAATGTACGCTCATTCTGTTTTTCTCTGGGCATGCGGTTTCCTTCCCGCTGATCGCCGTACGCCCTCTTGGCAACACGTTCCGCCTTACTACTTGGATTTTTTAATGTTCTGGGCCGTACTAGAGACAAGGTTAGTCAACCGCTAATGTCTTATTCTCGCGTTACTATTCGCTAACATATTCGTATCCTCCTTGACTTTCTCTAGACAAAGCGACAATGCTTTCCAGACCTTGACCTTTTTCCATCAGTGCTAATACTATAGATCAGGCTCGCCTCTGACTTTTCGTGCTACGTCTCATGATTGATCATCCGACAGTTTACTATAGGCAACTTTAAAGAGTGAGCCTATTTAACAGCATGACTTTCGGTGTTTGTTGAGATGTCGAACAGATCTACTGTGCTGACCCCGAGGTATTGGTTTCATGGTACCAGAGATGGATGCCATGACCACTGACTTACACTTTTGATGTAACAACCTGCGAACCGCGTACCATATCGCCTCGGATCATGATGCCTTCCAGCGAAGACGGGTGCTTAGTATGTCCCTTGGTTTCCATCTATTTACTCAGGCGTCTGATGTGTGTAGCCTAGTGCTGCGCCACGAAGACCTTACACCCTATCTGCTACACGTGAACTTTGAATTGTACGCTTCTAGAACTAGATACTTACACCCGTCTTAATCTTCTTTACAAAAAGAGACAATTCCGCTGATTCGGACATAATCACAAAAGGACTACCGTGTGAAGGGCTCAGTTCATGGGCTGTAGACCTGCTCGCCGATTTTCCAGTCCTAATGTCAACGTTGGCAGAGCCCAGTCCATGATCTGGATTCTGAGAATCCGAACATCGTGTGATAGGAAGTCTCGATGTGAGTCCTTCCCATTGACTGTACCTTCAATGTTCGACGGATGTATTTTTGGTCCTTGGATCTTCCCTTTCGTGGACTAATCTCATTCACCAGGCATCCCTGATCCTCCGCGCTTGAAGCTTGACCCTTGATTTAATTATCAACGTTACCTTGTGAATAACTTCGCGAGCCTGGGTTCGACGCGGGTTCGTATGTCTTCTCAGTTCATCAGGATTCAATTGGTGTGTACCTAGATGGTCTGATGTTGAGCACTACTTGACGACCCTTCGTTAGCATCCTATCTGTCATACAGGATAGCAATCTCGACACCCTGAGTCTAGATATCCTCCAAAGACAAGTCTGTGGCCATGAATGTCGACGGTTCCCGAGATCTACCCACGAGTATGAAGGCAACTAGTAAATAGAGTTAGCGTCATGGTCGCAAACCTCTTGAGGGGAATTCGGCTGCTATCGAGCAGTACTCCCGGTAACTTCCTGACAACATGTTACATGATCTATATACTCACCGCTGCATATGGTCTTTGGCAGCTGATCAAAGACTAGCTTGTGAGTCCATGCTATGTCATGCCATGCTATGTTTTCTTACTCGCTCTACCCGCTTAAAATTGGATTCAGTTACGCACGGATCATCCCTTTGCTCGATGAACTGATTCAGCTACGGCTAAATTGGCAGCTAGTCGGCTTGGATTCGACTGATTACTTTCTTTGCTCTTCTACGTGATGTGATATATACATTTGCTCCGAATATCTTATCTGTTCTTTCCTTATGGCACTCAATTTTCGGAACGGTACACCGTGCCTTGGTACGTTGTCATCAACTCCTTTTTTAATCTGGGCATTCCTGATGAGTTATCGTAGCGCGCGCTTAATTGCCTCGTGTACGGACCGGGGACCCACAAGGATCATTCAAGCATGACGCTTCTCACTTTTCCATTAACTAACACCATCGGCGTAATTTTACAACCGCTGTAAGTCTCGTTCTCCGTGTATGTCTTTGCGAGTTTAGCGATCTGGCTTTGTCTCGATAGCAGATGGCCGAGGCGGCTCTTCTGTACGCATCAGGGCAATTTGATGAAGTCAATCACGAGGGAACCTACTTGAGTGACGATGAAGCTAGTATGCACGAGACTGATTAGACGGAAACTTCTCTGACGAGTGACGATGAAGACAAGGATGTAAACGAAGATGTAGACGTAGGACAGCAGGCAACCCTAGCTGCATCCTAGTTGGAAATGGAGAATGTTCTTCGACAAGAAGAGCTGGAGTTTCAGAGAGCCGTCGAGGCGTCGAAGGATGCGGATTAGGATGTGAAATTGAAGTTGGACACGGAACGAGCGATAGAGATGTCCCTGGAGCAGGAAAGAACTTTGAAGGAGATGCGAGGAGCCCAGGGGGAGCGTCTCCGTCGCTTCGCAGCAGAGTCGTTGTCGGACCTGTCGTTGGATCGGCCGAGTTCCCTTTCATCTGTGTCAACCGTATCAACTGGTGCTACTGAATCGCGTTCAAGGCATTATCCTTTCCTTTCTTCTCCCGATTCAATCATTTTCAATGCCAACGAGACTATTCCTTCCGATAGGTAGTGATTCAGGACCTACGGTCACCGATATTGATATCAACGCATGTCCTTTACTTCCTGAATCCCCTTTCACCAGTTCTACGGATTTGTACCTCCCTGATGATAAAAACAATTTCGCATGCGCCGTTGGATATGCCCAGATACCCCCGAGCCCAACGATTTCACCGCAACCGTGGAGCCCTCCTCTAAGTCCCCTTCTATCGAACTTTCGTCCCGATGTTTTTCACCCCGAAGATGCTGTTCCATTCCTAGATCCCGAATCTGAACCCCGCCCCGGCGAAGCCCCATTACGAACGAGATTTTTTACCTCGAGGCATTCACACAATTCCCATACAGACCGTGGGGGTTAGAAAGCCAGTAAATATACCCGTGCGGGTGGAAAATGAGCTAGGACGAGGATCTCACCCACATCGCAAAATAGCACTTCGCTCTCCTTCCCCGTGTTCATCTATCCATCCAGTTAGCTCTCCTATTTCTGCAATTGGAGGTGTTCCATTTCCAGAGGTAGAACCAAGTACGAAGTGAGCTCCTACCACATACAAACAGAGTCATGAGCGCGCCTTTTCTACGCGAAGTGCTCATATGACTTTCGTCTCAAACTTGTCAAATGCATCTATTCAAGGGGAAACTGGTGCAGAACCGTCCCCTGTGCGTGTCGGCATGCGGTCTCATAGTTCTGACGATACACCTGGTAGCCTATTCACTCGCTTGGCTGTTCCACCATTACTTGTCCCTTCCGAAATATCGTCCCTGCCAAGTCGTCACTTCTTGGCGAGCGATCTTCTAGCTGACATCGGACCTCGAATGTCCCTTCAGCTATTCAGGACAACGAAACGACCTCTATTCTCTGACCAATGCTTGTGCATCAGTTGTGGCGCGATAATTCTGTTAATTATATCTCTCGTTGATCCATCTCTTCTTATAGATACCCCTTCAAGCACAAAATTTGGAGCAGAACGTCCCGGTGACGCGAATTACCATGCCATCTGCTCTTCATGGAAGTCTGATATGTTATTGTGAGAGCTGCAGTGTTCGCTTCTGCCATGGATGCCGATGGCCGCAGAATCAGTGTGAGAAGCTAGATAACTGCCGACCGTGATTTTCCGGATAATCAGTCACACCGACGTTGAGCTCCTCGGACTCGGGGGTCCCGAAGTTTCAGTGAGTTGTTCGCTACAAGTATAAAGCGACAACAGGTAGCTCACGCCCCGTCCACCATCGTAGCTTACTTGAATCATTCAACACCTAGGCAGCATTACTATCTCTCGCACTTCATCAATCTCCCGCTCCTTCCTGTGATCTTTGAGTACCTCCTTGAACGTCCTCCAAAATTGTGGATTGAGACCCGAGCGACTGAAGATCTGTATTATCAGATGCTTCCATTTCACATGATATCTATCGATGTGGGTAGTGGAGACTTCTTTAGCAACGAGGTCGGATCATCCAGTATAAAGGCCTGTATGAAATGATGCAAGACACTAGGATAATAACTTAGGGTAACACAGCTCAGGTTAGATCCTTTGCCGCCATCGTCGAGGATATCTACATGGATGATTTCATGAAGGAAGCCGAGGACTATATCTCTCGGTTTCGACATCTTTTTAATCATCTCAGCGATCATGTGAACCACGTCAAACACCTATTCGAGGAAGCTGATAGGCTGCGTATGATAGATGATAGTGGGAAAGCAGTCACTACTCGGCGCTCCAACAGTGATGTTGTACCGTAGCATGTATGAGAAGAATTTTCTCCTCGGAACATTCCTATCGTGACATTGTCGAGCATCATATATGATATCAACGAGACATTGGAGAGCTTATTTACTATGTTCGTTAAATTTGTAGCACGCTCGTTCGGACTCAATGCAAATTCAAATTAGAGCTCTTATGGGGTAATTTGAAGGGAAAGAAGCGCCGGTTTGGACTATGTCTGGAATATAAGAGTGGAGCAGACAAGATCCTAAGCGCCGCAAAAGTGCCGTTCACTGACGCCGTTTATCCAGGGCCACGGAAATCAGGGTGAACGTTACTCCCCCGCGTCTTGCAAATTTGAAGTTTTGCGGCTTGCCCTACGTAAACGGATTATCAGTCCTTCTTCCGTGCTGAGCCCTGATCGAGTCTTGATCATAGGCTCCACGAAGCCCCCACCCCCGCATTCCCCAAAGCTTATCCTTACATTCCTACTCTACCATATTCTTCTGATTATTTAAAGGCACCGACGCCCTCGAATATGTCGTCCCAGATGAGCATCACTGGTTGGAGCCGCGTACGAGAGATCTGTAGGTCTGTAGATAAGGCCCGTGCAACGGTGTCAGGCAAGGGGAAGTTTGGCATGTGGCGCCTCCCTTCCGCGACTCGGACGAGGCCAATGTTTCGTGATCTATAATTATTATTTTGGCTATTACACATTTTGCGCTAGCAACGTGAGGAATATATCAAAGCAAGCACCCATGTGGCTCCCACCAGGGACTCTGGAAATAAGTCCGCTCGACCGGTAGTTAACTGAGCGCGGTGATGGGATTTGTTTTAAGGACCAATCGATCCTTTTTTTCTTAAGCTGGACAGGATGTCGCGCTAGCAATTAATATGGGCGCGTTATCGCGTATTGCTTGTAATATGTATTGCGGCGCTGCAGATATCGTGGTAGGTCTCCGGAAACGCTCATCCAAGGTAGGTAAGAATAATTACCATGGCGTTTTGCAGTCTTATCAGACCACTTGAATTGTGGAGTTGCAAGACTGGAACTAGCGTAGTTTAGACGGGGCGCTGTAGGGAATTAGCATCATAGTAATTGTCGTAAAACGGGGGATCAGTTCATTCCCAGTATGTACATGCGCGGTGTCGAGCCAATAGTATTGCGCTTGGCTGAGCTCTGCAAACGCATGCAGATGTACACTACAGTACCTACTTTTATACTAAAAGACTATTTACTAGAATCTTCTATACATTTCCTACTTCTTCTTCCTTAATAAGCAAGATCGGCATGATGCCGGATTGCCATATTCCAACAGTAATTATGGTAGGGGGACAAGAACACCGCGGCGCTCTTCAGAGCAGATCCAAGAGGTCATATTATTATGTCGAGCCCGAATTCCGAGTAGGATCCGAAGGCTAAGCAATGCGTTGAATCAGTCCTTGATCAAGTTTCTGTCCCTTTGTACCATAGACTCGGGAATGAAGAGATCATCCATCCAGGGCTGAGGGGAGGGATCGAATGAAAGGCGCGATGCTTATTTACGGCATTCGCCGCCATGAGCTCACGGATTCATTGAACTTGTCATGCCTTCTGTCATATGCAGGGACGGTTTTCGGAATACAGATCTAGAGATGGAACAGGTACAGGAAGCAATGCTCATCTTATCCCGTGCTTGGATGAAAAGCGATTACACATTTAGCTAACTACAGATATACACGTACAACCATTTATGTCGAGTTTAGGACATGATGTGAAATAAACATATGATAGACGATGAAAGTGACAAAACAAGGATCACAGAGCAATTATGATGACGATGGTCAATGTTCAAAAGGCAACCATGGAGGGCGATGGCTGGAAGAACACATCATAAGTATGCGCGGTGTCGGGTAAGAGATCTGATGGCGAATTGGCTGGTAAGTGGCGACAAAAGAGAAGAGAAGAATAAAGTACATATGAACCTGCTGATTCCGCTCCTTTACGCGAAAGGACACCCCGGGGCGTGCGCGCCTCTCCACCCACAGTGACAGCATTGGGGCTCGCTGACTACGCGACCGTTAGACGTCAGCACCGGTGTGCTCGAGGCTCCGTTATCGTACGAAGATTTATGTGTGAATTGATGACGGGCCACGACAAAGGATGATGACGAGGTGCACATTGATGAGTGCGAGAGAGAAAGTAATGTTGATCGAAGTAGGAGTTGGCGAGGTTGGCTGGGGAAATTGTAGGCGACATGCTTGCCTTTTATCAGTTCCAGTGGCGCCCAGTGTATTTTAAAAGACCCAGCTGACTGGCCATATATCTGTAAGAATCAAGTAAGAATAGTTAGGCATCTCTTCCCACCCATGCCCGAACGGGTCAGACGAATTGGTAGATCAAGCCGGAGTTGCTACTAGACCTTTCTAGGAATCCCCATCACATTCACAAGAGGCCGGAGAACAGTTTGCAGCATAATTCGTGCCCTCCAGGTCGATCCGTATCCGATGGGATATGAGATGCGAATTTTAATAGGTTTGACGAGGCACAAGATTCGATGGTCCCGGACGTAATAATGACGAAAATAGACCAGCCAGTAGCTCCTTGACTCCTTGTTCGCAGCCAGAGATAGCTTCCAATCGTGAGTTATCCAGGAAAGCGATAACTGTAGTATTGTACGAGCACATTGCCAAGTATCTGAGGCAAAAATACACTTCGCCTCGATCCTGGCTCATGGGACACTATCTGGAGAATCCACATGTAGAATATATCATGCGGCACATCAGCAGTTGAACGTATTTCATTCGGAAACCAGATCCTCCTTGACATTGGCTGAAGATGAAGGTAAGCATAAGCTGTGAGCGTGAGTCGTAACTAGAAGAAAAAGTAAGCTGGCAAACGTAAGCTTTCGACGAATTCCATTCGTGGTTTTCCCGATCCTTGCTAAAATTATACAAGTGGCTGAAAACAGAAATGTTCCTTCTTGATGCAGATTAGGATGACTCGGGTGTTATGATCCTCATTGGTTATACCATCCACGTAATCTGCTCGCTTGGGGAACCTAAATTCACATTGAATGACTGAACTTCATTGACTGAGCTTTTGAACTGGCGGCATAACATTCTCCAACGGATGACGTCAACTCCGTCATACCTAGAACTCGGAGGAGAAGAATTTGTCAACGGTTTCCCCGGATTCGTAATCACTTGCCTCGAAGGTCTGCTGGGCGAAATGATGGTCCGCGAGTGGCGGAAAAGGTCAGTTCTCTCATCGTTTCTCGGATTTTTTTTTACAGCTTGCCAGTCTTTCTCTAACTGCCATGCACAAAGACATGTCTTCGACTTATACCTGATGTCTATAACCACCTCCCGGATTGTTGCTGCTATCAGAAGTATTTCTCTGATTCAAGATAAGCCGACGTACCCTCTAATGCCCGGGCCTAGCCTTGAATTTGTATTTATCTATCTCGGTGCATTCGTTCTCCCGGACGTGCTGCCTCCCGCAGGCCTTCGCATTAAGTTCTTGAATTCAAAATCAACAAATCTCTAGGTGGACAAAGGCGGCTCTAAGCTGTCGGTACCTGTGTTATAGTCCGTAATTGAAGTATGGAACTCGAATTTTCCCTTCATTTTTGAATGAACTAATGGTACTGTTTTCACGGGAGAATTACATACAGTGCGTGCATTCCGGTGGAAGTTTTCTTTGAACAGGACGCACTCCACTCGTGTGCGGAGGCAGTGAAAGCGGCCGTTGACCCAAAAAATCAGGGCCCAAGGCCCTGGGGGTGTACACTGAAGCAAAGTTTGCGTATGCACTCGGTCCGAACTCCGATATCAAGCCTGCAGGAATCTGCAGGGATGCCAGTACAAGTCGTACGGGGTCAAACGTGTAAAGGAGAGGAGTCGGATAAGGAAGATTTACCGTGGTGATGGGAGTAACATAAGTAATAAGGTTGACATGGAAGGTGGTAGTCGCTCGGGATCAGATTATCTGACAAATCACGCAAAACACCGAGGAAGTTCAGGCTTTTCACAGACTGCTGTGGGTCATCCTCCAAATGATTCTCGATAGCTCTCCGATGTTATTAATCTTCCCAGCAAGAATTGCCCCTACGTCCTGAGTTGTAAATCACTTCCGGCGGCGGAGAGACGCACATACCGCTGGGGTTCAAGCGGATAACTGTGGCGATACTCACCGGATACGGAGATTTTCTTCCCAAAATGTTCTTAGCATTCACTGTAGATGCGGCGGTTCTCTTTGCTTTAATTTTTCAGGTTCAACTACTTGCTTTCGTCACTGTCTAAATCGCTAACTACGCTTTAGGTGTGTCATTTCGATTCCACCATTCATTTGGCTGTATCTGATTCCAGAATTAGGGTATAAACAATCCAGTTGGAAGGCGCCTCATAATTACTTTACATGCAACTTTGTAGCTCCTCCCTCAGGCTCTTCGAAGTCGAAGCAAACCAATATAAAAGTTGAAACAGTGGGCGAGCTTCTTCATCAACAGAGCCCGTGCCTGTATCTACGGCTTTCGGATCATTGAGTTTACGGAGAGACGGGACGCTAGTATCGGATCCCTCTCCACTCTGTTGGGCGTTCCGAGTTCCGAGGAAGGTATAAGGAGACGACTAGACCAGAAAAACCCCCAAGAGCATTACTGAAACGCGATTATCGATCAATTCGAAGGGGAATCATTGGGACTGAGGTGCAGGAGCACACCGTCAAATGTTTTAACACATTGAATGAAGTTTCCATGACTAGCACGCGACAGTGTATTTTTCAACTCGCGCACAAGGAGAATTTCATGCGCGAGTATCGAGCAGGGACAATACACTGAACAAAAGATATGAGCAAAATAGATGTATAACCTCACTCTCAAGGCCAGGGTCAATGAGTGTGTCTTTGCGAACGGACACTTCGACAGACTAAATAAGTTGTAACGGGCGCTTGGATTTCATAGTCCGTGAAATTGTCCTTCTACAAATAGATCTCCGAAGTAAGCGAATGTACCTAAGGTTGTGAAGCATCATCTCGACTACTCGTGTCGACTCGAAATCAGGCGCTACAGGGAAGGAAGATGCTGTCTGGCTCCATATAGAATCCGGACCGGAGTGCATAATGAAATCACGAAGCTAGTAAGACAAGCGTCAACCATCTCTGACCTAAATTTACCGGTAAATAGGTACTGAAGGAGGACACCGATGGATCATGCATCATAGCTGCTAGGACGTTGACCTCGACTGGTGTCATCGGGCAACATCCAATGACACAAGTCATAACTCCCGCGAATCGCGAACCTCCGGCGACAGATGGGTGCGCAAGAATACACGGGCCGGCGACCCTACTAGATATTAGGTTAGGCTGATCATGAAAACAACGGAAAAAGAACTGGATCTGATCTGATTGTTACAGACAATTATGATGACCCGCGGATGTTCTCGTGTTCGCTGGATGTATGAAGGAAGATGGACCACGATGCGACACCCACTGGTGCCTACATTTCTACATCGGAATAGTCACGGGGGTGGGGGATAGGTATAGGATAGGATCACTTTGGTAGGGTATGGCTAACAGAGACTAAGTTGACGGGTGTCTGCGGCCAGCCGGGCCGCTGCGCAACGGCAGTGAATAAACAGAATTAAATAATAAAGACGGTATCGAGGTAACGGAATGTTCATCATGATTTGGGCTTGGTATCCGCATGAAGACTAGTCCATACTGTACTATTTCGACCGTATCTTCACGGGGTGTTACGCGTTATGCACATCTTCACAGGGCCAGATCTTCACAAGCGGTCGTCACCCGTTACGGTCAAAACACATCTTCATTTTGTCAGCAGATTATAAATAATCAGATTAGATAGGGACAAAAATTGCGTCAGCTATGCAACAAGAAATATCTAGTTGCTACTGTGCCTCGCTAAACGACGCCAATCATCCCTACCAGAGAATCCCGATGAGCACACCTAAATTTTAAATCCGACGGATGGATCAAAAAAGGGAAGACAGAACAAAGTACCCCCAATAGTACGTCGTGCTGTCACAGCACTGACAGCGAAATTTTATGCTTTTGACAGAGTTTTTTCTCATGTACAAAATATATTATCTTCATTGGGTGTTGTTACGCGTTACGATCTTCGCCTATCTTCACACAATGGACCCCCGTTACGCGTTATGTGAAGATACGGTCGAAATAGTACAGTAGTCGGCGAAATCAAAGAAACAGTGATATAGTCTATGAAAGGAAGAGACAAGGCGAGCTTGGAGTCTGTCATGGCATAGCTAGAGTGACAGCAAAGATAACTTGGCGACATGTCACGAAAATGTCATTATCGCACGTACGGTAGAGAATTGGTTTCCAGAACAATTCCAGAAGCTGATTTTCCATCCGGTTACGACAAGCCCCAAGAATCGGAGATCTAGTTGTGGCTGCGAAGGAGCGCCTAGAAGAGCCATGCCGCCCATACGAAAACTCAAGCAAACATCTGAGTGTAAGAAAAGAGGCGGCCGGGTAATGTAATCACGAGTCGCGGTTGTGGCGTGAGAGAATACTTGTTCTGCGGTCGCCCCTGCTATATTGACACGGATTGGCCTTTATTCTCCCCTTCACAGTTCGCTTGCTGCTCGACTGTTGGAGATATCGCGGGAAGCCACGAGAAGAGTGTAGAAGGTTCAAGTCGGCATGATGCCGGATGACCTTGGGACCGATACTTACTGCTTATGGATGAGTTTAGTAGAACATTCTAGATAGTTTTCGTAGTATAAATACAGGCTTTGTAGGAGCCAGAGAATACAAGTTCATTAGTCTGGCTTTACCAGCCACTAGTCTACCCACTGCGGACCTACAGTTTCCAACATCGACTTTCCCGTTGGATTTCTTCAGAAGCCCTTCATTATGCCGAGCGCATAGTCCACGTGAAAAATCTGCCGGTCGGATCCAATGTCTGAACAATCCTCGAGGTCATCACGGCTGGTACTCGGGTCGAGAGGATGCAGCCTTAGAAAACGCGCCGATCGTTATATCTCTGTGAAATGAACTGTGCAAGTTAATGCTCAGAGAGGGATGTGCTCCGTCGTTGGAAATCACTTCCGCCGAGGGACGCCTACCAAGCACAGTTGTCGCCTCGGTAGAGCGTTACCAGGCGTCTCGTATTCTCACTATAGACCGCGTTCTGCAGAGGTTTGATGTCCAGATACTGCAGGGACTCACCGCAATTACCCGTCCACTATTCGTGTAAGAGTTACGAAGCATGATCCCGGTTGAAGACTTGACACTTTTACAGACCGCCTTTCGGCCGCCTGTCCCATCTCAACATATGGTCGTTGGTCTTCTTCACCGGACCAGGTAGCTCAGTCATCCCAGATATAGTATACAATACGCCAGCGAAGGACTTTAAAGGGGGACAGACAGCGAAGGAGTGGTTTTCACGACGGGCTAGGCGACAAGTCAGCTTAGTCTTCGGTTGTTACGGAGACGCTCATGTAAATCGCGAATGTTCCCATACACTTGGAAGGTGGCTAGCAGGGGAATAGAGAGTGAGTGATATGACTGTTAGAGAGTATGCTACATGTCCGACATAAAAAGCTGCTACACGTCTCCTTGCCACCAGTCGCCATTCCACAAGCCCAGAATAATGCTAAAGGGCATATTCAGTCCAATCTCCATGAACCGAACTCGAGACATGGGATCGAACCATCCAGAGAAGGTCAACACAAACCACGTCAATACCCATGTGTACCCAACGAGACGCGTCCATATCCCTGGTTCGCCGCTATGGCCAAATCTACGCACCAGCATGATGACACCGGTTTCCAACATGATGGCGAAGGGCTGAATCGCAAAGAAAAACAAGCTTCCGCCAACGTTTCAGCGCTTGAACATGGTAAAATCGGCGACCATGTGGAGGAATATCGACGTGGCGAAAGACGTGTATAGCTGTATCAAGGACGATGCCAGCGTACCCGGAGCGAAACGGAAAACCTTTCGGGCGAGGTATTTTCCGTGAGACGAAGCAAACTAATTCATCGAGTGAGCGTGTTTCTTCTGGTTAATCGACTCAGTAATCTTACCCGATTTACAAACTGATGCCAGGTCCGTCTAAGATATATCAGTTCCATATGCAAGTTGAGCGAAATCAAGCCTCTCACCCCCATAGTCGCTGTCAGACTGAGGTCTGAATTCATATGGAATCATAGAGAATAACACTAGAAATAGAAGGTGCAGGATCATGTGCACATAATCAAGCCATTGCTTTCAGGATGACCAGGCCACACATAATCTGACTAGGAATGACTGAATGACAAGCAATATGACTTGACATGACTAGAAAACATACAACATGACTAGTTATGACTAGAACGGCATACAGCATGACTCATCTATACCAGAACAGAACTATCTGCCCCAGAATGGATATGCAATGTGACTCATGGACATGCAACATGACTAGGAATGTATGCCATATGACTAGGTCAGTACAGCTAAGCAGGAATTACCAAATATAGGACAAACTGTAGAATAGTATAAATATGTGATTAGTAGAGGAGCAATGAAAAGCAGATTTCACCCCAGACAACAGACACACAAAACCTTCTCCTTAACAGACTCTTCAGCCTCTATACATCTTTGATTAGGCTCGCTCGTGACGCGCCAATCATTCATACTATTGGATTAGGTTCGCTCGTGATGCATCAATCCTTCATACATACAGATTAGGCTCGCTCATGACGCGCCAATCTTCTAACAGGTAAATTCTTATTTAGGTTTGTTCACACTATTGGATTAGGTTCGCTCGTGACGCACCAATCCTCCATATATTCAGATTAGGCTCGCCCATGACGCGCCAATCTTTCCAACCGGTAATTTCTTATTTAGGATCATTCATACTATCAGATTAGGTTTGCTTGTGATGCACCAATCCTCCATATATTCAGATTAGGCTCGCCCGTGACGCGCCAATCTTTCCAACCGGTAATTTCTTATTTAGGATCATTCATACTATCGGATTAGGTTCGCTCGTGACGCACCAATCCTCCACATATTCAGATTAGGCTCGCTTGTGATGCGCCAATCTTTTCATCAGGTAATTCACATTCAGGTTTGCTCGTATTATCGGATTAGGTTCGCTTGTGACGCACCAATCCTTCATATATTCAGATTAGGCTCGCTCGTGACGTGCCAATCTTTCAACAGGTAAATTCACATTCAAGCTCGCTCGTACACTTCCCCTACTAAAACCACCCATCCCAAACTAAAACTACACACTTCACACCAAACCTCTTATCTACCAACTAGTAGATCTACCCTTAACTGGTCAATTACCTATAGCATTCGTGCTTGACCCCTTCGAACTACACACAGCAGTGCAGAATTAATTTTCTGTACTAAATTGGGAATTACTTCTCTTTGAATTTCCCAACACTGCTGACATCGCCTCAATGTATACGCGTCCAAAAGCGATCCAAACGGGTCCACCCAGTCTCGAGGCATCGACAGGCCCGAAAGTACAGAGATGATGCTCACTATTCCATGCAGTATCCGCATCTGGGCCTGTGATGTCCACACCCACGCCAGGAGATCCACGTAGCGCAACAACCACGGCCGATCAGCCATTGATATCCCATCTCCCAGAAACGCCGGATTCGCGCGGTTGTAGATGGACATCGCGTCGAGCAGAAATACGTTCATGGCCACAACCAACAAGCGCCTTCGAATGAATGCCAAGCGCGTAGTCTCAGGCGACACCGGCGCGCAGAGCCGGTTTGGTTGATGCGTCCAGCCGACCCCGCGGAGACTAGACCAGAGTCTGATCCCCCATCTGAAGCGCTTCGAGAGAGGTGCAGAGTCGACCGCGTCCTTCTGGCCTCTCAATCGTAGCTCCTTCTGAGGTTCAGTGAGGAGGATGTAGTCTGATCCAAGAAGGATGGATCCAGCATAGACAGATCCGAGAAAATAGTCGACGACGGGATGGTGGGTGGTTGTGAAGGCGAGATAGGCGTCCCCGACGACGATGAATACCCAGAGAATCCACCGATATGGATTTGGGCGGACGATTAATGAAGCAGGGAGAGAAATGAGCCTTGTGAAAGCAAATATCGGCAATGAGAATGGAGGATAACCCTCTGCGAAGGTGTATCCCATTATACAAGGAACGAGAGAATGAGGGAGTTCAATGAAAGTTAGGCGAATCGCTGGTTTGATAATTTCCGAGTGATGCAAAGTGCGAAAGATATGGAATCCAGAGCCGCTTGGGAGAGATATTGCGAGCCTGAAAGAAGAGAACCACGGAGAACGTTGCTAAATAGCCCAGACCCTGACCTAGTACATAATTGAAATGCCGTATTTTCCCGGTCCCTGGAGAACACATGCTAAACTCAGCCTCATCAGCGGAAGTTACCTGTGGCCAGAGCAAGTCCTGATGACCCTTAGCGGCCCGCTATGCTGATTGCAGACTGATAATAAACCAGTAACTGCCTGCAAGACGGTGAACAAAAAAGCCGTAGGAAGCGTGAACAAACAAACGTCGAAGAAGGTCGAACGATATTTATTCATTTGGGGTCGATTTGATGGCCACGTGGCTTATTACTCGACGCTTCCGAGCTCTAAAAGGACCCTGCAATCTGCTATAACCCTAGTGAGGAACCATCGTCTACTATCGAGCTTTCTGTTCAGCAATGGGCGAGGCAAGTGATCTCGACCGACTAGTCTTTCACCAGATCTTTTTCGACGGGCTTGGTCATCTCTTTTGGGTTACGGTGGAGCAACCCTGGGATGATGACGCCTTGCTCTCCTTCCCTTTGGAGCCTCCTTCAATATGAGAAGGACGTCCATTTGTTTCCCAAGGTGTGAATGCTAGACAAGCGTATTTATTGACCCTGCCGTAGCGCAGTTGGACAGGAAACTCCTATCACTGACGACATTTCAGCACGAGGATCACATCATGTCAGCACATGAGACGACAATATTTTACAGACACAAAAGGGCAATAAATATTAGACCGCTACGTCCCTGTAATGCCCAGGTTTTCCAGAGTGCCGCAGGCGGTGATATGTTATACGTGCTCTTTGCCTTCTTTTCAACATGGCGTTGGGTGGTGCTCTGCAGCTCGATAATACGTGAGCTCCTGCTTCCTCATCGGCTTTCCTCGTTTTGATGACGGACAGTGTTGGGGCATTTGAGATTGCTGTGATAATCGCCTCGCTGTACGTTTAGCCGCCACCTTGAGCGCACTATCTCATAGTTGAATTTCCTTGGTCAGACTCTTTGGCGGTGAGCGTTAGCTAGCCCACGTCCTTCCTCAATCTTCAATTTCCTCCTGTATTCCTCTGCGTACAGGTCTGGAAATATAGTAATGACTATCAACGAGATCCTTGGTATATGAAAGCCCTGGTAATCTCGTTTTCCCCTTTCAGGCGAGGCCTCAATCATCACCGACTTTAAAGGTGGCGACCGTCATTTTGGGCAACCTGTTCCACCAACTGTGTTTGAACCACTCGTGTGAGCATCACGTTCATCTCTTACTGCGTGAGCGCTGCGCTGAATGCTTACTTAGTATACTCTTACACCGTAACGCATTGGGGAGATATCGACGTGCTGGTTTCTATACCATGGTGCGTCCATATACTTGTGCTTTCGAAATATCATATCTCGTGAGTGCTGTCCCTCCCTATGAAGCGTTTTGTTCTAAATATTGAGATGCAGGGTCTGGTTACAGCCAGTGTAAGTTTGTTTTGGCGTTCTCGATGCAGAAATTTCCTGATGGTTCCGTCTAGGGCTTCGTCGCATTCATAGTCCAATCGTCGGTCCCGACTGCTTGGAGCCGTACAGGTCATTCTAATCCTTGTCATCATCTAGGTTCTACGTCTATAGAATCTGGAGACGTGAGATCTGTTTTCTTTTCGGACTGGACGCCATCTCATGTATGAACTTACAGTAAGCAATGGAAACTATTTTCTGACCTGCCCTCTGGTGCGTCTTTGATTCCATACGTTCATTGCAGTAACGAACTCAGGAGAATCCAGGCTGCCATATCAGTGGCCGAGTTTAGTACGTCCTGGTCACCTCAATTTCCCTGCGAATGCTCATTGCCCTCGCATCCTCATAGTCGTCAATATGTGTGAGTTTTTTAATCTTGGGCGACTGTCGTCTATTAACGACGTCATCTAGATGCTGTTGATGGAGCGTGAGTGTGGCGTCTGATCTCGAGCGAAGTTGTGACCTTTTGATCCGGGGTAGACGGAGGATTACCGTGTACACAGACCAAGTGAAAATCAAAGTAAGACAAGGCCTTCTCTATCGTGCTGTATCTACGTTGATTATCATCGTATCAGCCATACCTATTAGCCTACAATGCACTCGGCGCCGTCGAGGACTGCCTCCTTGCCGGAACAATGATGCTCTTATTATTGAAGAGCCGAACGAGGTTCAAAAAGTACGTATACTCAAATAATAACATGGGGTATGGCTGATTGTTCTCAGGACAAATACCATGATTACCCGTCTGGTCAGTCTCCTATTCGCATTCTCGATATCAACGTTCTGATCAGCATTCGGAAAAGATGATGTACTGTGTTAATACCGGTGAGCTGAGACCATCGCTTCCTTGAACATGCGAATCTGACCTCCTGTTGTCGTAGGAATCTTTACAAGGTGTGTAGATATACAGTCCATTTTCGGCTTTACATAATGCATAAACTATGTAGTATGGCCGCTCTGCTAACAATCATAACGGTACGTCCATACCCATATCCCTTGACTCATCTATTCAACCGTACAGCTGGCCATCTGGGACGAGACCATGATCGACCATCCGTTCTACTGTGAGTCCATTCACCTCTTGAAACGCAATATTTCGTCTGACTATCTTCCTTTTCAAGTCGCCCTCCCGAGACGTATTATCAGTTCCTACTGGATATGAATGCCCTCTTACACTTTTGCTTGCTCCAGTGTACGGCGCCTCGCTCTTCGGACTGCTTAACGCTCGTAACGACATCCGAAATGGAACACCGAATAACGGATACTCATCCAACGAGATCCCGCTCTCGTTGGCTCGAAGTGCACACACGGCTGCAGCCCCAATCCAAAGCCTATCTGTGGGTTTCCATAGGTTGTCATCCGATTCTTGCCCTGGGCTGACGATGATTGAAGGTGGATGCCAAGCCGAGCCATATCATGGTCAGTGTGTCCAGGGAGACCGACAGTCGTGACGTTCGTGCTTTTTTACTCCTGGTGATATGTTTGTAACTGATGGAAACTCTAGGAACGATCGGTGGGTAAGGAACGTGACTTTGAGTCTGTATAGAGTCAAGATGGAGCCACGGAGCTCTTCTTTGTCCACTGCATTTTACATTGCCGCTATTTTCTTCAATAAACATGTTTCAATATCCTTCTGAGTTCGAACAATAATCAGTGCGCCAATGTCAGCTGCCCTTGAATTTTCCTTTGTTAAAAAATCACTGCGGGGCAGCGCAAGTGTTCAGCAATATTACGGAAGAAAGCCAATACCGGCGCAAAGCACACAAGATTGGGAATTAATGAACGGCCGGGATTCAAAGCAGTATTCATGCGGAGAATCAGTCTACCATGGAATTTTCAATGTTTCACTGCAGAGCAGTGCAGCAACGGCTAGACGTAACGTAGCAGATCGCACTACACAGTGATCTGAATAAGCAGAACGGGAGGAAAGGATGACTGTAGCGCTGTCCGCGGTAGTGACTATTAATCATTTACCACCATCCACAGGCGGACGAAATATACGCCAGTTCTTTCACTCAAGGATACACTGTCCCGGAGAGAACCCTGCACTGCGGATGGAGAAATGATAAGTGAACATTATCCCCAGAGTTACTGAGAATGAAGCCGACCTAGAAATAAGTCAACGAGACGTAGACCAAGAACGCTAGTTGATGACAAATACTCCACACAAAAAATAAAAGGTCGACAACAAGTCTATAAACATTATTTGCAATGTGCGATAGCTACAAGATCTCGAAATGCTACACAACGAAAGTGAGGTAGTCCGTGTCAAAACAGGTCGGAGGGGATACAATGTGCAATGCGAAGGCGACAGCGAAACGACGACGATACAGACAGATATAAAGTAACAGAATAAAAATGACTGCTCAATCGGGAAGGAAATAAATGCGGTATGAATTTGCAAGACGAAGAAAAGAAGCACGAGAAATCTGAGCTTTATGCCAGGCGTATTATATGCGAAGTGAAGAATGAATGTATGCGAGATGTTCCGAGATTGAAGAAGTGCACGGGTCAATGGCGAATGATATATGGTATGCGGTGAATATTGGTTCGTGAGTTTGATTCCTAGAATAAATTTTGCGACAAACGAAAATTTTGCAGATGCGAGTTCAAGGGTATCTTTTGAGATATGTACCGTTACTGGCCGAGTTTGTTGTAAGATAAGAGCGATGATGATAGCGATGGATTGAAAAGCGAATATTGTCGAAGAAAATAGGCCGGTCGAGATGGAGCTTAAGCGTATAAGGTTTAGTAGCCATAGTATGCGCGCTGGGAGAACCATTAGCTTTGGAATAAGAAAGTCAGACATGGCGTACCATTCGGTCACTAAGTGAAAGATATATGTTAGTTCGACATCCGCGGAAATAGAGCGATGGACTCACAATAACCAGATAACTTTGGAGCCGGTTTTGCACCCACGCAAGGTAACGATATGCCCCCTGATACAGTCGTAAAGAAGAGCGCGCTGGTCCTTGTCGGCCTTCATAGATATAATTGATATATCGAGTCCAGAAGAAGTAGAATAGCGGACATACCGTGGGCAATACACTGGCGATCAACTGACTTCCAGTTACTGACAGGGCCAGGTCGACGATCATTGCACGGCGAGCGCTGTACGAGATGAACATAAGCACATGCAACTGACAGAGAAAGAGACGGTACCTTTTCGCAGGTTCACACATCCTCTTGACTACCTTGTCGAGTGTGTCCTTACCGCCCTCCTTCAAAGCCTTCGTCACTGATTTATACCCTTGTTCGTTAGTTGCATATTCAAGAAGACCTGTTATCAGGTGGTCGAGGGTCAGTTGACGGTGCTTGTCAGATCCGTGCTCTAAAACTGGAAGGAGCGTCAGAGAGCTGCATTGACATAATGAAATCTAGAACCTACTGTGTTGAATGCAGTAAGAACCCCATTGGCTCTTTGCAACCTCGCTGAAGACCGAAGGGCCCTGATTAAGCAGCTCGTCGACGATGCCGTCTTTGGCGGAGTCTTCCAAGTTTTCAAAAGCGTGCTGGGGAGAAGAGCGTACTGAGTCGAGAAGATAGATATGCAGCTTGACGGTGAAGTCATACCTGAACAACGAGAGACCCGGTTTCATGACATGCGAGCGCTGCCCATTTTCCTTTGAGCGACTTGTTGACACTACAACGGCGATTAATAACGGTGGCTGAAGATGGTGGCGATGTCGATACGTACAAGGCAAAGATCGGTGGCGCCGGAGGAGTCCACGAGAGCTCCATGATCTACGGCCGGTTGTTAGGGATGTGAAAATGTATTGGGGGAAGATCTCGTACCTTACTCCAGACGTGACTGGCATGCTTATTCACCAGCGTCTGGGCGGGGTCACCAAGAAGTAATTCGGAAACGATTGCGAGGCGAATATCTTCTTCGCAGTCGAGTGCTTTTTGCAGGACATGGCAACCGTAGCAATTGGTAGCCAGCTCGACGATTCGACCTCTGCAAGAGTAGATATATCAACGATGCAGATAGTAAATAACCGGCGACTTCCTTACCGCATACACCCGACGATCTTTCTTTTTTCCTCAGCTGTCGAGGCAGCTTCAAGGCAGCGTTGAACAGCCCAGTTTCCAAACCTGTCATAAAGTTAGACGTCGCATGTACGAAGTATGCCCAGTAACTCACCTGTGCGCCATCATCTCAAAGCCTCGAGCACAAATTGCGTCCACGATCTTTGCGCGCTCGTTCAAATCTGCTACTTTGAGTTTCTGCTGCAGGAAGATGGAGGCCTGCTGATCTGATCCCTTGATGATCCGGGAGACAAAAGAGTGGTATGGCGGTGTAGATGACGGGTGAAGGAGCGACAGGAAGTTGATCGGCTGATAGAATATGAATATATGCGCATCAGAATAAGAAAATTTAAACTATTGAGTACGTACCTCGTGAGACGACTGTCCTTGAGGCGACGACGGTGACGATTGTTGGTATGAAAATGATGAACGAAGTCCAGAGGAGTGCTCATCGATACCGACACCTCCAGAACTGATGCCAAGAGAATTGACCATCGCCTTTTCATCAGAACGTGTCCACTCAGCATGTGGGGAGAAATGGTCCTGCGTAGGCTGAACAGACGACTGCGGTACGTGCCAATCCCCAGAGCTGATAGGACCACGACTGATACCGACATTATTCGTGGTCTCCTGGCGATGGGAGATTGGAGGCTGCGGGGAATTAAAGAGCTGCGAGGGAATCTGATCAGAGGGGGAAGTCTGGTAGACGGAGTACGATGGCTGCGGAACGATAGCACCAACGGCAGCTGCAGGGTGATGGTCGTAGGATTTCAAGTAGTAAGGTAAAGAATGACGTTGGCTAGGAGCGTGTAGGTAAGGAATGCCAGAAATAGGCATCTGCGAAGAGCTGAACGTCGGAGAATGAGATGATGCGCCGTTATCCGAGATATGGTGGATTCTCGTCGGAGAACTGGGCTCGAATAGCAAGGAAGTCTGGGGAATATAAGAGCCGGAACGTGGACCCGTAGCGAGCTCGTATGGGGACTGCAGCTGCTTGATATCGAAAGATCTAGTCGGAGAGAGGTCGGTGGGAGTGAGAAGAGCAGAAGAAACAGATGCAGGGGAAAAGTCTGGGGATCCTGGCGGCGCCGCCTCGAAGCTGAGATTGAGGGCAGGCTTTTGCTGGAAGAAAGGGTCGGGGGAGTTGAGATTCAGAGTACGTAGCAGCTGTTCGACGTGCTGCATATAGTCAGGTCAGCAAAAATCGAGACGAGAAAGAAAGGGGAAAAAAAACATACCGAGTCATCAAAGTCGCCCGTAGGACTGTTCTTTTTGCGTCCGTCCCCGATAGCGCCAATCTCCTTCGCCGTCGTCGACCAGACTCCTGGAGCAGGTCCAAAGACGTCCTCCCGAGTGATCATCGGCATCGTCTGAGAAGGAACCTGCATCGAACGCGAGGGCTGTTGCTGAACTTCCTTCTCAGCAACCCTAGAGAATGAGTCTAGAGCCTTGGGCCACGTCGACTCCGACGGTTGAGGCTGGGGCGCCCATATCGACATCGTAGGCGGTCCAGACGGCTGTCGAGGGCGAGCACCATTCTGCGGCGGTGGACTGTGGTCATGAATAGCGAGAAAGGGCTGGGCGCTGTCGGTCGAGGGCATAGGGAGGGGAGAGGGAGATGGTGGTGGTAAGAAGTCAAGAGACATCGCCGCCGTCCTTTTTTATAACCTCTGAAAGAAGCGCCATCAAGATTCGCATTCCTTTTATGGAAGCATTTTATCCCTTTTCGTCTTCCGGTCACTCCGGCTTATTTTCACCAGAAAGATTATTTTGCTCTAGAAACTGAAGAATATCCCGTACCAAGAGTCGATGCCTGCTGATTCAACGTCCGTTGTGCACTTGGGTAAGATTAAAATTATTTTTCGACGCTCGAGCTTAAGCTACTTCAAAGCCAGGCTGCCAAGGAAGATTTAACTTTTGAGTCAGCAAGTTAGCAACCCGAAATTGGTAGTAAATCCTCGTACAGACAACTTGCGGGAGGATATAGATCCACCACAGAAGTGAGGAATTATCTGACACGTTGGACATTTTATTAGATCGCGTCAAATTGATCTGACATTTGATACACTCCCATAAATCACGATCAATTCCATGACGTCGTGAAAATGCTCACATTGGCGGTCTAGCCAACGACTTAACGCGCCCTCACCCTGACGGTAAAGGGGAAGTAAGCACCACCAAATGGTTAATACGCAGTCCAACAGACGAGGAATGTTGGTAGCTCAAGAGTTCGTAGTAAATTCTCCGATGAGCATCGGCCCCGACGTCCGAAACCAAAGGGAATAACATCGCTGCAAGTTTGAAGGATCTCATCAAGAATCTATAATCTCCTTCCCAATCAAAACGTACCTTTCGCATGTCGCCAATTCTTCAGTCACGACGCAAGTGAGGAATCTCTCGATCCGTCGATATAAGAACTCCGATAGAAGAGGTTCGGCTTTCCACGATTCCTTCAATCTTCGACCGTCGGTCCTAAAGTTCAGTATACCAACGCACAAAGATCACCCCGGGAAATGTGCAGCAAAAAGACCAGTACTGGCATTTGCTCGTCGCAGTACTAAGACTACACTGTCAACGACAGCTCCCACTTGCATTCCGATCTTCTGTCGAGAAGATTAGGACGCCAGACAGAGACAAGGACACAATATGTCGACTCACGCATGCACTCTTCACACTATCACTGATTTATTGAACGAAAAGGAACGATCCAAGAAATTACATGTTTCCTTGCCGAATAGCTGGAGCTATTGAGACGAGGAGAAATCTTTCTCAAACGCCGTGAAAAAGGCAAGGCAAGGCGAAAAAACCAGGCCACGCTGAAGGTTGATGGTCCGGGCAGCAGATTAAGACAGAGCTCCAGGACGCCTGAGGTACCGAAAGGAAGAAGAAGCGGCTAGTCATTGGCAGCTTCTCGCTGGGTTCATGATACGTACGGAATAACCGGTGGTTCTGTGAAAGGAAGAGGGAAAGGAGTAGCCGGTAGCCGGAGCGTACATAATACAAAGTTTTTCAGCAGCCCGTTTACGGCCCGAGATGCCGAAGGGCTATTCCAATTGATCACGCGGTTGAGGACAGATATGTAAGCGGCATCCCTGGAAACTTGAAGTGCCAACTTATTTTGGAACTGCGGGCGCGAGTTAGACGCGAGTAGCTCCTTGCTTTGCATCGTCCATTCTCCTCAGTGGCGCATTCAGTAATGAGTGGTCTTAAAGCATCCAGTGCGAGTATCTATCTATCGGGATCTCTTGGGCCTTCTGTGGCGCATTGACGGCAAAAAAATGCTGATAATTCTGACTAGCTAGTATCAGGACTTGATCAAGGAGCTCTGTCCTACCACCGACTCTGCAACCGCCATCTCTCTCGCTTATCCATGGATCTTGAGCGGTATCATGTATCTCCATTCATAGTGTCGACTTTGGCTTTGGCTTCTGGTCTTAGTTTATTCCGTTTCAGACAGGCTTGTGACCACTACATCATGGGAAAGGAGCACCTATGACCGCCCTTTAAGAGACTCGCGACTCCCATCCCCCATCTAACCATGTTATCTCCCCCCTTCCCAGACGACGTCCCCACTCATCCTCTACTCGTTATCGACTACCAGTTACTCCAGGAGGGCGATGCAGCCGAAATAGAGAGACTCTGGGAGGCCGCTCGAAAGCTTGGCTTTTGGTAGTACGTCTCTCCACGAAGCCTTGCTATATCGTATCGCTGATAAGCGTAGCCTGAAGAATCACGGCGTCGAAGAAGAGGCCAGCCGTATGTTCGAAATGGGAGAAGAGACAATGAGACTGCTTCTCGAAGAGAAGATGAAGTACGAGCAAGGCGACGATGGTAGATCTTTTGGGTCGGCTCTTTTCTTTCGGTGTATATCCTACCATTCATCTCTCTCATTCAGATACAAGGCCGC
The DNA here is from genome assembly GCA_037576215.1 of Armillaria gallica. NCBI lineage: Eukaryota > Fungi > Basidiomycota > Agaricomycetes > Agaricales > Physalacriaceae > Armillaria > Armillaria gallica. The sequence continues at coordinate 5,938 of JBANDB010000016.1, read as the reverse complement.
GGGCAGTAGCGCTGTGGACGCGTCAGGGCAGCAAGACACCATGGAATTCATCAACGTCTCAAAGGACGATGCCCTCGCTTACCCCAATGTTGCCCACCGCACCTACCCTTCCACTGTAAACAAGAGAATGGAATCAACTATCACCCCGTTTGTTATCAAGTCGGTGCAAGTCAATGATACAATCCTGGAGATCTTCAACGACAAGCTCGAGTTACCGAAAGGCACGTTGACAAAACTTCACCCCAAAGATGAGTATAGTGGAAGCGAAGCGCGAACAACGAAGAATCCCACGGGATACGCTCCTGACCGAATGGCGATCGGGGCCCATACGGACTTTGGTTCCTTGAGCTTCCTGCATAACAGACTGGGTGGTCTGCAGGTTCTTCCACCGGGGTATACGGAGTGGCAGTATGTCAGGGTGAGTCGATGAACCACCTTACTAGACTTAGCTCTTTTCTTACATTATCAAAGCTAATCCCGGAGCATGCAATCTGCAATATCGGCGACGCTCTCTCCTTGTTCAGTGGAGGTATCCTCCGCTCGAATTTGCATCGAGTCTTGTAAGCACGGCGCTCCACGATATCCGTTCTTTGTTCACCCTTTTTAGACCGCCTCCGGGTCCTCAGTCCCATCTCGATAGGTGGTCACTAGTCTTCTTCACCAGACCAGGCAACTCGGTTGTCCTCCGTGCTTTAGTTGAGGACAACGCCCTTATTGCCGCTGCAGTACGCAATGCTGCGGGGAAAAACTTTGAGTCCGGCGAGACAGCGAAAGAGTGGTTTGCACGACGGGTCAAATACCAGAGGTTGAATAACAGAGTAGTGAGTCGGCTCGGTCTTCGACTGTTACTGAGGTACTCATAAGAGCGGTCCAGGGTCCTGAATCGTGGAAAGCAAGTAGGGGAACTGAGAATGAATGATATGGCTGGAAGATTCTTTTTTAACCGCCTTCTAACGAGTCCGGCAGGCACATGCACGTCAAATTCATATGCAAATCATCGCTCGACATCGATATCAGAATGATATATTGTATTAGCCTGGGTAATTAGACCCGATGGGTACGCGAAATCTTACAATATATTGAACGAATCGTACATTCACGAGCACTGCTTCTCTTCAAGTGTCACGAACAGAAAGCTTCTCTCGGAATCTAATTGCCTTGCTCGTCTGTGTGAGTACAGGGTCTCAGTTTCACGCGAGGTTAGCCGAGACGCGACCCTGCCCTGAGATCAGCGACAGGATCCGAGTGTGAGTGATTATTGCGCGAGTACGGGTAAGAGTATGTAATACATGAGCGAAATACATGAGTTCAACAAAAGGCCTAGACAGGGAGACATTAAAACCAAGCTCGGACTTGGAAAGTTGCCACTGTGTCGGAAAAGAAGTTAAAGTGGTAAGTACAGGAGGACAAGTGTCTGAAGAAGGGTACGGGAGGGCGGGTACACAAAGAAGTCTTCGAGATGTAACACTCTATCTGGGAGAGTGTGAGAGAGATAGCTACAGAAACATAACAAAATACAGACCTGGGGAGAGTGTGAGAGCAATGAAACGGAAGCTCCGTTCTCCCCAGGTCTTATAATCATTGAAGATAGGAGTACTGATCATACCGGCGTGATAGGCCGTGTCGTGGAAGGAGGATGCGTTAAACCTCAGGTGCTGCCGATGCTCTGAACCGCAACTTCCAGGTTTGAGTGTCTCTGACGAGGATCCCGGTCCTTTGAGCCAGGAATACATAAAGCCCCCGACTTGTATGCGCTCACGGCAATTAGACTTGTGTAAAACAAGTTTTAAACCCGACTAACTGGTATGGTGGTGTATTCGGGCTTTGAGCTTATTTCTGCGTAGAGAAATTGACCGGAAAGACGCTTACAGACGGATTCTTTTCCAATTTCATCATCAGGAGAACTTCTAAATGGTGATATGAAGTAAGGCTAAAGTTTAAATGTAAATCCACAAGCAGTAAGACATCGCTCACCGCTCTACAGGTATCCTATCTCCCAGTACGAAATGATCTCGCTGCAGATGAGACTCAACGTCGATTCGTAATGCGGAGTTTCACCGCCCAGTTTCGAAGCGCTGGGCTATCAACGTCGAACGAGGACCATTCTACCACCTCGATACATTCATCCTCTCCCGCGTGACTTTGGGACTTTGAGCAACACCTATAACCTTGGACTCGGGTATAGCTGTTGTTTCTCTTTTCGGTTTTTAAGAGATTCGCGGCTCTTATCTGCCATCCAAACATCTTATCTCCCCCATTTCCAGACGACGTCCCTACTCACCCCCTTCTTGTTATCGACTTCCAATTACTCCAGGAGGGCGATGCAGCCGAGACGGAGAGACTCTGGGAAGCCGCTCGAAAGCTCGGATTTTGGTAGTACGTCTTTCAACGAGGCCTGCGGATATCATGTGGCTGATAATAGTAGCCTGAGGAATCACGGCGTCGAAGAGGCCAGTCGTGTGTTCGAAATGGGGGAGGAGACAATGAGACTGCCTCTAGAGAAGAAAATGAAGTATGAACAGGGCGACAATGGTGAATCGTTCGGGTTAGTCAATTTCTCCGGGTTAGGGTTAGCCCCCCGACCTTGCACGAAGTGCTTGGGAGGGGGGTGCGATCCGAAGGATCGCATGGATCGTAGAACAAAGCGGAACTCACCGAAAGGCGGGTTCTTGAGCTTTGCTGTGTGAGCGAAACTGAGGTCCAACGGGGGATGGAGATTAAGCCATCCCACCCCGTTTCGCTTTTAAAGCTCTTCAGGGACCGTTTGTCGCATGTTGCCAAGACATGAGAGACAATAGCCATTGGCTCTCAGTGACGTTTACGCAGCAGCCTCAAGGACGACGCGCGGATAGAGCCTCGTTAAAGGCCTGGTCCGTGCGCCGCGGCATTAAATAATTAGTCGAACGACTAACGGCCGGGCCGCTTAGGCCCGGTCTAGATTAGATAAGATTATTGACAAATCTTGCTTACCTAACACGTGATCTGACTCGGGTACCAGCCCGGGGTCACGTGATCAAACTCGGTGAGGACTAGCCATCTCCGTGGGTGCGGAGCTCGGCCCGAAGGCCGGGGTCCGAGCGTCAATTCGCTTATTAATCAGGCCCGCCCCCGTAGGGCGGCGGCATTTCGTCATTAAGCGGGCCTATTACCATCGGTCCGGTCCGGTCGGGCCGAGTACCGGTTAGGTTCGTGCTAGGTTAGCGGTTAGGGTTCTAAGTCAATAAATTTGCTTAGTTGAGTGCTGCGACTTATTGCTAAGTCAAAACTTACAGGAGGGTTAGGGTTAGCCCGCCAGCTGGACACACCAGCCTCAACGCGTCGTGAAGATCGACGTTATAGTAAGTTTTTCACATAAATAGTCTTGTAAAAAAGAATTGCCTGTGGCTGAAAAGCGTTAGTTGTCCCGACTGATACGGTACTCAAGTACCGGCAGAGGGTTACAAGCGTCTGGTCACAGACGCATACGTTTAGATTGCTAAGTCGATACCCCACCTAACGGCGAAGAACCCCCGTGAACGAGGACCATTCCAAGGCGCGGGTGAGGGCAGCCAAGGACGCTCCGACGACACTGGCCGCCCGCGAAGACGACAGCGCGCAGAACTGTAACGAACTACTTGCAATCATACCGTTGCACCCAAGTGCCGCAGAGCAGCAGGGGCTAACGCTTGATTCATTTGGATTAAGATATTCGGATCAACGTCCATTCTATCGGAAGAGTCGCTAGCGACAGACTCTTCAGAATCGGGCGATTGATATCCGGGATTGAGTGCATCTTCATCCAGGCGTAGGAGAACTATCCTTTTCCAAAGGTTAGTGAGGTCGAATAGATTACGTGTCCTGCGTTTAGACACAATCATTCGTCGGTTGAGAATACCTATTTTTCTTATGTCGGGTATCTCCTCGGGCCCTCCGGGGGTCTGAACTTCCAACGCGAGGTCGGAAGGGACCTTGTCCGGTGGGATTTGTCCGAAGAGGACCGACAAGTCTAGCGGGGCAGTCCGCAAGCGGTCGATCTGTTCGATGCGACTACGCCAGGTATTTACTATAGTATCTCCTAATTCTTTTGCAGAAAAGAAGTCCCATGCAGTGTTGTATTCGGATTTGAGTACGAGAACTCCGTCATCCTCTCCGTCTTTAACAGGTGTCACCCTGAGACGATTTGACCAGCGTTCTGTAAAGTTTTCTCTTGTCCATTTATGACAAAGATCTGCGGGATAGCCGCGCGAGATGTAGAGCGCAATTAAATTGCAAATTGCATCGTCGTAGCTTGACATAGTGCTACTTAGCGTTGCTAACCGGGACATTTCCCCTATAAACGTTCCACGTTTTACCGTGATAGGGTGAAATGAAACCCATGGGATTCTTTCTTGGTGGGAGCGGCTCTTTCTGTAAGGCATGTGTTGAATCGCGTTTTTGTCGTCGATATAAATCATCATGTCCAGAAACTCGTGATGGTGATTGCTCACTTCCCACTCTATCTTGCATCCGTCAAACTTCACCCTTGTAATTTTAGCAAGCGCTTCAGACTCTGTTGAAGCGTGCACAATGGCGAGGCAGTCGTCGATGTACCGTCCGTAGAACGGGACATCCGGATCATTCATTAAGTTGAGACGTCGTTCGAACCAGTAACCGTAAAGGTTAGCTAAGTCCGGACTATCGGCAACGCCCATTGCTAGGCCCGATGTCTGTTTAAAGAATGAGTCTCCGTAACGCAAGACCAGATTTTTGTTGCCCGTTATAAGACATTTAATGAATACTTGCTCTGCGTAGAGCATTTCTTCATTGTCGACTTCGACGGCGTCTCCGTACCATTCCTTGTAAAGCTCGAGCACTGTTTCTAGGCAGTGGTCCAATGGAATGTTGGGATAGAACGCCACGACGTCACCAGTAACGATATAGGTGTTACGGCCGGGGGTTAACTTAATCTGACTCAATTTTATCGCCAGATCTTTGGATCCATGTATTATGGTTGGCGCCGCTTTGATAAGCGGTTTGAGAATTTTAGAGGCGTACTTAGCAGCCGGATTCTGGATGGCACTGTGGCATGGTATAATCGGACGCATCTTAACCGGTTCCTTATGAATTTTAGGAATGCCGTAGAACGTCGGTACCACATGTTGAGTTTCTGTCGAAGTAATCTTCGATCGAAAGAATCTTCCGAGTTGTGATCCGTTAGGAAGGTGTGCTTCAGCAAGCAGCGCAATTTCTTCCATGTCAGTACATTGTTTATCGCATATAGCATTCACCATTAATAGGTGTAGAGGCGTGTAGTTAGAAACATCGCCTACGATTTCTTTTGATTTTTCGTCGATCCATTCGCGCGTAGATACCGCGAGCCCAAGGTTCTTATCGGTTGAAGTAACTACATATGCGTTATCCTCTAAGAACTTAGAAATTTGGCGAGGGTGGACGGCCAGCGCGGAGGCCGGGTAGCTCACTTCCTCTTCCGTGGGTATTTTGGCGATCGTGTCTAACACGAAGCGCTCGCCCTCACGGATGCCAGCTTCTATATATTGCGGGGACATGGGTGCACGTTTGCCGCGTGAGCGGGGCACCTCGAAGTCCGGATCGTACGAGTCTTCGTCGTTGTGCGCAGTGAAACTAAAGTAGATACGCCATCTGAGGCGTTCTTTAAAGTCATTCCACGCGTCTTTGATTAAAGACGTTTTACGTGGTGAGTGAAACATGTATTTCAGACCAACTGCGAGCTGATATTCGATGGACTTAGGCAAATTCACACCGGGGGAGCGATGAACATAATGTCTAAATTGGGCGGCATATAAAACATTTACAGGCGTATTTAGATTAGGGTTAGGGTTAGGGTTAGGGTTAGGGTTAGGGTTAGGGTTAGGGTTAGGGTTAGGGTTAGGGTTAGGGTTAGGGTTAGGGTTAGGGTTAGGGTTAGGGTTAGGGTTAGGGTTAGGGTTAGGGTTAGGGT